>CM022298.1:136184239-136785991 GCA_011799875.1 Thinopyrum elongatum
CCCGCGCTTCCCTGACCTTCTGTGTCTCTGTGGCCGCCGCGCCATGGCCGCCCGAGCCGAGCTCCGCCGTCGAGCTCGAGGCCATTGCAGCAGTGGCCGTCACGAACCACCGGGCTCGCCGTTCTGTGGCGTCAAGTAGATGCCGTAGGAGTAGAGCGCAGCCCGTTTTGACCTCTGCATCACCGCGCGCGAGTTCGCCGGGTTTCGGCTTCCGCCAAACCTCAACGCCGGCGGGTTTTCCGGCCACTTTTGGCCAAGCCACGGCCACAGTTCGACGCGGCATCGAGTGGCCGTTCGAACGGTGCCTCCCGCGCGTCAAACGATCGCCGGGCGGCAATTTCCGATGCACTCCGGTGAGCGCCGCCGCATTTTGGACTCACCGGGGCCTCGCCGCCGGCCGTTCCGACGTGGCTCGGTGGGGTCCCACCCTGGAGCCACTGACCGTGGGCCCCGTGGGTCCCAGTTGACTGGGTTGACCTAGTCAACGTGCTGACTGGGAAACTCCAGTCACTGACATGTGGGCCCCTCGACTAATTAATCCAATAATGATTTAATTAACTAAAAACTAATTAGTTTAGTCAAATGACTCACTGACAGATGGGGCCCACCCACTAATTAACTCAGTTAGTTAATTTAAATACCGCGTTAAAGTCACAGAGGCTGACATGTGGGTCCCACTGGACCCGCATGTCAGGTTTGACTGGTCAGCCGTCCTGTTGACTTGCTGATGTCAGCATTACCTCATGCTGATGTCATAATTCATTTTCTGTAAATAAATAAATTCCAGAAATTCAAATAAACTTTAAAAATTCATAACTTTTAAACCGTAGCTCGGATCGAAAAAGTTAAAACATCAAACTTGCTCAGAACAACGAGACGAGTCTGATCATGCCGTCTGTTTCCTTGCCGGAACCCCCTACGTAGAAGAACTCGTAACTCCGGGCCCGAATCCGGCAGATGAATAGTGCCAAATCACCGGTTAATAAATCCCAGAATAATCCTGTAATAACTAAAATGACTTAGACATACTTCAGGCAACCCTGCACTGCATCATAGCATAGCACGCACTGTGTGGCATATGTCTGCATTATGTTTACCTGTTTCTTCCCCCTCTTCTCTCTTGGTAGACCCCGACGTTGCCGTAGCTCCCGAGGCAGACGCAGCTCCGGAGTACGACTACGTCCCCGACGACACCCCTGAAGACCTTGCCCTTGCCGCAGAGCAGACAGGCAAGCACCCCCACTTTGAGCATGCCTATATCGCCTATTCTCTTCTCTCTCATGCTTGCATTAGAATTGCTGCTGCTACTGCTTTACCTATTCTGATGCATAGCCTGTTTATTGTAACCTGCTTTGTTACCTACTGCTTATCCTAAACTGCTTAGTATAGGTTGGGGAGAGACCATATGAGACCCCACTTATCCTGACTGCCCCGCTGGAGTTTCAGAAGACCCGTTCACGGGATTGAAGACCAGGACCGGCACCGCACGTCACTTCCCCTAAGTTGCCGACACTACTGGGTTACTATCAAGTGCCGAGGGTGATACCTCGTCAGCACTTCTGATGATAACCTTGTAGGTTAGTTAATCGGTCGTGGTAAGCGAGGGTGATTCCTCCTACACCACCCCCGATACCGACACTGTCGTGCATCACTTCAAGTGTGGACCTCGAGGGTGATTCCTCCTTCGTTCACCTTGATGATAACATCGAGTGGGATTCCGTCGAGGGTGATTCCTCAGGGTTCCCCCTTGGTGTCGGACACACAGATACTTTAGATACTATGACTTGACACTGAACCATGTTATTAAAGACGGGTCGGCCCTGAGGGGTACCCGCGCGAGCTTTATGCGAAGTGATGTGTACTCGGGTGTACCTGAAGGGTACCCGAAACTTGAACATGAGGCGTGGCCGGGCATTCCTAGCCCTTGCCGCAAGTCCTCGAGACGGGGCGACAGGGTCACATCGATCGTGAGTCTCTGCTTGTTTCCGCGTGATCCTAAACCACTAAACGGTTTGGATATTTGATCCGAGGGGCCTCTGGCCCGATAGCACTAACCATCACGTGGGCATAGTATGGGCGTTCTGCGTCGTATACTTCAGCCGGAGCTTAATGGACGTCAGCGATTCAGCGGCGCGCGCCGAGTTGGATTGGTTACACAACTGCACTTGTATTAAGGGGTTGCTAGGTCTGCTCTCGGCCGTGAACGTAACGTGCAGGAGTTCCCGGGGCGAAGGCCCAAGACCCCCGGGGGCATAGGTTTAGTCCGGCGTGCTGACCTCTCTGTTAAGTATTTGGTCGGGTTGCTGCGTGTTGCTTAGCCGAGGCCGGGCATGACCCAGTAAAGTGTGTCCGGCCGGAGTTAAGCGAGCGTGGTGGGTAAGTTGGTGCACCCCTGCAGGGAAGAAACTTCTATCGATAGCCTGTCCTACGGTAACGGACACTCGGAGTTGTATCCCGATCGGTACAACTAGAACTTGAGATGATATGGATAGTACGGCTCTGGGATTGCTTTCTCGTAGGGAGTCAAGAAAGGATCTCAGGTCGAGGTTGATATTACAACTGCTGCTACTTTACATTATGTAATCTGCACTCTTCTAATGCTGCAAGACTGCTGGAGATGCTGAAGATGCTAGTCTTCGATAGGACTAGGCTTTCCCCTTCTATTCTGGCATTTCTGCAGCCCAGTCCACATATACAGCCTCCCTTTGAAAATGTTGCATATGTAGTGTAGATCCTTGCTTGCTGAGTACTTCGGATGAGTACTCACGTTTGCTTTATTTTCTTTTCCCCCCATATTCCATTTGATGCCACCAGACGACGGAGCCCCTGAGCTAGATGCCCCAGTCGACGACCACTACTACTACTACCTGCCTGGCGAGTACTACTACTACGAGGAGCCGGCTAACGACCAGGAGTAGGATTGGAGGGTCCAGGGCAGGAGGCCTACGCCTTTCGATCGTAGTATTCTATTTTCCCCCACCTCTGTGAAGGCTTATCTCTTTCTGTAATATATCTGTACCCAGATATCTGATGCTTCCGCTGACGCTTGTATGCCATCGAGCTATGTATTCGAGCCCTCGAGGCCCTGGCTTGTAATATTAAGCTTGTATGACTTTATTTATGTTTTAGAGTTGTGTTGTGATATCTTCAAGTGAGTCCTTAGGCTTAATCGTGTGCATTTGCGTGTATGGTTAGTGCACGATTAAGCCGGGGTCGTCACATCAAAAGCACAAGATGATTATGGCCATATCATGTGACATATTTTGATTGCATGTGATGCTTATCTTTATGCATCTTATTTTTCTTAGTACGGTGGTAGCATTATAAGATGATCCCTTCACTAAATTTCAAGGTATAAGTGTTCTCCCTGAGTATGCACCGTTGTGACAGTTCGTTGTGTTGAGACACCACGTGATGATCGGGTGTGATAGACTCTACGTTCACATACAACGGGTGCAAGACAGTTTTGCACATGCGGAATACTCGGGTTAAACTTGACGAGCCTAGCATGTACAGACATGGCCTCAGAACACTGGAGACCGAAAGGTCGAACGCGAATCATATAGTAGATATGATTAACATAGAGATGTTCACCATTGATGACTACCCCATCTCACATGATGATCGGACATGGGTTAGTTGATTTGGATCACGTATCACTTAGATGACTTGAGGGATGTCTATTTAAGTGGGAGTTCTCAAGTAATTTGATTAATTGAACTTAATTTATCATGAACTTAGTCCTGATAGTATTTCATATCTATGTTGTAGATCAATAGCCCGCGATGTAGTTCCCCTATTTTTTGATATGTTCCTAGAGAAAAATAAGTTGAAAGATGATAGTAGCAATGATGCGGACTGGGTCCGTGATCTGAGGATTATCCTCATTGCTGCACAGAAGAATTATGTCCTTGATGCACCGCTAGGTGACAGACCTATTGCAGGAGCAGATGCAGATGTTATGAATGTTTGACAAGCTCGGTATGATGACTACTTGATAGTTTAGTGCACCATGCTTTACGGCTTAGAACCGGGACTTCAAAAATGTTTTGAACGCCATGGAGCATATGAGATGTTCCAAGAGCTGAAAATAATATTTCAGACTCATGCCCGTGTTAAGAGGTATGAGACCTCTGACAAGTACTTTGCCTACAAGATGGAGGAGAATAGCTCAGCTAGTGAGCATCTGCTCAGAATGTCTGGGTACTACAATCACTTGAATCAAGTGGGAGTTAATCTTCTAGATAAGATAGTGATTGATAGAGTTCTCTAGTCACTATCATCAAGTTACTAGAACTTCATGATGAACTATAATATGCAAGGGATGATGAAAATGATTCCCAAGCTCTTCGCGATGCTGAAATCGGCGAAGGTAGAAATCAAGAAATAGCATCAAGTGTTGATGGTTAACAAGACCACTAGTTTCAAAAAAAGGGCAAGGAAAAGAAAGGGAACTTCAAGAAGAATGGAAAGCAAGTTGCCACTCCCGTGAAGAAGCCCAAAGCTAGACCCAAACCTAAAACTGAGTGCTTCTACTGCAAAGGAAATGGTCATTGGAAGCGGAACTGCCCCAAATACTTGGCGGATAAGAAGGATGGCAAAGTGAACAAAGGTATATTTGATATACATGTTATTGATGTGTACTTTACTAGTGTTCATAGTAGCCCTTGGGTATTTGATACCAGTTCATTTGCTAAGATTAGTAATTCAAAACAGGAGTTGCAAAATGAACAGAGACTAGTTAAGGGCGAGGTGACGATGTGTGTTGGAAATGATTCCAAGGTTGATAAGATCACCATCGCACACTCCCTCTACCTTCGGGATTAGTGTTGGACCTAAATAAATGTTATTTGGTGTTTGCGTTGAGCATGAATATGATTGAATTTAAGTCAGAGAATAATTGTTGTTCTGTTTACATGAATAAAACCTTCTATGGTCATACACCCAATGTAAATGGTTTATTGAATCTCGATCGTAGTGATACACATATTCATAATATTGATGCCAAAAGATGCAAAGTTAATAATGATAGTGCAACATATTTGTGGCACTGCCATTTAGGTCATATTGGTGTAAAGCGCATGAAGAAACTCCATGCGGATGGACTTTTGGAATCACTTGATTATGAATCATTTGATACTTGCGAACCATGCCTCATGGGCAAGATGACTAAAACTCCATTCTCCGGAACAATGGAGCGAGCCAATGACTTATCAGAAATAATACATACCAATGTATGCGGTCCAATGAGTGTTGAGGCACACGGCGGGTATCGTTATTTTCTGATCTTCACAGATGATTTGAGCAGATATGGGTATATCTTCTTAATGAAACACAAGTCTGAAACATTTGAAAAGTTCAAAGAATTTCAGAGTGAAGTGGAGAATCATCGTAACAAGAAAATAAAGTTTCTACGATCTGATCGCGGAGGCGAATATTTGAGTTGCGAGCTTGGCCTTCATTTAAAACAATGTGGAATAGCTTCACAACTCATGCAACCTGGAACACCACAACGTAATGGTGTGTCTGAATATCGTAACCGTACTTTATTGGATATAGTGCGTTCTATGATATCTCTTACCGATTTACCACTATCATTTTGGGGTTATGCGTTAGAGACAGCTGCATTCACGTTAAATAGGGCACCGTCTAAATCCATTAAGACGACACCGTATGAACTATGGTTTGGCAAGAAACCTAAGCTGTCATTTCTTAAAGTTTGGGGATGCGATGCTTATGTCAAAAGGTTTTAGCCAGATAAGCTCGAACCCAAATCGGAGAAGTGTGTCTTCATAGGATACCCTAAAGAAACAATTGGGTACACCTTCTACCACAGATCCGAAAGCAAGATCTTTGTTGCCAAGAATGGAACCTTTCTAGAGAAGGAGTTTCTCTCGAAAGAAGTGAGTGGGAGGAAAGTAGATCTTGATGAGGTAATTGTACCTTCTCTCAAATTTGAAAGTAGTTCATCACAGAAAACTGTTCCCGTGATGCCTACACCAACTAGAGAGGAAGCTAATGATAATGATCATGAAACTTCAAATCAAATTACTATTGAACCTCGTAGGTCGACCAGAGCACGATCCGCACCAGAGTGGTACGGTAATCCTGTCCTGGAAGTCATGTTACTAGACCATGAAGAACCTACGAATTATGAAGAAGCTATGATGAGCCCAGAATCCGACAGATGGCTTGAGGTCATGAAATCTGAGATAGGATCCATGTATGAGAACAAAGTGTGGACTTTGGTGGATTTGCTCGATGATCGGTAAGCCATAGAGAATAAATGGATCTTCAAGAAGAAGACTGACGCTGATGGTAATGTTACCGTCTACAAGGCTCGACTTGTCGAAAAAGGTTTTCGACAAGTTCAAGGAGTTGACTACGATGAGACTTTCTCACCCGTAGTGATGCTTAAGTCTGTCCAAATCATGTTAGCAATTGCCACATTTTATGATTATGAAATTTGGCAAATGGACGTCAAAACTGCATTCCTTAATAGATTTCTTATAGAAGAGTTGTATATGATGCAACCAGAAGGTTTTGTCGATCCTAAAGGTGCTAACAAAGTGTGCAAGCTCCAGCAATCCATCTATGGACTGGTGCAAGCATCTCGGAGTTGGAATATATGCTTTGATGAGGTGATCAAAGCATATGGTTTTATACAGACTTACGGTGAAGCCTGTATTTACAATAAAGTGAGTGGGAGCTCTATAGCATTTTTGATATTATATGTGGATGACATATTGTTGATTGGAAATGATATAGAATTTCTGGATAGCATGAAAGGATACTTGAAAAAGAATTTTTCAATGAAAGACCTCGGTTGAAGCTGCTTACATATTGGGCATCAAGATCTATAGAGATAGATCAAGATGCTTGATAAGACTTTCAATGAGTACATACCTTGACAAGATTTTGAAGGAGTTCAAAATGGATCAGCCAAAGAAAAAGTTCTTGCCTATATTGTAAGGTGTGAAATTGAGTAAGACTCAAAGCCCGCCCTAGGTTCCCTATGCCTCACACATAGGTTCTATAAAGTATGCCATGATGTGTACCAAAGCTGTTGTGTACCTTGCCATGAGTTTGGCAAGGGGGTACAATAGTGATCCAGGAGTAGATCACTAGACAGTGGTCAAAATTATCCTTAGAGGACTAAGGAAATATTTCTCGGTTATGGAGGTGATAAAGAGTTCATCATAAAGAGTTACGTCGATGCAAGCTTTTACACTGATCCAGATGACTCTGAGTCTCAATCTGGATACGTACTGAAAGTTGGAGCAATTAGCTAGAGTAGCGCCATGCAGAGCATTGTAGAAATAGAAATTTGCAAATATACATACGGATCTGAATGTGACAGACCCGTTGACTGAACTTCTCTCACAAGCAAAACATGATCACACCTTAGTACTCTTTGGGTGTTAATCACATAGCGATGTGAACTAGATTATTGACTCTAGTAAACCCTTTGGGTGTTGGTCACATGGCGATGTGAACTATGGGTGTTAATCACATGACGATGTGAACTATTGGTGTTAAATCACATGGCGATGTGAACTAGATTATTGACTCTAGTGCAAGTGGGAGACTGAAGGAAATATGCCCCAGAGGCAATAATAAAGTTGTTATTTTATATTTCCTTATTCATGATAAAGGTTTATTATTCATGCTAGAATTGTATTGATCAGAAACTTAAATACATGTGTGAATACATAAACAAACACTGTGTCCCTAGTGAGACTCTACTTGACTAGCTCGTTGATCAAAGATGGTTAAGGTTTCCTAACCATGGACATGAGTTGTCATTTGATAACGGGATCACATCATTAGGAGAATGATGTGATGGACAAGACCCATCCGTTAGCGTAGCATAATGATTGTTCAGTTTTATTGCTATTGCTTTCTTCACGTCAAATACATATTCCTTCGACTATGAGATTATGCAACTCCCGGATACCGGAGGAATGACTTGTGTGCTATCAAACGTCACAATGTAACTGGGTGATTATAAAGATGCTCTACAGGTATCTCCGAAGGTGTTTGTTGAGTTGGCATAGATCGAGATTAGGATTTGTCACTCCGAGTATCGGAGAGGTATCTCTGGGCCCTCTCGGTAATACACATCATAAGCTTGCAAGCAAACGACTAAGGAGTTAGTCACGAGGTGATGTATTACGGAACGAGTAAAGAGACTTGCCGGTAACAAGATTGAACTAGGTATGAAGATACCGACGATCAAATCTCGGGCAAGTAACATACCGATGGACAAAGGGAATAACGTATGTTGTCATAACGGTTCGACCGATAAAGATCTTCGTAGAATATGTAGGAGCCAATATGAGCATCCAGGTTCCGCTATTGGTTATTGACCGGAGAGGTGTCTCGGTCATGTCTAAATAGTTCTCGAACCCGTAGGGTCCGCACGCTTAACGTTCGATGACGATATAGTATTATATGAGTTATGTGATTTGGTGACCGAATGTTGTTCGGAGTCCCGGATGAGATCACGGACATGACGAGGAGTCTTGAAATGGTTGAGAGGTAAAGATTGATATATAGGACGATGGTATTCGGACATCGGAAGTGTTCCGGAGGGTACCGGGTACTTATCAGGTCACCGGAAAGGAGTTTCGGGCACCCCCGGCAAAGATATGGGCCTTATGGGCCAAGAGAGGGAACACACCAGCCCACAAGGGGCTGGTGCGCCCCTATACAGGCCAGCTCTATGAGGAGGAGAAGGAAAGAGGGGAGGGCTGATGCGGCTTGAAGCTACGTCGGTATTTCCCCAAAGAGGAAGGGATGATGCAGCACATCGGCGGTAGGTATTTCCCTCAGTGATGAAACCAAGGTTATCGAACCAGTAGGAGAACCAAGCAACACTACGTAAACAGCACCTGCACACAAATAACAAATACTCGCAACCCGATGTGTAAAAGGGGTTGTCAATCCCTTTCGGGCAACGGCGCCAAAAATTGGCAAACAGACATGAGAGAGTAGTAAATATTGATAGATCGAACGCCAAATAAAATAAAGTGCAGCAAGGTATTTTTGTATTTTTGGTTTAATAGATCTAAAAATAAAAGTTGCAAATAAAGAAAAGTGCGAATAGCAAAATAGATCTTGAAAGCAAATATATTGGAAAAGAGACCCGGGGGCCGTAGGTTTCACTAGTGGCTTCTCTCGAGAAAAATAGCAAACGGTGGGTGAACAAATTACTGTTGGGAAATTGATAAAACTTCAAATAATCATGATGATATCCAAGCAATGATCATTATATAGGCATCACGTCCAAGATTAGTAGACCGACTCCTGCCTGCATCTACTACTATTACTCCACAGATCGACCGCTATCCAGCATGCATCTAGTGTATTAAGTTCATGGAGAAACGGAGTAATGCAATAAGAACGATGACATGATGTAGACAAGATCTATTTATGTAGAAATAGACCCCATCGTTTTATCCATAGTAGCAACGATACATACGTGTCGGTTCCCCTTCTGTCACTGGGATCAAGCACCGTAAGATCGAACCCACTACAAAGCACCTCTTCCCATTGCAAGATAAATAGATCAAGTTGGCCAAACAAAACCCAAATATCGGAGAAGAAATATGAGGCTATAAGCAATCATGCATATAAGAGATCAAAGAAGACTCAAATAACTTTCATGGATAAAAGATAGATCTGATCATAAACTCAAAGTTCATCGGATCCCAACAAACACACCGCAAAAAGAGTTACATCATATGGATCTCCAATAGACCATTGTATTGAAGACCAAGAGAGAGAGAGGAAGCCATCTAGCTTCTAACTACGGACCCGTAGGTCTACAAAGAACTACTCACGCATCATCGGAGAGGCACCAATGGAAGTGGTGAACCCCTCCATGATGGTGTCTAGATTGGATCTGGTGGTTCTGGACTCTGCGGCGGCTGGAATTGATTTTTGTCTCCTCCCCTAGGGTTTCTGGAATATTGGGGTATTTATAGAGCAAAGAGGCGGTTCGGGGGGCAGCCGAGGTGGGCACAACCCACCAGGGCCTCCAGGCGCGCCCTGGTGGGTTGTGCTCCCCTCGGAGCACCCCCCAGGCGCTTCTCCGGTCCATTGGATGTCTTCTGGTCCAAAAAAAATCCACAAAAAGTTTCGCTGCGTTTGGACTCCGTTTGGTATTGATTTCCTACGATGTAAAAAACATGCAAAAAACAGCAACTGGCACTTGGCACTATGTCAATAGGTTAGTACCAAAAAATGATATAAAATGACTATAAAATGATTGTAAAACATCCAAGAATGATAATATAAGAGCATGGAACAATCAAAAATTATAGATACGTTGGAGACGTATCAAGGGCAAGGAAAGTGTGGAGTAGGACTCCCCCTTCCTTCCCTCTCCCCCCCTCTTTCCTCCCCCCTTGTTTATACAAGGAAAGGGGGGCGCAGGGCAAGGCAGGAGCCGTAGGGGCCGGCGGCCAGCCCTAGGGTGCGCCTGGCTGCCTCCCCTCCCCTCCCACTTATATATATGTGGGGAGGGGGCGCCACACAAGGACACAACATTTTCTTAGCCGCGTGCGGCGCCCCCGTCCACCGTTTACTACCTCGGTCATATTTTCGTAGTGCTTAGGCGAAGCCCTGCGGAGATCACTTCACCATCACCGTCACCATGTCGTCGTGCTGACAGAACTCATCTACTACCTCGACGTCTTGCCGGATCAAGAAGGCGAGGGACATCATCGAGCTGAACGTGTGCAGAACTCGGAGGTGCCGTACGTTCGGTACTCGATCGGTGGAGCGCGAAGAAAGTTCGACTACATCAACCGCGTTGTGAAACGCTTCCGCTTACGGTCTACGAGGGTACGTAGACACACTCTCCCCCTCGTTGCTATGCATCTCCATGGATAGATCATTGCGTGTGCGTAGAATTTTTTTTGTTTCCATGCAACGTTTCCCAACATAACTATACTACGAACCTTGTCTGAAATAATTGTGCAATTAATTTCCCACGAAGACAATAGAATTTTTCTTGTGTTGAGGAAAGAATAGTCCACATCGACCAAGCACAACTGCAATGGGTTGTCAGTCGCACACATGCTGATAAGCCTCCGTTGTGTCCTAATCTAAGCAGCAGGCTAATCACTTGATGATCTGAAAATATGACATGAATGTTCAGAGCTTGTAGGTGCAATTCTATCAGTGTCTTCAGACCAACTGATATGTCTCCAACGTGTAACACCCCTATGTAATAAGCAATGTGATCATCTGCTAATAATGCCAAGTCATCCTCATTTGTAGTGCCTAGTCACATGGGTTAATGCTTTAGTTCTAATCCCTCTCTGAAAGCCAATTTAAATTCAAAAGTGCAAAATAAAGTTGCTCAAAACTTGATGGAAAAATGTTCACCTTTTTCCAAATAATCTAAAACTATTTGCTGTTAAGGAACACAACATCATCATCAATTCTAGATGGGCCTAATGCATTTGATCAGAGCCAAAACAGCACTTAAGTGCCCTAATCATTTATTGAATGATTTCAAATGGGTTCCAAAAATGCCCAAACTTTTTGTGGCAGTGCTGTATATTGCAGTACACTAGTGTGAGAAACTTACACATTTTTGCAAATCCATTTGGATGTTCAAAATAATACAAAACCTTCTCTGTTAAAATGGAAAAGCAAAAAATAGAAAAAGAAAAAGAAAAGAGGCATTGTACACTGGGCCTAAGTGCACAGTGCCCCGTAGCCAGTCCAACCGGCCCATCTCCCTCTCTCTCCATCGCGGTGTCACCGCGCCTGTGGACGTCGCACGCCGCGTCGGGAAGGCGTCGACAGCGCGACGCCCATCGACGGCCACCGACGGGGGGGAAGGATAAGGACGAGCCCCATCCATCTCCCCTGGTCGCCGCGCCACTCGTCTCCCTCCCTCGCACGCTCACACGCTCGCTCCCCTCTTCTTCCCCTTCGCACGAACGCCATCGCCGCCGCGGCTCCGTCGATTCCCCGGCCACTGGCGGCCCCGCGGCCGCTGACTGCGTCCGCAAGCTCCACCAACGTCTTCCCCTTCCCCTGGTGCATTCGGTTAGAGTCGGGGAACCCCGTAGCTGCCGCGTCATCGTCGTCCTCTTCTTCGGCCGCCGTGGAACTCCGGCAACCTCCCTGGACTGCTGCTGCTACTAAACTGAGCACCGGCCTTCATGAGCCCCTACGTAAGCGTCTCTCTCGCTCCTCTCCCCCTCCGTTTGCGAGCTGCTGCCCCGTAGCTAGCCGCCACCGACGCCACGCAATGCCGTCCGCCATTGCCGGCGTGCAGCTCGAAGCGCAGCCGCCCGAGCCCCGCCGTCTTGTCCGTCATGCTCCTGGCGCGCCCAGGAGGCCGCCCAGCAACTTAGCTCGCGTGCTAGCCAAACCGCACGTCGAGCGCCCCGAATCCCGACTCCGGCTGCCGCCTGACCTCGTCGTCCGGCCACTTTTAGTCATCCCCGAGCCCTCGTTTCAGCTCAGCTCGACGCGGCGTAGTGGACCCGTTTGAATGCCGCAGAAATCATGCAAAACGCCCCACTATGGCGAAGATCCAAGCCCCTCCGGCGAGTTCGTCGCCGCGGGAGGCTCGCCGAAGCGTTTCCAGCGCCGGCGTCCAACGTGGACTGACCGGTGGGCCACCTTGAGCCACTGGCAACTGGGTCCCACGGACCCAGTTGACTAGGTCAACGAGCTGACGTGGCGCCCACTGCCACTGACGTGTGGGTCCCCCGTGTCAGCACTTTAGTTAGCGGCTAATTGCACTTAATTAAGTTAAACCACTAATTAGCTAAGACACTGATAGATGGGCCCCACCTAGCTAATTAACTCTGTTAGTTTAAATTAAGTCACTGTTATACCCATAGAGGCTGACAGGTGGGCCCCATCTGTCAGTTTAACCACTCAGCAGCTCAGTTGACTGGCTGACGCAGTGCTGACATCATGCTGACACAGTATATTTCTTTCTGTTATTTTAAATAATTCCAGAATTTTAGAAAATAGTTTAAAACTTTGAAAATTCATAGAAAATAAACTGTAGCTCTGATCGAAAAACTTTCTACATGAAAGTTGCTCAGAACGACGAGACGAAGCTGACCATGCTGTCTGTTTCCGTGTTGGGATCCTCTACGGAGGTGAACCCGCAACTTTTAGCCTGTTTTTGGTAGGTGAATAGTGCAAATACACCGGTTAATAAATCCAACTTAAATCCTAAAATAACTAATATGACTTAGATATGCTTTTAGGCAACCCTGCACTGCACGTTAGCTTAGCATGCTCTGTGTAGCTTTGACTGCCTTGTATTTATCTGTTTCCTCCACCTCTTCTCTCTCGATAGAGCCCGGTACCGACGTAGCCTCTGAGACCGACGCAGCTCTGGAGATCGACTACGCCTCTGACGACCCTACCTTTGCCGCCGAGCAACCAGGCAAGCCCCTCTTTTGATCATCCCGATATCGCCCATTCTATTTTCTCATGCTTGCATTAGATTTTGCTACTGTAATTGATTGCTCCTATTCTGATGCATAGCCTGCTTTTGTAACCTGCTTATTGTTACCTTACCTGCCAAATTCAAACTGCTTAGTATAGGCTGGCTAGAGACCCACCAGTGACCCCCACTTGTCCCAACTGCCCCGCTGGATTATCAGAAGACCCGGTCTACGGGATCGAAGACAGGCCCCGGCACCGCACATCACCCCCTTAGTTGTACGACACTACTGGGTTACTATCGAGTGCCGAGGGTGATACCTCGTCAGCACTTCTGATGTTAACCTTGTAGGTTAGTTCATCGGTTGTGGTCCTCGAGGGTGATTCCTCTTTCACCACTCCCGATAATGACGCTGTCGTGCAACACCTTTAGTGTGAACCCATCGAGGGTGATTCCTCCGAGTTCACCTTGACGGATACATCGAATAGGAATCCAACGAGGGTGATACCTCGGATTCCTCAGATGTTATGGACACACGGATACTTGGACTTTACTACTGATACTTGAAAAGGCGGGTCGACCCTGAGGGGTACCCGCGAATGATGGGAAGTTAACCGTGAGATATTTACGAGGCTCGGCCGGGCATTCTTAGCCCTTGCAGCAAGTCCTCGAGACGGGGTGACGGGGTCACATCGATCGTGAGTCTCTGCTCGTTACCGCAAGCCCCTAATCCACTAACGATTTGGATATTTGATCCGAGCAGGCCTCTGGCCTGATAGCACTAACCATCACGTGGGAAGAGTTATGGGCACTCTGCATCATAGCATCAGCCGAAAGCTCTGTCAGACGTCCAGTGCAGCATCGCGGCACGGCTGGGCCGGTGCCATCCTGAGGGGTGGTACCGAGATTCGCCGTGTGCACAACGACTCGGAGGGCGAGGGGCGATGGCCCAAGACCCCCTTGCGCTTAGGAGGTAGACCAACGGGGACCTCTCTGCTGAGCTGTAGGTAGGGGCGATGTATCGTTTGGCCGAGGCCGGGCATGACCCAGAAAAGTGTGTCCAGCCGGAGTTAATTGAGCGTGGTGGGTAAGTTGGTGCACCCCTGCAGGGAAGAAAACATCTATCGATAGCCTGTCCTATGGTAACGGACACTCGGAGTTGTCTCCCGATCAATACAACTAGAACTTGTGATGGTAACTGGATATGATGGCTCCGGGATCGCTTTCTCGCAGGGAGTCGAGGACGGATCTTTGGGCGAGACTGTTACTTGACACAACCACTACTATATTATACTGTGCTGATCTACTCTCTTCTATTGCTACAAGACCGCTGAAGATGCTAGTCTTCGATAGGACTAGGCCTTCTCTCTATTCTGGCATTTCTGCAGCCCAGTCCACATATACAGCCTCCCTTTGATAATGTTGCATATGTAGTGTAGATCCTTGCTTGCTGAGTACTTCAGAGTACTCACGGTTGCTTTGCTTTCTTTTTCCCCCATATCCTTTTGGTGCAACCAGATGACGGAGCCCCGGATACAGCTGCCCCCTCCGACGATCGCTACTACTACCCCGAGGGTGGATACTTCTACGAGTTGGCCAACGACCAGGAGTAGGATCGGAGGGTCCCAGGCAGGAGGCCTGCTCCTTTCGATCGTAGCTTTTGTTTTGCCCCGCCTTTCTAAAGGCTGGTCTGTTTTTGTTTCATATCTGTACTCAGATATCTGATGCTTCCGCTGATGCTTGTATGCGAGCTTATGTATTCGAGCCATCGAGGCCCTGGCTTGTAATATAATGCTTGTATGCCTTTATTTATGTTTTAGAGTTGTGTTGTGATATCTTCAAGTGAGTCCTTAGGCTTGATCGTGTGCATTTGCGTGTATGATTAGTGCACGATTAAGCCGGGGGCATCACACAACGTATCTATAATTTTTGCTTGTTCCATGCTGTTATATTATCATTCTTGGATGTTTTACAATCATTTTATAGCAACTTTATATCATTTTTTGGGACTAACCTATTGACATAGTGCCCAGTGCCAGTTGTTGTTTTTCCTTGTTTTTTTACTTCACAGAAAATCAGTACCAAACGGAGTCCTTTTTGGAGATTTTTTCTGGACCAGAAGACACCTGTTGGGACAAAGAAGTACCAGAGGGGGGCTCCGAGGGCCCCCAGGCGCGCCCAGGTGGGTTGTGTACACCTCGGCCACCTCCCGCACCGCCTCTTTGCTCTATAAATACCCCAAAAATCCAAAAACCCTAGGGGAGTCGACGAAACACAATTCCAGCCGCCACAAGTTCCAGAACCACCAGATCCAATCTAGACACCATCATGGAGGGGTTCATCATCCTCATTGGTGCCTCTCCGATGATGCGTGAGTAGTTCATTATAGACCTACGGGTCCTTAGGCAGTAGCTAGATGGCTTCCTCTCTCTCTTTTGATTCTCAATACAATGGTCTCTTGCAGATCTATTTGATGTAACTCTTTTTGCGGTGTGTTTGTTGGGATCCGACGAACTTTGAGTTTATGATCAGATCTATTTTATCCATGAAAGTTATTTGAGTTTTGATCTCTTATATGCATGATTACTTATAGCCTCGTATTTATTCTTCGAATCTTTGGTTTAGTTAGGCCAACTAGATCGATTTTTCTTGCCATGGGAAGAGGTGCTTTGTGATGGGTTCGGTCGTGCGGTGTTCTTTCCCAGTGACAGAAGGGGCAGCAAGACACGTATTGATCGTTGCCATTAAGGATAACAAGATGGGGTCTATTCCTACATGAATAGATCTTGTCTACATCATGTCATCGTTCTTATTGCATTACTCCGTTTTTCCATGAACTTAATACACTAGATGCATGATGGATAGCGGTCGATGTGTGGAGTAATAGTAGTAGATGCAGGCAAGAGTCAGTCTACTAATCTTGGACGTGATGCCTATATATTGATCATTGCCTGGATATCGTCATAATTATTTGAAGTTCTATCAATTGCCCAATAGTAATTTGTTTACCCGTCGTATGCTATTTTTCTCGAGAGAAGCCATTAGTGAAATCTACGGCCCCCGGGTCTATTCTTTATCATATTTGCTTTTCGATCTATTATTTGCCACTTTTATTTCCAGATCTATTATTCCAAAAACCCAAAAATACCTTGCTACATTTTTTTGTTATTTATTTTATCTCACGTTTCCGCTAGATCTATTTATCCAATCTACTACAAACCAATCTATCTTTTACCCGAGAGGGATTGACAACCCCCCTTTCACGTCGGGTTGCAAGTATTTGTTCTTTGTGTGTAGGTACCGTTTACATAGTGTTGCTTGGTTCTCTGTGGCACCCTGGCTCAGAGAGACCGGAACACCCCGTATTCCAGCCCAGGGATCAAGTCTTCTGGAATACGGCACTGCTTGGCATAGAACAAATCAGCTCTTATTACAAATACTCGGGGATACAAGGGTCCCGACAAAACAGTGGATTACATTGGCACGACGACACTACGCCTGACAGGGTTGCTCTATGCTAGCAGCGGAGCAACTGGAAGCAGCGGAACGACGACGACAACGATGGACTCCACTCAACAGGGACTCTGGCTGGAATGCTTATCCTAGCTCGCAAACTCAGGATCCTCGGCAATGAAGCAAACATGGCATGACCTGCAAACTAGCATGACACGCCAGGTGAGTACTTTGAATGTACTCGCAAGCTCACAACAATCAAAAGCAATCAAGACAAACAACAGCATGGCATTTACAGGTTAAACAAGGATGAGCATGATACAACTAGAACAACATGGCATGTACAAGGTGAACAAGATACCGCTAGAACAATATCAGATGAGCATGGCATGAACATGTTACTCAAGACGTGAATAATGATGATATTAGCATGCAACATGCTTAAAAATAACACGGACCAACTTACTCTGTTCGGGGGTTATCTCGTAACTACCCTAGATATGCCACTCTTACTTACCATCGTGGTCACGGGATCACTTCAATCATTATCAAGAATACCATTGTGATCCTCACAAGATCATCTCAACATTATCAAGAATACCATCATGATCCTCACAAGATCATCTCATCATTACCAAGAATACCATGGCGAACCTCCCATGACCACATAAAGATCAACCAACTCGAACTGGGGTTGTTTATTAGTCAGGTTTTTATTACTGTTGACTCATAGTGTGACCTACTACGAACTGGGCCCATATCCGCGGGCGTGGCTATCGATAGATTATACACTCCACAGAGGTTAGTACACTGTACCCACACTATGGAACCCAAGGCCTCATGCTCCCGTTCGGGTGGACCAACGGCGTTCCGACAAAACTGATCTACTGCATGACACTCTCCCGGCCACTCCGACAAACTCCCCTTTGGGCTAAGTCATGGGTGGCCCCGATGTCACCTCATGACACCCAACGACCACCGTCGTGGCAAAACAAAAACGGTCCCAAACGACGACAAGAGCGCTCAAACAACTCGGGCACACAAGGCTTATGTCCGCCTACCTGATCAGGATAGCGCGCGCCCATAACCTTCCCTAGTTGGAGGCACTGGCGAGAGGCATGGCAATAGACCGCATTAGGGTCTTCCCATAAAGACAAATGTGGTTGCACTGGTCAGCTCGTCTCGATGGCACTATGACTCAGCCAACAGATGTTCAAGTTCGATCAAAGTCTGGTTAAACTTGAAAAGTAAATAGCTGAGCCACAATAACATGATGAAATAGCAATCACATGAGCACGATATCAACATGAGCATGGGTGAGCAACATCACTATTTAACATATCAACATCAATAAACCATTCTCCAGATGCAAATGAGCATGGCATAATGGCAAGCATGAATATCCCAAGTATAACTCTATACATAAGCATAGCATGACCACTAGCATCATAAATAAGTACTAGGCAAGAGCATGGCAATATATTAGCAAGTAAATAATTACCCAACAAGATGCAAATGATCATAGCATAAGGATGAGCATGGGTTCACAAGCATATATAAAGCACTCACAAAATATTAGCATGCACCAAATATTTTATTATTCAAGTAGAAAACCATTGCTACTGCTAGGCTCTCATGCAAGTGGCTATCGTGGCTTGCCTGGGGATGAAGGATACACCAGGAAGAAGTGCGGTGAAGCCGCGAAATGATTCACCGGAACGGTTCTCTCTCGGAGGAGGCTGAATAAGGGCAAATGCAATATGGTCATTTCTAGTACGTGAACCCATAGTGAAAATGGCACCAATGGAACGGGCTCGACGAAACGAAGACGTGGGCTTTGGAATCACCTGATTCGGAGCTACGGTTGAAAAATACGGCCAGATGAATGCCAGGGACTAATCTGTAAATAAACATACACAACTCAGGCCACTGGCTGAAAAATAGAAATCGTACTTCGCAGAAATACGCTTCCAGAGAACGGAAAACATATTCCCGGCCGAAGAAGAACCGAAGTACGTTTTCAGAAACTGAAAACGCATTAGCCGAAAGCCGCTTCCACTTACTCTCGCGGGCCCGGCGGCTGAGTCAACGCGAGAGGCCGACGCATGGGACCCATTGGCAGGGGGCGGGGCTGTCGTCTTCAACCTCCTGGCCTCACGCTGGGCCGAGGCAGGAGCGGGCTCCGGTGATGATGGCCGACGGCACGGGCCACCACCGGCGGCGCCCGGCCTACCGGAGTGACCAGCGGATCGAGGCGGTCCCGTCCAGGTAGGGAGAGACCGCAGAGGAGCTTGGAGAACGGGTGGGGCGTTGGCCGCGGTGGACGTCGGTCACGACGAGGTTGGGCCCGTTGCCACGGTGCGCCGGAGGATGATTTGAAGGGCGGAGGAGGGTCGCCGCGTCTTGGAGGTTCTCTGGGTGGCATAATGAGGAGGGAAGGGGCTCGGCAATGAGTGAATTTAGGGGGATGAGGCCGGCGGCCATGGCGGCAATGGAGGGGACCGGGAGCTCCTCGAGCTCATTTGAGAGGCTAGGGAGGCTTATGGGGGTGAGTTGAGGCTGATGGGATGCTCGGGAGTCCTCGGGGAGGGCTATATATAGCCGGGGCGACGTGGTGTCGAGCGTGGCCGCAGCGACGCGTGCGCCGGCGAGCTGGAGCTCGGAGGGGCACGCGGAGGGAGGGGAAGAGGTGCGGCAGAGTTTTCCCGCGATGTGGAGAAGCTCGGGCGTGTTCGAGACGGCTCGAGAGCACCGCAGGCAAACGAACACGACGATGGCAGGCCGGGCAGGTCACGGGCATGGCCTGTGCACCGCGTAGGAGGTGACCAGAGAGGGGCAGAGGGGCTCAGGGCGACAGTGACATCACGGGGAAGCTGCTGGACAAGATGAGATAGCGAGGGATCGAGCAAACGGACGAGGCCGAGGGCCCCAATGTCCAAAGCACGGGTATTGGCATGCCATCCGCGTAGTCACCGCGTGAACGCGGTGGTGACACGTGCTCTAGTCGGCCATGCAGTGTCTGGGTGGACGGCCATTCCTCAGAGAGGGCCAATAAGGAAAGCAACGAGCACAGGGATGCAAGAGGTGACTAGAGGAAGCTTGGAGACTGCAATGTGTTTGGACTGGGGTGGGAGAGATTGGTCTGGAGATATACTCTGGGCTTTGGCTGGGTGTGATAAACTACTAAGATGATGATCTTGGCCAATTTTGAGCACAAATGGAGATGCCTAAGGGGCACTTGCTTCACCGTGTACCCCACTGGACAGAAATATAAATCTTGATGCTGTGCTAAAATGGAAGATGGGATTGAGCTGAAATTTTGTAGGAGGATTATCATTTGAGCATAACAACATACTGTAAAAATTTCATACCATTTGGATACACCAAAATGGTACTTCCTTCACAGTGGTCCTCTCTAGACAGAATTTTGGGAAAATTGTAGAGGGGAAATGGCTAGATGAACTGATCCCAAATTTGGTAGAGAGGGTTTATATGGATAGGATAATACCCTGGTAAATTTTCAGCAAAAATTAAGCAATAGAAAATATAGTTGCTTCACAACCTGAAAATCTGACTAGAAACCAAGATTTGACGGTGTGCTCACATAGGTTATTATATAGAGCTGAAAATTGGTGGAGATCCATGATATGAGCACATTAAGGAGCTTGCAAAATTGCAACTCATTTTGATTAACCTAGCGAGTACTTCCTTCACAAAGGCTTCCCTCAGATAGAAACTTTGGAAATTTGCCAAGGAAGATTCACTAGGAAAATTGAGTTGAATTTTGTCATGTGGCAATTATATGGATAGGAAAAGGTGTCAAAAAAGTTTGGGGTCAATCAAGCAAAGATAAATGACACTTCCTTCACCAAGTGCCAACTAGGGCAGAATAGGAAAAGGAATATTAATGAATTATTTTTGATGATATCAAGGGAGGGTTTTGACATATCTATGGAAGATATGTCCCAAAGGATTTATGAGAATTATTTGGGAATTTTTTGGATGACAAAAAGGTAGGTTGCTTCACAACCTAAGGCAAAAAGGATTATTTCTTTAATAAAAAGGAATATTCCCAATAAAAAGAATATTGGGATTGGTCCAAGATGGGAATGACATGATCTTGAGATGGTTTTGAGGATGACAAGCCACTTGGGATCCTGAGAAGAGATGATCTTCCCAGGTTTCAGGACCACATAGCCACAGAAAAAAATCCATAGCAAAATCCAAAGAAATTCAAAAGAAAAAGAACGGGCCAAAATCCAGGGTGTCACATTCTCCTATTGGTTTGATAACCTTGGTTTCATCACTGAGGGAAATACCTACCATAGCTGTGCTGCATCATCCCTTCTTCTTTGAGGAAAATACTGACGCGGACATGAGCCATCAAGAAAGGATTTCTGGCGCCGTTGCCGGGGAGACATCAGCAACATCTATCAGGTTCCTAATCACAAATCTCATCTCCTTGCAATTTACATTATTTGCCATTTGCCTCTCATTTTCATCTCCCCCACTTCACAAAAAATTGCCATTTTATTCGCCCTGTTTTTCGTTCGCCGTTTTCCTCGTCAGATCTGATTTTGTGTGCAATCTTGTTTGCGTAGTCATGAGACCTCAAAGAAAATATTATGATGTTCCTTACCCCAATATTTTGATTGAAATTGAGAAAAGTACTAAAGAATATATGACTACACAATTTGAGCAGAATAAATATTTTACCGAGGAACTTAAGGAACACTCTGTTGTGCTGGATGCTATAACAAAACAACTTGATGATATTAGTAGAGAAGTTTGTAATCTCCAATCTAAGTATGCTTTTGCCGAAAGTTTACTAGGCAAAATTTTCGATGCACAAGCTACCCTAGTAAATCAAATGGCCGCTAAACCAATCTCGTTGGAAGATAAAAATGATGAAGATCTTAAAGTGATTGGTGTTTCTTCTATTGATTCCTTGTTTAGTAATTAAAATTGATGATAAAGGGACTGAAGAAGAGTCGACTTTAGTTAGAAGGCGTCCCGATAATTTGGAGGGTGCAAATCTTGTTGAGAAAATTGATAAAAGTGGGTTTGGAGAAGTCAAAACTTTAACTAGTGATGTGCCCACTCTTTTGGATTACAAAGACTTTAATTATGATAATTGCTCTTTGATTGATTGTATTTCTTTGTTGCAATCCATGATAAATTCACCCCATGCTTATGAACAAAATAAAGCTTTTACTAAACATATCGTAGATGCCATGATGAAAGCTTTGGAAGAAAAGTTGGAATTAGAGATCTCAATTCCTAGAAAATTACATGATGAATGGGAACCCACCATTAAAGTCAAGATTAAAAATTATGAATGTTTTGCTTTATGTGACTTGGGTGCTAGTGTTTCCACAATTCCGAAATCTCTATGTGATGTGCTTGGTCTTACCGATATGGAAGAATGTTCTTTAAATTTGCACTTGGCGGATTCCACTATTAAAAAGCCTTTGGGAAGGATTAATGATGTTCTTATTCTTGAAAATAGGAATTATGTGCCCATAGATTTTATTGTTCATGATATTGATTGCAATCCGTCTTGTCCAATTATACTTGGTAGACCGTTTTTACGTACTATTGGTGCCGTGATTGATATGAAAGAAGGCAATATGAAATTTTAATTTCCACTAAGGAAGGGTATGGAACACTTCCCTAGAACAAGAATCAAGCCACCATATGAATCAATCATGAGGGCATCCTATGGATCTAGAAATAAAGATGACAATACTTGAATCTATGCATTATGCCTAGCTAGGGGCGTAAAATGATAGCGCTTGTTGGGAGGCAACCCAATGAATAAATTTTATTTTTGCCTTTTTATTTCTGTTCTTGAGTGTTTGCACAACTATGCCTCTGTTATGATTGTGTTTTTTGTTTTAATTAGTGTTTGTGCCAAGTAAAGCCTTTGGGATTATGTTTGGTGATAGTTGATTTGATCTTGTTGGAAAACAGAAACTTTTGCGTCCCGTAAAATAATTTTCATAAATCACAGAAGCAATGAAAAATTCTGATTTTTTTACACAAGATTTATACACAAATTGCCTACATCTTCCTAATTTTTCAAAATGTTTGGAGTTACATAAGTATATGAAGTTTTCAGATTGCTACAGACTGTTCTGTTTTTGACAGATTTTGTTTTCATTGCGTTATGTGCTTATTTTGATGAATCTATGGACTTTATCAGGGGGTATAAGCCATAGAAAAGTTGGAATACAATAGATATAATGCAAAAATAAAATATGAATGGGTTTGCAATAGTACTTAGAGTAGTGATTTGCTTTCTTATACTAACGGATCTCACGAAGGTTTTGTTGAGTTTTGTGTGATTGAAGTTTTCAAGTTTTGGGTGGGATCACGATGGATGAAGGAATAAGGAATAAGAAGAGCCTAAGATTGGGGATGCCCCATGGCACCCCAAGTTATTATCCAAAGAGAAACAAGCAACTAAGCTTGGGGATGCCCACGAGTGGCATCCCCTCTTTCTTCTAACGACCATCGGTATTTTACTTGGAGCTATGTTTTTATTCATCACATATCATGAGTTTTGCTTGGAGCATCTTGTATTATAAGAGTCTTTGCTTGTTTTGCTTTTTAGTTTGAGTCAAGTATCCTTGCTGGACACACCTATTTGAGAGAGCCAAAATCATGCTATGATTTGTTAGAATTGCTCTTTATGCTTCACTTAAAAAAATATAGCTATGGAATTGCTCTAGTGCTTCACTTAGATCTTTTTGAGCACGGTGTGCTTTAATATTTTTTAAGAAATGCTCTCATGATTCACTTAGATTTATTTGAGAGTTCATAAATTTTTGAAGAAATTCTCTCATGCTTCACTTATATTATTTTGAGAGATGAAAAATTTTATGCTCATGTTCTTCACTTAGATTTGTTTGAGCTTGTCAAAAAGCAACATATGAAACTAGTCCCAAAGTGATAGATATTCAAGAGGGATATAATAAAAACTTTCATGAAGATCATTGGACAAAATAAACTTGATTCTTTGTAATAGTTTTGCGGTATGATGATAATAATATCTGAGACATGTTGGTGAGTAATTATGCGTTAGTAAGAATATTGGTGTTAAGGTTTGTGATTCCCTATGAAAGCACGAAAGTCAATAGTTATGCAATGAAATTGCATCCTACTTGTGGTGCATTATTCGGTGTTAGTTATGCTTAATGCTCGTTTATGTGATTTTTCGTTTCTTGGTTGGATGCTTCTCAATCTATTTGCTATCCTTCCCTTGTACTAAGTAGGATTACTACTTGTGCATCCAAAATCCTTAAACCCAGTTTTACCATATGAGTCCACCATACCTACCTATATGCGGTATTCTCTTGCTGTTCTAAGCAAATTTGTGTGTGCCATCTCTAATTTTCAAAATAATTTCCTTTTTGTGTGCTCGTACCGCTCATGAAATGGTAGGGGATGGCAGATATTTTTCCATGCTAGATGTGTTATTCTCAAGATGAGTGTTTATTCACTTGTCATTGCATGAGAGTACGACAAAGGTATTAGGGATGCCCAGTCCCGAAATTTACTTTATGTTGTCAAATAATAAATTCCTTGGAAAGTGTTGGTATGGACGGCACCCGTGGATACGGCTAGACGTGGAATGTGAAAGCATGGTGGAAAAAGGAATAAACTTTATTTTCTGTTTGGGAACTGCCTATGATATATCTAGCATGGAAAGTATTGGGAACTACTCGATCGTTTTCGTTGACAGGAAAAGCATGCCACCCAAAATGTTTTATCTTCATCTTTTTTGCTTTGAGCTCTGGCACCTCTACAAATCCCTACTTCCCTCTGCGAAGGGCCTTTCTATTTAATTTATACAAATTTTTTTGAGTCTCCATCTTCTCTTATAAAGCACCAACCAAGGGGCACTATGATCGTACTTGAGCATTGGGTGTAGCTAATATGCGAGTGTGTTTCATGAATGGATCAATGATTGAGCATGATGGGCTAGGGATAACTTGCTTTAGTATTGATATTTTGAAAGACATGGTTGCTTCTTGATATGCTTGCGTATTTAAATCTTCATGTCAAAACTAGACTATTGCTTTGAATCATATAAAAGTCCAAATGTCCATGCTACAAAAGAAAAGAATATGTGATGAACATGTTAGGCAGTATTCCACATCAAAAATTCTGTTTTTATCATTTACCTACTCGAGGACGAGTAGGAATTAAGCTTGGGGATGCTGATACGTCTCCAATATATCTATAATTTTTGCTTGTAATATGCTGTTATATTATCATTCTTAAATGTTTTACAATCATTTTATAGCAACTTTATATCATTTTTTGGGACTAACCTATTGACATAGTGCCCGGTACCAGTTGCTGTTTTTTCTTATTTTTTACTTCACAGAAAATCAGTACCAAACGGAGTCCAAACGCAGCGAAACTTTTTGGAGATTTTTTCTTGACCAGAAGAGACCTGTTGGGCCAAAGAAGTACCAGAGGGGGGCTCTGAGGGGGAGCACAACCCACCTGGGCGCGCCTTGTGCCCACCTCGGCCACCTCCAGCACCGCCTCTTTGCTCTATAAATACCCCGAAAATCCAAAAACCATTGGGGAGTCGACGAAACACAATTCCAGCCGCCGCAAGGTCCAGAACCACCAGATCCAATCTAGACACCATCACGGAGGGGTTCATCATCCTCATTGGTGCCTCTCCGATGATGCGTGAGTAGTTCATTGTAGACCTACAGGTCCGTAGGAAGTAGCTAGATGGCTTCCTCTCTCTCTTTTGATTCTCAATACAATGGTCTCTTGCAGATCTATTTGATGTAACTCTTTTTGCGGTGTGTTTGTTGGGATCCGACGAACTTTGAGTTTATGATCAGATCTATTTTATCCATGAAAGTTATTTGAGTTTTGATCTCTTATATGCATGATTACTTATAGCCTCGTATTTCTTCTTCGAATCTTTGGTTTATTTAGGCCAACTAGATCGATTTTTCTTGCCATGGGAAGAGGTGCTTTGTGATGGGTTCGGTCGTGCGGTGTTCTTTCCCAGTGACAGAAGGGGCACCAAGACACGTATTGATCATTGCCATTAAGGATAACAAGATGGGGTCTATTCCTACATGAATAGATCTTGTCTACATCATGTCATCGTTCTTATTGCATTACTCCATTTTTCCATGAACTTAATACACTAGATGCATGATGGATAGCGGTCGATGTGTGGAGTAATAGTAGTAGATGCAGGCAGGAGTCGGTCTACTAATCTTGGACGTGATGCCTATATATTGATCATTGCCTGGATATCGTCATAATTATTTGAAGTTCTATCAATTGCCCAACAGTAATCTGTTTACCCGCCGTATGCTATTTTTCTTGAGAGAAGCCACTAGTGAAATCTACGGCCCCCGGGTCTATTCTTTATCATATTTGCTTTCCAATCTATTATTTGCCACTTTTATTTTCAGATCTATTATTCCAAAAACCCAAAAATACCTTGCTGCAATTTTTTGTTATTTATTTTATCTCGCGTTTCCATGAGATCTATTTATCCAATCTACTACAAACCAATCTATCTTTTACCAGAGAGGGATTGACAACCCCTCTTTCGTGTCAGGTTGCAAGTATTTGTTCTTTGTGTGCAGGTACCGTTTACACAGTGTTGCTTGGTTCTCCTACTGGTTTGATAACCTTGGTTTCATCACTGAGGGAAATACCTACCGTAGCTGTGCTGCATCATCCCTTCCTCTTCGGGGAAAATACTGACGCGGACACGGGCCATCACCAACTCGCAGAGCAACCTGCACAACCCATTCATCAGTGCATTGACTGGATTGTCAAAGTTGCCGACTTCGGTGTGCGACTGAGCACCGACGATCGCTGCATGGAAGACGACAACATCAATGGCGGCGGCGCAAGTTACTGATTAGAACATATGGGCGAGTGCGTGGAAGACAATCAAGAGAAGAGATTAAAGATGATCTCACTGGCGAGGTGTCAGTCCTTGGGCGCCGCTTTTCGCGTTGGTGGCCTTGCACGCGTCGCCGGGGTCGCTGGCCATGGCGTAACAAGGGCCAGTCGCATGACGCGGTGCCTGCGAGGTCGTCCCTCTCCTCCGTGCAACCATCCGCCATGAACCTCCTCCTCTCCGATGGGATCTGGCCGATGAACCAGCACCAGCGCGAGGAAGGCGTCAAATCTTCATGTATCTGACGACAACAAACCTTGTTCCTACTATGGAGACCTTGATCTGGACATCGACGACCAGGGGGGAAGCCAGGGCAGTTCTCCTCGCGGAGGCAGAGAGAGATGAGGGCCGCCCCAGAGAAGGACAAGCACGGGGAGAGCCCGGTGTGAGGGCGAGCGGAGGATGGGTCTTGATACGTCCATTTTGCATCATGCTTTTATATCAATATTTATTGCATTATGGGCTGTTATTACACATTATGGCACAATGCTTATGCCTATTCTCTCTTATTTTGCAAGGTTTACATGAAGAGGGAGAAAGCCAGCAGCTGGAAAAGGAGCAAATATTAGAGACCTATTCTGCACAAATCCAAAAGTCCTGAAACTTCACGGAGAGTTGTTTTGGAATTAATAAAAAATATTGGGCGAAGAAAGCACCAGAGGGGGGCCACCAACCAGCCACAAGGGTGGAGGGTGCGCCCAACCCCCCTGGGCGCGCCCCCCGTCCTTGTGGGCCACCTGGCAGGCCCCCAACGCCCATCTTCTGCTATATGGTGTGTTTTGACCTGGAAAAAATCATAAGGAAGCTTTCGGGATGAAGCGCCGCCGTCTCGAGGCGAAACTTGGGCAGAACCAATCTAGGGCTCCGGCGGAGCTGTTCTGTCGGGGAAACATCCCTCCGGGAGGGGGAAATCATCGCCATCGTCATCACCAACGATCCTCTCATCGAGAGGGGGTCA
Organism: Thinopyrum elongatum; assembly: GCA_011799875.1. Lineage (NCBI taxonomy): Eukaryota > Viridiplantae > Streptophyta > Magnoliopsida > Poales > Poaceae > Thinopyrum > Thinopyrum elongatum. The sequence goes on from CM022298.1 coordinate 136,212,047, forward strand.
ATCTCCATCAACATCTTCACTAGCACCATCTCCTCTCAAACCCTAGTTCATCTCTTGTATCCGATCTTTGTCTCAAAACCTCAGATTGGTACCTGTGGGTTTCTAGTAGTGTTGATTACTCCTTGTAGTTCATGCTAGTTGGTTTATTCGATGGAAGATCATTTGTTCAGATCCTTAATGATAATTAATACTCCTCTGATTATGATTATGAATATGCTTTGTGAGTAGTTACGTTTGTTCCTGAGGACATGGGAGAAGTCTTGTTATAAGTAATCATGTGAATTTGGTATTCGTTCGATATTTTGATGAGATGTATGTTGTCTTTCCTCTAGTGGTGTTATGTGAACGTCGACTACATGACAGTTCACCATCATTTGGGCCTAGGGGAAGGCATTGGGAAGTAATAAGTAGATGATGGGTTGCTAGAGTGACAGAAGCTTAAACCCTAGTTTATGCGTTGCTTCGTAAGGGGCTGATTTGGATCCATATGTTTCATGCTATGGTTAGATTTATCTTAATTCTTCTTTCATAGTTGCGGATGCTTGCGAGAAGGGTTAATCATAAGTGGGAGGCTTGTCCAAGGAAGGGCAGCACCCAAGCTCCGGTTCACCCACATATCAAATTATCAAAGTAACGAACGCGAATCATATGAGCATGATGAAAACTAACTTGACAATAATTCCCATGTGTCCTCGGGAGCGCTTTGCTTTATATAAGAGTTCATCTAGGCTTGTCCTTTGCTACAAAAAGGATTGGGCCACCTTGCTGCACCTTAGTTACTTTTGTTACTTGTTACCCCTTACGAATTATCCTATCACAAAACTATCTGTTATCGATAATTTCAGTGCTTGCAGAGAATACCTTGCTGAAAACCGCTTGTCATTTCCTTCTGCTCCTCATTGGGTTCGACACTCTTACTTATCGAAAGGACTACGATAGATCCCCTATACTTGTGGGTCATCAAGACTCTTTTCTGGCGCCGTTGCCGGGGAGTGAAGCACCTTTGGTAAGGAAACATTTATATAGTGTGCTGAAATTTACTGTCACTTGTTACTATGGAAAATAATCCTTTGAGGGGCTTGTTCATGGTATCTTCACCCCGACCGGAAGAGCAAAGAGTTGCCCCTCAACCTACTGCACCTACTGAAAATATTTATTATGAAATTCCTTCGGGTATGATAGAGAAACTGCTAGCTCATCCTTACACAGGAGATGGAACATTACATCCTGATATGCATCTAATCTATGTGGATGAAGTTTGTGGATTATTTAAGCTTGCAGGTTTGCCTGAGGATGAAGTCAAGAAGAAGGTCTTCCCTTTATCTTTGAAGGAGAAGGCATTGACATGGTATAGGCTATGTGATGATATTGGATCATGGAACTACAACCGATTGAAATTGGAATTTCATCAGAAGTTTTATTCTATGCATCTGGTTCATCATGATCAGAATTATATATATAATTTTTGGCCTCGTGAAGGATAAAGTATCGCTCAAGCTTGGGGGAGGCTTAAGTCAATGTTATATTCATGCCCCAATCATGAGCTCCCAAGAGAAATTATTATTCAAAAAATTTATGCTCGGCTTTCTCATAATGATCGATCCATGCTCGATACTTCTTGTACTGGTTCTTTTATGAAGAAGACTATTGAATTCAAATGGGATTTATTGGAAAGAATTAAACGCAACTCTGAAGATTGGGAACTCGACGAAGGTAAGGAGTCAGGTATGAATCCTAAGTTTGATTGTGTTAAATCTTTTATGGATACCGATGCTTTTCGTGATTTTAGCACTAAATATGGACTTGACTCTGAGATAGTAGCTTCTTTCCGTGAATCATTTGCTACTCATGTTGATCTCCCTAAGGAGAAGTGGTTTAAATATCATCCTCCCATTGAAGTTAAAGTAGTAGAACCTATTACTGTTGAAGAAGAAACTATTACTTATAATGTTGATCCTATTGTTCCTACTGCTTATATTGAGAAACCACCTTTTCCTGTTAGAATAAAGGATCATGCTAAAGCTTCAACTGTGGTTCGTAAGAGTTATTCTAGAACACCTACACCCCCTGAACAAATTAAAGTTGAACCTAGTATTGCTATGGTTAAAGATCTCTTGGTTGATAATATTGATGGGCATGTTATTTATTTCTGTGATGAAGCTGCTAGAATTGCTAAACCCGATAGTAAAGATAAACATAGACCCGTTGTTGGCATGCTTGTTGTTTCAGTTAAAATAGGAGATCATTGTTATCATGGCTTATGTGATGTGGGTGCTAGTGTGAGTGCAATTCCTTTTTCCTTATATAAAGAAATTATGAATGATATTGCACCTGCTGAGATAGAAGATATTGATGTTACAATTAAGCTTGCTAATAGAGATACTATTTCACCTATTGGGATTGTCAGAGATGTTGAAGTCTTGTGTGGGAAAATAAAATACCCTACTGATTTTCTTGTTCTTGCTTCCCCATAAGATGACTTTTGTCCCATTATATTTGGTAGACCTTTCTTGAATACTATTAATGCTAAGATAGATTGCGAGAAAGATATTGTTACTGTCGGTTTAGGGGATATGTCTCATGATTTTAATTTCTCTAAATTTCGTAGACAACCCCATGATAAAGAATTGCCTAGTAAGGATGAAATTGTTGGTCTTGCTTCTATTGCCGTGCCTCCTACTGATCCCTTAGAACAATATTTGCCAGACCATGAGAATGATATGTTTATGAATGAAAGAAGGGAAATAGACGAGATATTCTTTAATCAAGGGCCTATTTTGAAACACAATTTGCCTGTTGAAATCCTTGGGGATCCTCCCCCACCCAAGGGTGATCCCGTGTTTGAGCTTAAACAATTACCTGATACTTTGAAATATGCTTATCTCGATGAAAAGAAGATGTATACTGTTATTATTAGTGCTAACCTTTCAGAGCATGAAGAAAAGAAATTATTGAAAACTCTGAGGAAGCACTGTGCCGCTATTGGATATACTCTTGATGATCTTAAGGGCATTAGTCCCACTCTATGTCAGCACAAAATTAATTTGGAGCGTGATGCTAAACTAGTTGTTGATCACCAATGTCGGTTAAATCCTAAGATGAAAGAAGTGGTACGAAATTAAATACTAAAGCTTCTGGAGGCAGGTATAAATTATCCTATTGCTGATAGTCAGTGGGTAAGTCCTGTTCATTGTGTCCCTAAGAAGGGAGGTATTACTGTTGTTCCTAATGATAAGAATGAATTGACCCCACAAAGAATTGTTACAGGTTATAGAATGGTAATTGATTTTCGCAAATTAAACAAAGCTACTAAGAAAGATCATTACCCTCTACCTTTTATTGATCAAATGCTAGAAAGACTATCCAAACACACACATTTTTGCTTCCTAGATGGTTATTCCAGTTTTTCTCAAATACCTGTGTTAAAAGATGATCAGGAAAAGACCACTTTTACTTGCCCTTTCGGTACCTTTGCTTATAGACGTATGCCTTTTGGTTTATGCAATGCACCTGCTACCTTTCAAAGATGTATGACCGCTATATTCTCTGATTTTCGTGAAAGATTGTTGAGGTTTTCATGGATGATTTCTCCGTTTACGAAACTTCTTTTGATGATTGCTTAAGCAACCTTGATCGAGTTTTGCAGAGATGTGAAGAAACTAATCTTGTCTTGAATTGGGAGAAGTGCCACTTTATGGTTAATGAAGGTATTGTCTTGGGGCATAAAATTTCTGAAAGAGGTATTGAAGTTGACAAAGCTAAAGTAGATGCTATTGAAAAGATGCCGTGTCCTAAAGATATCAAAGGTATAAGAAGTTTCCTTGGTCACGCTGGTTTCTATAGGAGGTTTATTAAAGACTTCTCTAAAATTTCTAGGCCTCTCACTAATCTCTTGCAAAAAGATGTTCCTTTTGTTTTTGATGATGATTGTGTAGAAGCATTTGAAATACTTAAGAAAGCCTTGATTTCTGCTCCTATTGTTCAGCCACCTGATTGGAATTTACCCTTTGAAATTATGTGTGATGCTAGTGATTATGCTGTTGGTGCTGTTCTAGGGCAAAGAGTTGATAAGAAATTAAATGTTATTCATTATGCTAGTAAAACTCTAGACAGTGCCCAGATAAATTATGCTACTACTGAAAAAGAATTTTTAGCAGTAGTCTTTGCTTGTGATAAGTTCAGATCTTATATTGTTGATTCCAAAGTAACTGTTCACACTGATCATGCTGCTATTAAATATCTTATGGAAAAGAAAGATGCTAAACCTAGACTTATTAGATGGGTTCTCTTGCTACAAGAATTTGATTTGCATATTATTGATAGAAAGGGAGCTGAGAAGCCCATTGCAGACAACTTGTCTAGGTTAGAAAATGTTCTTGATGACCCACTACCTATTGATGATAGCTTTCCTGATGAACAATTAGCTATCATAAATGCTTCTCGAAATACTCCATGGTATGCTGATTATGCTAATTACATTGTTGCTAAATTTATACCACCTAGTTTCACATACCAGCAAAAGAAAAAGTTTTTCTATGACTTAAGACATTACTTTTGGGATGACCCACACCTTTATAAAGGAGTAGATGGTGTTATTAGACGTTGTGTACCTGAGCATGAACAGGAACAGATCCTACGCAAGTGCCACTCCGAGTCTTACGGAGGACACCACGCTGGAGATAGAACTGCACATAAGGTATTGCAATCTCGTTTTTATTGGCCTACTCTCCTCAAGGATGCTTGTAAGTTTGTCTTGTCTTGTGATGAATGTCAAAGAATTGGCAATATTAGTAGACGTCAGGAAATGCCTATGAATTATTCACTTGTTATTGAACCATTCGATGTTTGGGGCTTTGATTATATGGGACCTTTTCCTTCCTCTAATGGGTATACACATATTTTAGTTGATGTTGATTACGTTACTAAGTGGTTAGAAGCTATTCCAACTAGTAGTGCTGATCATAACACTTCTATTAAGATGCTTAAAGAAGTTATTTTTCCGAGGTTTGGAGTTCCTAGATATTTGATGACTGATGGTGGTTCACATTTTATTCATGGTGCTTTCCGTAAATTGCTTGCTAAGTATGATGTTAACCATAGAATTGCATCTCCATATCATCCTCAGTCTAGTGGTCAAGTAGAATTGAGCAATAGGGATATTAAATTGATTTTGCAAAAGACTGTTAATAGATCTAGAAAGAATTGGTCTAAGAAACTTGATGATGCATTATGGGCTTATAGAACTGCTTATAAGAACCCTATGGGTATGTCTCCGTATAAAATGGTTTATGGAAAAGCATGTCACTTACCTCTTGAATTAGAACATAAAGCTTATTGGGCTATTAAAGAGCTCAATTATGATTTCAAACTTGCCGGTGAGAAGAGGTTATTTGACATAAGTTCGCTTGATGAATGGAGAACCCAAGCCTATGAGAATGCCAAGTTGTTTAAAGAAAAAGTTAAAAGATGGCATGACAAAAGGATACAAAAGCGTGAGTTTAAGATAGGTGATCATGTTTTGCTATACAACTCTTGTTTAACATTTTTTGCAGGAAAGCTTCTCTCTAAATGGGAAGGTCTTTACATTATCGAGGAGGTCTATCGTTCCGGTGCCATCAAAATCAACAACGCCGAAGGCACAAATCCGAAGGTCGTAAACGGTCAAAGAATAAAATATTATATCTCAGGTACTCCCATAAATGTTGAGACCAATATTATTGACACCGTAACACCAGAGGAGTACATAAGGGACAATTTCCAGAATGTTTCAGACTCCGAAAAGGAATAGGTATGTGGTACGGTAAGTAGACCGACTCCAAAACGTTTCCAATGATAATTTTTCTCCGTTTTGGAATTTTAAAAAATTAGGAAAATTAAAAGTAGTCCGAAAGAGACACGAGGCGACCACAAGGGTGGAGGGCGCGCCCTACCCCCTGGGCACGCTCCCCGACCTTGTGGCCACCTCGTGTGCCCTCCGGACTCCATTTTCTTGCACAATACTTCTTTTGGTCGGTAAAAATTCATTATATAATCTCCCGAAGGTTTTGACCACCGTACCACGATAAAATCCTCTGTTTTTGTTTCGAGCTGTTTTTCTGACAGATCTAGATCACCATGACGTCTCCAAGCGCCCCCAAGGACAAGTTTTTCGAGAAGGTCATCAACCCCTACCTTGCGGAGGTGCTTCGACACCCTCAAGCCATTGAGATGCGTGAGGGGGTGCTGCACATCCGCGATGTTGAGGGGCCAAAGAAGACCGGAAGCGTGGAGACGAGACTCGAAGCAATGGAGCAACAGGTTTTCAAGTGCTAGGGGATGGTGGAACGAGGACTCAACGCCAATCACATGATGATCGCGGAGTTCACCAACAATCACAAGTTGGATGCCAAGAACATTGAGGAGGCCATCTTCAAGCTTCATGAGAAAATCGAGCATCTCCAAGCCCAGATCTATGACCTGCAAAACCAGAACTGTGAGTATGAATACAGATTTAAGAGGATGAGTTTGGCTGCAGATTTGAGGATCCCGGAGACTCGTTCATCTTTCTATGATGGTGAGCCAATGCCTTGGAAGATGGATGACAAGCCTACTTCATCAACAACTCCATCATCACCACCTCCGAAGAAAGAGATCTAAATACATGGGTATGGGCACTCCCCTTGGCAATTGCCAAGCTTGGGGGAGGTGCCCCGGTATCGTATCACCATCACACCTTTACTTTTATCGTTTTTCTTAGTTCGATCCTTTTGGTTATATCTTGATCTAGTAGAATAAAGTTTTAGTATGATCTAGCTTTGAGTTTTGTTTTGATCTCTATCTATGTAATCGAGTCCGTGAGTTATATCATAAAGAGTAGTTTTGAGTTGAGGGCTTTGTTTTCTTGCTATGATCTTGAGGGAATAAAATAATAAAAAGAAATAAAAAGATCATATATTGATCTTATGGAGAGTAATGACTTCACATATAAAGAGTATGATGAATAAAATTTGTTGGGAGTTCACAAACATAGTTTTGGTCATTGTTGCAATTAATAGGAAGTAATAAATAAAGAGAGGTTTCGCATATAAATATACTATCTTGGACATCTTTTGTAATTATGACCACTCATTAAAATATGACATGCTAAAAAAGTTGATGTTGGACAAGGAAGACAACATAATGGGTTATGTTTTCTTATATCCGAATAGAAGTTATATTTTCATGGATTCTCCAACATGTTGAGCTTGCCTTTTCCTCTCATGCTAGCCAAATTCTTTGCACCAAGTAGAGATACTACTTGTGCTTCCAAACATCCCTAAACCCAGTTTTGCCATGAGAGTCCACCATACCTACCTATGGATTGAGTAAGATCCTTCAAGTAAGTTGTCATCAGTGCAAGCAATACAAATTGCTCTCTAAATATGTATGATTTATTAGTGTGAAGAAAATAAGCTTTATACGAACTTGTGATATGGAAGAAATAAAAGCGACGGACTGCATAATAAAGTTCTTTATCACAAGCGGCAATATAAAGTGACGTTCTTTTGCATTAAGATTTTATGCATCCAACCATAAAAGCGCATGACAACCTCTGCTTCCCTCTGCAAAGGGCCTATCTTTTACTTTTATCTTCTACCCTCATACAAGAGTCATGGTGATATTCACCTTTCCTTTTTACACTTTTTCCTTTGGCAAGCACTATGTGTTGGAGAAAGATCCAGATATATATATCCACTCGGATGTAGGTTATCATAAAGTATTACTGTTGACATTACCCTTGAGGTAAAAGGTTGGGAGGCGAAGCTATAAGCCCCTATCTTTCTCTGTGTCCGATGGAAGCTTTGAACCCATAAGTATCGCGTGAGTGTTAGCAATTGTGAAAGACTAAATGATAGTTGAGTATGTAGACTTGCTGAAAAGCACTTATATTGACTCTTTCCGATGTTATGATAAATTGCAATTGCTTCAATGACTGAGATCATAGTTTGTTAGTTTTCAATGAAGTTTTTGATTCATACTTTACCTTGTGAACGAATTGTTACTTTAGCATAAGAAATTATATGACAATATATGTTGCTGTTCTAAAGAAGATCATGATGCCCTCATGTCCGTATTTTATTTTATCGACACCTCTATCTCTAAACATGTGGACATATTTTTCGATATCGGGTTTCGCTTGAGGACAAGCGAGGTCTAAGCTTGGGGGAGTTGATACGTTCATTTTGCATCATACTTTTATATCAATATTTATTGCATTATGGGCTGTTATTACATATTATGGCACAATGCTTGTGCCTATTCTCTCTTATTTTGCAAGGTTTACATGAAGAGGGAGAATGCCGGCAGCTGGAATTCTGGGCTGGAAAAGGAGAAAATATTAGAGACCTATTCTGCACAACTCCAAAAGTCCTGAAACTTCACGGAGAGTCGTTTTGGAATTAATAAGAAATATTGGGCGAAGAAAGCACCAGAGAGGGGCCACCAGCCAACCATAAGGGTGGAGGGCGCGCCCTACCCCCCTAGGCGCGCCCCCCATCCTTGTGGGCCACCTGGCAGACCCCCGACGCCCATCTTCTGCTATATGGTGTGTTTTGACCTGGAAAAAATCATAAGGAAGCTTTCGGGACGAAGCGCTACCGTCTCGAGGCGGAACCTGGGCAGAACCAATCTAGGGCTCCGGCGGAGCTGTTCTGCCGGGGAAACATCCCTCCGGGAGGGGGAAATCATCGCCATCGTCATCACCAACGATCCTCTCATCGAGAGGGGGTCAATCTCCATCAACATCTTCACCAGCACCATCTCCTCTCAAACCCTAGTTCATCTCCTGTATCCGATCTTTGTCTCAAAACCTCAGATTGGTACCTATGGGTTGCTAGTAGAGTTGATTACTCCTTGTAGTTCATGCTAGTTGGTTTATTCGGTGGAAGATCATTTGTTCAGATCCTTAATGATAATTAATACTCCTCTGATTATGATTATGAATATGCTTTGTGAGTAGTTACGTTTGTTCCTGAGGACATGGAAGAAGTCTTGTTATAAGTAATCATGTGAATTTGGTATTCGTTCGATATTTTGATGAGATGTATGTTGTCTTTCCTCTAGTGGTGTTATGTGAACGTCGACTACATGACACTTCACCATTATTTGGGCCTAGGGGAAGGCATTGGGAAGTGATAAGTATATGATGGGTTGCTAGAGTGACAGAAGCTTAAACCCTAGTTTATGCGTTGCTTCGTAAGGGGCAGATTTGGATCCATATGTTTCATGCTATGGTTAGATTTATCTTAATTCTTCTTTCGTAGTTGCGGATGCTTGCGAGAGGGGTTAATCATAAGTGGGAGGCTTGTCCAAGGAAGGGCAGCACCCAAGCACTGGTCCACCCACATATCAAATTATCAAAATAACGAACGTGAATCATATGAGCATGATGAAAACTAACTTGACAGTAATTCCCATGTGTCCTCGGGAGCGCTTTTCTTTATATAAGAGTTCGTCCAGGCTTGTCCTTTGCTACAAAAAGGATTGGGCCACCTTGCTGCACCTTAGTTACTTTTGTTACTTGTTACCCCTTACGAATTATCCTATCACAAAACTATCTGTTACCGATAATTTCAGTGCTTGCAGAGAATACCTTGCTGAAAACCGCTTGTCATTTCCTTCTGCTCCTCGTTGGGTTCGACACTCTTACTTATCGAAAGGACTACGATAGATCCCCTATACTTGTGGGTCATCAGGTCTGCAGGCGCCGTCGATGCAAGGGAGGAGGTAGGTTTGCTCGACCTACAGGGGAGCGGTGCGACCATCGCCACTGCCTTGATCCGTCAGATCGATCGGGGAGGGGAGCTTCTGGCCTTGGACGAAGGGGGGGGGGAGGCCGAGACTCACCTAGGCCAGGCGCGTGGTCGCCTCCCGATGTACATGGCTGCGGGGGGAGGAGGTGGTGGCGCCGTAGCAGCCGGCTGGGGAGGGAGATTGCGGTGGCCGGCTGATCCGTAGGGGCGGCGACGCAGGGAGGGAGGGCTTGGGAGTTGGGAGAGGTAGGTCGGGGGTTGGGGTCCTCGTCCGATTTTTTTTCGTTGCGTGCGAGGGATGTTCGCCCGATTTGTTCGCTGCTTGGGACGGAATTATGTGTGAGGGGCCTCGTTGGTCCGATTTTTTTAACTGCGAGGGGTTTTCTTTCGTGAAGTGAGAGGTAAAAGCGTGGGAGTAATGGACGGTGGGAGGTGGGACAAAAAAGCAAGACAAAGGTGGGAGGTGGAACGAAGAAAAACCAAACGAAAATAAACCGTAGCAGGCTACAAGTGCTACATTAGGAACAGAGAAAAAAAATTAAGTAGGTACATAAAATGCTTTAATAATAAGATTTCTTTGTTATGATTTACACATTAATTTTTTAAAATCGGTTATTTGTTTCCTAATTAATGTGATTGAGCGATTTTTTTTAAAATCGATCATTTGTTTCCTAATTAATGTGATTGAGCGATTTAAGGTAAGGTTAATTAATTTAGATTTGATCTTTAGAGATTGATCGTGATTGATTCTTTCACATAAAGACATTACTAAATAATTTACGCCAGCATGGAAAGTTCTGATCCGTTCAGATTTTTTTCGTTGTGTGAGAGGGTGACGTGAAAATAAACCAGTGGGGTGGGGGGAGGGGACGGAAAAAAAAACAGATGAAAAGGGGGACAAAAAAACCGTGGATGCCAGTTACCAACTGCTCCATTAGGAGCAGAGACGAATAAAAGGGCTACTGCTTCTTACTCCCTAATTTTTGTCAGTAATTTTCGTTCTTCCGACGTTAATCTATTTTCGTCCGTCGGTACGCCCGCTTGGGCCTCAGCCCCGTCCGTCCATCATCTTCGGTCTCAGCCCCGTCCCGCCCGCTTGGGCCTCAGTCCCGTCCCTCCATCCTCTTCGTCATGACAAAAAAAAGGTAAAAATAATTGAATAGATAGTCCGACATCGTTTTCTTGGATACATTTTCACCAGTTCAAATATGTTCGCGAGTTGAAGACAACAAGCGCCCACAAGGCTTCAAAGGAGTTGTCAGAGAAGGAATTATTGGGAGAGAAACCCAACCTCTCGACTAGAGGCGGTGACGCCGCCGCTGAGGTGGAGCACGTCCACTAGAAGGCACCTCCAAAGGAGTCCGAGCCTACAGGCTGGACATGGCCGGCAGAGGCAGGTTCAGCAGACACGGGGCTGGTGGTGGCCGAAGGATGTGTAGGGCCCCCTCAGGGGAGAAACGAAGGGGAGGCGTGGGGAGCAAGGGCGAGCAGATCGGGCGTGGGACACCTCACCTCTGTGTGCGTGTGTGGCGCGACAGAAGGGATCAATAGAAGAGAGAAGATTGAGGGATCGGGGCTGGTGGTGGCCGAAGGATGTGTAGGGCCCCCTCAGGGGAGAAAGGAAGGGGAGGCGTGGGGAGCAGGGGCGAGCAGATCGGGCGTGGGGCACCTCACCTCTGTGTGCATGTGTGGCGCGACAGAAGGGATCAATAGAAGAGAGAAGATTGGGGGATCGGTAGGCATGAATATCTGAGTTAATGGGAGATGGGCCTTGGCTAGGAAAGTGGACCACTTTTTCAAACTCTAGGTCGGCTATGCAAGTCCGCCGCGGCTGGACTACCAGGTTTGTACCGCCCCTCTCTTTGTGCTAACTTTCTATTTTCTTTTTCCATTTAGAAATAAACAAAGAACTAAAAGAAAAGCACATGCAGTTTGGAAAAGAGTTTTGAAGTGAGGAAAATTCCCCTGGATTAATTTAAATGTGCTTAATCCAGGAACATAGAGTTTGTTCATGATGGAATAACTTGAATTCAAACTCATTAGAACTTAAGTCAAATGGATTTGAACTAGGAGTTGGATTTAGGTTTCCCAAAAATGAACGATAACTTCAAGAGGATAGCAATAAGAATACTCGAGGACCAATCCTTCAAGAAGCGTGAACGGTAGCGAGTGAGAGCCAAGACCACCACGCCATGCACACATACAACCATCCGCTTCAGCAACCGCCAACTGCTACGAGCGTGCGCAGGATGAGCATATGCTGATGGGATGGGAGCCGAGCCGATAACACACAAAAAATGTATAAAACTCATTGACGCTCACAAAATTGCCTCATGCGGATGAGAAAATTAACTACACATTTGAATATACTTTTTCTCTTACCGAAAAATAAAATTAGGTGCAAACAATCAAGATATCTTTCTAAAAAATAAAATTAGGTGTAATCCAATGTTGAGGATACGCTTATCGTTATCGTCTCGGTCAGCTAGGGATTAGAGATTAATTGGAAATCGGCCGATTAATCAATTTTATCGGTAGACTATTAATCGGATATTTTTTGCAAATCTCAGGTTCCCAACACTAAAATACGCTATATTCAACACCAAAACATTATTTGACAGAAGTGTTACCTTGATTCCTAGCCATTGAATCCTCGTATAATGACAAACAAAATAGGACACTAGTACATATTGCGTAACAAGGTCCACAAAACATAAATAAACATAGTTTTTGCAATCATAGTGCTATGAATAGGTCTAATTTATCGGTAGATTCCTGATAAATCGCTTGTCAGAGCGATAAATCGGTCCAAAAGATAAATGGTGAAGATAAGGCATAATCTTATCGGTCACCCCCCGATTAGCGATAAATCGAAAGATTAATCGCTGAATCGGAAGATTTCTTGAACAGTGGTGTAATCAATCAAAACATGTATGCTCTACATGAAAAAGACTACACATTTGAGTTTTTGTTTTCTTTTTGCCACAAACATAGTCATATTTCGGGTACAATGAGCAAGGAAGATCATGTAAAAAACAAGACTTCGTAATAGAAAAATAAATAAACTAACAATGAGATTTGAATACTTCGAAGATAAAAAAGAATATGGGGTTAGGTAAAACAAGTTTTAGCCTCTTAGATTTCATTAATCAATTTAAAATTATTGCAGGAGGATAAGGTTTTAAAATTTAAAATTTTATTATAAATGTCATGAAATGAGATTTTGCATAGTAAAAGTCTCATATTCTATGCATGAAGGGTACAACTACAAGCTAGAAAATCCACACTAACAGTAGATACTCTTTAGCTATAAATCTATGTACAAAACAATGCATGTCTTTGTAAATATTTTTGGCACTTAAACTTGAATTGGGAAGTTAAGCTTTAGTAATATTTCATATTCATGGTTTATGCTATTAGTGCTTCTTTGCCGTGTTGAAATGGTGGGTGTGTACCTGTACGGGGTCTTGAACCTTTTTTTAAGACCGCGGCATTTTTTCTCCCGTTGCAATGCACGGGTATGTTTTCTAGTAATAATAAAGCGGCTACTGCTTCTGCCCGCCCACCGTCGCGGCGTTTTTGCAAAAAGTCCCTGTCATTTTTGATAATTGAACCCGCAGTCCCTATTTAAGTGGATCTGAGAAAATGATTTGATTTTGCAAATTAAACCCTGCATTTTTTCAGAATTCCGCATGCGCTCCTTTGTTCATCTTTTCTAGTGGCAGAGCAGGTGGAGGGGGGGACAACTTCGGCTGGGCTCTCATCGGCGAGCTCCTCGGCTGTCCGGCTCTCCCCTCCTCCTCCGGCCCTCTCGGCCTCTCCTCCGCCTCCGGCGTCCCCGGCCCCCCTGTAGGTGCGTCTCCATCCCAGCACCCTGATCCTGCTCTTGGCCCCTCCCTGATCCTGCTCGATTTCATCTTAAGAAAAAAAATGATCCTACTCGATTGGTGGATCTGCGACTCAGGGCATCCTCGACGTCCCTAACCTCAAGAAGTGCGGCGGCGGCGGATCCGTGTGGGGGCGTCGAGCGCAGCTGGATTCACGTGAAGGCCACCACAACCTCTGTGCAGATGCTCGAGGTCAACAACGCCACCATGATGTACAGCTGCGAGCTACCCACCCGTGTCCTCAGCCTCCTCGGCCCACTCTTGGGCCTAATTTGGTTGGAAAGGTAAAGTTTCCCAGGGCCCTAATCCACCTCTGGGGGATTTACATGGTTATTGGGGATCCCCTCCCACCACAGGGAGAACACCAACCAGTTTGGACGATAGGCGAGAGGGGAGGGAGGGGGCATGGCGGGGGCATCGCTTTCCATTTGTCAGCGGGAAGCACAGAGGTTGAAGCCAAATCACATCTGGTGGGCTTAGATCGGTTTCTACAGGTACCCGAAAATACCGAAAATAAAATCGGTCAGTTTGGGTTCGGTCTTCCATTTGAGCAGAGAGAAATTCAGTTCTTGTTTTTGAAAACCCGATTTGCCCGAAGAACGAAAAGACCGAACCGAAAAAACCGAGATACCTGAATGCCCACCCTGAAGGCCGGAGGTTAGCGAGGGAGGGCTAGCGAACGAGTCGAGGGTTTTCTACCCGACCTATAGACACAGGGAGATCTACCCGGGGATGGGTCGTGGAAAGGCCAGGGTTCTTCCTCCCTCGCGTGCAACCAAACAGTGTTGTTTGCTTACCCAGGGCCAACTCAGCACGTGGTTTATCCACCCAAGGAAAAGGCAAGTATCCCGCTGGGATCCCTCACAACCAAATGGGGGTGTCTCCTCGACGATCCTCAGCAGGGAGCGCATCATTGTCGTCAACTCCAAGCAGATCTGATGCGTCACAAGGTACTACTCTACTCACTTGACCGCCGACGAGGTCTTCCAGTACGCCGCCGATGTGCAGCCACTCTCCTCTCTCTCTTTCCCTCCCTTTGCTATCCCTCTCTACTATCTTGTTGGAACGGCCCCGGTCATGATTGGTTTGGACTCACACCCAACTTGATTTTTCCTTGTGCTGATTTGGGGTTAGTTCGGGTCCAGGGGCAGGTGCTAATTGAGAGTTTGAGGATGAATGGAAGAGGTGGTTGCATCTGTTACCCTTTAGTAATTTTTCTGTCGCTCTCTGCTTTTTCGATTCATAGGTGTACTCAGATCCAAGGATCAGATATATGCTACTGTAAAGTTGTCTCAGGATATTATCTACCTGTTTCATGGTAGAGACAACTTGGAGAGATCAATGTGCATTTCAGACATCACATTTTATAATTTGATAACACTAATAGAGACGGAGGGATATGGTCGAAAAGATTACATGCATTTTGTGAGGGATCCTGGTCTGGGTATTTCCGGATTGGAAGAAATTTGTGATGGTGAAAAGGTGGATGAAATGCTTGATCATATTGCAAGTAGAGATCAGAAGGTAGTCAACTTGACTGTGATTAGGTGTACTGATCCAAGACCCGTAGATTTGAATTGAGGCTATGTGTATGAGGAGCAGGTTCCTTTGAGTGAATTAGAGGAGTGTGGCATTTCCTTCTCCCGTTGAAGAAGAATTGTGTGCATGTTAAACTCAGCAGGAAAACGATAGTATGGAATAATTAAACACAATATAAATTTCAATCCTCGGACATTATATAAAATTTCATTAGAAAACTCAGACAATAAACTTATACCATAGAGTACAATTCCTTAGGAACATATGTCCATCATTGTCTCGTCTTGTGACGACGACGACAACTCAAAGACGTGAGGCGAGAGCAGAGTGGGACGGTAACCCGGATGGATGATCCATCGCCATTTGCGTGATACTGTAGTTCGCTGGAGCTGCTTGTTCCACTGTAGCAGTTGACTATGATCAGGAATGGACGACCTCGTGTCATACTTGTGCAAGGTGTCGCTGCGGGTGTAGCAGAGCGTCTCATGTTCAAACCATGCACTCCACGGCCTTGAGATGTCGAAGGAATGTTCCGCTTCCACGAAGAAGCTGTAGCGCAAATCCCAGTGCGGTTCCTTCTCATCGTCCGATTCCTTGTTCTCCATGACCCAGAAGCGGAGGGCCTTGGGGCGACCACCGCTGAGCACGTGTGCGGCCAAGCACAGCCGCCCCTTCAGCTCAAAGGCCAGCGGATTATCATATGGATAGGTCCCGAGATTATCCGGGAGAGGGTAAGTGCGGCTCGTCTCGGCAGGCACGTCCAATACCAGCACTCCTCCGGCAGCCTCATGTCTTGTGAATTGATTCCATCCTCTAGTGACCACGTGAAGTTTACCATCGATCAGCACTGGCGCCAAAGTGTAATCTTTTGTGGCTGGGCGAGAGGGTGAGAGGAACGAGTCTCTGCGCCATCCGCGGGCATCACCCAAGGTGTAGACGTCCACGTCCACCCTTTCTTCGGAGGAGTACGAGTATGGCGGGAAAGAGAGGCGGAACAGCTTGTACTCGTTGGTGGGTGGGCTGAACCCCAAAGCGAAGAGATAATCGTCGTCCTCGTTGCTGAGCGGAGGGGCCTCGGGAAGCGCCAGCGTCTCCCCGCTAGCGGGGTTGCACACCACCGCCGGCGCCTCGGCATTGTGGTCCCTGTCAACGAAGCAGAGGAGGCCGTTGCAGATGTTGGCGAGGCCGTAGCCGTGGGGGATGCTGACGGAGCACATGGCCTTGCCTGAAGATACGTTGAAGACACCGGTCTTTTCGCTCCAACCGATATGGCCGACCTCGCCTATGTAGGATAAGCGCAAGAGCTCGGGCTCTGCCGAGAGCGCGGCATGGCTCGCTGCGTGTAGCTTGCGGAAGGAGGAGTCTCTCACGGCGCGGCGCCACTGCCGGGAGACGCGGCAGCACCGGGCCACGTCCTTGGTCGGCAGCTTCATCAGGATTTCCTGTAGCATCTCGCCAGGGATCTCCTCGGCCTCACTGGGACGATGACGTCCCATTGTAGCATAGACATCGACGTCCCAGGGCAAAGAGATGCGCATCCTACTCGATCGGTGGAAGGCAGCAACTCGCTCGAAATCGATCGATTGTGAGTTGTGACCGTCGACTTGGTATTTTATAGATAGAAGGCACCACCGTACGAGTTGCCGAGTTTGAGTCGAAGCAGGTATTCGCGTAATTCCTAGTGTTTTTAGGATCCATATATGGTACTCCGTATATCCCAGCGTAAAGTGCACGTATACAACAGGTGCCCAACTAAGCCCAACGATACCATGCAAAAAAAAAAAACTAAGCCCAACGATGGATCAATCTGCCCATAGAGTCCTACTCGCCTTTTCCCTATTTGACGATTTTTTTTCTGTTTCTCTTTCTATTTATTTATTTCTATTTATTTTTTCAATCTTTGTTTGAGAGCAACTAGTCCACAAGCGCTCTCCACGTGACATTTGTCGCGCACGGAGCGTTCCCGCGAACGGAGTGAATTGCAGAAAACCATCACATTGGCGTCTAGGTTTGCAGAAAACATCGGTTTACGAATTTTTGTCAGGAACCACTGATTCTCGGTCTAATCTTTTGCAGAAAACACTAATCGATTGCTTTGGGCATTTTAACCTTGATTATGGCATGTGGCCCCGCTTTTGCTGACATGGCGTAACTGTTGGTCCTAAACGGCGTTTGACAGGGTTTGATATAATTTTACGGAATAGTACCTGGTATTTTGCATAGACACTCTTCAATCAAAATACAAAAATGCAATCAACTCCCCGACGAGATGGCCCGAATGCCGGCCGCCTCACTGGGCACGACCATGCAAACGCCCCATGCAAACCAACTAGTGGTTGGGGCGCCACCTGGTGGCGCCTCTTGAGGCGAGATTATGGGCGCTAATCAAGCTGCCGCATTTGTTAACGTGATTGTATGATAGTAGACTTAGTTTAGCGAGAAGACAAACAACCCAAATGATATGGCAAGAGAAATGCGTTACGGGCAGTGCACATACATAAATGCATCTTCCTGCTGGGAAAAATAAGACAGTGTTACAGAAATGCATAACGGACAGTGCACATGTATAAGAGAACTTTCTCTACAGCCACCAGCAATGCCACTGTCGTAAAGAACACCAAACTCCGCCTGTGATGCGAGATTGTGTTAAGTACATCAGCTCAACCTTTGTCTATAACAGAATAATTGTCCACTTCAAAAAGTACAAATTGTCACTCTGAATCCTAGCAATAATCTGTACATGCTACTTTTTTCACAATGAATAACTTACTAACTGATTAGCTGCCCATCGTTCATAATAGTGTGTACATCTCTCGAGGGAGTTCTTCGCCATTTGTCTTCTACTTTCAGAAGTGTCTGGGCAGACAGTACACAGAAGTATCAATAATCTGAAATCTAGAACCAAATCAAACATCAGAAGGAAGCCGCCGTTCATGGTGCCAAAGTCTCGGCTCGATTAACCAACAATGTTTGAAGCAAAGACCTAATTTTGGGCATGCTGAAACTTTTAATGGAGGGAGTAATAAAGTTCCCGCCTAACCCGACTAACTTATGGGTCAGTGCAAGAGAACTAATTGAAAGGAGAGACTGATCTGATGACAGAACGCTACGCTGATGAAATACAACTGTAACTGAATATGCATGACAAAAGGTAAACATGTCATGATTCAAGGGCACAGAAATCAAATTAAGAGTTGATAATGGTTGTATGGAGTACTTGATTATAATCATTTCTGGAACAGCAATACACTGAGAAGAGAACAAGTATGTGCAAGTACAGCTAGAACAAAAATCGATGCAGGATATCTAACCTTTGTATTTGTAATTTTGTATGCCCTGTAGAAGTCTGAATTAGAATGTCAATTACTCTTGCTTGATTCATAGACAAGTCCCAAAGCTTGAACGAGTTGTCAGTGGAACCAGATACTATGGTCGATGCATCTACATACTCGACATAGCTTAGATTCTTTGTGTGGCCAATAACGAGCTCGTATGCCAAAATTTGTTATGCATTAAAAAGTGTAAAAGGCTAGGGAGATTGACAGTAAAACGTATACATATACGGTAGTACCAATGTGAGAGGAGAGAAAGGAGGAAGGTGCGTGACAGCGTGAGGTAGATTCCCAACCGTAAGTATTTTCTCATGTAAACTCTAATCAGTACTACAACTAAGACATCGAGTCAAACATTTTAGCATTGAGTCATCTGAATATAAAAATAATTGTCCAAAACATTTGAAGATTCAAACATTTTAGGCCACAACTAACACATCGAGCACCGTACATATACCAAGATAAAAGGGGGCACTCTACTCTAGACAAACATTTCTAATCCTTTGAAATGCTTGCATGTTCTAGTGCATCTATGAAATGACACCAAAGGAACAGGAAACAGAAGAACAATGATTACCAAATAATCTCAAAGCTCGAATGTGATGAATGGGTGCCTCAATCCGCCGAATAGGCAGCGACGGAGTCGATGCCTGCGAGCTAGTGAGGAGCACCAGCAAACCACTGTGAGAAAAAGAAGGGAAAACAAGCCGTGGAAGGAAACAAGTACATAACATTCACCCTACCTAAGCAATACACCTAAGTTTACTAATCAAGACATTCACTTACAACAAAGGCCAAGTTCAACAGCTCCAAAAGTCACAAGCCAGAACAAAAGGATGTCAGGTAAGAAATCATATAACACCCAATTTAGCGCCTGTTCGGGAGCTCTCCGCGGAGCGGAGCGCGCGGAGCGGCGTTTTATCAGCTCCGCAAATTAAAACTGGATTGCCACTCCACTCCGGCGCGGAGCCGCGGAGCGGAGGGAATCCGAACGCGCCCTTACTATTACCAATTTCCTTATTCTTTCTTGTGATGAAATTCACCCAATTCAAGAGATTGCGAACTAAACTCACCAATCCCATGACTCAAGTTACCAATCCCTTTATACTTTTTTGTGAGAGGCGTGTTTTAAATAGTTGGCATCCATCTTTTTGGATTCAATATTGCCATCTAACCTTCCGTGGTCAGACATGATATACAAGCTAAAAGTGAAATAGTTGTCCACTTGGATCGTCTAGTAGTCTTGATCAGATTTTACCTACAAGGGGAGTCATCAGTAAGATAGGAGTTGCCAACAATCATTAATGCATACTCCCTCTGTAAAGAAATATAAGCCCTCCATACAGAAATATAAGACGGAGTAATCACTGACGGAATAAGTACCTGGAAATTTGACTTCTGATATATCTTTAAGGCACACATATATCCTCAACCAAAGCAAAATCACATACATATACAGATGTATCTTAGTAAGAACCATCCATCTCCAACTACATCATCAATTGTATCCTGAGATAAATCATCAACTCTGGTCAGAACAAAAGGTCCCCATGTATAGCCTATCTAAATGGATATAAGATCAAATAAAAAAAAATCTGTGCAAAAATCAAACACTAACCACACTCCACTCAGAGATAATCACGTATGCACTGAGAAGACATGAAACCAAAGATATCGATCTGTGAGACGCCCTTACAACACAAGACAACTCCTCCCTTTGCGGGTTCATAGACGACAGCTCCCTGACAGCCGCTGCTTCCTTGGTAGATCCATACTTCTCCTCCTCCTCCTTCTCATGCTGCTTTACCTCCTTCTCACTAACTGCAAACTTTTCAAATTAACACCAGATCGACAATTCCCAAACACGCAAAGCTTCGGAAAAACGCAAGGAGACAATCATCGACCGTGTAGTCATTCGGCTTATCATCGTCGTTGAGCACGACAGTCACCGGCGGGAACATGGTCTCACCCGACGACTGCCACCGCGACCTCCACTTCCTGCAGGAAAGCATGGATTTGGAACCAAGAGAATAGAGAAAAGAAAAGGCCAGGAAGGTCGCACCGAGCGACTGGTGGGTTGGGAGGGGGGCGAACAGGAACTTGGTGTTAGATCCGGCGCTTCCCGTGGCGGAGGATCCGGAGGGCCACCTCTTGCAGCGCAACTCGCAGATCGGTGTCTCAACACCGGTAGACTAAGGCATGGCCTGATGGTGGGAAGGGGCTGATGCCTTCCCACCCAGGTTCAAGGCACGGTACTTGCAATTTGGGTTTGTTGCACCAATTATACTGTAGGGGGTTCCCTTACAGTCTTTCTGTCAAAACAAAAAACAGCGCTGCTGCCGTGCCCATCGATGAGAGCCACGTCTGTTGGAAAGACGAGCCGAGAGGGGAGGGGAGGAGGCAAGGGAGGGTGGAGGCGGCACACATTGGGAGAAGCCGAGGAGGCGACGAGTGGGAAAGGAGGCGGTTGGATTCGGGGAGAAGGATGTTTCTCTCAGCACGCCATCGCAGCCAATCACAATGTTCTTTTTCTGCCCAATCGCTGCGCACAGTACGTGACTACGTGGCATAGCCGAACAAGCGCCCCTTCTGCGTAGCTTAATGGGTTTGATGGGCCACTGCCCGCGTGCGCTGCTCCTAGGAGCAGCCGCGGCGCTGCTGCGCCCGCTGCACGCTGCCGTGAACCACATCACGCCTGCTCGCCTCATCCATGCCACGCTGGCGCGCCGCCGCTGACCGCCGTGCTCCACCAAACCACCAAAGGCCGGTTGCTCCTCCTTCCTTCCGCGCACACACACAGGCGTAACAGACGGAAGCAAACCAAAAAGGGGGGAGCAACTAGTATAGAATCTGGGGTTGTGGTAGAAAAATAGAAAAACTCAATTTGGACTATCAGATCAATCATGGATGGTACAGATTCCAGTGAAGGCTTCTCAGACCCCTTAATGTACATTTTATGAAAACCCCTTGGTACTAGTTAGATATAAACCTAGAATTTTGCAGTAAACACCTCGACTTTCTCATATTCAATCGTTTTGTCGTTGGTAATGAGACTATTTTTCAAACCTCACAGCATTGATGTCTCCTCTTCACAAATCAACTTATTCTGATCGTGTCCATGCAATATGTTCATGAGTGACCGAATTTCATCTCTTTCTTTGATTAAACCAATACATCTTAATCTCATCTGAACTAACATGAGTGAAAAAATAGAAAGTACACATCAACATGTATTACCATTTGAATTCTGCATTGTCTATTTTGCTTCTGCATTTGGAGGTCATCGTTCACAATCTATATCATAAAGGTAACATAGTTTTTTTTTTGCATCCACGAGAGAGCCAGTATCTCGACCTAATGCATGTAACACCCCCTTGTAATTAGCTATGTGACACTCTGTTAATCTTGCCAAGTCATGACTATTTGCAGTGCCAAGTCACATGGGTTAAGGATCCAATTCAAATTCAATTCTGAAAATCAGCTCAAATTCAAAGTGGAAAATAAATTTGCGCAAACACCTTTGGAAAAATGTGCACTAATTGGCAAATATTCCAGAAGTATTTATAAAAATATAACCAAGGAAACTTGGATCAGTTAAGTGACTCCAACAATTTGAAACAGCATCAAAACAGAATATTTAAATCCATTTAAAATCATTTCAAATACAAATGGTTTCCAACTCTGTCCAAACCACTTTCTGGTGAGAGCTAAAATTGCACTGTAATATTTGGACCAAGTTCCATATTTGTCAAAAGTGCAATAATAGCCTAATCATTTTGTAACAGAAAATAGAAAAGAAAATCAAAATCAGAAAAAGGAAAAACCCACTGTGGACTGGGCCTAAGTGCAAAGTGCACTTAGACCCAGCCCACCTAGCTCTCTCCCTCTCTCTCTCCATCGCCGTGTCGGCGCGCCCCTGGGCGAACGCGCGCGCGCCGGCGGGCGCGCGACACGCCGACGCCACCGACGAAACAGTGCGGCGGAGAGGATAAGGCCGTGCTCGTTCGTTCCCCCTGGCTCCCTCTGCCATTTCCCCCCTCTCCCTCGCTCTCCCCTGCTCTTTCTCCATCGCCTCCGAGCGCCGTCGCCGCCGTGCTCGCCCATAGACGTGGCCATCGTCTTCCGTTCGCCCCGCCGACGAGTCCTGCAGCTCCGCCTTGCTCGTCTGCCTCGACTACACCTCGTCTTCGAGCTCGGGAGCGGTCACGCGCTCGGAATCGACTTCTTCTTTTTCCTCGGATCGCCGGCGTTCTCCTTCAACTCCGGCGACCCACACTGCTGCTACTAAGCTGTCGCGGGTCTGTCTTGACCGCACGGTGAGCCACAACGTCTCCCCGCTCCTGTTCCTCGCTCCTGCTAGGCCGTAGCCGCCGTTTCGCTTTTGCCCGAGCGCAGCGCAGCGACGCTCGTCACCGGCGAGCCCCCGCTAACCCAACGTGCTCGGGGCCATGTCCAACACACTCCCCGCATCGCGTAGGGTACGCCTAGGCCTCGCGTTCGAGCTAATGCGCGCCGTAGGCTCGTTTTCCCCCGACCTCCCGAACACGCTGCCGCCTTTGCTCGTCGCCGGCGTCGTTTCCGGCCGAGTCCGGCCGTGCCGCCGCGACCAATCGACGCGGCTCATTCGACTCGTTCGAACGCGCCCTCGCGCACGCCAAATGGACTCCCGTAGGCGAAATCCGACGAGGCCCGAGGCCTCCGCCGCGTTCTGGCGTCGCCGCCGGCGAGCCGCCGGCCCCGCTGATGTGGCACAGATGGGACCCACCTCTGGGTCGCTGACTGCGGGCCCGTGGGACCCAGTTGACTGAGTTGACTCAGTCAACTCTGCTGACTGGGCACTCTGTGCCTATGACATGTGGGCCCCGCTACTGTTTAGTTTAAATAAAACATTTTCTAAATTTAAAACTAATTAGTTAACCTAATCTCTCACTGACACCCGGGGCCCACCAGTTAATTAGATTAATCCACTGTTAAACTAAACAGAGACTGACATGTGGGTCCCACTGGACCCACATGTCAGGTTTGACTGGTCAGCCGTCCTGTTGACTTGCTGATGTCAGCATGACATCATGTTGACGTCATAATTCATTTTCTGTAAATAAAAAATTAATTTAAGAAAATTCAAATAAACTTTAAAAATTAATAACTTTTAAACCGTAGCTCAAATCGAAAAAGTTAAAACATGAAACTTTCTCAGAACGACGAGACGAGTTTGATCGTGCCATCTGTTTCTTTGGGGGAACCCCCTACGTAGATGAACTCATAACTCTGGGCCCGAATCCGACAGATGAATAGTGCACACACACCGGTTATTAAATCCTAGTTTAATTCTAAAAATAACTAAAATGACCTAGATGCATCGTTAGGCAGTCCTGCACTGCATTATAGCATCGCACGCAATGTGTTGCATCTGTTTGCATTATGTTTACCTGTTTCTTCCCCCTCTTCTCTCTCGATTAGACCCCGACGTTGACGTAGCTCCCGAGGCAGACGCAGCTCCGGAGTACGACTACGTCCCCGACGACACCCCTGAAGACCTTGCCCTTGCCGCAGAGCAAACAGGCAAGCACCCCCATTTTGAGCATTCCGATATCGCCCACTCTCTTCCCTCTTATGCTTGCATTAGATGTTACTGCTGCTGTTACTATCCTATATCTGTTGCATAGCCTGTTTACTTGTAACCTACTGTTGACACCTGCCTGTTATCCTAAACTGTTTAGTATAGGATGGGTAGAGACCCGACATAGACCCCCACTTGACCCGACTGCCCCGCTGGATATCAGAAGAACCGATCATCGGGATAGAAGACCAGACCCTGGCACCACACATCACTTCCCCCTTAAGGTGCTCGACACTACTGGGTTACTATCGAGTGCCGAGGGTGATACCTCGTCAGCACTTGTGATGATAACCTTGTAGGTTAGTTAACCGGTCGTGGTAAGCGAGGGTGATTCCTCCTACACCACCCCCGATACCGACACTGTCGTGCATCACTTCAAGTGTGGACCTCGAGGGTGATTCCTCCTTCGTTCACCTAGATGATAACATCGAGTGGGATTCCGTCGAGGGTGATTCCTCAGGGTTCCCCCTTGGTGTCGGACACACAGGTACTTTGGATACTATGACTTGACACTGAACCATGTTATTAAAGACGGGTCGGCCCTGAGGGGTACCCGCGCGAGCTTTATGCGAAATGATGTGTATTCGGGTGTACCTGAAGGGTACCCGAGACTTGAACACGAGGCGTGGCCGGGCATTCTTAGCCCTTGCCGCAAGTCCTCGAGACGGGGCGACGGGGTCACATCGATCGTGAGTCTCTGCTCGTTTCCGCGCGATCCTAAACCATTAAACGGTTTGGATATTTGATCCGAGGGGCCTCTGGCCCGATAGCACTAACCATCACGTGGGCATAGTATGGGCGTTCTGCGTCGTATACTTCAGCCGGAGCTTAATAGACGTCAGCGAATGAGCGGCGCACGCTGAATTGGACTGGGAACGCAACCGCACTTGTATAAGGGGTTGCTAGGTCTGCTTTCAGCCGCGTTCGCAACGTGCAGGAGCGTCCGGGGCGATGGCCCAAGACCCCTGGGGCATAGGTTTAGTCCGGCGTGCTGACCTCTCTGTTAAGTATTCGGTCGGGTTGCGGCGTGTTGCTTAGCCGAGGCCGGGCATGACCCAATAAAGTGTGTCCGGCCGGAGTTAAGCGAGCGTGGTGGGTAAGTTGGTGCACCCCTGCAGGGAAGAAACTTCTATCGATAGCCTGTCCTACGGTAACGGACACTCGGAGTTGTATCCCGATCGGTACAACTAGAACATGACTCTGAGATGATAACTGGATAGTACGGCTCTGGGATTGCTTTCTCGCAGGGAGTCGAGAAAGAATCTCTGGCCGAGGTTGATGATACTACTACTACTTTACTTTATGCTAATCTGCACTCTTCTAATGCTGCAAGACTGCTGAAGATGCTAGTCTTCGATAGGACTAGGCTTTCCCCTTCTATTCTGGCATTTCTGCAGCCTAGTCCACATATACAGCCCCCTCTTGAAAATGTTGCATATGTAGTGTAGATCCTTGCTTGCTGAGTACTTCGGATGAGTACTCACGTTTGCTTTACTTTCTTTTTCCCCCATATCCATTTGATGCCACCAGACGACGGAGCCCTTGAGCCAGATGCCCCAGTCGACGACCACTACTACTACCCGTTCGGCGAGTACTACTACTACGAGGAGCCGACTGACGACCAGGAGTAGGAGCCGCCACCTCCTGTTCTTCATCGGGAGGGCAGATCTGGAGTCCGTTCGGGGCTCCGGAGAGGGGAATCGTCGCCATCATCATCACCAACCTTCCTCCATCACCAATTTCATGATGCTCACCACCGTGCATGAGTAATTCCATCGTAGGCTTGCTGGACGGTGATGGGTTGGATGAGATTTATCATGTAATCGAGTTAGTTTTGTTAGGGCTTGATCCCTAGTATCCACTATGTTCTGAGATTGATGTTGCTATGACTTTGCTATGCTTAATGCTTGTCACTAGGGCCCGAGTGCCATGATTTCAGATCTGAACCTATTATGTTTTCATGAATATATTTGTGTTCTTGATCATATCTTGCAAGTTGTAGACACCTATTACGAGTTATGATCCGCATACCCCAAGGTGACAATAATTGGGATTCTTTCCAGTGATTACCGTAGTTTGAGGAGTTCATGTATTCACTAAGTGCTAATGCTTTGGTTCGGTTCTCTATTAAAAGGAGGCCTTAATATCCCTTAGTTTCCATTAGGACCGCGCTGCCACGGGAGGGTAGGACAAAAGATGTCATGCAAGTTCTTTTCCATAAGCACGTATGACTATATTCGGAATACATGCCTGCATTATATTGATGAATCGGACCTAGTTCTATGTCACCCTAGGTTATAACTATTGCATGATGAATGCCATCTGACATATTTATCCATCATTGATCCATTGCCTACGAGCTTTTCACATATTGATCTTTGCTACGTTACTTTGCTGTTGCCACTGTTACAATTGCTACAAAACTGCTACTGTTACTTTTGCCACCGTTACCGTTACTTCCATACTACTTTGCTACTAAATACTTTGCTGCAGATATTAAGTCTTTCAGGTGTGGTTGAATTGACAATTCAGCTGCTAATACTTAAGAATATTCTTTGGCTCCTCTTGTGTCGAATCAATAAATTTGGGTTAAATACTCTACCCTCGAAAACTGTTGCGATCCCCTATACTTGTGGGTTATCAGTGGTCCCTGCCCCTACTCGAGCCGCCCGTGCGCCGCCACGCCCTGGCCACGCGATCCCACAGCCGCAGCCCGCGCCGCTCATCGCCATAGCCCCTGCTGCTCACGCCGTAGACGCCGCGCCCTGGCCACGCCCGCGCGCGCCCGGCTATCGCCCCGCGGCCACGCGACGCGCCCGCCTTCCTCTTTGCCGAGCCCGCGCCCCACCCGCGCTCTGCCCGCGCCGCTCGCCCCGCGCCACCCCTGCTCCCGCTCTGCTGCTCTGCTTCGCCGCGCAACTGCCCGGCCTCGCTCCCGCCGGCCGCCTCCGCGCCTGCACCGCGCGCTGGCTCGCCCAGCCGCGCCGCCCTGCCCCCTGCACCGCCTGGCCGCAGCCCGCCAGAACTCCATGACGGCGCCCGCCTCCACCGCTGCTCCGCCACTGCTTGCCCCACTCGCCGGCAGCCGGCGCCCCGCCGCGCCCAGCCTGCCTCGCCGCTGCGCCCCGGTGGCCTCGACGCACCTTCCCCCCTGCTGGCCGCGCCCGAGGCCAGCGGTTATAGCACCCGCACGCCCACACCCCTTCTCCCGTTGCGCCCGACCTGCTAAGGCCCCAGGGGCCATTGACGGTTGCCCCCCCCCCCCCCCGCGTGGCTATGGCAGTGGGGCCCAGCCCCTCCTAACAAAAAAAGTATAAAAAATATAAATTAAAAATTAATTAATTAATTAAATAACTTAATTAAATTAATTAACCTGACTAATTAAACTAATTAACTAGGTTATTTAATTAGCAGTTTATGACAGACGGGTCTGACACGTCAGCTTGACTGGTCAACGGTCAGCGTTGATCACTGACGTCATGCTGACATCATGATGATGTAATAATTGTTTTTCAAATTAAATTAATTCTGTTTATTTCAAAAATGATTTAAAACTTTGAAAAATAATATAAAATAAACCGTATCTCGGATGAATATACTTTGTACATGAAAGTTGCTCAGAAAACGTGACGAATCCGAATACGCTCTCCGTTCGTCTGCCACACGTCTCTAGCATAGAGAACATGCAACCGTCCCCCTTCATTTCATTTGTCCGAAAATGCCAAACACCAGGGATACTTTCCTGATGTTATCTGATACGTCTCCATCGTATCTACTTTTCCTAACGCTTTTGCTCTTGTTTTGGACTCTAATTTGCATGATTTGGATGAAACTAACCCGGACTAACGTTGTTCTCAGCAGAACTACAATGGTGTTGTTTTTTGTGCAGAAATAAAAGTTCTCGGAATGGAACAAAACTTTTTGGAGATTTTTTATTCAATAAAAGGAAAATACTGGAGCCAAGAACCACCAGAGGGGGGCCCTTGGGTGAGCACAACCCACCAGGGCGCGCCCCACCCTCCAGGCGCGCCCAGGTGGGTTGTGCCCACCTGGTGGCCCCGCAGACCCTGATTCCAACTCTATAAAATCCTATTTTTGGAGAAAAAAATCAGGGAGAAAGAATTATCGCGTTTCACGAGATGGAGCCGCCGCCGCCTCCTGTTTTTCATCGGGAGGCCAGGTCTGGAGTCCGTTTGGGGCTCCAGAGAGGGGGATCTTTGATCTTCATCATCACCAACGCTTCTCCATCGCCAATTCCATGATGCTCCCCATCGGGAGTGAGTAATTCCTTCGTAGGCTCGCTGGTCGGTGAGGGAGTTGGATGAGATTCATCATGTAATCGAGTTAGTTTTGTTAGGGCTTGATCCCTAGTATCCATTATATTCTGAGATTGATGTTGCTATGACTTTGCCATGCTTAATGCTTGTGACTTTGGGCCTGGGTGCCATGATTTCAGATCTAAACCATTTATGCTTTCACCATTATATCTGTGTTCTAGATCCGATCTTGCAATTTATATGCACCTGCTACGTGTTATGATCCGCAAACCCCGGAGTGACAATATTCGGGATACTTTCCGGTGATGACCGTAGTTTGAGGAGTTCATGTATTCACTATGTGCTAATGCTTTGTTCTGGTTCTCTATTAAAAGGAGGCCTTAATATCCCTTAGTTTCCTTATGGACCCCACTGCCATGGGAGGGTAGGACAAAAGATGTCATGCAAGTTCTTTTCATAAGCACGTATGACTATTTACTGAATACATGCCTACATTATATTTATGAACTGGAGCTAGTTTTGTATCGCCCTAGGTTATGACTGATATATGATGAATATCATCCAACAAATTCACCGATCCAATGCCTACGAGTTCTTCACATATTGTCCTTGCTAAGTTACTATTGCTATTGCTACTGTCACAACTGCTACAAAATCATTGCTATCACTGTTACTATTACACTGCTACCAAAACTATCATATTACTGTGCTACTGATCACTTTGCTGCAGATAATTAATCTTCAGGTGTGGTTGAATTGACAACTCAGCTGCTAATACTTGCAAATATTCTTTGGCTCCCCTTGTGTCGAATCTATCAATTTGGGTTGAATACCCTACCCTCGAAATCTGTTGCTATCCCCTATACTTGTGGGTTATCATTATCCCCCTTCGCCAGTAGCACCTAGTACTGCGTTAGGTCACACCTAGCACCACTTGATGTCATGTCGTGCATCATCATGCATCTATTTACATTGTATTCATTGTTTCTTCCCCCTCTTCTCTCCGGTAGACTTCGGGACTGACGCCGCCGCTCCAGACGTCGGCTACGCTCCTGATGACCCCTCCTTCTCAGCAGAGCTTCCAGGCAAGCCAACCCCCCTTGATCATTCCGATATCGCCCATTACATTCTCTCTCATGCTTGCATTAGATTTTGCTACTGTACTTGATTGCTCCTATCTGATGCATAGCCTGCTTTTGTAACCTGCTCTTGTACCATACCTGCTTATCCTAAACTGCTTAGTATAGGTTGGTTAGTGATCCATCAGTGATCCCTCACCTTGTCCTTGTTGCCCCTGCTAGATTACCAAGTGACTCGATCAACATGATCGACGTCCAGGGTGATACCTCGTACGACTCTACAGAGCTACTATCGAGTGCCGAGGGTGATACCTCGTACAACACTTCTGATGTTAACTCTGTAGTGTAGTTAATCAGTCGTGGCCTACGGAGGGTGAATCCTCCTTCTCCACTCCCGATGTAGACTCTGTCGTGCAACCCTTCAAGTGTGAACCATCGAGGGTGATTCCTCTTTGTCCACCTTGACGGGTACATCGAGTGGAGTCCATCGAGGGTGATTCCTCGGGTTTCCCCCTTGCTGTTTTGGACACATGGTTACTTTGACTTTACCACAGAACCATGTTACTGAAGTCAGGTCGGCCCTGAGGGGTACCCGTGAGTTGATGTGTAGTCGGGTTGACCTGGAGGGTACCCACGAGATTTCTACGTGGCACGGCCGGGCATTCCGAGCCCTTACCGTAAGTCCACAAAACGGGGCGACGGGGTCACATGATCGTGAGTCTCTGCTTGTTACCGTGCGCTCCCAAGCCACTAACGAGATTGGGTATTTGATCTGAGTTGGCCACTGGCCTATACGCACTAACCACCACGCGGGAACAGTTATGGGCACTCGACGTCGTAGTATTAGCCGAAGCTTTCCAGATGTCAGCGACGGAGCGGCGCGCGCCGGGTTGGACTGGAACGCCTGCCCTTGTATAAGGGGGGCTAGGTCTGCTCATCGGCCTCCCTCGCAACATGCAGGAGTGCAAAGGGCGATGGGCCCAAGACCCCTGCGCGCTTAGGATGTAGACCGGCGTGCTGGCCTCTCTGTTGAGCCTAGGTAGGGCTGCGACGTGTTGATCTTCCGAGGCCGGGTATGACCCAGGAAAGTGTGCCCGGCCAGAGTGATCGAGCGTGTTGGGTAATTTGGTGCACCCCTGCTGGGAAGTTAATCTATTCGAATAGCCGTGTCCAAGGTAACAGGACGACTTGGAGTTGTATTCCGATCTTTACAACTAGAATTGGTTACTGAGATGTGGATTGGATATGATGGCTCTGGGATTGCTTTCTCGCAGGGAGTCGAGAAAGGATCTCTGGGCGTTAATGCTACAACATGCTTGCTATTTATAAAATGCTATTATGTACTCTTCTAAATGCTGCAAGATGGTGGCTTCAAGAAGATGCTAGTCTTCGATAGGCTAGGCTTTCCCCTCTATTCTAGCTTTCTGCAGTATAGTCCACATATACAGCCACTTCCCTTTGATACCAGTGCATATATAGTGTAGATCCTTGCTTGCGAGTACTTTGGATGAGTACTCACGGTTGCTTTGCTCCCCTTTTTCCACCTCTTTCCATTCTTCTCGGACGCTGCAACCAGACATTGGAGCCCAGGAGTCAGACGCCACAGTCGACGACGACAGCTACTACCCCGAGGGTGCCTACTACTACATGCAGGCCGCCGACGACCAGGAGTAGTTTAGGAGGATCCCGGGCAGGACGCCTGCGCCTCTTCGATCTGTATCCATGTTTGTGCTAGCTATCTTATGGCACCTTGTTTAACTTAATGTATGTACTCAGATATTGTTGCTTCCGCTGACTCGTTTGTATCGAGGTTGTATTCGAGCCCTCGAGGCCCCTGGCTTGTAATATGAAGCTTGTATTATTTTACTTTGTGTCTAGAGTTGTGTTGTGATATCTTCCCGTGAGTCCCTGATCTTGATCGTACACATTTAAGTGTATTATTAGTGTATGATTGAATCAGGGGCGTCACAACATACCCCCACATCCACCAAGAATAAACAAAATATTTCAACATGCAGGAGATGAAAAGACAAGGTTAGAAGAACACAAGAAACGTAAGCGACATAAGCATTCACGATTCATATACCGAAAAGCATGAAGCAGTGCAACTCCAAGTCAAGATGACCGGCTACATCAGTACGTCAACATGAAACTATCTAATTAGAGTACTACAATGGAGCTCTACTCTGAGTGGTAGTCAGAGAAGCCCCTCATCGTGGAGTCGGAGAAGGTGCGGATGTCACCCGTTGTGGAGGAGCCAGCGTCCTCGACACTGGCGGTCGGCCAACTCAATGGGACCATCTCATCACTCTCCTCCGCCTCCTTCTTGGCTAGGTCATCGAGAAACTTCTGCTGCTCAGCACAGAGGCGGGCCATCATCGCGCAAATGCCTTCGGCCTTTTGCTCGTCCTGGATGGAGTGGTAGACTGCATTGTCCTCGTTGAGGAGCTGCGGGTTAGCCTGAACAAGCACGGCTATGTACTCCTCACTGGCCCGCTCGGCAGGGGAGGGCACCCCAAAGGTAGCAGCTGCATCGGGCAAGTTAAACGAGGGTGCCAACGACATGATCTCAAGGTCGTTGGTTACACCTAGCAGTTCATTAACAAGAAACTATCACATAGGAAACATAACCCAAGTGTCCATAACATATAGTGCATGCAAGTCACGTAGCATTCTTCGTACCAACATAGTAAGTTCAGAAACATAATACAAGTCATGTTAAGGCAGATGACGAGTAGTTCACAAATAAATGATAAGCTTCATGGACATACGAACTCTTCATCGGCCCCGTCTTCAGCTAGCTCTCCTCAATCTCGTGGATAAGGGGTCGTCGGGGTGTGCATTGTGGCAAGGGCGGCCACCGCGGTGCTGACAGGTACACCCACTTCTGAGGCGGATAAAATCGCCATCTTCTCCACTACAGGAGCACTCTCGTCGTCGAGATCTGCCCTCATGAACGTTGTAGGAGAGTTCGCGTCATAGATGGCCGCACTCATGACCACTGCCTAGTAGCTCTCGTCATAGGCGGACGCCCTCGCGGTGGCTACACGAGCGCTCTCATCAAAGGAAGACGTCGTATCAACGACCGCGGCCACCCTCCCAGCCGTTGCATGAGCACGCTCGTCGAAGGCTACCGCCCTCTGAGTCACTATACGAGCAACCTCGACAAGCATGCCCGACCTCTCGGTCGCTAAACGAGCAACCTCGGCGAGGGACGCCGTCCTTTGCGTCGTGGAACTAGCGATCTCATTGAGGACAGCCGCCCTCTGGCCCAGTGCTGACATCCTACTAGCATAACGTCTTGACGTCCCCATCTTCGACCCCTAGTGAACACTAAAAGGTTAACCTAAAATTAAGGAAAACAACACATTGGACTTGCAATAGCAAAGTCAACACATAGACTAGACCTAACAAAAATTCAAACCTACAATGAGAAGTACCGACCCCCCCCCCCATGATGTATGGAAGAGCCTAACAACTACTTGTCGGGTTTTGAGTATGTATCACCTTCCTGAGTGCCTTGCAACTACATATTTAAAACAAATAATTGCAAAACACGTAGGAAGGAGATACAATACAAGGAACCCCCCGAAAAACACTAATTAACCCTCCGAAGATACGGATATGAATTCGGATCATCTTTAGAGAGATGACCCGCGATCCTCACCCCTAACCCAGAAGGCTCACTAATTCATTAGTACTCAATTAGCATATGGGTTTTGCTAGGATGCATGGAAGAGTCCAACATTATACACATTAACGTTCAGAGCATGTACTTTGACGGTAACATCTATAGCGTTGCTCATAGAATAAGAACATCAGATGAAGGTTGTGTACCATTTTAACAAAATGAGCCAAAGGACTAAAAAAGCTATCCTGATAAATTAGACGGACGAGGTATTGAACGCTCACCCGATTCATTATTTGTGATGGAACAACTAGCTCTGTCTTTCACAAACACCAAGCAAAGATTTCTATGCCTCGCAAACATTATTCCCATGTGGCAGCCGCAAGTTCATATTGTGACTTTGGCTTCTCATTTGCAGGGAGCAGCTTGTATTATATCTCCTGCCTAAGTGCTTTGTATATTACTGACTTTTAGCCAATAATTCACAAAACACTTTCGGAGAAGTTATAATACAAGGAACTTCCTACAAATTAGGAGCAAGGGCACAATACAAACTTCCCATTGCAACATAGAATCTTTGTTCGATGCGAGCCAGCAAAATCTTTGTTCGATGCGTACGCAAGATAGAGTCAGTTGCTCTGCTGCAAATAATGTATCCCATAGCATTCAATATCTCGTCCGTTTGATTCATCTAATTAGCTTTTTAAGTCTTTTAACTCATTTTATTAGAATGATACTCAGTCCTCACCAAATGTCATTATTCTTTGAACTCTTCTTGTAGAAGAATAGTAACCATCTGAAAATATGGATGTGAATTCAGTGCATCCTGAGGGATGACCTCTGATCCTCACTCATAACCCAGAAGGCTAAACCCTAACCTAGAAGGCTCGCTTAAATAGTGGGCACTCGCTGGTATCTTGACTCACCCATAAACGGTTTGGACTAAACCATAACATAGAAGCCTAACTTATTCTGGAGATGGGGTGACTTCCAGTTTATCGAGGCTATTTTCAACAACTCTCATCTCTCAAGTGTTGTATATTATTGGTGGTGGTATTTTGACTGTCGGTGATGGTCGATCTGATGAGACCCTCGTGCTTTACAATATTTCACACGAGGAACTCACCCAGATCAACCCCAACAACAGTCGATATCCTTCCTCCAAGAACTTCTCTTACAAAGTAGTTGTATAAGTGGTGGTATTTCTCCCATCTTTCCTTCGAGAACATCTCTTACAAAGAGAGTCCCATCACACTAAGTCAAACCATCTCTTGAATATCACACCGCCGCCCCCTTTTCTTACTAACACTAGTATATACCACAAAATGCAATTTCTGAACATCTACATATATACCAAATTTAAAATAAAACAAGAATTTGCAGTTAATAGGATGATGCACTTAACAGGATTTTGCACTTAATTGCATCATTCAGTTAAGTGAATGTACTTGTCCCTGTGCACTGAATTTAATTGAATGTATTTGTCCCTATTAACTGAATCTTAAGCAAGTTCATAGCAGTAATTAGTAACTACCAGTGCCCAAACTAGCCAGCCCAACACCAAACTGACTAAACCATCTATACTGACAAAACTGAAGAAAGCAACAGAGACTGGACTCAAGAAATTGATGAAATCACTAACACAATTAACCTATATAACAAATTACATAAACAAATTAAGTCCTAACTTTGCCGGGGTTGATACATTAATCTGCCCCGTGTGCTGTAATAAGTACACTTGTTTGGTTTCGTTTATGATGAAATGGAACCGGGGCAGATGCCCTTTTCCTTGAAAAAAACTGGAGCAGGGGGGCAGCAGCTCACCTAGCTGGAGCAGACGTCGCCGACGCAGGCGTGGTAGAGCTGCAAACCGCCGGGGTCGAGAGGTAGCAGTACTGCTTCTCGGTCGCCGGGGTGGAGGACGAGGATGATGTCGGAGGAGAAGTGCTGCTCCTTGGCTGCCGGGGTGGAGGAGGAAGAAGGCGTCGCCGGAGTGGTGCCGCTCCTCGGCGCCCGTGTGGCAAACTCGGCTCAAACTTGGGCCGGAAATGGGTCAAAAGCGGACAGAAAACGGACGACGGTCCGTTTGCGGACGCGCGTTGGAGGGCCTGCTTTGTCCGTTTACCCCCAAAACGGACACAGGCGGACCATTTGGGGTCGTGCGTTGGTGTTGGCCTAAAAGGTGCTGGTGGTCTTGCTCGGAAGAAATGGGTTTCGCTCAGAAGAAATGGGAGTAAATTGCACAAAACCACCACTTTAAAGGCTAGATTTTCAAAAAACACTATGTTACAATTTTTTTTTGACAGAACACCATGTCTTGTGTAATTTTTTTTGAAAAAATACACTGATCGGCGGATTTGGCTCAATTGAGCCCGTTTATGACAGATTGGACCCACCAATTAGGCTGACGTGGCACTGCTTAACATGTCACATGTAACGGCGAGGTTGGCTAACGATTATCATCATGTGTGGTTGTATGGGGTCCACCTGTCAACGGAAGAAAACAGAATAAAAAACAAATCTTCGTGCTCTTATCTTCAACATCCCGCCAGCACAAGGGCCTGCGCCCGCGGCCGTCCAACCTGCCGCCGTTGCTAGGCCGGCGATCTGGAGCAGGAGGAGAGGGGCCATCCCATCAGGTGCACATAGGGGGAAACCCCTCTTCCACTCCCCTTCTGCTCCAAGACGCAGGCGCACCGATGCTCGCTGCCGGAGCCAGGCGCCCTCACCGGTAAGGCCGACCACCACTTCGATCCACACGGCCACTGCCACAATGCCACTGACGGCCGTGGCTTGTGCCACCACCTCGCACCGCACCGAGGTCGGGGCAGAGACCGTCGCTCGTCCCGCTTCAGGCTGAGGTAGAGGTCGCCGCCCACCCCGCCCCCAGCCGAGGCAGAGAAGCCCCGACCTGGTGCCGTCGAGGGCGTGCATGCAAGACCCGGTGCCGGAGGCCGCAGATCCCGCTGACGCGAGTCAGCCTGCCTTGCCGGGCAGTGGCGACGCCCGACGTGCCCAAGCCGCGTTTTGCCTCGACTCCGAACTGGAATAGACATGGCATCGTCGCCTCGTTGGGCCCTCAGCCACGACATCATCCTCGACCTTTGGTGCTTGGCTGAGGCACGCAACGGTGGCCGCAGGGCATTTCTTCTGTCGGCCTGTGTGCTGCACGCCAGCTGCTCGATGAAATGCTAAAGAGAGGACTGTTACACTGACAAATGGGGTCATGTGCAGCAAAACAATTCAATGTAACGGTGTGAAAATTCTGTGCCACATTAGCCTGACTGGCGGCCCCATCTATCATAATCTCACTTTTCGCTGATCAATGGTTTTTTGCAAAAAAAATAACAAGACATGGTGTTTTCTGTTGAAAAAATGTAACGTAGTGTTTTTTGCAAACCTAGCCTCCAAAGTGGTGGTTTCATGCAATTTACTCGAAGAAATGGTGATGGTGGTAGCACTCTACTCTAGCAGAGTAGGAGGAACAGTGCAGGCAAGTCTGGTGCATCTCATCTCAGCAAAAAAAAAAAAATTTGCCTCGTCGATTAATTAAGAAGAAGAGAGTTGTCCGGTTAATTTACGGGAAACCGAGCGAAAACCGATACAGACTCCCACATGCGGACTACTCGCAAAGTACGAAACACCAAAAATGCTCAAGCGGCCCTCTAAACAAGCAACAACCGCAACCCTCAACACTTTTAGAACACAATGAAACTCCTAACGAGCACACCAACGAAAATTGACCACCCTCCATCATGAAACCACAGACGCCTTTCGGATGGCGCCACACTTCTTGTTTTTCTTCTTCTTTGGTTTCTCCTTAGTTGGCTTCTTCTTTGGAGGATCACTTGTCTTGCCAGATGCCGGCTGCTGAGCCACCCGTTTGTCAAGAAAATCATAAAACTCATTGAATTTCTTGGTGTCATTGTCGTCAACCAAGACGCCGCCAGGAGCTGACATCAACACACTGACCGCATCAACAACCTCAACCAAAGGAATCACCAACGCAACCTCATCGACCACAGGAACTGCCAACACGATGGACTCAGGCACCTCCAGTTGCTCACATGACCTTGGCAACACATGCCCCTCAAACGAGGCCGCAGATGAGACCACCTCCAAATGCTCTACAGAGAGAGGCGAACCAGGGCTAAGACATAGCTCTCGTAGCTCGGGCATGACCTGCAACACCGGAGCTTCGAGAACGATGATGGATTCTCCTGAGAGTGACGATGAACCGTTCTCAACATGAGGGGAGAAACATCCATATAACTCTTGCCTCCCTTCCTCCATGGAGCCAACATCTTCGACGCCATAAGGGCATGACATCGGAGTGGTCTGCGACCTAGCCGGTGCAAGGGAGAGCCTGCCAAGAGCAGCCTCCGCCTGCTCTAGAAAGCACTGAACCCTTGCCAGACAACTCTGCAGCAATGTTGTCTGATCAGCCAGAGAGGACCGCAACATCATATCGGGCGGGGTTGCTGAGCCAACGGTAGTAGAGACGACAGACGTCCAAGACCCATGGTGGAGCGCCTTAGAGGGTGATACGTCTCCAACGTATCTATAATTTTTTATTGTTCCATGCTATTGCATTATCTATCTTGGATGTTTTATACGCATTTTGGTACTATTTTATATCATTTTTCGGGACTAACCTATTAACCTAGTGCCCAGTGCGAGTTGCTGTTTTTCCTTGTTTTTGGCTTTTACAGAAAGGAATATTAAACGGAGTCCAAACGGAATAAAACTTTACGATGATTTTTCTTGGACCCGAAGACACCTACGTGACTTGGAGAGAGGACCAGAAAAGTCCCGAGGAGGCCACAAGCCTCTAGGGTGCACCCCAGGGGGGCGCCCCTGGCTTGTGGGCCCCTCGAGAGTCACCTAACCCTAGTTCCAACTCTATATATTCTCAAATATTCCCCGAACATCACAAGCATCTACAAAAATACTTTTTCGCCGCCGCAAGCTTCTGTTCTCATGAGATCCCATCTTGGGGCCTTTTCCGGTGATCTGTGGGAGGGGGATTCGATCATGGAGGGCCTCTACACCAACCTTGCTGCCCTACCGATGATGTGTGAGTAGTTTACCACAGACCTACGGGTCCATAGCTAGTAGCTAGATGGCTTCTTCTCTCTCCTTGATCTTCAATACCATGTTCTCCTTGATGTTCTTGGAGTTCTATTCGATGTAATCTTCTTTTGCGCTGTGTTTGTTGAGATCCGGTGAATTGTGGGTTTGTGATCAGATTATCTATGAATATTATTTGAGTCTCCTCTGAACTCTTTTATGCATGATTTAAATAGCTTTGTATTTATCTCCGATCTATTGATTTGGTTTGG
This sequence comes from Thinopyrum elongatum, assembly GCA_011799875.1. Taxonomy (NCBI): domain Eukaryota; kingdom Viridiplantae; phylum Streptophyta; class Magnoliopsida; order Poales; family Poaceae; genus Thinopyrum; species Thinopyrum elongatum. The sequence continues at coordinate 136,250,521 of CM022298.1, forward strand.
CCAACTAGATTGATCTATCTTGCAATAGGAGAGGTGCTTTGTGATGGGTTCAATCTTGCGGTGTCCTCACCCAGTGACATAGTAGGGGTAGCGAGGCACGTATTGTATTGTTGCCATTAAGGATAAAACGATGGAGTTTATATCATATTGCTTGAGTTTATCCCTCTACATCATGTCATCTTACTTAAAGTGTTGCTCTGTTCTTATGAACTTAATACTCTAGATGCAGGCAGGAGTCGGTCGATGTGTGGAGTAATAGTGGTAGATGCAGAATCGTTTTGGTCTACTTGTCATGGACGTGATGCCTATATTCATGATCATTGCCTTAGATATCGTCATAATTATGCGCTTTTCTATCAATTGCTCAACAGTAATTTGTTTACCCACCGTATGCTTTATTCAAGAGAGAAGCCTCTAGTGAAACCTATGGCCCCCGGGTCTATTTTCCATCATATATTTTCATATCTATAAAACCAAAAACCCAAAAATACCTTGCTGCAATTTATTTATATTTACTTTAGTTTGCTCTTTTATTTATCTTTTATACCTATCTCTATTAGATCTCACTCTTGTTCGTGACCGTGAAGGGATTGACAACCCCTTTTTCGCGTTGTGTGCAAATGTTTGTTAGTTTGTGCAGGTGCATATATTGGAGCCTTGCTTGTGCCTCCTACTAGATTGATACCCTGGTTCTTAACTGAGGGAAATACTTATCTCTAGTTTACTGCATCACCCTTTCCTCTTCAAGGAAAAAATCAACGCAAGCTCAAGAAGTAGCAGGAAGAACTTCTGGCGCCGTTACCGGGGAGGTTCTACATCAAGCCTACCAAGTACCTATCAGCTATCATAAACTCTCATCTCTTGCATTACATTATTTGCCATTTGCATCTCATTTTCCTCTCCCCCACTTCTAAAATGTTTTCAGAAAAACACAAAATATTTGCCTTTTTATTTGCCCTCTTTCGTTCGTCTTTTCGTTTGCTTTTTGTTTGCTTGTGTGCTAGATTGATTTTTTGCCATCATGTCTGAATCGGGGGAGGTTATAATTGAAAATTTTGAGGATCTTGCTAATAAGAAAAAACTTGGATCTTGTTCTTTAAATCGTGGAACTGAAATTCCCCCTAATCTTAAAGCAAAAACTTTTCATGTGGGAGATGGTAATATTATTGGGAAGAATGTTATTCAGGAATTCTTTGATTGTACGGGAGTTTTGCCAATTAATAAGAGATCTATTCTTCTTGATACAAATTGCTATGCGGATGCCATTGCTATGCTTGTCATTAAACTAGAAAGAAAATTTGTGCACATTCATCCCGCTTTACAAAAGATATTTTATGAACTTCCCAATATACTCCATCCTAAGGCTAAAAAGATTGCAACTATCATTCTTATGCGGGAATTTGATTTCATAATGCAAGAAGCTAGGGAATTTTTTGTTTTCTATAAGAAAAATATTTAGCATCCTCCAGTTGAAGAAATTCTCCATGATAAAGAAACTTTGCGTAGTCTAGAATCTAGAGATTATCATTCTTACAGTAGCAATCTTAGGAGAAGAGTTCCCTATGCTGAAATTGCTCAAGCCCTTTACCTTGATGCTTATGATAAATTTGATTGGGTAACTAAGAGAATTTATGTAGGATTTAATGATGAGTGGATGGAGGAAATGTCTAGGGAACCCATTAAAGATGAGATACGTATTTTATATGAGGATATTTATGGTGATGATCCTGAGTATGAAATTATGAATGTGAAAATCACTAATCAAAGTCCTTTTCATGAATTGAGTTCACCTAATAGGAAGGAAAGGAAAGATAAAAAATACTTCTTAAGAAAAGTTTTGGAAGATTTGACTAGGAAAGAATTGCATACCAAAGATGACAATACCTAGATCTATGTTTTTTGCCTAGCTAGGGGCGTTAAACAATAGCGCTTGTTGGGAGGCAACCGAATTTTATTTTTGTGTTTTTTGTTTTTGCTACTGTTTTTGAATAAATACACATTATTACCTTTGTAGCAATTGTGTTTTCGTGTTTCAATTAGTGTTTGAGCCAAGTAAGACCTTTGGGATGATCTATGGTGATAGTTGATTTGATTTTGCTGAAAAACAGAATTTTTTTCATCCAGTAGCAGAATTTTGATAATTCACAGGAATGTGATCTGGTTCTGAATTTTTTACACACGATTTATATACAAATTTCCGGCGTTTTCCTAATTGTTAACAATTTTTTGAGTTACAGAAATATACAAAGTTTTCAGATTACTACAGACTGTTCTGTTTTAGACAGATTCTGTTTTTATTGTGTTCTTTGCTTATTTTGATGAATCTATGGGTAGTATCGGGGGGTATGCACCATGGAGAAGTTGGAATACAGTAAATATAAAACCATTATAAATTTATAATAAGTTCACAACAGTACCTAAGTGGTGCTTTGCTTTTCTTACACTAACGAAGCTTATGAGTTTTCTGTTGAGTTTTGTGTTGTGAAGTTTTCAAGTTTTGGGTAAAGATTTGATGGACCATGGAATAAGGAGTGGCAAGAGCCTAAGCTTGGGGATTCTCAAGGCACCCCAAGGTAATATTCAAGGACAACCAAGAATCTAAGCTTGGGGATGCCCCTGATGGCATCCCCTCTTTCGTCTTCAATCCATCGGTAAATTTACTTGAGGCTATATTTTTATTCACCACATGATATGTGTTTTGCTTGGAGCGTCTTGTATGATATGAGTCTTTGCTTTTTAGTTTGCCACAATCATCCTTGGTGTACACACCTTTTGAGAGGGACACACATTAATCGTGAATTTATTAGAATACTCTATGTGCTTCACTTATATCTTTTGAGCTAGGCAGTTTGCTCTAGTACTTCACTTATATCTTTTTAGAGCACGGCGGTGGTTTTATTTTATAGAAATTATTGAACTCTCATGCTTCACTTATATTATTTTGAGAGTCTTAAACAGCATGGTAATTTGCTTAGGTTATGAATTTAGTCCTAATATGATGGGCATCCAAGAGGGATATAATAAAAACTTTCATAAAAAGAGCATTGAATAATATGAGAAGTTTGATTCCTTGCATTTGTTTTGAGGTATAAAGATGGTGATATTAGAGTCATGCTAAGTGAGTAATTGTGGATTGGTAGAAATACTTGTGTTAAAGATTGTGATTCCCGTAGCATGCACGTATGGTGAACCGTTATGTGATGAAGTCGGAGCATGATTTATTTTTTGATTGTCATCCTTTGTGTGGAGGTCGGGAGCGCGCGATGGTTAACTCCTACCAACCTCTCCCCTAGGAGCATGCGTATAAGTACTTTGTTTCAATGGCTAATAAACTTTTGCAATAAGTATGTGAGTTCTTTATGACTAATGTTGAATCCATGGATTATACACACTCTCACCCTTCCACCATTGCTAGCCTCTCTAGTACCGCACAACTTTCACCGATGCATTAAACCCACCATATACCCTTCCTCAAAACAGCCACCATACCTACCTATTATGGCATTTCCATAGCCATTCCGAGATATATTGCCATGCAACTTCCACCATCCCATTTATTATGACACATACCATCATTGTCATATTGCTCTCATATGCATGAGGCATTCATATAGAGTCATACCTTTGTTCTAGCATCGAGTTGTAATTCTTGAGTTGCAAGTAAATAAAAGTGTGATAATCATCATTATTAGAGCATTGTCCCAAGCTATGATTCCCTCACAAGTGGGATGAGTCTCCAGACTTTAAGAAAATAAAAGAGGCCAAAGAAGCCCAAATAAAAAAAAGAGGCCAGAGAAGCCCAAACAAAGAAAATAAAAGAGAAAAAAAGAAAAGAAAAGAAAAGAAAAGAAAAAATGAGAGAAAAAGAGAGAAGGGACAATGTTACTATCCTTTTTCCACACCTGTGCTTCAAAGTAGCACCATGTTCTTCATAATAGAGAGTCTCCTATTTTATCACTTTCATATACTAGTGGGAATTTTTCATTATAAAACTTGGCTTGTATATTCCAATGATGGGCTTCCTCAAATTGCCCTAGGTCTTCATGAGCAAGCAAGTTGGATGCACACCCACTTAGTTTCTTTTTGAGCTTTCATACACTTATAGCTCTAGTGCATCCGTTGCATGGCAATCCCTACTCACTTGCATCGATATCAATTGATCGGCATCTTCATAGCCCATTAATTTGCCTAGTTGATGTGAGACTTTCTCCTTCTTTTTGTCTTCTCCACAACCACCATATTTTATTCCACCTATAGTGCTATATCCATGGCTCACGCTCATGTATTGCGTGAAAGTTGAAAAGGTTTGAGAACACTAAAAGTATGAAACAATTGCTTGACTAACATCGGGGTTGTGCATGATGAAATACTTTGTGTGATGAAGATGGAGCATAGCCAGACTATATGATTTTGTAGGGATAACTTTCTTTGGCCAGGTTATTTTTGAGAAGACATGATTGCTTTATTAGTATGCTTGAAGTATTATTGTTTTTATGTCAATATTAAACTTTTGTTTTGAATCTTATGGATCTGAACATTCATGCCATAATAAAGAAAATTATATTGATAAACATGTTAGGTAGCATTCCACATCAAAAATTCTATTTTTATCATTTACCTACTCGAGGACGAGCAAGAATTAAGCTTGGGGATGCTTGATACGTCTCCAACATATCTATAATTTTTTATTGCTCCATGCTATTATATTATCTATCTTGGATGTTTTATATGCATTTTGGTACTATTTTATATCATTTTTTGGGACTAACCTATTAACCTAGTGCCTAGTGTCAGTTGCTGTTTATTCCTTGTTTTTGGCTTTTACAGAAAGGAATATCAAACGGAGTCCCAATGGAATAAAACTTTATGATGATTTTTCTTGGACCAAAAGACACCTACATGACTTGGAAAGAGGGCCAGAAGAGTCCTGAGGAGGCCACAAGCCTCTAGGGCGCCCCCTGGCTTGTGGGCCCCTCCAGGGTCCTCCAACCCTAATTCTAGCTCTATATATTCTCAAATATTGACCGAACATCAGAAGCATCTATAAAAATACTTTTCCGCCGCTGCAAGCTTCTATTCTCGTGAGATCCCATCTTGGGGCCTTTTCCGGTGATCTGCCGGAGGGGGATTCGATCACGGAGGGCATCTACACCAACCTTGCTGCCCTATCGATGATGTGTGAGTAGTTTACCACATACCTATGGGTCCATAGCTAGTAGCTAGATGGCTTCTTCTCTCTCTTTGATCTTCCATACCATGTTCTCCTCGATGTTCTTGGAGTTCTATCCGATGTAATCTTCTTTTGCGGTGTGTCTGTTGAGATCCGATGAATTGTGGGTTTATGATCAGATTATCTATGAATATTATTTGAGTCTCCTCTGAACTCTTTTATGCATGATTTAAATAGCTTTGTATTTCTCTCCGATCTATTGATTTGGTTTGGCCAACTAGATTGATCTATCTTGCAATGGGAGAGGTGCTTTGTGATGGGTTCAATCTTGCGGTGTCCTCGCCCAGTGACATAGTAGGGGGTAGCGAGGCACGTATTGTATTGTTGCCATTAAGGATAAAAATATGGGGTTCATATCATGTTGCCAGTAAGTCATTATCCCTCTACAAGATGGGGTTTACAAAAAGACGGAGTAACGCCTTAAGCAAGATGGCATGATGTAGAGGGATAAACTCAAGCAATATGATATAAACCCCATCCTTTTGTCCTTAATGGCAACAATACAATACGTGCCTCGCTACCCCTACTATGTCACTGGGTGAGGATACCGCAAGATTGAACCCATCACAAAGCACCTCTCCCATTGCAAGATAGATCAATCTAGTTGACCAAACCAAATCAATAGATCGGAGAGAAATGCAAAGCTATTTAAATCATGCATAAAAGAGTCCAGAGGAGACTCAAATAATATTCATAGATAATCTGATCATAAACCCACAATTCATCGGATCTCAACAAACACACCGCAAAAGAAGATTACATCGGATAGAACTCCAAGAACATCGAGGAGAACATGGTATTGAAGATCAAAGAGAGAGAAGAATCCATCTAGCTACAAGCTATGGACCCGTAGGTCTGTGGTAAACTACTCACACATCATCGGTAGGGTAGCAAGGTTAGTGTAGAGGCCCTCCGTGATCGAATCCCCCTCCGGCAGATCACTGGAAAAGGCCCCAAGATGGGATCTCACGAGAACAGAAGCTTGTAGCGGCGGAAAGTATTTTTGTGGAAGCTTCTGATGTTCGGGGAATAATATTTGAGAATATATAGAGCTGGAATTAGGGTTAGAGGACCCTAGAGGGGCCCACAAGCCAGGGGCGCCCCCCTGGGGCGCGCCCTAGAGGCTTTTGGCCTCCTCGGGACTCTTCTGGCCCTCTCTCCAAGTCACGTAGGTGTCTTCTGGTCCAAGAAAAATCATCGTAAAGTTTTATTCCTTATGGACTCCATTTGATATTCCTTTCTGTAAACATGGAAAAAACAGCAACTGGCACTGGGCACTAGGTTAATAGGTTAGTACCAAAAAATGATATTAAATAGTACCAAAATGCATATAAAACATCCAAGATAGATAATATAATAGCATGGAACAATAAAAAATTATAGATACGTTGGAGACGTATCAGTAGTAACTTGATCTGAAGTTTCATGATCATCATCATTAGCTTCCTCTCTAGTTGGTGTAGGCATCACGGGAACTGTTTTCTCTGATGTGCTACTTTCCTATTCGAGAGAAGGTACAACTACCCATCAAGTTCTACTTTCCTCCCACTCACTTCTTTCAAGAGAAATCCCTTCTCTAGAAATGACCCATTCTTATCAACAAAGATCTTGCCTTCGGATCTGTGGTAGAAGGTGTACCCAATAGTTTCTTTAGGGTATCCTATGAAGACACACTTTTCCGATTTGGGTTCGAGCTTATCAGGCTGTAGCCTTTTGACATAAGCATCGCATCCCCAAACTTTAAGAAACGGCAGCTTAGGTTTCTTGCCAAACCATAGTTCATACGGTGTCGTCTCAACGGATTTAGATGGTGCCCTATTTAACATGAAAGCAGTTGTCTCTGCATAACCCCAAAACGATAAAGGTAAATCGGTAAGAGACATCATAGAACGCACCATATCTAATAAAGTACGGTTACGACGTTCGAACACGCCATTACACTGTGGTGTTCCAGGTGGCATTAGTTGTGAAACAATTCCACATTGTTTTAAATGAAGGCCAAACTCGTAACTCAAATATTCACCTCCGTATCAGATCATAGAAACTTTATTTTCTTGTTACGATGATTCTCCACTTCACTCTGAAATTCTTTGAACTTTTCAAATGTTTCAGACTTGTGTTTCATCAAGTAGATATACCCATATCTACTTAAATCATCTGTGAAGGTTAGAAAATAACGATACCCGCCGCGTGCCTCAACACTCATCGGACCGCATACATCGGTATGTATTATTTCCAATAAGTCATTAGCTCGCTCCATTGTTCCGGAGAACGGAGTTTTAGTCATCTTACCCATGAGGCATGGTTCGCAAGTATCAAATGATTCATAATCAAGTCCTTCCAAAAGTCCATCCGGATGGAGTTTCTTCATGCTCTTTACACCAATATGACCTAAACGGCAGTGCCACAAGTATGTTGCACAATCATTATCAACTTTGCATTTTTTGGCATCAATATTATGAATATGTTTATCACTACGATCGAGATTCAACAAGAATAGACCATTCATCAAAGGTGCATGACCATAAAAGATATTACTCATATAAATAGAACAACCATTATTCTCTGACTTAAATGAATAAATGTCTTGCATTAAACAAGATCCAGATATAATGTTCATGCTCAACGCTGGCACCAAATAACAATTATTGAGGTCTAAAACTAATCCCGAAGGAAGATGTAGAGGTAGCGTGCCTATGGCGATCACATCGACCTTGGAACCATTCCCGACGGGCATCGTCACCTCGTCCTTAGCCATTCTTCGTTTATTCTGCACCTCCTGTTTCGAGTTACAAATATGAGCAACCAAACCAGTATCAAATACCCAGGCACTACTATGAGCATTAGTAAGGTACACATCAATAACATGTATATCAAATATACCTTTGTTCACTTTGCCATCCTTCTTATCCGCCAAGTATTTGGGGCAGTTTCGCTTCCAGTGACCATTTCCTTTGCAGTAGAAGCATTCAGATTCAGGCTTGGGTCCAGCTTTGGGTTTCTTCACGAGAGCGGCAACTTGCTTGCCATTCTTCTTGAAGTCCCCTTTCTTTCCCTTGCCCTTTTTCTTGAAACTAGTGGTCTTGTTAACCATCAACACTTGATTCTCCTTCTTGATTTCTACCTCCGCCGATTTCATCATCGCGAAGAGCTCGGGAATCATTTTCGTCATCCCTTGCATATTATAGTCATCACAAAGCCTTTGTAGCTTGGTGGCAGTGACTAAAGAACTCTGTCAATAACACTCTCAACTGGAAGATCAATTCCCAGCTGAGTCAAGTGGTTATGATACCCAGACATTTTGAGTATGTGTTCACTGACAGAACTGTTATCCTCCATCTTGCAGCTATAGAACTTGTTGGAGACTTCATATCTCTCAACCCGGGCATTAGCTTGAAATATTAACTTCAGCCCTTGGAACATCTCATATGCTCCGTGGCGTTCAAAACGTCTTTGAAGTCCCGGTTCTAAGCCGTAAAGCATGGCACACTGAACTATTGAGTAGTCATCAGATCGAGCCTGCTAGACATTCATAACATCTGCAACAGCTCCTGCAGCAGGTCTGTCACCTAGAGGTGCATCAAGGACATAATTCTTCTTTGCAGCAATGAGGATAATCCTCAAGTTACGGACCCAGTCCGTGTAGTTGCTACTATCATCTTTCTGTTGGGGAACGCGCAATTTCAAAAAAAAATCCTATGTTCACGCAAGATCTATCTAGGAGATGCATAGCAACGAGAGGGGAGAGTATGTCCACGTACCCTCATAGACCGAAAGCGGAAGCGTTAGCTTAACGCGGTTGATGTAGTCGAACGTCTTCGCGATCCAACCGATCAAGCACCGAACGTACGGCACCTCCGAGTTCAGCACACGTTCAGCTCGATGACGTCCCTCGAGCTCTTGATCCAGTTGAGGACGAGGGAGAGTTCCGTCAGCACGACAGCGTGGCGACGGTGATGATGAAGTTACCGGCGCAGGGCTTTGCCTAAGCACTGCGACGATATGACCGAGGTGTGTAACTGTGGAGGGGGGCACCGCACACAGCTAAGACAAATCTTGGTGTGCCTTTGGGGTGCCCCCTGCCCACATATATAAAGGAGGGAGGGAGAGAGGCCGGCCCTCCTAGGGGCGCGCCAAGTGTATGGAGTCCTACTAGGACTTCCAAGTCCTAGTAGGAATCCCTTTCCTTTTTCGGAGTAGGAGAGAAGGAAAGAGGGAAAGAGAGAGGGAGTAGGAAAGGGCAAGGGGGGCGCCGCCCCCTTCCCCTAGTCCAATTTGGACCCATGGGGGGGGTGCCACCTCCCCTTTGGCATGCCTCATCTTTTCCCGTATGGCCCAATAAGGCCCATTACTTCTCCCGGTGAATTCCCGTAACTCCCCGATACTCCGAAAAATACCCGAATCACTCGGAACCTTTCCGATGTCCGAATATAGCCTTCCAATATATGAATCTTTACCTCTCGACCATTTCGAGACTCCTCGTCATGTCCGTGATCTCATCCGGGACTCCGAACAAACTTCGGTCATCAAATCACATAACTCATAATACAAATCGTCATCGAACGTTAAGCGTGCGGACCCTACGGGTTCGAGAACTATGTAGACATGACCGAGACAGATCTCCGGTCAATAACCAATAGCGGAACCTGGATGTTCATATTGGCTCCTACATATTTTATGAAGATCTTTATCGGTCAAACCGCATAACAACATACGTTATTCCGTTTGTCATCGGTATGTTACTTACCCGAGATTCGATCGTCGGTATCATCATACCTAGTTCAATCTCGTTACCGGCAAGTCTCTTTACTCGTTCCGTAATGCATCATCCCGCAACTAACTCATTAGTCACATTGCTTGCAAGGCTTCATATGATGTGCATTACCGAGAGGGCCCAGAGATACCTCTCCGATACTCGGAGTGACAAATCCTAATCTCGATTTATGCCAACCCAACAAACACCTTCGGAGACACATGTAGAGCATCTTTATAATCACCCAGTTACGTTGTGACGTTTGATAGCACACAAGGTGTTCCTCCGGTATTCGGGAGTTGCATAATCTCATAGTCAGAGGAATATGTATAGGTCATGAAGAAAGCTTTAGCAATAAAACTTAACGATCATTATGCTAAGCTAACGGATGGGTCTCATCCATCACATCATTCTCTAATGATGTGATCCCATTCATCAAATGACAACACATGTCTATGGTCAGGAAACTTTAACCATCTTTGATGAATGAGCTAGTTAAGTAGAGGCATACTAGGGACACTCTGTTTTGACTATGTATTCACACATGTACTAAGTTTCCGGTTAATACAATTCTAGCATGAATAATAAACATTTATCATGATATAAGGAAATATAAATAACAACTTTATTATTGCCTCTAGGGCATATTTCGTTCAGTCTCCCACTTGCACTAGAGTCAATAATCTAGTTCACATCGCCATGTGATTTAACACCAATAGTTCACATCTTTATTCGATTAACACCCATAGTTCGCATCGCCATGTGACCAACACCCAAAGGGTTTACTAGAGTCAGTAATCTAGTTCACATCGCCATATGATTAACACCCAAAGAGTACTAAGGTGTGATCATGTTTTGCTTGTGAGAGAAGTTTAGTCAATGGGTCTATCACATTCAGATCCGTATGTATATTTGCAAATTTCTATGTCTACAATGCTCTGCATGGAGCTACTCTAGCCAATTTGCTCCCATATTCAATATGTATCTAGATTGAGACTTAGAGTCATCTGGATTAGTGTCAAAGCTTGCATCGACGTAACCCTTTACGACGAACTCTTTATCACCTCCATTACCGAGAAACATTTCCTTAGTCATCTTTAGGTAACTAAGGATAATTTTGACCGCTGTCCAGTGATCTACTCCTGGATCACTATTGTACCCCCTTGCTAAACACATGGCAAGGTACACGATATGTCTGGTACACAGCATGGCATACTTTATAGAACCTATGACTAAGGCATAGGGAATGACTTTCATTCTCTCTCTATCTTCTGCCGTGGTCGGGCTTTGAGACTTACTCAACTTCACACCTTGCAACACAGGCAAGAACCCTTTCTTTGACTGATCTATTTTGAACTTCTTCAAAATCTTGTCAAGGTATGTGCTTTGTGAAAGTCCTATTAAGCGTCTCGATCTATCCCTATAGATCTTGATGCTCAATACTTAAGCAGCTTCATCGAGGTCTTTCATTGAAAAATTCTTATTCAAGTATCCTTTTATGCTATCCAGAAATTCTATATCATTTCCAATCAACAATATGTCATCCACATATAATATCAGAAATGCTACAAAGCTCCCACTCACTTTCTTGTAAATACAGGCTTCTCCAAAAGTCTGTATAAAACCATATGCTTTGATCACTTCATCAAAGCGTATATTCCAACTCCGAGATGCTTGCACCAGTCCATAAATGGATCGCTGGAGCTTGCACACTTTGTTAGCACCTTTAGGATCGACAAAACCATCTGGTTGTATCATATACAACTCTTCTTTAAGAAATCCATTAAGGAATGCAGTTTTGACATCCATTTGCCAAATTTCATAATCATAAAATGCGGCAATTCCTAACATGATTCGGACAGACTTAAGCATTGCTACAGGTGAGAAGGTCTCATCATAATCAACTCCTCGAACTTGTCGAAAACCTTTCGCAACAAGTCGAGCTTTGTAGACAGTAACACTACCATCAGCGTCCGTCTTCCTCTTGAAGATCCATTTATTCTTAATGGCTTGCCGATCATCGGGCAAGTCCACCAAAGTCCACACTTTGTTCTCATACATGGATCCTATCTCAGATTTCATGGCCTCAAGCCATTTTGCGGAACCTGGGCTCATCATCGCTTCCTCATAGTTCGTAGGTTCGTCATGGTCTAGTAACATGACTTCCAAAACAGGATTACCGTACCACTTTGGTGCGGAACGTACTCTGGTTGACCTACGAGGTTCGGTAGTAACTTGATCCGAAGTTTCATGATCATCATCATTAACTTCCTCACTAATTGGTGTAGGCATCACTGGAACTGATTTTTGTGATGAACTAATTTCCAATTCGGGGGAAGGTACAATTACCTCATCAAGTTCTACTTTCCTCCCACTCACTTCTTTCGAGAGAAACTCCCTCTCTAGAAAGGATCCATTCTTAGCAACAAAGATTTTGCCTTCGGATCTGTGATAGAAGGTGTACCCAACAGCTTCTTTTGGGTATCCTATGAAGACGCACTTCTCCGATTTGGGTTCGAGCTTATCAGGCTGAAGCTTTTTCACATAAGCATCGCAACCCCAAACTTCAAGAAACGACAGCTTAGGTTTCTTGCCAAACCATAGTTCATACGGTGTCGTCTCAACGGATTTAGATGGTGCCCTATTTAACGTGAATGCAGCTGTCTCTAATGCATAGCCCCAAAATGATAGTGATAAATCGGTAAGAGTAATCATAGATTGCACCATATCTAATAAAGTACGGTTACGACGTTCGGACACACCATTACGCTGTGGTGTTCCAGGTGGCGTGAGTTGTGAAACTATTCCACATTGTTTTTAAATGAAGGCCAAACTCGTAACTCAAATATTCGCCTCCGCGATCAGATCGTAGAAACTTTATTTTCTTGTTACGATGATTTTCTACTTCACTCTGAAATTCTTTGAACTTTTCAAATATTTCAGACTTGTGTTTCATTAAGTAGATATACCCATATCTACTCAAATCATCTGTGAAGGTCAGAAAATAACGATACCCGCCGCGAGCCTCAACACTCATCGGACCGCATACATTGGTATGTATTATTTCCAATAAGTCAGTGGCTCGCTCCATTGTTCCGGAGAACGGAGTCTTAGTCATCTTGCCCATGAGGCATGGTTCGCAAGCATCAAATGATTCATAATCAAGTGATTCCAAAAGTCCATCCGAATGGAGTTTCTTCATGCACTTTACACCAATATGACCTAAACGGCAGTGCCATAAGTATGTTCCACTATCATTATCAACTTTGCATCTTTTGGCATCAATATTATGAATATATGTATCACAACGATCGAGATTCAATAAACCATTTATATTGAGTGTATGACCATAGAAGGTTTTATTCATGTAAACAGAACAACAATTATTCTCTGACTTAAATGAATAACCATATCGCAATAAACATGATCCAATCATATTCATGCTCAACGCAAACACCAAATAACATTTATTTAGGTCCAACACTAATCCCGAAGGTAGAGGGAATGTGCGATGGTGATCTTATCAACCTTGGAATCACTTCCAACACACATCGTCACCTTGTCATTAACTAGTCTCTGTTCATTTTGCAACTCCTGTTTCGAGTTACTAATGTTAGCAACTGAACCAGTATCAAATACCCAGGGGCTACTATGAACACTAGTAAAATACACATCAATAACATGTATATCAAATATACCTTTGTTCACTTTGCCATCCTTCTTATCCACCAAGTATTTGGCGCAGTTCCGTTTCCAGTGACCATTTCCTTTGCAGTAGAAGCACTCAGTTTCAGGCTTAGGTCCATCTTTGAGCTTCTTCACGGGAGTGACAACTTGCTTGCCATTCTTCTTGAAGTTCTCTTTCTTTCCCTTGCCCTTTTTCTTGAAACTAGTGGTCTTGTCAACCATCAACATTTGATGCTATCTCTTGATTTCTACCTTCGCTGATTTCAGCATTGCGAAGAGCTTGGGAATCGTTTTCGTTATCCCTTGCATATTATAGTTCATCACGAAGTTCTAGTAACTTGGTGATAGTGACTAGAGAACTCTGGCAATCACTATCTTATCTGGAAGATTAACTCCCACTTGATTCAAGCGATTGTAGTACCCAGACATTCAAAGCACATGCTCACCAGCTGAGCTATTCTCCTCCATTTTGTAGGCAAAGTACTTGTCAGAGGTCTCATACCTCTCGACACGGGCATGCGTCTGAAATACCGATTTCAGCTCTTGGAACATCTCATATGCTCCGTGGCGTTCAAAACGTTTTTGAAGTCCCGGTTCTAAGCCGTAAATCATGGCGCACTAAACTATCAAGTAGTCATCATATCAAGCTTGCTAAACGTTCATAACGTTTGCATCTGCTCCTGCAATAGGTCTGTCACCTAGCGGTGCATCAAGGACATAATTCTTCTGTGCAGCAATGAGGATAATCCTCAGATCATGGAACCAGTCCGCATCATTGCTACTATCATCTTTCAACTTAGTTTTCTCTAGGAACATATCAAAAATAAAACAGGGGAGCTATACGCGAGCTATTGATCTACAACATAATTTGCAAATACTACAAGGACTAAGTTCATGATAAATTAAAGTTCAATTAATCATATTACTTAAGAACTCCCACTTAGATAGACATCCCTCGAGTCATCTAAATGATCACGTGATCCATATCAACTAAACCATGTCCGATCAACACGTGAGATGGAGTAGTTTTCAATGGTGAACATCTCTATGTTGATTATATCTACTATATGGTTCACGTTTGACCTTTCGGTCTCCAGTGTTCCGAGGCCATATCTGCATATGCTAGGCTCGTCAAGTTTAACCCGAGTATTCTGCACGTGCAAAACTAGCTTGCACCCGTTGTATGTGAACGTAGAGCTTATCACACCCGATCATCACGTGGTGTCTTGGCACGACGAACTGTCGCAACGGTGCATACTCAGGGAGAACACTTATACCTTAAAATTTAGTGAGGGATCATCTTATAATGCTACCGCCGTACTAAGCAAAATAAGATGCATAAAAGATAAACATCACATGCAATCAAAATATGTGACATGATATGGCCATCATCATCTTGTGCCTTTGATCTCCATCTCCAAAGCACCATCATGATCTCCATCGTCACCGGCTTGACACCTTGATCTCCATCGTAGCGTCGTTGTCGTCTCGCCAACTATTGCTTCTACGACTATCGCTACCGCATAGTGATAAAGTAAAGCAATTACATGGCGATTGCATTTCATACAATAAAGCGACAACCATAAGGCTCCTGCCAGTTGCCGATAACTTTTTACAAAACATGATCATCTCATACAATAACGTATATCACATCATGTCTTGACCATATCACATCACAGCATGCCCTGCAAAAACAAGTTAGACGTCCTCTACTTTGTTGTTGCAAGTTTTACATGGCTGCTACGGGCTTCTAGCAAGAACCATTCTTACCTATGCATCAAAACCACAATGATTTTTTGTCAAGTGTGTTGTTTTAACCTTCAACAAGGACCGGCCGTAGTCAAACTCGATTCAACTAAAGTTGGAGAAACAGACACCCGCCAGCCACCTTTGTGCAAAGCACGTCGGTAGAAACAGTCTCATGAACGCGGTCATGTAATGTCGGTCCGGGCCGCTTCATCCAACAATACCGCCGAATCAAAGTAAGACGTTGGTGGTAAGCAGTATGACTATTATCGCCCACAACTCTTTGTGTTCTACTCGTGCATATCATCTACGCATAGACCTGGCTCAGATGCCACTGTTGGGGAACGTGCAATTTCAAAAAGAAATTCCTACGTTAACGCAAGATCTATCTAGGAGATGCATAGCAACGAGAGGGGAGAGTATGTACACGCACCCTTATAGACCGAAAGCGGAAGCATTAGCGTAACGTGGTTGATGTAGTCGAACGTCTTCGCGATCCAACCGATCAAGCACCGAACGTACGGCACCTCCGAGTTCAGCACACGTTCAGCTCGATGACGTCCCTTGAGCTCTTGATCCAGTTGAGGATGAGGGAGAGTTCCGTCAGCATGACGGCGTGGCGACGGTGATGATGAAGTTACCGGCGCAGGGCTTCGCCTAAGCACTGCGACGATATGACCGAGGTGTGTAACTGTGGAGGGGGGCACCGCACACGGCTAAGACAAATCTTGGTGTGCCTTTGGGGTGCCCCCTGCCCACGTATATAAAGGAGGGAGGGAGAGAGGCCGGCCCTCCTAGGGGCGCGCCAAGTGTATGGAGTCCTACTAGGACTTCCAAGTCCTAGTAGGAATCCCTTTCCTTTTTCGGAGTAGGAGAGAAGGAAAGAGGGAAAGAGAGAGGGAGTAGGAAAGGGCAAGGGGGGCGCCGCCCCCTTCCCCTAGTCCAATTCGGACCCATGGGGGGGCGCCACCTCCCCTTTGGCCTGCCTCCTCTTTTCCCGTATGGCCCAATAAGGCCCATTACTTCTCCCGGTGAATTCCCGTAACTCCCCGGTACTCCGAAAAATACCCGAATCACTCGGAACCTTTCCGATGTCCGAATATAGCCTTTCAATATATGAATCTTTACCTCTCGACCATTTTGAGACTCCTCGTCATGTCTGTGATCTCATCCGGGACTCTGAACAAACTTCGGTCATCAAATCACATAACTCATAATACAAATCGTCATCGAACATTAAGCGTGCGGACCCTACGGGTTCAAGAACTATGTAGACATAACCGAGACACATCTCCGGTCAATAACCAATAGCGGAACCTGGATGCTCATATTGGCTCCTACATATTCTACGAAGATCTTTATCGGTCAAACCGCATAACAACATACGTTATTCCCTTTGTCATCGGTATGTTACTTGCTCGATATTCGATCGTCGGTATCATCATACCTAGTTCAATCTCGTTACCGGCAAGTCTCTTTACTCGTTCCGTAATGCATCATCCCGCAACTAACTCATTAGTCACATTGCTTGCAAGGCTTCATATGATGTGCATTACCGAGAGGGCCCAGAGATACCTCTCTGATACTCGGAGTGACAAATCCTAATCTCGATTTATGCCAACCCAACAAACACCTTCGGAGACACCTGTAGAGCATCTTTATAATCACCCAGTTATGTTGTGATGTTTGATAGCACACAAGGTGTTCCTCCGGTATTCGGGAGTTGCATAATCTCATTGTCAGAGGAATATGTATAAGTCATGAAGAAAACTTTAGCAATAAAACTTAACGATCATTATGCTAAGCTAACGGATGGGTCTCGTCCATCACATCATTCTCTAATGATGTGATCCCATTCATCAAATGACAACACATGTCTATGGTCAGGAAACTTTAACCATCTTTGATGAATGAGCTAGTTAAGTAGAGGCATACTAGGGACACTCTGTTTTGTCTATGTATTCACACATGTAGTAAGTTTCTGGTTAATACAATTCTAGCATGAATAATAAACATTTATCATGATATAAGGAAATATAAATAACAACTTTATTATTGCCTCTAGGGCATATTTCCTTCACTTTGAACTTAGCTTTCTCTAGGAATGCATTAAAATTCAAGGGAACGGTAGCACGGGCCATTGATCTACAACACAGATATGCAAAAACTATTAAGAGTAAGTTCATGATAAATTTTAGTTCAAATAATCAAATTACTAGTGAACTCCCACTTAAATCAACATCCCTCAAGTTGTCTAAGTGATACATGATCCAAATCAACTAACCCATGTCCGATCATCACGTGCGATGGGGTAGTCTTCAATGGTGAACATCTCTATGTTGATCATATCTACTATATGACTCACGTTTGACCTTTCGGTCTCCAGTGTTCCGAGACCATGTTTGTACATGCTAGGCTCATCAACTTTAACCCAAGTATTCTACATGTGCAAAACTGGCTTACACCTGTTGTATGTGAACGTAGAGTCTATCACACCCGATCATCACGAGGTGCTTCAAAACGATGAACTTTGGCAACAGTGCATACTCAGGGAGAACAGTTTTATCTTGAAATTAAGTGAAGGAATCATCTTATAATGCTACCGTCGTTCTAAGCAAAATAAGATGCATAAAGGATAAACATCACATGCAATCAAAAATATGTGACATGATATGGCCATCATCATCTTGTGCTTTTGACCTCCATCTCCAAAGCATCGGCATGATCTCCATCGTCACCGACACGACACCTTGATCTCCATCGTAGCGTCGGGGTCGTCTCGCCAACTATTGCTTCTACAACTATTGCTAGCGCATAGCGATAAAGTAAAGCAATTACATGGCGCTTAAGTGATTGACACGCAGGTCATACAATAATTAAAGACAACCCTAAGGCTCCTGCCGGTTGTCGTACTCATCGACATGCAAGTCATGAACTTATTACAAAACATGATCATCTCATACATCAACATATATCACATCATATCTTGACCATATCACATCACAACATGCCCTGCAAAAACAAGTTAGACGTCTTCTACTTTGTTGTTGCAAGTTTTACGTGGCTGCTACGGGCAACTAGCAAGAACCGTTCTTACCTACGCAAAACCACAATGGTGATTATCAAGTTTGATGTTTTAACCTTCTGCAAGGACCGGCCATAGTCAAATTTGATTCAACTAAAGTAGGAGAAACAGACACCCGCCAGCCACCTTTATGCAAAACAAGTTGCATGTCAGTCGGTGGAACCGGTCTCATGTGCGTGGACATGTAAGGTTGGTCCGGGCCGCTTCATCCCACAATGTCGCCGAATCAAAATAAGACGTTGTTGGTAAGCAGTATGAACATCACCGCCCACAACTCCTTTGTGTTCTACTCGCGCATATCATCTACGCATAGACCTGGCTCGGATGCCACTGTCGGGGAACGTTGCATGGAAAACAAAAAAATTCTACGCACACGCAAGATCTATCCATGGAGATGCATAGCTATGAGAGGGGGAGAGCATCTACATACCCTTGTAGATCGCTAAGTGGAAGCGTTTATCAACGTGGTTGATGTTGTCGTACAACTTCACGATCCGTCCTGATCAAGTACCGAACGTACGACACCTCCGCGTTCAGCACACGTTCAGCTCGATGACGCCCTCGCCTTCTCAATCCAGCAAAAGAGGCGAAGTAGTAGATGAGTTCCGGCAGCACGACGGCGTGGTGACGGTGGTGGTGAAACTATCCGCAGGGCTTTGCCAAGCACAACGAACGTGGACGGAGGAGGAACTAGAACTAGAGGGAGACAGGGCGCCGCACACGGCTTGGGGATCATGGTGTGTGTTGCCCCTCTCCCTCCTCTCATATATATATAGGTGGGGGAGGAGGGGAGGCAGCCTAGGGCGCCCCAAGGGGGCCGGCGGCCAGCCCTAGGGCGCCTGCCCTAGACACCCCCCTTTCCTTCCTAGGGGGTTGGAGGAGAAGGCAGGAGGGGGGCCGGCGGCTCCCTTGCCTTAGGTGTTAGGAAACGTTGCATGGAAAACAAAAAAAAATTCTATGCACACGCAAGATCTATCCATGGAGATGCATAGCAATGAGAGGGGAGAGTGTGTCTACGTACCCTCATAGACCGTAAGCGGAAGCGTTTGACAACGCGGTTGATGTAGTCGAACTTTCTTCGCGATCCAACCGATCGAGTACCGAACGTACGGCACCTCCGTGTTCAGCACATGTTCAGCTCGGTGACGTCCTCCGCCTTCTTGATCCAGCAAGACGGTGAGGTAGTGGATGAGTTTCGGCAGCACGGCATGGTGACGGTGATGGTGAAGCTATCTCCGCAGGGCTTCGCCTAAGCACTACGAAAATATGACCGAGGGTGTAAACGGTGGTGGGGGGCATCATACACGGCTAAGCAATTGTCGTGGTTGTGCTAGGCGCCCCCCCTCCCACATATATATAGGTGGCGGGAGAGGGGAGAGGGGAGAGGCCAAGGGGCACCCCAAGTAGGGCCGAATCCTACTTGGGGTCTTCCCCAACTTGCGCCCCCCCCTTCCTTATTTGAGTGCGGGAGGAAGGCAGGGGGAGGTGGTGCCCCCCTTTCCTTTCTCTCACGAGGAGGGAAAGGCAGGAGGGGCCACCCCTCCCCTTTCCTTCCCCTAGGGCCGGCCAGCCTTGTAGAGGGGCGCACCAGCCCCCTAGTGGGCTGGTCTGTCCCCTCCTTTGGCCCATTAAGCCCATACACTTACCGGGGGTGTCCAGAACCCCTTCCGGTGACCCGATGACTACCCGGTGCACTCCGAAACTATTCCGGTGTCCGAATACCATCGTCCTATATATCAATCTTTACCTCTCGACCATTTCAAGACTCCTTGTCATGTCTGTGATCTCATCCGGGACTCTGAACAACATTCGGTCACCAAATCATATAACTCATATAACACTATATCGTCAACGAACGTTAAGAGTGCGGACCCTACGGGTTCGAGAACTATGTAGACATGACCGAGACACCTCTCCGGTCAATAACCAAAAGTGGAACCTAGATGCCCATATTGGTTCCTACATATTCTACGAAGATCTTTATCGGTCGAACCGTTATGACAACATACGTAATTCCCTTTGTCTGTCGGTTTGTTACTTGCCCGAGATTCGATCGTCGGTATCTTCATACCTAGTTCAATCTCGTTACCGGCAAGTCTCTTTACTCGTTCTGTAATACATCACCTCGTAACTAACTCCTTAGTCATTTGCTCGCAAGCTTATGATGTGTATTACCGAGAGGGCCCAGAGATACCTCTCCGATACTCGGAGTGACAAATCCTAATCTCGATCTATGCCAACTCAACAAACACCTTCGGAGATACCTGTAGAGCATCTTTATGATCACCCAGTTATGTTGTGACGTTTGATAGCACACAAGGTATTCCTCCGGTATCCGAGAGTTGCATAATCTCATAGTCGAAGGAATATGTATTTGACATGAAGAAAGCAATAGCAATAAACTAAACGATCAATATGCTAAGCTAACGGATGGTTCTTGTCCATCACATCATTCTCCTAATGATGTGATCCCGTTATCAAATGACAACACATGTCTATGGTTAGGAAACCTTAACCATCTTTGATCAACGAGCTAGTCTAGTAGAGGCTTACTAGGGACAGGGTATTTGTTTATGTATTCACACATGTATTTAAGTTTCCGATCAATACAATTCTAGCATGAATAATAAACCTTTATCATGAATAAGGAAATATAAAATAACAACTTTATTATTGCCTCTAGGGCATATTTCCTTCATTAGGAGCCCCCCTTTCCTTCCCAAGAGGGCCGGCGGCCAGGAAGAGGGCGCGCCAGCTCCTTGTGGGCTGGTGTGTTCCTTCCCTTGGCCCATTAGGCCCATAAACTCCCCGTAGGTCTCCCGGAACCCCTTCCGGTGACCCGATGAATACCCGGTGCATTCCGAAATCTTTCCGGAGACCAAATAGTATCGTCCTATATATCGATCTTTACCTCCGGACCATTCCGGAGCTTCTCATCATGTTTGTGATCTCATCTGGGACTCCGAACAACATTCGATCACCAATTCACATAACTCATATAATACTATATCGTTAACGAACATTAAGCGTGTGGACCCTACGGGTTCGAGAATGATGTAGACATGACCGAGACGCTTCTCCGGTCAATAACCAATAGCGGGACCTGGATGCCCATATTGGTTCCTACATATTCTACGAAGATCTTTATCGGTCGAATATTTATGGCAACATACGTAGTTCCCTTTGTCTGTCGGTATGTTACTTGCCTGAGATTCGATCGTCGGTATCTCCATACCTAGTTCAATCTCGTTACCGGCAAGTCTCTTTACTCATTCTGTAATACATCATCTCGTAACTAACTCCTTAGTCACTTTGCTTGCAAATTTCTTGTGATGCTGTATTACCGAGAGGGCCCAGAGATACCTCTTCGATACACGGAGTGACAAATCCCAATCTCGATCCATGCCAACTCAACAGACACCTTCGAAGATACCTGTAGAGCATCTTTATGATCACCCAGTTACGTTGTGACGTTTGATAGCACAGAAGGTATTCCTCCGGTATCCGGAAGTTGCATGATCTCATGGTCGAAGGAATGTGTATTTGACATTAAGAAAGCAGTAGCAATAAACTGAACGATCATATGCTAAGCTAACGGATGGTTCTTGTCCATCACATCATTCTCCTAATGATGTGATCCCGTTATCAAGTGACAACACATGTCTATGGTCAGGAAACCTTAACCATCTTTTGATCAACGAGCTAGTCTAGTAAAGGCTCACTAGGGATACGGTATTTGTTTATGTATCCACACATGTATTTAAGTTTTCAGTCAATACAATTCTAGTATGAATAATAAACATTTATCATGATTAAAGAAATATAATGATAATCACTTTATTATTGCCTCCAGGGCATATTTCCAACAGCCGACTGCGGCGGCGGGGCCCGATCCAGATGGGATCGAGCAGCGGACGGGGCTTGCTGCGGGACGACGCGCGGCGTGCAGCCAGCAGACATCTCAGCGGGAAGCGGCGACTGCATGCTCGCCGGAGCGTGGAGCGGCGTTGGGGTGGCCGACGGGCAGCTGCCGGTGAAGACGGTAGGGACAGCACGAGGTCGCCAGGGCGCAGCTCCCGCACCCGATTCCTGGCAGGAGGGAAGGGGGGAGCAGACGACGTGGAGACCGGATCTGGAAGCGGCAGACGCGGGGGTGGCCGGAGCAGAGAGATCCGGCCGGCGGCGGCCGCGCCCTCACGCGGCGGCCGCGGTCGCGAGAGTCATGCTCTCAGCGCCTTTTTTTGGAGTTCCATCTCAGCGAAAATGGACACAACAAGGAAAGAAAGAAGAGCTTGCATTGCTTGGAGTGATGGGCCTACTTCTGCAAGCGCTGCGTGCCAAAAGCACTAGTGTTGCCATTATGGGCATACGTCCATACAGGTGCACCGATTCAGTTATTTAGGGCATGGCCAATGCTCCAGCGTACAGACGCCCCAGCTATCCACGTAGGATCCAGCAGGAGAGAGAAGAAAAGATGGATGCTTGCAGAACGAATCGGTCTCTTGCAGAAGAGGCCGGTGCTTCACCAAAAAGGAGAAAAATAAGAGGAAAGCAGTAAAAGCGTGGAAAACTAGTGCAGTCATTGGCTTGGAGAAAGAGAAAGATAGGAGGAGAGAGAGTGCATGAGGGACCACACCGTTGGGTAAAACTAGTGCTCTAATTTTTTTTGTTCCGACATGGACTATGGGGCAGCGGTATAGTGATGCTCCCATTGTTCATGCCATTACTGCCAGCCAGCCAGCCCGCCTCTAGTCAAGAAAAGGAGGTTGCTAGCTGCACGGATTCGAATCCGATGGATAAGAGCCATGCATCACACGACGGGGGGCGCTACGGCGATGGTAGAATCGCTCCGGGTGCATCATCAAAACTTTATGAGATTTGCCACTCATAGTGCGAGTCGTTGTATGGTTGGATGTACATGCAAGGTTCCACTGTTTAATTCGTGACCCGAAGAATCAAGAATGTGATGTACTCTCTCCGTTTTTAAATATAAGGTTAGAGATTTCAATATGGACTACATACGAAGCAAAATGAGTGAATCTACACTCTAAAATACGTCTATATACATCCGTATATAGTTCATTTGAAATCTCTTCAAAGACATAATTTAGGAACGGAGTGAGTAGTAGTCACTGTAACAACAAATACTTCTGTTCAGATCTTATCTAACTCGCCCCGTGCACTATAGAACCTGGCATGAGTTTTTCGAAGAATTTTTCTCTAACTATTTGCCTTTGACTGCAGTTATCAAACGCTTTATGCATGTTGTTTTTGGGTGATGTTCATTATTGAACTGCATATTTGAACTTCCAGACCAAGGCCAGAATTTCAGGGTTTTTTTTTTGTTGCCAATGTTCATCCAGTTTCTCATTGGGGTATATCAATGCAACATTGTGTGTTTTCTTCTTTGAGAGGAGATGACTTATAGCTTTTTCAAATTTATTTGTAAGTGACATATGACCCGATAATTTATTTCTGAGCCTGAGCTCATATATTCCTGATGAACAGTGAATTTGTAAATAATAGCAACAACATTAAAAAAATCTAAATTTCTTGTGGTGCAAGATGCTTGAGTGCATGATGCTCGTGCCAAATTTTCTGAAGTTCAGACATTCAAGGACACCGTGACAAAAAAGATAAAATGACCTCCGAACAGTGTAGAATTTCAAACTTTCTTACGGGCCCAAATTTTGATTTTTTGCAGAGACCTCCTCAAATGTCCAAACTTCATCAAATTTGGCACTAACATCACACACTCAAGCATCTTTCACCACAAAAATAAATTGTATTTTTTAATGTTTTGCTATTTTTAACGAATTTACTGTTCACACCATATATCTTTCACCTACCCTTCCAGCACACTAGCCGTTCAATTGTTTCTTCAGCTATTACATAGTCCCATCTTGCTTTCTTTCATCTAGACCCGTCAATTTAAATACGGTTGTGAGTTAAAATCAACAAGCAGCCTAATGGATTAGTAGCAGAGGGTAAAGAGTGGGTCCATTAAAATTAAATTCCACGCTCGGGATTCTGTGGGAAAAAGATGTGCCAATTAAATCCTGCATATGGACGATGACCTGTGTGGAAAATATGGACGCGGAAAGTGGACCCGATCCCGGCCTAATAATACCCGACCGAACATAGTGAGTATAACATAAAAGCAAATATGGGTATAACATAAGAGCAAATATAGACGCTACTAAGTGGACCCAATACCGGCCTAATAATACCCGACCGAACAGAGGAAGTATAACATGTAAGAGCAAATATGGATGTGATTAAATGGACCCAGGCCTAATAATACCTGACCAAACAGAGGACATAAGAGCCGACCTGTGTGGAAAATATGGGCATCTTGTGAGTGAAACAAATTAGCATTTTTTCTGTAGTGAAGCACAACTGTGCTTGCACATACAACTTTTATTAAATTTAAATGCATGTTAATTTTGTTTCCCGTTCCAACGCACGGGCATATGTGCTAGTTTTTGTCCTATGAGCTAAAGGAGGCCTTAGCTTGGAAGTAGTTAGGCATGTCCTTCTTGTGGTTGTTTCATGAGTAACTGTAAGTGTGTGTTTGATACGTTGCTCATTAGGGTTTTGACCGCCAGATTAGTGGATTACTCATGGATTCAAACAACAGAAGCCAGAAACCCAAGGATTTTCTGAAAACTGGAAAAGGATTCTGCCAGGCATTTTGTTGCTGCTAACTGCTAAGTACAATTTGATCCCAGAATAATCAGAACTCTTGACCCTGGACTGCCCATTCATTTGTGAAAAAATATAGGGAGCACGAGTTGTTGACAGATTTGCACGTCGTAGCTTTCTTGCGATCTGCACCAAATAAGGAGCACTAGGTTATTGGGCTATTGGCAGATTGGCCAGATCATTCATGGAGTCAAATTATTTGCACAACCACTTCAGCTCTACCACAGTAGCTGCTCTAACTTAGGTTTCCTGTCTACCGCAGTAGCTGCTCTAACTTACTATTGCTTTTGCTTTACTGCTTAAATATCATGATTTCCGCAACAAGGCCATTCACTAACTGCTGATATTATTATTTTTACTTTGCAGCGAACAAAGCATGAAGATAGGCTCAGCATGCTGACTGATGACATATTATTATCTATCTTGGGGAGAGTTGACACAGCCACGGCAACACGGACTAGCGTGTTGTCAAAGCGGTGGAGAGATTTGCCATGGTTGCTTCCTGTGCTCAACCTTCGTGTCTGGAATTTTCTGCCCCATCCATGCCCGAAACCCATTGCAGCACATCACATGGATCAAGCAATGTCACGTCTAACCAAAGCAACTAGGAGTTTCTTGGCTGATCCAAACAGCAAATCCACCATCATCAAAAGGCTAAGCCTTCAGCTCTATGTGACCGGCGATTATGCACGTGAGATTGGCCCACTGGCTCGCGACGCGATTGATTGCGGGGTAGTAAAAAAACTGTGCCTTGCAATTGTTGATGAGAAGGATCCTAGAGACTGTGAACATGAGTATATGCTACAGCAAGCCCTGGCCGTCGATGGGTTTTTTACAGCCTATCCTTGTGTGTTTCAGTGCCTCACAAAGCTCCGTCTGTATAATGTGCGGTTTGCTGAGTGGGATATGCAACACCTCCTATTTGACTCCTGCAAGCAACTCAAGCAATTATCTCTGTCCCACTGTGATGTTGGGGACTCTTCAGTATGGCAGATAAATGCACCAGATTCCAAACTCAGAATCCTTGAAGTCCGCATGCCCTGCTTGAAGAGAATTGAGGTGCTCTGCCTACCAAAACTGAAGCATCTACGTTGGGACGAGTGGTTTTGTTTTGAGGCCCCCTTGCGTTTTGGTTCTGTACCATCCCTCAAGGGGCTGGGCCTTATTTGTGGTGCAACCATTGATCATCAGGAGTTTAGTCTAAGCCAGGTTCTACATGGTACCAGAAACATCCATACTCTTACTTTGGATTTCGAAGGAGAAAGGCTTTGGATACAACCCGAAGGAAAGCAACTCTGCCATGCATTCAAACAGCTAAGGAAGCTGTCTATTTGTGGCATCTTTGTCGATTTTGACCTATTATGGACAATAGATCTCCTTGAAGCTGCTCCATCCGTTGAGATATTTTCTGTGTGGGTACTTTTTCGGTCATTCATTTTTTTACTTTCTTTAGTTTAATATATATCACACATAACATACATTTTGGGATTCAGAACAGGCTCTCGCAACAGATAAGTATGTGTGGCCATGATCGTGTTGTACTGAATGCGTCGATACTTTATGACTTTATGCAGACTAGATGACCCGTTGCGCCGATGGCGCAAAGGCCGAAAGCAAGCCAATTATTGAAAGAGTGTGCATAAAAATATGTAGACACATAATGAAACATATGGAAGTAAATACGGATTGATGATAGATAGATGGTTGCTGATGATACATGTTTTCTAAGAAGCTTACGAAGGATCATTAACAATGTTATGAGCAAGGCATGTAGATAGGCAGAGATACCTTAGACAGATGTATCACTGGACGTTTAGAACGATTTCTTTGAGGCAGCTCTTCATAACTGCTATTCTTCGTAGCCTGCATTGCTCAGAGCAGAAATTCTTTCGATATCATCATCCAGGTTCCAATAATAGTGGTTTGTTTGCTGGAGATCATATTCAGACTGTGTTGTTGTATCGCTAAGACGGTCAGCAACATATGTTACCTGTGATAAAACATGATTGAGATTGTTGTCTTTAGAGCTGTTAAATGATATAAGGAAGAATATATTGTCAGCAACTATAGTCTATGATTTTGTATCTGCTTGTGTGTGTATGATAGAAAGACATACAATTTTCAGAGTAACCAAATTATATGTGATGTGTACCTATCTGCAAAGAGAACATCAGGACATTAAAATTGCTATTGTAGTTTTGGTCAAGCAATAAGAAAACCTGGTATTAAGAGGTGCAGGTGTTTGGTTGGTGTTGCTAGTAGAAAACAAAAAAATTGTTCCTGATGCTATAGTATTCATCAAATCTGATTCTGAAGAAAACCTAACAAATTAACCTTTTTTTCCTTCATTTTGACTGAATAATGTTGTTCTCTTATGATTTCATTTGTGCATCTGGTTTGCGAAGCAAGTTGAAGTTGGCGGGCTGAACTAAAAAAAACATACTTGTGTAGCTGGATCCAAACAGTAGAATTATGTTCATGCCTTCTGTAAGACCACCCTTACAGAATGGGAATAATGCCCAGAGTTTACTTTGAAGGGATTGGAGCAAGATTCTGGGAAGAGCTAACCTGGGGGCGCGATTTGTTGAGGCAGCGGCCAAATCTTTTAGCTGGGGAGGGGGGGGCAGATCTCGCGGATGCAGTCGGCTGTTCGTTGCAGAGGAGCTATGGTTGGTGAGCAAGTGAAGGTCGACTGTTGTTGTGGCGGGTGGATGGATAGGGTTAAGGCATCAGCATCTGCCTGTGTGGATAAATCAGACGGCCCAGTAAACTGAGGCCCTTACCTTATTGATTTTAAGCCCATTTGTTAGCACACATGTGCACTGAAACATGCTATTGGCAACTGTGGTGTAAAGAATTTGAAAATCTAATTTGAAATTGTAATGTTCAGTAAATAAACGCATACAGAGCCTTTTCAGGTGGTATATATCTGGACTTATTCGAGCTAATATTCTTGATAGGGCAAACAACAATATTTGTTTTTACACCAAGACATAGATATGAACAAATGTATCAGCTGACATGTATGGTAGAAGGCAAGCATTAATGAGCGAAGGCACTACAGGCATTGTTGAAACAGTAACCACTTTTTAAAGAGGCCCTAACAGCATGTCTGTGTTTCATATTAAAGAGAACAGAATGTAAAGTATGGCAATAAAAAAATAAGCAGAAGAAAGGGGTTGCAAGAATAGATATACCACTCAGGCACGCTCATTCCATTGCTTTGTCGCATTCTTTAGAGACAAACAGGATTGCACCCTTCCTTGTGTACCCCTTGTAGAATGTGTGATCTAGCTCGATGCACTTATCTGTATCCTTTAGTACTTCAGGCATGGCACCCGTCTTGGTGTAACAGGCAGCCGTGTTGCCGTATACCTGAAACGTTGAAGGAAATATGCCCTAGAGGCAATAATAAAGTTATTATTTATTTCCTTATATCATGATAAATGTTTATTATTCATGCTAGAATTGTATTAACCGGAAACATGATACATGTGTGAATACATAGACAAACAGAGTGTCACTAGTAAGCCTCTACTAGACTAGCTCGTTAATCAAAGATGGTTATGTTTCCTAACCATATACATGAGTTGTCATTTGATTAACGGGATCACATCATTAGGAGAATGATGTGATTGACTTGACCCATTCCGTTAGCTTAGCACTTGATCGTTTAGTATGTTGTTATTGCTTTCTTCATGACTTATACATGTTCCTATGACTATGAGATTATGCAACTCCCGTTTACCGGAGGAACACTTTGTGTGCTACCAAACGTCACAACGTAACTGGGTGATTATAAAGGTGCTCTACAGGTGTCTCCGAAGGTACTTGTTGAGTTGGCGTATTTCGAGATTAGGATTTGTCACTCCGATTGTCGGAGAGGTATCTCTGGGCCCACTCGATAATGCACATCACTAAGCCTTGCAAGCATTGTAACTAATGAGTTAGTTGCAGGATGATGTATTACGGAACGAGTAAAGAGACTTGCCGGTAACGAGATTGAACTAGGTATTGAGATACCGATGATCGAATCTCGGGCAAGTAACATACCAATGACAAAGGGAACAACGTATGTTGTTATGCGGTTTGACCGATAAAAATCTTCGTAGAATATGTGGGAGCCAATATGAGCATCCAGGTTCCGCTATTGGTTATTGACCGGAGACGTGTCTCGGTCATGTCTACATAGTTCTCGAACCCGTAGGGTCCGCACGCTTAAAGTTCGGTGACGATCAGTATTATGAGTTTATGTGATTTGATGACCGAAGTTTGTTCAGAGTCTCGGATGAGATCGGGGACATGACGAGGAGTCTCGAAATGGTCGAGATGTAAAGATCGATATATTGGACGACTATATTCGGACATCGGAAAGGTTCCGAGTGATTCGGGTATATTTCGGAGTACCGGAGAGTTACGGGAATTCGCCGGGGAGTATATGGGCCTTATTGGGCTTTAGGGGAAAGAGAGATGGGATGCTGCGCGCCCCCCAAGGCCTAGTCCGAATTTGACTAGGGGGAGGGGCGGCGCCCCCTCCTTCCTTCTCTTCTCTTTTCCCTTTCCTTCTCTCCTACTCCTACTACATGGAAGGGGGGGAATCCTACTCCCGGTGGGAGTAGGACTCCCCAGGGCGCGCCATAGAGAGGGCCGGCCCCTCCCCTCCTCCACTCCTTTATATACGTGGCCAAGGGGCACCCCATAGACACACAAGTTGATCATTGATCTCTTAGCCGTGTGCGGTGCCCCCTTCCACCATAATCCACCTCGATCATATCATAGCGGTGCTTAGGCGAAGCCTTGCGTCGGTAGCATCATCATCACCGTCACCACGCCGTCGTGCTGACGAAACTCTCCTGTGAAGCTTTGCTGGATCGGAGCTCGTGGGACGTCATCGAGTTGAACGTGTGCTGAACTCGGAGGTGCCGTGCGTTCGGTACTTGGATCGGTCGGATCGTGAAGACGTACGACTACATCAACCGCGTTGTGTTAACGCTTCCGCTTTCGGTCTACGAGGGTACGTAGACACACTCTCCCCTCTCGTTGCTATGCATCACCATGATCCTGTGTGTACGTAGGAAATTTTTTGAAATTACTACGTTCCCCAACAATGGCATCCGAGCCAGGTTTATGCGTAGATGTTATTTGCACGAGTAGAACACAAAGGAGTTGTGGGCGTGGGTGTATACATATTGCTTGCCGTTACTAGTTGTTACTTGGTTCAGCGGTATTGTGAGATGAATCGGCCCGGACCGACATTACGCGTACGCTTACGCGAGACTGGTTTCACCGCTACGAGCACTCGTTGCTTAAAGGTGACCGGCGGGTGTCTGTCTCTCTCACTTTAGTTGAACCGGTTTCAATGAAGAGGGTTTTTTTAGAAGATCAAAAAGCAATCACTACACCACGTTGTGGTTTTGATGCGTAGGTAAGAACGGTTCTTGCTCAAAGCCCGTAGCAGCCACGTAAAAACTTGCAACAACAAAGTAGAGGACGTCTAACTTGTTTTTGTAGGGCTTGCTGTGATGTGATATGGTCAAGACATGATGTGATATAATTTGTTGTATGAGATGATCATGTTTTGTAACAGAGTTATCGGCAACTGGCAGGAGCCATATGGTTGTCGCTTTATTGTATGCAATGCAATCGCCCTGTAATTGTTTTACTTTATCACTAAGCGGTAGCGATAGTCGTAGAAGCAATAGTTGGCGAGATGACAACGATGCTACGATGGAGATCAAGGTGTCGCGCCAGTGACGATGGTGATCATGACGGTGCTTCGGAGATGGAGATCACAAGCACAAGATGATGATGGCCATATCATATCACTTATATTGATTGCATGTGATGTTTATCCTTTATGCATCTTATTTTGCTTTGTTTGACGGTAGCATTATAAGATGATCTCTCACTAAATTTCAAGGTAAAAGTGTTCTCCCTGAGTATGCACCATTGCCAAAGTTCGTCGTACCGAGACACCACGTGATGATCGGGTGTGATAAGCTCAACGTTCATCTACAACGGGTGCAAGCCAGTTTTGCACACGCAGAATACTCGGGTTAAACTTGACGAGCCTAGCATATGCAGATATGGCCTCGGAACACTGAGACCGAAAGGTCGAGCGTGAATCATATAGTAGATATGATCAACATAGTGATGTTCACCATTGAAAACTACTCCATTTCACGTGATGATCGGTTATGGTTTAGTTGATTTGGATCACATGATCACTTAGATGATTAGAGAGATGTCTATCTAAGTGGGAGTTCTTAAGTAATATGATTAATTGAACTTAAATTTATCATGAACTTAGTACCTGATAGTATTTTGCTTGTCTATGTTGTTGTAGATAGATGGCCCGTGCTGTTGTTCCGTTGAATTTTAATGCGTTCCTTGAGAAAGCAAAGTTGAAAGATGATGGTAGCAATTACATGGACTGGGTCCGTAACTTGAGGATTATCCTCATTGCTGCATAGAAGAATTACGTCCTTGAAGCACCGCTAGGTGCCAAACCTGCTGCAGGAGCTGAACCAGATGTTATGAATGTCTGGCAAAGCAAAGTTGATGACTACTCGATAGTTCAGTGTGCCATGCTTTACGGCTTAGAACCGGGACTTCAACGACGTTTTGAACGTCATGGAGCATATGAGATGTTCCAGGAGTTGAAGTTAATATTTCAAGCAAATGCCCGGATTGAGAGATATGAAGTCTCCAATAAGTTCTACAGCTGCAAGATGGAGGAGAATAGTTCTGTCAGTGAGCATATACTCAGAATGTCTGGGTATAACAATCACTTGATTCAACTGGGAGTTAATCTTCCGGATGATAGTGATATTGACAGAATTCTTCAGTCACTGCCACCAAGCTACAAGAGCTTTGTGATGAACTATAACATGCAAGGGATGGATAAGACGATTCCCGAGCTCTTCGCAATGCTAAAGGCTGCCGAGGTAGAAATCAAGGAGCATCAAGTGTTGATGGTCAACAAGACCACCAGTTTCAAGAAAAAGGGCAAAGGGAAGAAGAAGGGGAACTTCAAGAAGAACGGCAAACAAGTTGCTGTTCAGGAGAAGAAACCCAAGTCTGGACCTAAGCCTGAGACTGAGTGCTTCTACTGCAAGCAGACTGGTCACTGGAAGCGGAACTACCCCAAGTATTTGGCGGATAAGAAGGATGGCAAGGTGAACAAAGGTATATGTGATATACATGTTATTGATGTGTACCTTACCAGAGCTCGCAGTAACACCTGGGTATTTGATACTGGTTCTGTTGCTAATATTTGCAACTCGAAACAGGGACTACGGATTAAGCGAAGACTGGCTAAGGACGAGGTGACGATGCGCGTGGGAAATGGTTCCAAAGTCGATGTGATCGCCGTCGGCACACTATCTCTACATCTACCTTCGGGATTAGTTTTAGACCTGAATAATTGTTATTTGGTGCCAGCGTTGAGCATGAACAATATATCTGGATCTTGTTTGATGCGAGACGGTTATTCATTTAAATCTGAGAATAATGGTTGTTCTATTTATATGAGTAATATCTTTTATGGTCATGCACCCTTGAAGAGTGGTCTATTTGTATTAAATCTCGACAGTAGTAATACACATATTCATAATGTTGAAGCCAAAAGATGCAGAGTTGATAATGATAGTGCAACTTATTTGTGGCACTGCCGTTTAGGTCATATTGGTGTAAAGCGCATGAAGAAACTCCAATCCGATGGACTTTTGGAATCACTTGATTATGAATCACTTGGTACTTGCGAAACATGCCTCATGGGCAAGATGACTAAAACGCCGTTCTCCGGAACTATGAAGCGAGCAACAGATTTGTTGGAAATCATACATACTGATGTATGTGGTCCAATGAATGTTGAGGCTCGCGGCGGGTATCGTTATTTTCTCACCTTCACAGATGATTTGAGCAGATATGGGTATATCTACTTAATGAAACATAAGTCTGAAACATTTGAAAATTTCAAAGAATTTCAGTGTGAAGTGGAAAATCATCGTAACAAGAAAATAAAGTTTCTACGATCTGATCGTGGAGGAGAATATTTGAGTTACGAGTTTGGTGTACATTTGAAACAAAGCTAAACAGTTTCGCAACTCACGCCACCCGGAACACCACAGCGTAATGGTGTGTCCGAACGTCGTAATCGCACTTTACTAGATATGGTGCGATCTATGATGTCTCTTACTGATTTACCGCTATCATTTTGGGGTTATGCTTTAGAGACGGCTGCATTCACGTTAAATAGGGAACCATCTAAATCCGTTGAGACGACTCCTTATGAACTGTGGTTTGGCAAGAAACCAAAGTTGTCGTTTCTTAAAGTTTGGGGCTGCGATGCTTATGTGAAAAAGCTTCAACCTGATAAGCTCGAACCCAAGTCGGAGAAATGTGTCTTCATAGGATACCCAAAAGAGACAGTTGGGTACACCTTCTATCACAGATCCGAAGGCAAGACTTTCGTTGCTAAGAATGGATCCTTTCTAGAGAAGGAGTTTCTCTCGAAAGAAGTGAGTGGGAGGAAAGTAGAACTTGATGAGGTAACTGTACCTGCTCCCTTATTGGAAAGTAGTTCATCACAGAAACCGGTTCCTGTGACTTCTACACCAATTAGTGAGGAAGCTAATGATGATGATCATGAAACTTCAGATCAAGTTACTACCGAACCTCGTAGGTCAACCAGAATAAGATCCGCACCAGAGTGGTACGGTAATCCTGTTCTGGAGGTCATGTTACTAGACCATGACGAACCTACGAACTATGAGGAAGCGATGATGAGCCCAGATTCCGCAAAATGGCTTGAGGCCATGAAATCTGAGATGGGATCCATGTATGAGAACAAAGTGTGGACTTTGGTTGACTTGCCCGATGATCGGCAAGCCATCGAGAATAAATGGATCTTCAAGAAGAAGACAGACGCTGATGGTAATGTTACTGTCTACAAAGCTCGACTTGTTGCGAAAGGTTTTCGACAAGTTCAAGGAGTTGACTACGATGAGACCTTCTCACCCGTAGCGATGCTTAAGTCCGTCCGAATCATGTTAGCTATTGCCACATTTTATGATTATGAAATTTGGCAAATGGATGTAAAGACTGCATTCCTGAATGGATTTCTGGAAGAAGAGTTGTATATGATGCAACCTGAAGGTTTTATCGATCCAAAAGGTGCTAACAAAGTGTGCAAGCTCCAGCGATCCATTTATGGACTGGTGCAAGCCTCTCGGAGTTGGAATAAATGTTTTGATAGTGTGATCAAAGCATATGGTTTTATATAGACTTTTGGAGAAGCCTGTATTTACAAGAAAGTGAGTAGGAGCTCTGTAGCATTTCTAATCTTATATGTGGATGACATATTGTTGATTGGAAATGATATAGAATTTCCGGATAGCATAAAAAGGATACTTGAATAGGAGTTTTTCAATGAAGGACCTCGGTGAAGCTGCTTACATATTGGGCATCAAGATCTATAGAGATAGATCAAGACGCTTAATTGGACTTTCACAAAGCACAGACCTTGACAAAGTTTTGAAGAAGTTCAAAATGGATCAGGCAAAGAAAGGGTTCTTGCCTGTGTTACAAGGTATGAAGTTGAGTAAGACTCAATGCCCGACCACTGAAGAAGATAGAGAGAAAATGAAAGATGTTCCCTATGCTTCAGCCATAGGCTCTATCATGTATGCAATGCTGTGTACCAGACCTGATGTGTGCCTTGCTATTAGTTTAGCAAGGAGGTACCAAAGTAATCCAGGAGTGGATCACTGGACAGCGGTCAAGAACATCCTGAAATACCTGAAAAGGACCAACGATATGTTTCTCGTTTATGGAGGTGACAAAGAGCTCATCGTAAATGGTTACGTTGATGCAAGCTTTGACACTGATCCAGACGATTCTAAATCGCAAACCGGATACGTGTTTATATTGAACGGTGGAGCTGTCATTTGGAGCAGTTCTAAACAGAGCGTCGTGGCGGGATCTACATGTGAAGCGGAGTACATTGCTGCTTCGGAAGCAGCAAATGAAGGAGTCTGGATGAAGGAGTTCATATCCGATCTAGGTGTCATACCTAGTGCATCAGGTCCAATGAAAATCTTTTGTGACAATACTGGTGCAATTGCCTTGGCAAAGGAATCCAGATTTCACAAGAGAACCAAGCACATCAAGAGACGCTTCAACTCCATCCGGGATCAAGTCCAGGTGGGAGACATAGAGATTTGCAAGATACATACGGATCTGAATGTTGCAGACCTGTTGACTAAGCCTCTTCCACGAGCAAAACATGATCAGCACCAAGGCTCCATGGGTGTTAGAATCATTACTGTGTAATCTAGATTATTGAATCTAGTGCAAGTGGGAGACTGAAGGAAATATGCCCTAGAGGCAATAATAAAGTTATTATTTATTTCCTTATATCATGATAAATGTTTATTATTCATGCTAGAATTGTATTAACCGGAAACATGATACATGTGTGAATACATAGACAAATAGAGTGTCACTAGTAAGCCTCTACTAGACTAGCTCGTTAATCAAAGATGGTTATGTTTCCTAACCATAGACATGAGTTGTCATTTGATCAATGGGATCACATCATTGGGAGAATGATGTGATTGACTTGACCCATTCCGTTAGCTTAGCACTTGATCGTTTAGTATGTTGCTATTGCTTTCTTCATGACTTATACATGTTCCTATGACTATGAGATTATGCAACTCCCGTTTACCGGAGGAACACTTTGTGTGCTACCAAACGTCACAACGTAACTGGGTGATTATAAAGGTGCTCTACAGTTGTCTCCGAAGGTACTTGTTGAGTTGGCGTATTTCGAGATTAGGATTTGTCACTCCGATTGTCGGATAGGTATCTCTGGGCCCACTCGGTAATGCACATCACTATAAGCCTTGCAAGCATTGTAACTAATGAGTTAGTTGCGGGATGATGTATTTCGGAACGAGTAAAGAGGCTTGCCGGTAACGAGATTGAACTAGGTATTGAGATACCGACGATCGAATCTCGGGCAAGTAACATACCGATGACAAAGGGAACAACGTATGTTGTTATGCGGTTTGACCGATAAAGATCTTCGTAGAATATGCGGGAGCCAATATGAGCATCCAGGTTCCGCTATTGGTTATTGACCGGAGACGTGTCTCGGTCATGTCTACATAGTTCTCGAACCCGTAGGGTCCGCACGCTTAAAGTTCGGTGACGATCGGTATTATGAGTTTATGTGATTTGATGACCGAAGTTTGTTCGGAGTCTTGGATGAGATCGGGGACATGACAAGGAGTCTCGAAATGGTCGAGATGTAAAGATCGATATATTGGACGACTATATTCGGACATCGGAAAGGTTCCGAGTTATTCGGGTATTTTTCGGAGTACCGGAGAGTTATGGGAATTCGCCGGGGAGTATATGGGCCTTATTGGGCTTTAGGGGAAAGAGAGATGGGATGCTGCGCGCCCCCCAAGGCCTAGTCCGAATTTGACTAGGGGGAGGGGCGGCGCCCCCTCCTTCCTTCTCTTCTCTTTTCCCTTTCCTTCTCTCCTACTCCTACTACATGGAAGGAGGGGAATCCTACTCCCGGTGGGAGTAGGACTCCCCAGGGCGCGCCATAGAGAGGGCCGGCACCTCCCCTCCTCCAGTCCTTTATATACGTGGCCAAGGGGCACCCCATAGACACACAAGTTGATCATTGATCTCTTAGCCGTGTGCGGTGCCCCCTTCCACCATAATCCACCTTGATCATATCGTAGCGGTGCTTAGGCGAAGCCCTGCGTCGGTAGCATCATCATCACCGTCACCACGCCGTCGTGCTGACGAAACTCTCCTGTGAAGCTTTGCTGGATCGGAGCTCGCGGGACGTCATCGAGTTGAACGTGTGCTGAACTCGGAGGTGCCGTGCGTTCGGTATTTGGATCGGTCGGATCGTGAAGACGTACGACTACATCAACCGCGTTGTGCTAACGCTTCCGCTTTCGGTCTACGAGGGTACGTGGACACACTCTCCCCTCTCGTTGCTATGCATCACCATGATCCTGTGTGTACGTAGGAATTTTTTTGAAATTACTACGTTCCCCAACAAACGTTCCCAATATCTTAGCACTACAAAAGACTCCACATCACAACACCTACACTGCAGAAGCACCTATAGACAATGGTCATCTACAGGCTAATTCAAATGGCATACATGCAGTGTGAGATGTTATCCACATTATAACATCGAAATAGCTTTACATATTTTTTTTAGCTCAAGCAATTGAATATCATAGAACATAAAAAATTACCTTTGGATCCTTTGGGTTTCTTCTGAGCGCCTCAGTGTAATGCTTCTGGTTCTGCTAACTCCAGACTTTTTTATGTGGTACTGCTAGTTCTCGAGTTTCCCAATAACTTGAAAAATATCAACACTAATCTCTGGCTGATACCACACACGAGTTGTTGTTGCTGGTACAGGAGCTCAGGGGCAAGGAGAGCAGGCACACATGCTTGCTGGAGCTCCTATGCAGCGTAGCACAAACTCACGGAAAAACTCAAGGAAGATAAAGATATTACAAGAAAGTGATGCTTGTTCCCAGTGAGCAATAAAATATCATATTTCAAATATTGTAGGTAGAACGGAAACATCACAAAGCAAATGCAAATATGAGATGGTTAACTAAATTTGATGTTTCACTGTTCTCGTTGGACAAAATGGCAATCCATAGAAACAGGGCATGATCATCCGAAACACTTAAATGCTGAAGAACATGAACTGAGATACATCATACATGCAACAGGGTCAGCAATTATATTTATCTGCATAAATGTCCATGTCTGCACCCTGTACATAGTATATATACTACATATATGTGTTCGATGGAAGATGGTTTCAGGGTCTTATTATGACAGCAAAAAAACTAAACAAACTGAAGTCGTGCGTTTCTCTTCAGAGAGGAGGCGAAAGTTCTAATTTGTTGCCACTGTCATGTCCATCTGAATCCTACCTATGAGATTGCAAAACAGAGGAACTCGACTCATGAATATGCAGTGTTATTCCTTCAAATTTTCTACACATCGGGTCATCTCATCCCTTGCTACGACAGGTTGCTGGTTCATCAATAACACACTTCAAAGGAAGGCCCTGTAGTATTTTCACCCTTAACAAAATATTCAGTCAATCAGCCATGTGCATCACATAGTCCACGACAAACTCTTTTGTGAAGAACAAATATAATATCTACAACAAGTTAATCGTGCGAACCAGTTTCAGCTATCAGGAAGTGAAGGAGAATTGTTCTCTGTTCTCTAGCCATAAGAACACAATACTAAGTCCTAACTGAACAGAAATATTGCCTCAATCTTAAAATCTGATGCTTTCTTTCATTGTTATAAGGAGAATCCCCAAATCTGTGTTGATTCTCTCTGAAACTGAATATAGGCCAAATCTGAAACCAGAGCCTGCCTAAGCACCAACCTCAGGATAACAGAAAATATGCATTGGGTGGAGTTCAGCAAGAACTAAAATCAACCAAAACAGTGTCTAAGGACGAAATATGGCACTATATTAAAGATCCAGGGCATAGGCTCATGGCAACAGAAAAAGGAAAAATGGGAAGCAGAACGAATCTAGGTTGCAGAGATTTTTTTTTCAAACAACATGTATAGGGCACACTGAGCATATAAACAGCAAAAGTTCACTTCTAAATTTGGTCACACAACATAAAGAAATCGTATTATTACCTTTAGGATTGGGGAAGCCGAAAGAAACTGGAAATAAGAGAATAGAGAGAAATTCATCTGAACTGGTTGCTCTCCCATGATATTAGTGTTGGGGAACGTAGCATGCAATTTCAAAAAAAATCCTACGCTCACGCAAGATCTATCTAGGAGATGCATAGCAACGAGAGGGGGAGAGTGTGTCCACGTACCCTCGTAGACCAAAAGCGGAAGCGTTAGCTTAACGCGGTTGATGTAGTCGAACGTCTTCGCGATCCAACCGATCAAGCGCCGAACATACGGCACCTCCGAGTTCAGCACACGTTCAGCTCGATGACATCCCTCGAACTCTTGATCCAGCAGAAGGTCGAGGGAGAGTTTCGTCAGCACGACGGCGTGGTGACGGTGATGGTGATGTGATCTGCGCAGGGCTTCGCCTAAGCACTACGATAATATGACCGGAGGAGTAAACTATGGAGGGGGCACCGCACACGGCTAAGAGAATAACTGTTGTGTTCTAGGGTGCCCCCCTGCCCCCGTATATAAAGGAGGGGAGGAGGAGGCCGCCCACCAAGGGGGCGCGTCATGGGGGGAGTCCTACTAGGACTCCACTCCTAGTAGGATTCGCCCCCCCCCCCCACTTTTCCTTTCTCCGGAGGTGGAAATAGGGAAGGAGAGGGAGACGGAGAAGGAAAGGGGGGCGCCACCCCCTTCCCTAGTCCAATTCGGCCTCCTCCCTTGTGGGGGGCGCACCAGCCCCTTGTGGGCTGGTTAGTCTCCCTCCTATGGCCCATATGGCCCATATCTTCCACCGGGGGGTTCCGGTAACCCCTCCGGTACTCCGGTATGTACCCGATACACTCCGGAACCCTTCCGGTGTCCGAATACTACCTTCCAATATATCAATATTTACCTCTCGACTATTTTGAGACTCCTCGTCATGTCTGTGATCTCATCCGGGACTCCGAACAATCTTCGGTCACTAAAACACATAACTCATAATACAAATCGTCATCGAATGTTAAGCGTGCGGACCCTACGGGTTCGAGAACTATGTAGACATGACCGAGACACATCTCCGGTCAATAACCAATAGCGGAACCTGGATGCTCATATTGGTTCCTACATATTCTACGAAGATCTTTATCGGTCAAACCGCACGACAACATACGTCATTCCCTTTGTCATCGGTATGTTACTTGCCCGAGATTCGATCGTCAGTATCTTCATACCTAGTTCAATCTCGTTACCGGCAAGTCTCTTTACTCGTTCCGTAATCCATCATCCCGTAACTAACTCATTAGCCACATTGCTTGCAAGGCTTATAGTGATGTGCATTACCGAGAGGGCCCAGAGATACCTCTCCGATACTCGGAGTGACAAATCCTAATCTCGATCTATGCCAACCCAACAAACACCTTCGGAGACACCTGTAGAGCATCTTTATAATTACCCAGTTATGTTGTGACATTTGATAGCACACAAGGTGTTCCTCCGGTATTCGGGAGTTGCATAATCTCATAGTCAGAGGAATATGTATAAGTCATGAAGAAAGCAATAGCAATAAAACTTAACGATCATTATGCTAAGCTAACAGATGGGTCTTGTCCATCACATCATTCTCCTAATGATGTGATCCCGTTCATCAAATGACAACACATGTCTATGGTTAGGAAACTTAACCATCTTTGATTAACGAGCTAGTCTAGTAGAGGCTTACTAGGGACACAGTGTTTTGTCTATGTATCCACACATGTATCAAGTTTTCGGTTAATACAATTCTAGCATGAATAATAAAGATTTATCATGATATAAGGAAATATAAAATAACAATTTTATTATTGCCTCTAGGGCATATTTCCTTCAGTCTCCCACTTGCACTAGAGTCAATAATCTAGTTCACATCGCCATGTGATTTACACCAATAGTTCACATCTTTATGTGATTAACACCCATAGTTCACATCGCCATGTGACCAACACCCAAAGGGTTTACTAGATTCAATAATCTAGTTCACATCGCTATGTGATTAACACCCAAAGAGTACTAAGTGTGATCATGTTTTGCTTGTGAGAGAAGTTTAGTCAACGGGTCTGCCACATTCAGATCCGTATGTATTTTGCAAATTTCTATGTCTACAATGCTCTGCACAGAGCTACTCTAGCTAATTGCTCCCACTTTCAATATGTATCCAGATTGAGACTCAGAGTCATCTGAATCGGTGTCAAAGCTTGCATTGATGTAACTCTTTACGACGAACTCTTTATCACCTCCATAATCGAGAAATATTTCCTTAGTCCTCTTAGGTAACTAAGGATAATTTTGACCGCTGTCCAGTGATCTACTCCTGGATCACTATTGTACACCCTTGCCAAACTCATGGCAAGGCACACAATATGTCTGGTACATAGCATGGCATACTTTATAGAACCTATGGCTGAGGCATAGGAAATGACTTTCACTCTCTTTCTATCTTCTGTCGTGGTCGGGCTTTGAGTCTTACTCAACTTCACACCTTGCAACACAGGCAAGAACCCTTTTTTTTTACTGATCCATTTTGAACTTCTTCAAAA
Source organism: Thinopyrum elongatum (assembly GCA_011799875.1). Lineage (NCBI taxonomy): Eukaryota > Viridiplantae > Streptophyta > Magnoliopsida > Poales > Poaceae > Thinopyrum > Thinopyrum elongatum. Next base: position 136,292,007 of record CM022298.1, read on the forward strand.
TCTTGTCAAGGTATGTGCTTTGTGAAAGTCCTATTAAGCGTCTTGATCTATCCCTATAGATCTTGATGCTCAATACTTAAGCAGCTTCATCGAGGTCTTTCTTTGAAAAACTCCTTTCAAACACTCCTTTATGCTTTCCAGAAAATTCTACATCATTTCCGATCAACAATATGTCATTCACATATACTTATCAGAAAGGCTGTAGTTCTCTCACTCACTTTCTTGTAAATATAGGCTTCACCGCAAGTCTGTACAAAACTATATGCTTTGATCAACTCATCAAAGCATATATTCCAACTCTGAGATGCTTGCACCAGTTCATAGATGGATCGCTGGAGTTTGCACACTTTGTCAGCACCATTAGGATCGATGAAACCTTCTGGTTGCATCATATACAACTCTTCTTTAAGAAATCCATTAAGGAATGCAGTTTTGACATCCATTTGCCAGATTTCATAAAATGTGGCAATTGCTAACATGATTCGGACAGACTTAAGCATCGCTACGGGTGAGAAGGTCTCATCGTAGTCAACCCCTTGAACTTGTTGAAAACCTTTTGCAACAAGTCGAGCTTTGTAGACAGTAACATTACCGTCAGCGTCAGTCTTCTTCTTGAAGATCCATTTATTCTCTATGGCTTGCCGATCATCGGGCAAGTCAACCATAGTCCATACTTTGTTCTCATACATGGATCCTATCTCAGATTTCATGGCCTCAAGCCATTTCGCGGAATCTGGGCTCATCATCGCTTCCTCATAGTTCGTAGGTTCGTCATGGTCTAGTAACATGACTTCCAGAATAGGATTACCGTACCACTTTGGTGCGGAACATACTCTGGTTGACCTACGAGGTTCAGTAGTAACTTGATCTGAAGTTTCATGATCATCATCATTAGCTTCCTCACTAATTGGCGTGGGAATCACTGGAACTGATTTCTGTGATGAACTACTTTCCAATTCAAGAGAAGGTACAATTTGAAGGAAATATGCCCTAGAGGTAATAATAAAGTTGTTATTTACATTTCCTTATATCATGATAAATGTTTATTATTCATGCTAGAATTGTATTAACCGGAAACTTAGTACATGTGTGAATACATAGACAAACAGAGTGTCACTAGTATGCCTCTACTTGACTAGCTCGTTGATCAAAGATGGTTAAGTTTCCTAGCCATAGACATGAGTTGTCATTTGATGAACGGGATCACATCTTTAGAGAATGATGTGATTGACATGACCCATCCGTTAGCTTAGCACTATGATCGTTTAGTTTGTTGCTATTGCTTTCTTCATGAGTTATACATGTTCCTATGACTATGAGATTATGCAACTCCCGAATACCGGAGGAACACTTAGTGTGCTATCAAACATCACAACGTAACTGGGTGATTATAAAGATGCTCTACAGGTGTCTCTGATGGTGTTTGTTGAGTTGGCATAGATCGAGATTAGGATTTGTCACTCCAATTGTCGGAGAGGTATCTCTGGGCCCTCTCCGTAATGCACATCATATGAAGCCTTGCAAGCAATGTGACTAACGAGTTAGTTACGGGATAATGCATTACGGAACGAGTAAAGAGACTTGCTGGTAACGAGATTGAACTAGGTATTGAGATACCGATGATCGAATCTCGGGCAAGTAACATACTGATGACAAAGGGAACAACGTATGTTGTTATGCGGTTTGACCGATAAAGATCTTCATAGAATATGTGGGAGCCAATATGAGCATCCAGGTTCCACTATTGGTTATTGACTGGAGATGAGTCTCGGTCATGTCTACATAGTTCTCGAACCCGTAGGGTCCGCACGCTTAACGTTCGATGACGATCGGTATTATGAGTTTATGTGTTTTGATGTACCGAAGGTAGTTCAGAGTCTCGGATGAGATCACGGACATGACGAGGAGACTCGAAATGGTCGAGACATAAAGATTGATATATTGGACCATGTTATTCGGACACCGGAAGTGTTCCGGAGAGTTTCGGGTAAAACCGGAGTGCCGGATGGGTTACCGGAACCCCTCCGGGGAAGTAATGGGCCTTAGTGGGCCTTAGGGGAGAGAGAGGGCAGCAGCCAAGAGGTGGCGCCCCCCCCCCCCAAGGGGAGTCCGAATAGGACTAGGAGATGGGGGGCGGAACCCCTCTTTCCCTCTCCCTCTCCCTCTCCCTCTCCCTCTCCTTCCTTCTTCCCCCTTCCCTCTTGGTGGAATCCTACTAGGACTTGGAGTCCTAGTAGGACTCCCCTCCTTGGGCGCGCCCCCTAGGGCTGGCCGGCCTCCTCCCTCTCTCCTTTATATACGGGGGAGGGGGGTACCCCATAGACACACAAGTTGATTGTTTAGCCGTGTGCGGTGCCCCCTTCACAGATTTCCACCTCGGTCATATCGTTGTAGTGCTTAGGCGAAGCCCTGCGTCGGTAACTTCATCATCACCTTCATCATGCCGTCGTGCTGACGGAACTCTCCCTCGGCCTCAGCTGGATCAAGAGTTTGAGGGACGTCACCGAGCTGAACGTGTGCAGATCGCGGAGGTGCCGTGCGTTCGGTACTTGATCGGTTGGATCGCGAAGACGTTCGACTACATCAACCGCGTTACTTAACGCTTCCGCTTTCGTTCTACGAGGGTACGTGGACACACGCTCCCGCTCATTTCTATGCATCACATAGATAGATCTTGCGTGATCGTAGGTAAAATTTTTGAAATACTGCGTTCCCCAACAGTGGCATCCGAACCAGGTCTATGCGTAGATGTTATTTGCACGAGTAGAACACAAAGGAGTTGTGGGCGTGGGTGTATACATATTGCTTGCCGTTACTAGTTGTTACTTGGTTCAGCGGTATTGTGAGATGAAGCGGCCCGGACCGACATTACGCGTACGCTTACGCTTACGCGAGACTGGTTTCACCGCTACGAGCACTCGTTGCTTAAAGGTGACTGGCGGGTGTCTGCCTCTCTCACTTTAGTTGAACCGGTTTCAATGTAGAGGGTTCTTTTAGAAGATCAAAAAGCAATCACTACACCACGTTGTGGTTTTGCGTAGGTAAGAACGGTTCTTGCTAGAAGCCCGTAGCAGCCACGTAAAACTTGCAACAACAAAGTAGAGGACGTCCAACTTGTTTTTGCAGGGCTTGCTGTGATGTGATATGGTCAAGACATGATGTGATATAATTTGTTGTATGAGATGATCATGTTTTGTAACAGAGTTATCGGCAACTGGCAGGAGCCATATGGTTGTCGCTTTATTGTATGCAATGCAATCACCATGTAATTGTTTTACTTTATCACTAAGCGGTAGCGATAGTCGTAGAAGCTATAAGTTGGCGAGACGACAACGATGCTACGATGGAGATCAAGGTGTCACGCCGGTGACGATGGAGATCATGACGGTGCTTTGGAGATGGAGATCAAAGGCACAAGATGATGATGGCCATATCATATCACTTATATTGATTGCATGTGATGTTTATCCTTTATGCATCTTATTTTGCTTAGTTCGGCAGTAGCATTATAAGATGATCTCTCACTAAATTTCAAGGTACAAGTGTTCTCCCTGAGTATGCACCGTTGCTACAGTTCGTCGTGCCGAGACACCACATGATGATCGGATGTGATAAGCTCTACGTTCACATACAATGGGTGCAAGCCAGTTTTGCACACGCAGAATACTCGGGTTAAACTTGACGAGCCTAGCATATGCAGATATGGCCTCGGAACACTGAGATCGAAAGGTTGAGCATGAATCATATAGTATATATGATCAACATAGTGATGTTCACCATTGAAAACTACTCCATCTCACGTGATGATCGGACATGGTTTAGTTGATTTGGATCACGTGATCACTTAGATGATTAGAGGGATGTCTATCTAAGTGGGAGTTCTTAAGTAATATGATTAATTGAACTTTAATTTATCATGAACTTAGTACCTGATAGTATTTTGCATGTCTATGTTGTTGTAGATCAATGGCCCGTGCTACTGTTCCTTTGAATTTTAATGCGTTCCTAGAGAAAGCTAAGTTGAAAGATGATGGTAGCAACTACACGGACTGGGTCCGTAACTTGAGGATTATCCTCATTGCTGCACAGAAGAATTACGTCCTGGAAGCACCGCTAGGTGCAAGACCCGCTGCAGGAGCAACGCCGGACGTTGTGAATGCCTGGCAGAGCAAAGCTGATGACTACTCAATAGTTCAGTGTGCCATGCTTTACGGCTTAGAACCGGGACTTCAACGACGTTTTGAACGTCATGGAGCATATGAGATGTTCCAGGAGTTGAAGTTAATATTTCAAGCAAATGCCGGATTGAGAGATATGAAGTCTCCAATAAGTTCTATAGCTGCAAAATGGAGGAGAACAGTTCTGTCAGTGAACATATACTCAAAATGTCTGGGTATCATAATCACTTGACTCAGCTGGGAGTTAAACTTCCGGTTGATAGTGTCATTGACAGAGTTCTTCAATCACTGCCACCAAGTTACAAGAGCTTCGTGATGAACTATAATATGCAAGGGATGGATAAGACAATTCCCGAGCTCTTCGCAATGCTAAAGGCTGCGGAGGTAGAAATCAAGAAGGAGCATCAAGTGTTGATGGTCAACAAGACCACCAGTTTCAAGAAAAAGGGTAAAGGGAAGAAGGGGAACTTCAAGAAGAACGGCAAGCAAGTTGCTGCTCAAGTGAAGAAGCCCAAGTCTGGACCTAAGCCTGAGACTGGGTGATTCTACTGCAAAGGAACTGGTCACTGGAAACGGAACTGCCCCAAGTATTTGGCGGATAAGAAGGATGGCAAAGTGAACAAAGGTATATGTGATATACATGTTATTGATGTGTACCTTACTAATGCTCGCAGTAGTGCCTGGGTATTTGATACTGGTTCTGTTGCTAATATTTGGAACTCGAAACAGGGACTACGGATTAAGCGAAGATTGGCTAAGGACGAGGTGATGATGCGCGTGGGAAATGGTTCCAAAGTCGATGTGATCGCCGTCGGCACGCTACCTCTACATCTACCTTCGGGATTAGTTTTAGACCTGAATAATTATTATTTGGTGCCAGCGTTAAGCATGAACAATATATCTGGATCTTGTTTGATGCGAGACGGTTATTCATTTAAATCTAAGAATAATGGTTGTTCTATTTATATGAGTAATATCTTTTATGGTCATGCACCCTTGAAGAGTGGTCTATTTTTGTTAAATCTCGATACTAGTGATACACATATTCATAATATTGAAACCAAAAGATTCAGAGTTGATAATGATAGTACAACTTATTTGTGGCACTGCCGTTTGGGTCATATTGGTGTAAAGCGCATGAAGAAACTCCATTCTGATGGACTTTTGGAATCACTTGATTATGAATCACTTGGTACTTGCGAACCATGCCTCATGGGCAAGATGACTAAAACTCCGTTCTTCGGAACAATGGAGCGAGCAACAGATTTATTGGAAATAATACATACTGATGTATGCGGTCCGATGAATATTGAGGCTCGCGGCGGGTATCGTTATTTTCTGACCTTCACAGATGATTTGAGCAGATATGGGTATATCTACTTGATGAAACATAAGTCTGAAACATTTGAAAAGTTCAAAGAATTTCAGAGTGAAGTGGAAAATCATCGTAACAAGAAAATAAAGTTTCTGCGATCTGATCATGGAGGAGAATATTTGAGTTACGAGTTTGGTCTTCATTTGAAACAATGCGGAATAATTTCGCAACTCACGCCACCCGGAACACCACAACGTAATGGTGTGTCTGAACGTCGTAACCGCACTTTATTAGATATGGTGCGATCTATGATGTCTCTTACTGATTTACCGCTATCGTTTTGGGGTTATGCTTTAGAGACGACTGCATTCACGTTAAATAGGGCACCATCTAAATCCGTTGAGACAACACCTTATGAACTGTGGTTTGGCAAGAAACCCAAGTTGTCGTTTCTTAAAGTTTGGGGCTACGATGCATATGTGAAAAAGCTTCAACCTGATAAGCTCGAACCCAAATCGGAGAAATGTGTCTTCATAGGATACCCAAAGGAGACTGTTGGGTACACCTTCTATCACAGATCCGAAGGCAAGACTTTCGTTGCTAAGAATGGATCCTTTCTAGAGAAGGAGTTTCTCTCGAAAGAAGTGAGTGGGAGGAAAGTAGAACTTGATGAGGTAATTGTACCTGCTCCCTTATTGGAAAGTAGTTCATCACAGAAATAAGTTCGAGTGATTCCTACACCAATTAGTGAGGAAGCTAATGATAATGATCATGAAACTTCAGATCAAGTTACTACTGAACCTCGTAGGTCAACCAGAGTAAGATCCGCACCAGAGTGGTACGGTAATCCTGTTCTGGAGGTCATGTTACTTGACCATGACGAACCTACGAACTATGAGGAAGCGATGATGAGCCCAGATTCCGCGAAATGGCTTGAGGCCATGAAATCTGAGATGGGATCCATGTATGAGAACAAAGTGTGAACTTTGGTTGACTTGCCCGATGATCGGCAAGCCATAGAGAATAAATGGATCTTCAAGAAGAAGACAGACGCTGACGGTAATGTTACTGTCTACAAAGCTCGACTTGTTGCGAAAGGTTTTCGACAAGTTCAAGGAGTTGACTACGATGAGACCTTCTCACCCGTAGCGATGCTTAAGTCCGTCCGAATCATGTTAGCAATTGCCGCATTTTATGATTATGAAATTTGGCAAATGGATGTAAAAACTGCATTCCTGAATGGATTTCTGGAAGAAGAGTTGTATATGATGCAACCCGAAGGTTTTATCGATCCAAAGGATGCTAACAAAGAGTGCAAGCTCCAGCGATCCATTTATGGACTGGTGCAAGCATCTCGGAGTTGGAATAAACGTTTTGATAGTGTGATCAAAGCATATGGTTTATACAGACTTTTGGAGAAGCCTGTATTTACAAAAAAGTGAGTGGGAGCTCTGTAGCATTTCTAATATTATATGTGGATGACATATTGTTGATTGGAAATGATATAGAATTTCTGGATAGCATAAAAGGATACTTGAACAAGAGTTTTTCAATGAAAGAACTCGGTGAAGCTGCTTATATATTGGGCATCAAGATCTATAGAGATAGATCAAGACGCTTAATTGGATTTTCACAAAGCACATACCTTGATAAAGTTTTGAAGAAGTTCAAAATGGATCAAGCAAAGAAAGGGTTCTTGCCTGTGTTACAAGGTGTGAAGTTGAGTCAGACTCAATGCCCGACCACTGCAGAAGATAGAGAGAAAATGAAAGTCATTCCCTATGCTTCAGCCATAGGTTCTATCATGTATGCAATGCTGTGTACCAGACCTGATGTGTGCCTTGCTATTAGTTTAGCAGGGAGGTACCAAAGTAATCCAGGAGTGGATCACTGGACAGCGGTCAAGAACATCCTGAAATACCTGAAAAGGACTAAGGATATGTTTCTCGTTTATGGAGGTGACAAAGAGGTCGTCGTAAATGGTTACGTTGATGCAAGCTTTGACACTGATCCGGATGACTCTAAGTCACAAACCGGATACGTATTTATATTGAACGGTGGAGCTGTCAGTTGGTGCAGTTCTAAGCAAAGCGTCGTGGCGGGATCTAAGTGTGATGCGGAGTATATAGCTGCTTCGGAAGCAGCAAATGAAGGAGTCTGGATGAAGGAGTTCATATCCGATCTAGGTGTCATACCTAGTGCATCGGGTCCAATGAAAATCTTTTGTGACAATACTGGAGCAATTGCCTTGGCGAAGGAATCCAGATTTCACAAGAGAACCGAACACATCAAGAGACGCTTCAATTCCATCCGCGATCAAGTCAAGGAGGGAGACATAGAGATTTGCAAGATACATACGGATCTGAATGTTGCAGGCCCGTTGACTAAGCCTCTCTCACGAGCAAAACATGATCAGCACCAAGACTCCATGGGTGTTAGAATCATTACTGTGTAATCTAGATTATTGACTCTAGTGCAAGTGGGAGACTAAAGGAAATATGCCCTAGAGGCAATAATAAAGTTGTTATTTATATTTCCTTATATCATGATAAATGTTTATTATTCATGCTTGAATTGTATTAACCGGAAACTTAGTACATGTGTGAATACATAGACAAACAGAGTGTCACTAGTATGCCTCTACTTGACTAGCTCGTTGATCAAAGGTGGTTAAGTTTCCTAGCCATAGACATGAGTTGTCATTTGATGAACGGGATCACATCATTAGAGAATGATGTGATTGACATGACCCATCCGTTAGCTTAGCACTATGATCGTTTAGTTTGTTGCTATTGCTTTCTTCATGACTTATACATGTTCCTATGACTATGAGATTATGCAACTCCCGAATACCGGAGGAACACTTAGTGTGCTATCAAACATCACAACGTAACTGGGTGATTATAAAGATGCTCTACAGGTGTCTCCGATGGTGTTTGTTGAGTTGGCATAGATCGAGATTAGGATTTGTCACTCCAATTGTCGGAGAGGTATCTCTGGGCCCTCTCGGTAATGCACATCATATGAAGCCTTGCAAGCAATGTGACCAATGAGTTAGTTATGGGATAATGCATTATGGAACGAGTAAAGAGACTTGCTGGTAACGAGATTGAACTAGGTATTGAGATACCGACGATCGAATCTCGGGCAAGTAACATACCGATGACAAAGGGAACAACGTATGTTGTTATGCGGTTTGACCGATAAAGATCTTCGTAGAATATGTGGGAGCCAATATGAGCATCCAGGTTCCGCTATTGGTTATTGACCGGAGATGAGTCTCGGTCATGTCTACATAGTTCTCGAACCCGTAGGGTCCGCACGCTTAACGTTCGATGACGATCGGTATTAAGAGTTTATGTGTTTTGATGTACCGAAGGTAGTTCAGAGTCCCGGATGAGATCACGGACATGACGAGGAGACTCAAAATGGTCGAGACATAAAGATTGATATATTGGACCATGTTATTCGGACACCGGAAGTGTTCCAGAGAGTTTCGGGTAAAACCGGAGTGCCGGATGGGTTACCGGAACCCCTCCGGGGAAGTAATGGGCCTAAGGCGGAGAGAGAGGGCAGCAGCCAAGAGGTGGAACCCTCCCCCCCCCCCAAGGGGAGTCCGAATAGGACTAGGGGATGGGGGCGCAGCCCCTCTTTCCCTCTCCCTCTCCCTCTCCCTCTCCTTCCTTCTTCCCCCTTCCCTCTTGGTGGAATCCTACTAGGACTTGGAGTCCTAGTAGGACTCCCCTCCTTGGGCGCGCCCCCTAGGGCTGGCCAGCCTCCTCCCTCTCTCCTTTATATACGGGGGAGGGGGTACCCCATAGACACACAAGTTGATTGTTTAGCCGTGTGCGGTGCCCCCCTCCACAGATTTCCACCTCGGTCATATCATTGTAGTGCTTAGGCGAAGCCCTGCGTCGGTAACTTCATCATCACCGTCATCACGCCGTCGTGCTGACGGAACTCTCCCTCGGCCTCAGCTAGATCAAGAGTTCGAGGGACATCACCGAGCTGAACGTGTGCAGATCGCGGAGGTGCCGTGCGTTCGGTACTTGATCGGTTGGATCGCGAAGGTGTTCGACTACATCAACCGCGTTACTTAACGCTTCCGCTTTCGGTCTACGAGGGTACGTGGACACACTCTCCCGCTCGTTGCTATGCATCACATAGATAGATCTTGCATGATCGTAGGTAAAAAAATTGAAATACTGCGTTCCCCAACACAATTACCTCATCAAGTTCTACTTTCCTCCCACTCACTTCTTTCGAGAGAAACTCCTTCTCTAGAAAGGATCCATTCTTAGCAACAAAAATCTTGCCTTTGGATCTGTGGTAGAAGGTGTACCCAACAGTTTCTTTTGGATATCCTATGAAGACGCACTTCTCTGATTTGGGTTCGAGCTTATCAGGTTGAAGCTTTTTTACATAAGCATCGCAATCCCAAACTTTAAGAAACGACAGCTTAGGTTTCTTGCCAAACCATAGTTCATACGGTGTCGTCTCAACGGATTTAGATGGTGTCCTATTTAACGTGAATGCAGCTGTCTCTAATGGATAACCCCAAAACGATAGTGGTAAATCGGTAAGAGACATCATAGATCGCACCATATCTAATAAAGTACGGTTACGACGTTCGGACACACCATTATGCTGTGGTGTTCGAGGTGGCGTGAGTTGCGAAACTATTCCACATTGTTTTAAATGCAGACCAAACTCGTAACTCAAATATTCGCCTCTGCGATCAGATCGTAGAAACTTTATTTTCTTGTTACGATGATTTTCTACTTCACTCTGAAATTCTTTGAACTTTTCAAATGTTTCAGACTTATGTTTCATCAAGTAGATATACCCATATCTGCTCAAATCATCTGTGAAGGTCAGAAAATAACGATACCCGCCGCGAGCCTCAACACTCATCGGACCGCATACATCGGTATGTATTATTTCCAATAAGTCATTGGCTCGCTCCATTGTTCCGGAGAACAGAGTTTTAGTCATCTTACCCATGAGGCATGGTTCGCAAGTATCAAATGATTCATAATCAAGTGATTCCAAAAGCCCATCTGCATGGAGTTTCTTCATGCGCTTTACATTAATATGACCTAAACGGCAGTGCCACAAATATGTTGCACTATCATTATCAACTTTGCATCTTTTGGCATCAATATTATGAATATGTGTATCACTACGATCGAGATTCAATAAACCATTTATATTGAGTGTATGACCATAGAAGGTTTTATTCATGTAAACAGAACAACAATTATTCTCTGACTTAAATGAATAACCGTATCGCAATAAACATGATCTAATCATATTCATGCTCAACGCAAACACCAAATAACATTTATTTAGGTCCAACACTAATCCCGAAGGTAGAGGGAGTGTGCGATGGTGATCTTATCAACCTTGGAATCACTTCCAACACACATCGTCACCTTGTCATTAACTAGTCTCTGTTCATTTTGCAACTCCTGTTTTGAGTTACTAATGTTAGCAACTGAACTGGTATCAAATACCCAGGGGCTACTATGAACACTAGTAAAATACACATCAATAACATGTATATCAAATATACCTTTGTTCACTTTGCCATCCTTCTTATCCGCCAAGTATTTGGGGCAGTTCCGCTTCCAGTGACCATTTCCTTTGCAGTAGAAGCACTCAGTTTCAGGCTTAGGTCCATCTTTGGGCTTCTTCACGGGAGTGACAACTTGCTTGCCATTCTTCTTGAAGTTCCCTTTCTTTCCCTCACCCTTTTTCTTGAAACTAGTGGTCTTGTCAACCATCAACACTTGATGCTATTTCTTGATTTCTACCTTCGTCGATTTCAGCATCGCGAAGAGCTTGGGAATCGTTTTCGTCATCCCTTGCATATTATAGTTCATCATGAAGTTCTAGTAACTTGGTGATAGTGACTAGAGAACTCTGTCAATCACTATTTTATCTGGAAGATTAACTCCCACTTGATTTAAGCGATTGTAGTACCCTGACATTCTGAGCACGTGCTCACTAGCTGAGCTATTCTCCTCCATCTTGTAGGCAAAGTACTTGTCAGAGGTCTCATACCTCTCGACACGGGCATGAGTCTGAAATACCAATTTCATCTCTTTGGAATATCTCATATGCTCTGTGGCGTTCAAAATGTTTTGAAGTCCCGGTTCTAAGCCGTAAAGCATGGTGCACTAAACTATCAAGTAGTCATCATATCGAGCTTGCCAAACGTTCATAACGTCTGCATCTGCTCCTGCAATAGGTCTGTCACCTAGCGGTGCATCAAGGACATAATTCTTCTGTGCAGCAACGAGGATATTCCTCATATCACGGACCCAGTCCGCATCATTGCTACTATCATCTTTCAACTTAGTTTTCTCTAGGAACATATAAAAAATAAAACAGGGGAGCTATACGCGAGCTATTGATCTACAACATAATTTGCAAATACTACCAGGACTAAGTTCATGATAAATTAAAGTTCAATTAATCATATTACTTAAGAACTCCCACTTAGATAGACATCCCTCTAGTCATCTAAATGATCACGTAATCCATATCAACTAAACCATGTCCGATCATCACGTGAGATGGAGTAGTTTTCAATGGTGAACATCTCTATGTTGATCATATCTACTATATGATTCACGTTCGGCCTTTCGGTCTCAGTGTTCCGAGGCCATATCTGCATATGCTAGGCTCGTCAAGTTTAACCCGAGTATTCTACACATGCAAAACTGGCTTGCACCCGTTGTATGTGAACGTAGAGCTTATCACACCCGATCATCACATGGTGTCTCGGCACGACGAATTGTAGCAACGGTGCATACTCAGGGAGAACACTTATACCTTGAAATTTAGTGAGGGATCATCTTATAATGCTACCCCCGTACTAACCAAAATAAGATGCATAAAAGATAAACATCACATGTAATCATAATATGTGACATGATATGGCCATCATCATATTGTGCCTTTGATCTCCATCTCCAAAGCACCGTCATGATCTCCATCGCCACCAGCTTGACACCTTGATCTCCATCGTAGCATCATTGTCGTTTCGCCAACTATTGCTTCTACGACTATCGCTACGGCATAGTGATAAAGTAAAGCAATTACATGGCGATTGCATTTCATACAATAAAGCGACAACCATAAGGCTCCTGCCAGTTGCCGATAACTTTTACAAAACATGATCATCTCATACAATAACGTATATCACATCATGTCTTGACCATATCACATCACAACATGCCCTGCAAAAACAAGTTAGACGTCCTCTACTTTGTTGTTGCAAGTTTTACGTGGCTGCTATAGGCTTCTAGCAAGAACCGTTCTTACCTACGCATCAAAACCACAATGATTTTTCGTCAAGTGTGCTGCTTTAAGCTTCAACAAGGACCGGCCGTAGTCAAACTCGATTCAACTAAAGTTGGAGAAACAGACACCCGCCAGCCACCTGTGTGCAAAGCACGTCGGTAGAACCAGTCTCATGAACGTGGTCATGTAATGTCGGTCCGGGCCGCTTCATCCAACAATACCGCCGAATCAAAGTAAGATGTTGGTGGTAAGCAGTATGACTATTATCGCCCACAACTCTTTGTGCTCTACTCGTGCATATCATCTATGCATAGACCTGGCTCGGATGCCACTATTGGGGAACGTAGCATGCAATTTCAAAAAAATTCCTACGCTCACGCAAGATCTATCTAGGAGATGCATAGCAACGAGAGGGGGAGAGTGTGTCCACGTACCCTCGTAGACCGAAAGCGGAAGCGTTAGCTTAACGCGGTTGATGTAGTCGAACGTCTTCGCGATCCAACCAATCAAGCGCCGAACGTACGGCACCTCCGAGTTCAGCACACGTTCAGCTCGATGACGTCCCTCGAACTCTTGATCCAGCAGAAGGTTGAGGGAGAGTTTCGTCAGCACGACGGCGTGGTGACGGTGATGGTGATGTGATCTGAGCAGGGCTTCGCCTAAGCACTACGACAATATGACCGGAGGAGTAAACTGTGGAGGGGGGCACCGCATACGGCTAAGAGAATAACTGTTGTGTTCTAGGGTGCCCCCCTGCCCCCGTATATAAAGGAGGGAAGGAGGAGGCCGGCCACCAAGGGGGGGCGCCATGGGGGGGAGTCCTACTAGGACTCCACTCCTAGTAGGATTCGCCACCCCCCCCCCCCCCCCACACACACACACACTTTTCCTTTCTCCGGAGGTGGAAATAGGGAAGGAGAGGGAGAGGGAGAAGGAAAGGGGGGCGCCACCCCCTTCCCTAGTCCAATTCGGCCTCCTCCCTTGTGGGGGGCGCACCAGCCCCTTGTGGGCTGGTTAGCCTCCCTCCTATGGCCCATATGGCCCATATCTTCCACCGGGGGGTTCCGGTAACCCCTCCGGTACTCCGGTATGTACCCGATACACTCCGGAACCCTTCCGGTGTCCGAATACTACCTTCCAATATATCAATCTTTACCTCTCGACCATTTTGAGACTCCTCGTCATGTCCGTGATCTCATCCGGGACTCTGAACAATCTTCGGTCACCAAAACACATAACTCGTAATACAAATCGTCATCGAACGTTAAACGTGTGGACCCTACGGGTTCGAGAACTATGTAGACATGACCGAGACACATCTCCGGTCAATAACCAATAGCGGAACCTAGATGCTCATATTGGTTCCTACATATTCTACGAAGATTTTTATCGGTCAAACCGCACGACAACATACGTCATTCCCTTTGTCATCGGTATGTTACTTGCCCGAGATTCGATCGCCGGTATCTTCATACCTAGTTCAATCTCGTTACCGGCAAGTCTCTTTACTCATTCCGTAATGCATCATCCCATAACTAACTCATTAGGCACATTGCTTGCAAGGCTTATAGTGATGTGCATTACCGAGAGGGCCCAAAGATACCTCTCCGATACTCGGAGTGACAAATCCTAATCTCGATCTATGCCAACCCAACAAACACCTTCGGAGACACCTCTAGAGCATCTTTATAATCACCCAGTTACGTTGTGACATTTGATAGCACACAAGGTGTTCCTCCGGTATTCGGGAGTTGCATAATCTCATAGTCAGAGGAATATGTATAAGTCATGAAGAAAGCAATAGCAATAAAACTTAACGATCATTATGCTAAGCTAACGGATGGGTCTTGTCCATCACATCATTCTCCTAATGATGTGATCCCCTTCATCAAATGACAACACATGTCTATGGTTAGGAAACTTAACCATCTTTGATTAACGAGCTAGTCTAGTAGAGGCTTACTAGGGACACAGTGTTTTGTCTATGTATCCACACATGTATCAAGTTTCCGGTTAATACAATTCTAGCATGAATAATAAACATTTATCATGATATAAGGAAATATAAAATAACAATTTTATTATTGCCTCTAGGGCATATTTCCTTCAATTTGACATGTAATTTGACCACAAAAATTGTAACTTCCAATATATTTGTGTTGACTATAAAAGAATGCAAAAAGTCAAATCTCAAAGAAAACATGGATACTTTTCAATCATATTACTTTTATGCCAATGATAGCATGAATATGAAGAACAGTGCGCCACGGAATGACAAATGCATATGTAAGAGGTCAACAATAAGCTCTGAGATTTGTGGGGTAACAGATGCAAAGGTGGACCTCTAGAGCCAGATATGATAACGAGGTCGTCAACGACAACTCACAGGGAAAGACCAAAGATATGTTGTCTGCCTAAAATTTCCAAACAAATTGTAGAACTAGCTGAAGATACAACTAACAATGTGTGCACATACAAGAAACATATGCATGTCAATTCCAGATATTTGCATGAACCTAAGCAAAGTATTACATGACCTTTTTATGAAATTTATAATATACAATGCTTAGGCTATATCATTACCTGTTCCATTTCCGGCAAAAGAACAATCTGAACTCTGCCTGCAACTTTATTTTGAAAAATGAGATCAATAATTTGTAGGCATCGTACAATGAACTTTGTAGCTGCAGCAAGAGATTTGTGACCAAATTATGCACTTAAATGAGCAGAAGCGCAAGCAAAATTTAATTTGTGGTCAGTATAGCAACCTGGTAGTAGAAATTGATTATGTGTTCTCTTTGCTTACGTATAAATGCAGTCTGCGTTAAGAATAACGAGCAGGAAAGCCTTAGGATGGATACGCAGTAAGAATGTAGTAAATCTTTAGGAATCTCGTGGTAAAATGAAGCTACAATAACATGTAGGCATGAACAGATCTAGACAACGGAATGAGTTTAGCAAGAAAATTACGCACGTTGTTAGAATAGTGAGAAACAAGTGACCAAGGGGCACGCTGAATATCTCAGAATGAATTTGAGCCACTAAACTATACATCTTACAGGGCTTCTGCAAATGTAGTACCTATAGTTATACGACGGCACATAAAGTATATTCTAAAGCAGGATGGGAGCATCCAAACATGTTTTCTTTGCCAAGAATTAAAAACAGAGTTACATCTGGATCTAGAATAGAAAAATATACCTCTAGGACAGCTCTGCTCGTACAAGTTCTTGATTGGCTCTGCTGAGGACCAGACTGGATCGAAGATCTAAGAACTGAAACCATGTTTAGTTAAAGTGGAAGTAAAAAACGAGAGAGAGAGAGAGAGAGAGAGAGAGAGAGAGAGAGAGAGATTAATATTTACCATCAAAGACCTAGGACTGAATTTGCCGTTGGGGGGTCTGCAACTCGTAGAATATGCATCATCTGCATTCTCCTTAACAACCCGGTATTGAAACTGTAGATATCAGCTGAACAAACACATTATCCTGCAGGAAAAAAGAGGTCATCGATTGTTTCAACAAGTACAGAAAAGAAACAAGCAAAGATGTCGTTGCGCCACCATAGCTTCCACGTCGCCTCATCCGGCCATGAGGGCGTAAATGACAGTGAGAGAGGATGGAGGCGAGGATGTGGGGACGGACCTCGAGGGTGGATGGGCGGCAGCGCGAGGGTCGGACGGATCCGGCCGTCTCTGCAGCCCACGCTTCTCCTGCCAAGGACGACGGCGACGGCACCATGGACCACCACTGCGGCTCGAGCTCCTCCCGGGGTCGTTGCTGCACACATGGAGACGAAGGTGGGGGAGGAGGCGAATTTGCGCCAATGCAAGAGGAGCAGGGCATAGGAGGGCCGTTCCTATGGACAACATTAGCAAATACAGGACATCTGCATCAGCTTTAGCATGCCATTAAATTAAACAACAGGTTACAAATTCACTTCCAAACCAATGTAGCGTCTCAGATTTACACACAAAATCTAAACAATTTGTTCATCACCCAAATTAGGAGCTAGTAACAACAATATAACCAACAAATTAATCACACAAATTAGAAGGGTAAACTAATAGAAGTTAGAGATATGCAGGCATGGAAGAAAAAGAAAACAAATGAAAGAGGATCTTACCAGGAGCTTAGGTCCTTGATTTGGCTGTGCATATGACAATATAGTGTCGTCCTTGGTCGCTGGGCGAGGGCTCGTCCATGGTAGCAAAGCCGTAGGCAGCTTGGATCCGTACTGATTCGTCCCTCTCAGTTCCTCAGGGAGAGAGCACATAAGAAAGAGAAGGAGAGAGATCTGAAAGAGGGGATTGGAGAAGAGAGAATACCATGGAGACGACGCCGGCGTCGACACACCCACGCTGGTAGGTTCCCCGGGCCCCAAGCTATGCCTCTACCGCCGCGAAGAAGACGCTGGTGGCAGCGTGCGGTGGGCCGCGTTGGCAGGACGGCGCCCGGTGGCTGGGAGCGGCGGGAAGCACGGAGCTCGCCCTCGCCCACCATCGTGCGGTGCGGCAGCGACCCCGGCTCCTCCTGTTGAGCACGGAGGCAGAGGGAGGGGACGAGGAGACGCGGGAGGAGGAGGTGGTGGAGGCGGCGGAGACGAGGCTACGGCCGAGAGGGAGGGGGAGCGGAGGTGGCGGCGGCACGGAGAAGAGTAGCGGGATGAGGGAGAGGGAGGAGATATTTTCACGGGAAAGAGGGCTGACCAATCCTCGTGCGGTGAACCTTCACGTAGCGTCCAGATAAACCCAGCCTCTGGTCGCTGGCCCCCACGGTCTCACGCCCCCACCTGTCATCCTCTGCTGAAGCGGCAACGGACGTGAAAAAAACCGTGGCAGCAAAGCCGTAGGCAGCTTGGATCCGTACTGATTCGTCCCTCTCTGTTCCTCAGGGAGAGAGCAGATAAGAAAGAAAAGGAGAGAGATCTGAAAGAGGGGATTGAAGAAGAGAGAATACCATGAAGACGACGCCGGCGTCGACACACCCACGCTGGCAGGTTCCCCGGGCCCCAAGCTGTGCCTCTACCGCCGCGAAGAAGACGCTGGTGGTAGCATGCGGTGGGCGGCGTCGGCAGGACGGCGCCCGGTGGCTGGGAGCGGCGGGAAGCACGGAGCTCGCCCTCGCCCACCATCGTGCGGTGCGGCAGCGACCCCGGCTCCTCCTGTTGAGCACGGAGGCAGAGGGAGGGGACGAGGAGACGCGGGAGGAGGAGGTGGTGGAGGCGGCGGAGACGAGGCTGCGGCCGAGAGGGAGGGGGAGCGGAGGCGGCGGCGGCACGGAGAAGAGTAGCGGGATGAGGGAGAGGGAGGAGATATTTTCACGGGAGAGAGGGCTGACCAATCCTCGTGCGGTGAACCTTCACGTAGCGTCCAGATAAACCCAGCCTCTGGTCGCTGGCCCCCACGGTCTCACGCCCCCACCTGTCATCCTCTGCTGAAGCGGCAACGGACGTGAAAAAAAACCGTGGCAGCAAAGCCGTAGGCAGTTTGGATCCGTACTGATTCGTCCCTCTCTGTTCCTCAGGGAGAGAGCACATAAGAAAGAGAAGGAGAGAGATATGAAAGAGGGGATTGGAGAAGAGAGAATACCATGGAGACAACGTCGGCGTCGACACACCCACGCTGGCAGGTTCCCCGGGCCCCAAGTTGTGCCTCTACCGCCACGAAGAAGCCGCTGGTGGCAGTGTGCGGTGGGCCGCGTCAGCAGGACGGCGCCCGGTGGCTGGGAGCGGCGGGAAGCACGGAGCTCGCCCTCGCCCACCATCGTGCGGTGCGGCAGCGACCCCAGCTCCTCCTGTTGAGCACGGAGGCAGAGGGAGGGGACGAGGAGACGCGGGAGGAGGAGGTGGTGGAGGCGGCGGAGACGAGGCTGCGGCCGAGAGGGAGGGGGAGCGGAGGCGGCGGCGGCGGCACGGAGAAGAGTAGCGGGATGAGGGAGAGGGAGGAGATATTTTCACGGGAGAGAGGGCTGACCAATCCTCGTGCGGTGAACCTTCACGTAGCGTCCAGATAAACCCAGCCTCTGGTCGCTGGCCCCCACGGTCTCACGCCCCCACCTGTCATCCTCTGCTGAAGCGGCAACGGACGTGAAAAAAAAAACGACGGCTGGGCAGACGCCAGCGGCCAAAAAAAACACTGTCGCTACACCAGTAATTCGATCGTGCGGTCAAAAAACATAGCGCGCATTCGATGGCGCTGGAACGGCGGGTACTCTAGGAGGGTTTATATGTTCGATATGGGACCATGCTTGCCAGGATGATGAGCAGTTAGGAACAACGATAGGTTACGAGGCTCAAAGAATGAAACCGTCATGGAGCATGCCTAAGTTCACTAGCTCTGAAACTTGGCAACTGAGAGAGCTTGAAGTTGTTGGCTTTAGGCCCCTAGAGCAACAAATTTCATTTTTAAGGTCCGTGATGGAGCGAGCTTCAAACTTGAAGACGGTTCTTCTCAAAGAAGATGAAGATCCATGCGTGGACTGCGATTCAATGAACACTCCAAGAGGAGGTTTCTGTCCGGCGGACAAAGGAGAGCAGGAAACAATCGTCAAGCAGCTTACAGATGGGGTCCCGTCCTCTGCACAGATAATTTTCCAAAACAGTGGTGCTAGTTGAATGTGAGTCGTGGTTGTTTTTTTTTTTTTTTTTTAGAAGCTGGCACGTGACATTAACATAACAGAAGGATACAGAGCGAAACACGCACACGCTGACGCGAAGACACCAGAAACAACCGGCGCTGGAAACTAACAGAAAGGACCTCCGAACAAACAAAATAACAACCACGCCCCTGGAGGCCCCCAAGAGAGCCCGCATGCATCTGGCCGCCGCCGCCGCCGAGACGAACGCCGACGAAGCCAACCGAGAGCAGGAGAAGCGCCTTGCAGGAATCTGCGTTGTGAGCCGCAACAGAAGCCACCGCGAACGGAGGCAGCAAGCTGATGTAGGCCATCGGCCGGGGACACACCCCGCGCTTCACCGGCTCGGGATCTCCTTCTCCGGCGAGAAGGGCCACCAGGTCCCCAAACCAGCCAGCCACAAATCGGTCTCCAGAACAGCCGTCGCCTGGAAGTCGCCGCAGACCAAACCTTAGGCGGCCCTCGCCGCCGCAGCACCTGTACAGAACCTCACAAGCCCGTCGGCAGCTCCAGGGCAAGAACCACCGAGGCGGGGACGGGGCCGGAGGACAAAAGGCCAGAGTCGGTGCCGTCACCTCCGCCTCGACAGCACCGACCAGACCACACAAGCCCAAAGGCTCCTCGCCGTCGCCGGCGAGATGGGGCAGGAGCCTGGGCCATCTTATTGGACGCGACGGCGCCGCCACCATCTGAGCGCCGCCCAACCAACCCCTATCTACACACCAGCGGAGCCCCGGAGCTCCCCCCCGCCTCCCGAGGCCAGAAGGCCATCGGAGGCGAAGAGGAGCGGCGAGGTCGCCGGTGGAAGAACAGAAATCGCCTCCCGGTCGCCCCCTTTTCGCCTTAGCACTGTAGCAAGAGGAAAAGGAGGTGAGCAGAAGCAACTTCAAACTGCTTGTTTCTCTTCTCTCTTCTCGCTGTAGAATTAATGTTGCCATGCAACTATTGTAATAGACGTCCAGTGGTTTTTCGATCAGTGGCCATCCGCTTTACCTGTACTGTGCAAGAATGTTGATCTTGCGATGTCAACGCGTAGATTGATTGAACGTGGAAATATTTACTTTGCCATCAGATCTGCCGTCAACTTCTTTTTTTCCTTATAATCTGCTCCATCTCTTGAGATACTCTGTGTTCAGATATTTTACTGGCAGGTTAATCATTTTTACTTTAGCTTAATGTTTGAATTGTGGATAGGCTCATAGTCACAGCAATAAGTATGTGTCCTCCTGTATACTGGATATAACAATGTGCTCCAGGACTGCGAGTCAATGGCCGCTCAAAGGCCTCCTCCCAGTGGAGCAAGAACGGAGCAAAAGTAAAATAACTTGGAGATGGTGTCTGTTCCTCCGCGCACATAATTTTCAGCAGCAGTTTTTAGCAGTGACGTGAACTGAACTACTACATCGCTAACAAAATGTTATAGCTAACCTGATTTGTTTCGACACATAGCAGGGCGGATCGGGCACCATTCTACATCCCTGAGTTTGTAGCGGTGTCGTGAACTGAAACCTGACTCTCTTGGCCCATTTTAAGGAGAAAATGGCCCTGGAGATGTCCAGTGCCTCTTGTCTGAAAATGCTGATCATATCATGTTTTCAAGTCTTTATGTAGAATTGTGGAAGTAATGCTGATCATATCATGTTTTAAAGTTTTTAATTGTAATGCAAGACCCGTACCAAAATCTTAGGCAGATACCACAAACTAAGAACTGTCACACAATAACCAAATGACTGGCCCCAATCCCTGCTTACCGGTCAACATGAGACGTTCCATCAAAACACAAACACTTAAACGACACATTTTCAGACCACATTCTGACCATATATGTATAATGCACAGTTCTGTGTATGATATGGCATACAATATGTCATTGTACATTGGACAGACTGACATTGCAGACCTACAGTCCTCAAAACACCGGAGAAAAGAAAGAAGACTATTGGTTTATATGCACGTCGGCAAACAACACCTCCTGTGATTTCACAGCCCAGAGCGCCTCAAAACACTAATAACAACTAGGTGTAACAAAGCTCGTCGGGGCTGTAAAAAATCTGGAGGGGAAAAACCTTCCACAGTCGCAAAGTGGCACCTTTTCCAAACTTCAGCGCAGCTGAAACGACGGTTGGAGAGCAGACTAGAGATCATACCCTGGTGCAACACCAGTAAAAAAATAACATGTAAATGCATAAGGTAAGGCGTCAAAGTTTGATCACTGAACTCTTGTTTCAGATCTTTCTTTTTGTGAGGATGATTTTGGGGTTTGGAAGATGACGAAGGTTGCTGCTGTCAACTGCCAAGCCCATTTCTTTGGTTAAAGCTGGTTGAGGCTGCACCTGCAAGTTAAGAGTTTCCAAATTAATATTAGAAATTTAGAACACAAACTTACGAGGGGTCATACTCTGTAGCTCAAGAGTGTAAGATCCCATCTACTTAGTCAAAAATTTCCCAGGCCCAAAAGAACTGCCAACACTCTGAACATTTGGTTACTGTGTTTCATGACGCTCATATGAATAAAGTTATGCAAGGCATTGCATGTTCTAGATGTGAGCATAAAACAAGAAGGCAACCAGCACATGTACCATGAAATTAGGCACAACAGTTGTCATAACAAACCTCGTAGTTGTGGAGAAGAGAGGCAACCAACATAGAGATCCCAAGAATTGCAAACTTCTGCCCAACACATGCTCGATTCCCAGAACCAAATGGAAGAAATGAGTCAGACTTATCACGCTCGGTGAAAAGCTTGATTCCATTTGAGCCTTTATGCGCTGCTAATATTCCTACATTAAAATAAGAAAACTGAGTCAGAAAAGAAATAGGAGGAGTCTCATCTTTGCATAAAATAAATGAAATGGAAGCAATGTACATGGAACTATCCTCCCAGAAGATCTCAAAAAAGGTTTTTGAAGATCTAACAAATTTATGACAGATACAGATATAGGTAAGCATGAATTCTCCAGAAGGTTGGTGTGCTATGTTAATTCTCAGTATTTATGACCAGGTCCTTGTGCTGAATAGAAACCTTCCTTGACATAAATGGAATTCTATTTGAAATATATGAAATGCAATACCCATAAATACATAACTTTTGCTGCTTAATTGCACTATATTATAAGGAGGTGTGACCTAGACGTGGAAGTAAAATGAGGAAGGGAGGGAGAAACCTCCAAGATCGATGTCCTTCTGGAGAAAACGGCTAGGATTGAACTGGCAAGCATCATTTCCCCATATAGAAGCATCCATCTGCACGAGATGCAGAGGAACAACCAATATCGCTCCAGCTGGTATAGTGATGCTAGATTTGAGAGTCAAATCTGCAATCAAATAAAAGGGAGATCAATAATATAGCAAACACATACTAGGAATAAGTAACACTTGATCTCTCTTGCAGCTAGATGTGCAAATGAAATTCAGGATAAAGGCATAATTTCAACATAAGGAACATGTAAACAATTTTGAAAATGAATGATAAGAACATGTAATCATAATTCATACAAGTAAACAAGCTCTAAAGCTCAGTGTTGCTGAAGATTTTTCTTTCTTAAGAAGCATGTGTACCGTGTTGCATAGAACATCGCTGGAGAAGAGGTCCAGCAGGCAAAAGGCGAGCAGATTCACAAACAGTGGCAAGTACAAATTGCATCTTAAGCACATCGTCCATCACCAGCTCAGATGATTCAGTGTGAGCAGCAACAATATCTGCGTATAGCTGTCCAAAGAAGCAGCAACTGTAAGTCAAAGTAAAACAGTATAAACTCAAACACACACCGACAAAAACATTTTAGTTGATGTGGAGATGGAGTAAAGGTCACTTCACCCAAGTCAGACAAACTAGAAAAACATTTATTATGCACACGACATATAACCCTGAGACTACCAAGAATTCAAAATAATATACAGTGGGGTAGAAGCAATGAATAAAAATGAAAAGTAATGGGGGGCTATGAAACTTATGTAACCATGTGACCTGTTTAGAACATATATGTTCATTTCATCGTACGAACAAGAAGGCGGTAAGAAGCACCAGTGTTAACATGAGACAAAGAGCAACCAGGACAACTTGCAACAGAGAAATAAAAACATGTACCTGATCTTTCAGCTTTGGATACAAGACAAGTCTCGTCAAAATGTTGCAGAGCAAGTTAGCAGATGTGGAAATTCCATGCAGCATCAAACCCACGATATTCCCACATGTTTCTTCTTCTGAACTGAGAGGCCCTTGCACAGCCCCATCGAAACCACGACCTGATATCATCCCATATAGCAGAGAAGTACATCTAACTGGATCTTTTACCACCCCTTCACTTATCTTACAGGAGCTCAGATTGTTATGTCTAAGTGCACCATTTTGGTCTATGGATTTTCTGATGATGCTTTCTGTTAAGATCTTCAGCTTAGCGCATAGGGTCCAGTACCTCCTATAACCAGGTTTCCACAATGGGGGAACCGCATACGAAGCCCAGAAGCAGCCATCCTTTGCAACAACCATCAGAAGCTCCTCATATGCTGCAGCATCGGACCAATCAAACAAGACATCACCAAAAAGAGCTGCACCGATGATGTTAAATGACATGTGTTGGGAAAAAGATCTACAGTCCAGAGAATCCATGTCCTTAGTAGAGTCGGTTCTATGGAGAACAGCTTCAATGGTCTTGAAAGAACTTTCACTGGCAACGATGTTAAGTTTTTCATTCAAGAATACGTTCAGTGATTCCCTGGTACTTTTGACCTGAAAAGAAGGACAAGAGCATCAAAAGAAGTAAAAACAAGATCAAAGCAATAATGATATGTACCATCTACCAATTATAACTAGCATAGTAACACATATGGCAAGACAAAAGAAAGCGTAATACTACAGATATCCACATCAACAACATACCTTTTCGAATGAGGAAATGAATAGGCCAAGTCTTCCACAAGCTAAATTATATGTCCTCCCAGTCAGTGGTAACTTATCTTCAGCTTTTGTTAGCATCTCTTTGATTAGGGAAGCATCTTTAACTGAGACAAGTAGTTGAGATGGTCCTAACCACAATCGAACAATTGATCCAAAACTGCCATGCAATTTTGATAGATAGCCTGCAAATAAAGCAAATCGAAGGAACATTTGATCAGAAGTCAAGCGATAAAATAATGAAGCGCAAAGGGGAAATGTGCTGTAATAAATCTGCTAAAATGCACAAAGATTGTGCATGAAGCTTTAAAACCGACTACTATCTTTTTTATATAGATAAAACAAATTATTATCTATACAAAACATTTGATGGACCATGTGCTTTAGCCTTGAACAGTATGGGCCCTACAGAGTTGAGCTGGACTAGCTTATGCCGCTCCAGATTTATGCCCATGCTAACCAACCCTGAAAAGATAAGGAATGCAATAGCCATAAATATAGGATTGCATGGGACAGTTAAGAACAATTCAACAACAAAAAGTGACTTGTACCAGCTGCCTACAATGTTTAATATTTCAATGCACGACAGCAGGTCTTGTTCTTAGAAAGTTCTTCTGCGAAAACCGAAAAGTACTCATTTCAAGGAAAATTAGAATACATGGCGAAGTATACTAACATGATGGACTTTTCATTGCGTGGATATAACTTAGCAAAGTAACTTGACTTCCTCTTCCGGCAAAAGTGCCACAATTGCCGTGCATTCTATGTAGCACTCATGTATCATGATGTATTTTCATTTGATTGATGTATACTTCGCAACTTTTCATTTCGCACAAAGTTGTGGACTGATGGTTAAACAACGCATGCAGTTGATAGTTAATACAATAAAATCTCCGCAGCAACGTACAAAGCATTTAGCTAGTATAATCAAAATTGAGCATCCAATATCTACCTGATCACCACATAATCAGCAAACTCTGCAAACCTTTTTCAAATTAAGGTCAACTGTGCTAATTATTCATTCCCTGGGTGTACCTAGCCGCTAGTGCTGACAAAGTACTATCAATCATCTCCAGTTCTTAACACTAGTTTTAAAGCTAAATGACCAAATACCGTTGCCAGCAAACAGAGCTGCAATCAACCAACCGCCTTAACGACCTCGAACAATCAAATTGATATGCCCAGATCAACACCTCAGCTAAAGCAAATCTGAACATTACGCGTGTCAAGGAGGCGTAACCAAATCTGGATCAAACTGCAGCAGTCGCATACAGTTCCCAATCGAACAGTGACACTCGAGCATCGCAACAAGGCCATGCCGAAGAGATCCTAGAACGTGGAGGGGACGAGCTCGCGCGAAATCCGGCCCAGCTCCCACCCACCAGAGCCACCACCAATCCAATCCAATCAAACGCAACCAACCGAACCAAATCAGAGTTACACAAACGGGGGGAAGGGGCTAGGCGGAGGGGCCTACAGGTGATGTCGCCGCCTGCGCGGCAGACGGCGGCGAGGCCGGGGTCGGCGAGGAGGGCGGGTGGGCCGGGTAGGCGGAAGCCGAGGGCCCAGAGGCGGAGGAGCGCGGCGATGCGGCGGAGCAGGACCCACGTGACGGCGAGGAGCCCCAGCCACAGCATCGCGTTGGTGCCGCGCCGGGCGTAGTCGCGGAGGAAGGCGCGGCCGCCGCACGCCGGCCAGGACGGGGCGTACGAGCCGCCGCCGCCGCCGCCGCTGAGGAGCGCGCCCAGGAGGGTGTACGGCACGGCGGCGCCGCAGGAGGGGGCCATGGCCGGGGGCTGCGATGGAGCTCGAGCTCCGCCTCTGCTGTCCTCTCTGAGAAGAGGGAAAATGGAATGGAACGTTCGCCTACGGCTGCTCTAGTAGAGCTGTAGAAGGGAAAGATCTGCAGGCCGCTTGAGGCGCGACGCAGGCTGGTTGCTTTATGTTCAGGTCCACGTGTATATTGAAAATTGGAAATGTAGTGCTTATCATGGACTTTGGAAGAGTTTTGTTTTCTCTAAGGCTGTGTTTGACATTGTAGTTGATTTTGATAATCTTATTTGCTTGAACAACTCTTACCCTTTTTATTACATGGCATGTAATAGGTGTCGCTTGGGTAGAGGCTGCGCTCCGCCGTCTGACTGGCCGTCCAATTTGACTTAGATATCGTTTTCGACATGTCTGACCATTGCAATAAGAATATATTGTCTACATACACAACACCTTCGCAAATATGTTGTTCTCACGGTGTGTCGATAGAGCATGCAAAAATGTTACAATAATTCAAACGTGCATCTGCAATGTTTTTCTTTATTTATGTAATAAATTATCATTGGTCATAGCAAATTGCTAAGGAAATACATGTAAAAAAATGCTAAGAAATTTATCGCATCAATGTTGCACGGAAATTGGCCTATGCAATAATGTGAAACAACTTTGGAGCGCTAAACAACTTTGGCCTATTTTGTGATACAGTAGTTTTGTACTCCCTCCGGTTCAAATAATTAAAGATTTGGGATTTTTCTAAGTCAAACTTTTTAAAGTTTTGATCAAGTTTATAGAAAAAACCGCAAAGTCTACAATATCAAATATATGTAATATGAAAATATATTTCATAATGAAGCAAATTTTGTTTCTGTAGATGTTGATATATTTTATGGAGACTCGGCCAAACTTGATCAAAACTACTGTAAAACCGACATTATCGTTACCTGCCAAGATATGTTGTTATTGGACCTTTTGTTTTGACAATTTTGAATTTAAACTCTACAATGTGACACACCGATTCTTACCCCAAGGGAAACAACTTCTATTACTGTGCTCCATATCGCGGGATCAAGACCCTCTCAATGGCACTTTTTTTTGGGGGGGGGGGGGGGGGGGGGGGGGGGGTTATTTAGTGTCTCTACCAGTAGACGTTCATGGTCAAAATCCTTGGTCTCTGTACACTGGTGTTGCTCCTAGGCCTACTCCACCATTAGACTTTTCTTCCCCCCTGTGTACTATTTTGTGATACTGGTGTTTTGTCGTGACCAATTTTCAATAAAACCAAGGAATCTTATCTAGAAACTCACCCATCACATGATATAGTAGAGAAATAAAAATAGACGCACCCTTCAAGACAGGGAGAGATGTTATTGTGATGCATACGTCGTGACCAACAAGAGGCCAACGCTCTCACTTGAGAAAATGACACGCCAGCGAACGCTTTCGCTTAAGAAAATCAATGGATTTCCGTGACCACGAGAAAGAAAAGGCTAGCTGGGGATTGCTTCAAAGGAACCAAACCGATCATGGACGGGGAGCAGCAATCAGGCAGCGAATATCCAAGGATTTGATTTTCTGCGTGTCCCTGTGATCCTTGCTTTGCCTGCTAGCTTATGGTTTTAATTTGACTTCGTGTGGTCGGTGCCACGCGCCAGCTTCAGCCTGCTGGACAGTCAACTGGGATGTGCTCAAATAACCTGTCCACATTCATGGATCCTCCATATACTATGTGTGTAAAGTTGGTTTGACTTTGCACGAACTCTATTGAGCACTGTGATCAGCTGTGCCCTTTCTGTGACAGTTTGGAGAGAAATCAAGCTGTTGATTTTGTGATTTCAAATGCATTGGTATTTTTGTGTTGAATCTCATGTTAGATGTCTTCGGTATTGGTTAACCAAAAGGCAATGACCCTCGGTTGATTGCCTTTAAAGAAGTGTGGACAACACACTCAATTCATACTACATATGAAGTGAATTTGATTTTTGGAGCTCAAGCTTTGGTGGTGAGCGATATGTCATTAATTGATAGTTATAAAAATCATAACAAATAGATGAGTATCTACTGATATGATATCAGTTTTGTTTCTTTCGAACCGTATAAGGTAAGAGGTAACCTACATATAATTAAATGTTATCAAAGGTTAATTTTGGACATAACACATAATCGTCTTGTCGGTAAAGATAACATGTTTCTCTTTCGGCAATCTTGACTTTGCAATCATTGGATAGTGACATACATATATATGTGAAAATTGCACTCCCTTCGAGTTTGATGTACTCCCTCGTCAACCCCTTTGCCGTTTGGAGACGTTGTTTACTTGTTAATCCCATCAGACCTAGTTAGTCCACTTAGTATTACTGAACAGTTTATTCACTTGTGCGGGTACGTGGCGGGGCTACTAGTAGTAGTAGCACATCTTTTATCGAGGAAGAAAATAGTTGTGTTCATCATGCACCACCTTGCACGCCATCCACTAAGTGCAAATTTGGTGACCCATGTTCATGTATTTTTTGGTTATTGTTGCCTTTTATTAAGATGACACGAGGACATCGCCGAGCTAACACATTTCAGCGGTACCTGAAACCAAGTCTTACAAAGCTTATTCAAGCATCCTTCTCTAGCTAAAATGTGTGCAACTTTATTAGCCGGTCGCCGCACCCACTTAACCCTGAACTCTTCAAAAGATTGGAGAAGTCCTTTCACCTCATCAACAGTATGGCCATAAAGCCGAGATACCCCTCCTCTTGGCATTGATCTTGTGGACAACCATCTGAGAGTCGGTTTCCGGAATCAATTTCCGTCTTCAGGCCCAATTTCTGTCGCCAATTGAATACCGCATCTGCAAGCTAGTAACTCAACAAGCTTTGGATCGACAATGGGGGAGAAAAAAACGGAATGTCCCTGCCCGGAACCCTCCATGATGGTCTCTCAAGACTGCTGCTCCACTATCATTATCTCGAGCTTTCGACATAGCATCGTTTGCGTTCGCCTTGATCGAGTCCTCCTCTGACGGCCACCATTTTGCACCCATGTGCATGTTAGCAATCCTGATTCCTGGTTTGACCGAAGCACATATCTCATGATTGATCGTGGCTTACCACACCTTTTCTTTCTTTGTGAGACCTTTTCTGGTATGGTCACACCAAGTCTTCACATTCCAGCATGAGAATTTTTTATACCCCATCAATTTGTAAGAGTTATTTTTTGAAAAAGAAATCAGTTCGAAAGAACATAACGAATACGAAGTATGGCAGTACTGAGGAGAACTAGGGAGAACTAGGGATAATTAGTGAATCCTATTCGTGCGTACCACCCGAACAACGAATAAACGTCCACCGCTGCAACGGTAGTTGGGCCAGCTCAGTATGTTTTGGACACCGTTTTCTTTTCTGCTCGTTCCTTCTTTTCGGTGGATTTTTATGGTTTGTTTGTCTTTTTTTTCCTTTCTCGGTTTTATTATTTTATTATTCCCCTTGTAAATAATTAATGTATTTTAAATATTTCATGAACATTTTTTAAAAACTAGTAAACATTTTTAAACATGTTTAAAAAAAGTCCATGACCATTTCCTAAATGTGAACATTTAAAAATTCAAAATATGTTTTAAATTTATGAGCATTTTTTAAGTTCATTATTTACTATCGGAAACCACATTTTTTTAAAGTGATTTTTTTACGAATTTCGTGAAGAGTTTTTCACATTCTCTTAAAAAACTGTTAAATAAAAAAAGGTGATACAGAAAAGACAAACATATATATATATATATATATACTAGTAAGTGTGCACGTGCAATGCACGTCTAGACTAATACTATAAATAATTCAAGAATTTCACATGTACAGAAATAGTACATGACACATTACAAAGCCAAGCATTGTGCCGCAATATTTGCTTGCCTCGCATGCAACTCTTGAGCAGAAATGGAAAGTAATATTTGTTGATGATGATGCATTTCGAATAAAACAATAAAGAGAAACCATTTCATGCAACTTACAAAAAGTTTCCCCATCAAATGAGCTCTACTGAAGAGGATCATGCACCGTGTATTAAAAAATAAACAACATCAGCACCCAAACCTAGTAACCAAACAGGTTGATCAGAATGGGAATCCTTCTTGAACCTCAATTTATTTCAAGATAGAAGCCTGAAAGGAACAAGAATAAACCAGACAAATAAGTTCAAATTGGATCTGAATAACCAAAATAAACGGGATAAAAATGAGATAATGAATAAATTATGAACTGGTCAACTGAATACAAAATGCAGCTTGGTGTTCCCTGAAAACTTAAGCAGGGAACATGGCAGGTGAGCAAGAAATCAAAATCAAGATAGGCTAAAGTGAAGTTAGTTTCTACTTAGTGGTATTCCTTTCACTGATCATGTGCACACTGACACTTTTTTGCAGCTTCCCAATAAAATCTGCAGTGCTAAAATATAAGTTAAGATTACCTGGAGTGATGGAACATGTTCTCCCCATTAATGATATCCACTAATATATTACAAATGTGTACGCGCGGGTAGATAGAAACACTCAATACTGTTGCATGGTATTTCATTTCTTCTTATTTTGAATGTGTACGGCTCCCTGGAAGGTAGATGTTTAGATAGTCAAACTATGGATAATCAATATCCTTATTTAAACCTTGAATAATGATTGTGTTGTGTACTTGTGTGACATATTGATGTGTCTTATCTTATATGGGATCAGACTCATGAAACACCACATAGTGGTCTGGACTTTCAACAATTCCTGATGTATTACAGATAATTGAATTACCAAAATAATAGGATAATGAGATGAGGAAAATCTTGAATCATGTGTTATAGATAATTGATGATGTACTACAGATAATTGACTTTCAGCAATTGATAATTATGTGTTACAGATAATTCACTTTCATCATATCTAGAAATTCCCGATGTACTACAGATAATTGAACAGAAAATAAAATTTCAGAGTTACAGTACAATGATAGATGAAAGTTCTTTTGAGCAATCTGATGTACTACAGATAATTGAACACACCTCCACTAACTTCCAAATTATTTCTAGCATTGCCCACAACTCAACTCGAAGCATATATGATTCTTTCAGGAAAAAAAAGATGCGTACACACAAAAACAGTACAGAGATGGGTGCTTCAACCCAACATGCATGAAAAATGGATATAAATGTTTAGATGTATGCGTGTAAGAACAGACACTTATCCTCAAAGAAAGGGTAAATTGGCAATCGAACCCATTCGTGTGTATTATCTAGGCAAATAAACAAGTATCCAAAAAGAATATGATATAGAAATTTCGGTCGGCAAGAGATATCCATGCACTGCCTGTTCATGCTTGGTGGTTGTCACAAGAAAAAACAATGTTTCCATGTTCAAATTAGAATTAGAATTCGTGTGCCACCGAAATTCCAAAAAGCCAATTTGGCAATGAATGGGATTTCAGATTTGTGCAACCTATAAGAATTCAGTAAATACCTTTAAAAAAAGAATGGTTATCAAACAACTGGTGAAGACACAATGCCCAAGAAAAGTCCAAGTACACATATACACTGATCAGCATATACATAACACATATGCAAATTTGGTCGAACCACATAGAACATCATCTAACACTGAACAGTTTTTACACATCACATATACTTCAGACAGATGACTAAGATTGTGGGCTGCGGCAGCAATGTCAACTTCAAAGCACAATTATGAGGTTGGATCGGCTAGTATTATAACATATGAAATTAAATCTCAATGCGAAGGAAAACAGTGTCAAACCTGGGTGTCAGGTCTTGGTGTGTTGCATTTTCTCATGTTACAAACTGTCCGAAAGGCAAAGTTAATGTTATTGCAATTAGGGCACTTCCAATCACTGTCACGCCCAGCTCCTAAAATAGTTCAAGAGAAGAAGCAGAGAATTAATCTGAGTGCCAACAAAATTGATTGACCAGTGAAAAGGACAATCCAAATTTATACCAGCAGATTAGCCTTTGTCAGAATAGGAACCAGCCCTTGCGCCCTAGAAGAAACTAATAAACGACATGTAGATTGCTTAGCATGGCGAATCACACCAAAACAACAAGAACAATGAGAAATAACCTTCCGAGACAACATAAATAGAAGGTACAAAAGGTAGCAGCAGCCTTTTGAGGCAATTGTACCTCATATTAATATGTACAGCAGTACATGAGTAATTTCCATTGCACCAGGATCAGACTGCAATAGATTAGAGATGGGAGAAACCATCTTGTATATTCTTGCAACAGAGGTTGCTGTGGAATTTTTCGCTACCGTGTGCGCCCACGTCCCTCAGGTCCTGATGGCGGCCACGGCTGCTTTCGCCCACGTCCGTGGAGACGACGGTGGCCCTCGTGCGTCCTCCAGTTCCCCGGGAGGCGGCTTCGTCTCCGGCAGCCATGCCCGCGTGCGCCCATGTCCCTGGAGGCGGCGGCGAACGCGACGCCCGCATGCATCCACGTCCCCGGCAGCGGGGCCGTGGAGGCGCTCACCCATGGCGGCAGCTGCATCCAGAGCCGGCGGCGGCAAGGGAAACTTCATGGCGATGGCGACGAACGTGCAGGCGAGGGCGTCGTGGGGGTGGCGAAGGCGACGGAGAGCGTCGCCGGTGCGTCGAGATCGTTGTGGGGGCCGCGGGGAGATCTGGCTAGGCGCGGGAGGCGAGGATCACGGAGGAGAGGGCGTGCCGAACCTTACGTCCGCTCAATGTGGGGCGATGGTTCGTGGAACAACTGCGTACGTCTATGGCAGAGTTCGCTCGTGTAAATTGCTAAACGCAGTTTTAGCTGAGGGTTAGTGAAATTTTAACGGTAAGATCAAATTAAGTGGTTCTGATCATGAGGCTATAATTGATTTGTGGTGTTATGTGTACGGTAGGCTGTGTGCATTTAGTGATGAATATGTTTTCTTGTTTAATAGTAGTATAGATATAGATATATAGATATATATATATATATATATGTGTGTGTGTGTGTGTGTGTGTGTGTGTGTGTGTGTAAATGGCTATTAAGGGCGCGGGTGCGCGCAACCTTGTGACTAGGCACATTGCTCGCAGTATATGTAACACCCCCTGTCATTAATCACAGTAATCACTTTTGATAATAACAAGTCAGCAAGTTTAACAGTGCATGATCATCATTAGCATCATATTGCATTTCAACTTCTAAGTCAGAATTCAAATTTAAATGAAAGTGGAAAATAAAAGTTGTTCAACACTGAATCTAAAATGTTCAATAGATAGCAAATATTACAGAGACTATTCTAAAATTATAATAAACAATTAATAAATTAACTAAGAGGCTCTAACAGTAGAAAAACAGGGTTGGTTAACACCTTTTTATTTAAATAAAATCCATGTGAAAACGTTTGGCCCCAAAACCATTTTATACTAGGGTTGGATATTGCACTGATATTATATGGGCAGGTGCCATATTTTACAAAAGTCATTTGGAATAAAAATAAAGGACAAAACAGAAAAGAAAGAAACAGAAAAAGAGAAAAAGGAAAAGGCCTAAACGCTCTACTGTGCACTAGGCCTACTGCTACAGCGCGGCCCAGCCCACCCCGCACCTCCTCCCTCCTCTCGCACTGCTCATGCCGCCCCGCTGTCGAACACCGCGCGCGCACCCCAGGCCCCCCTCGCTCGCCGCTTGACAGCGCGCCCGCACGCGCGCTGGGTATAAGAGCAACCCCCTCGACCTCGCAGACGAACCCTAGCCACTCCACTCGTCATCTCCCTCGCTCCCCCGTCGCAGCCGAGCGCCACCGCCGCCATGGCTCCGGCGTAGCCACGGCCACCGTGCCCCGTTCGCCTCCCCGACGTGTCCACGAGCTCCGCCGCGTCGAGCCCGTCCTCCTCGACCACAAGCCCGAGCCCCGGAAGCTCTGCATCGCCGGCCTGCTTCGCCTTCTTCCCCTACGGCCGCCGTCGAACACCGCCTCGATTCGCCGCCGTCGCCCTTCCCCGAGCCGTCCCCGGGCCTTCTTTGCAACGCCGGTGAGCCCCTACGCCGGATGCGCCCTCCCCTGCCCCCTCTAGCCGCCCGTAGCGAGCTCCTCCACCTTAGCCGAATGGGCCACCGCGTACCTCATCGCTGGCGACCGTCCGGCGACCATTGGGCCCCGTGCTGCTGCCCGTTTTGCTCACCGCCGCCCGTAGGACCTCCCTAGCACCTCGCCTCGTTTATTTGCGCACCGTAGCCCCGTCTCCGCTGCACGCCCGAACCACCCCGCCGCCGGCGAGCTCCTGGCGCTCCGCTCCGGCCTCCCCAGCACCCCGCACTGCCGCCATTTGACGCGCGACGTCGAGCCGCGTCAAACGCGCCCTCCCCCAGCCCCTGAGACCCACCGTAGGAGAAACCCGAGCCCATCCCGCCGCGCGCCGCCGCGTTTGGCTCGCCGTAGCCAGCTCCGGCGCCTCTCCGGCCAGCGCTGATGTGGCGCCATGGGCCCCGCCCCTGTGCCACTGCCACTGGGCCCCACTGGGCCCCGTTGACCTAGGTCAGCGCTAACGTGGCCGCCCCTGTGTCTATGACATGCGGACCCCACTCAGTTAAACTATTAAAATAAATAGAAAATCTGTTAATTAGTTAATTAATTAGTTTAAACACTGATCAGTCACTGACTACTGGGCCCCACCTGCTAATTAATCTAATTAGTTAATTTAACCCCTCTGATTAAAGCCACAAGTGTATGACATGTGGGCCCCACTTGTCAGGTTTGACTCTGGTCAGCCAGAGTTGACCTGCTGACATCACACTGACCTCATGCTGACATCATCATTCACTATTCTGGATAATTCGAATTTAAATAAATAATTAAATTCAGAAAATGTTTAAAACTTTAGAAAATCATATAAATTAAACCGTAACTCCGATGAAAATAATTTATATATGAAACTTGCTCAGAATTTCGATACGAACCCGGATACGCCCTCTGTATTCTTGTCAGATGCCCCTAGCTATATAAACATTGAACTTTTAGACCGATTTCGATAAATGAATAGTGCCCAACGTTGATTAAATAAATCCGGATAAATTCCTAAATTAACTAAATCATTTAGTTAAGCAGTAGAACACCCCGGCATATCATTTAGGCATGTCATACATATTATTTGTATTTTTGCCGTGAATTTATTATTTCTCTCCCCCTCCTTCTCTCTCGATAGACGCCGAGACCGACGACGCTGCACCTGGGTACGACTACACTACCGACGAGCAGCCCGTTGACGACCTCTCTCTCTTGCCAGAGCAACCAGGCAAGCCCCCCCTTGAGCATCCAGATATCGCCCATTCCATTTCTCCTGCTTGCATTAGATTTTGCTACTGTTAATGTTTGCTCCTATTCTGATGCATAGCCTGCTTTTGTAACATGTTTAATGTTACCTTACCTGCCTATGTTAAACTGCTTAGTATAGGTTGGTAGTGAACCATCAGTGACCCCCCCCACCTTACCTTTGTGCCCCTGCTTGATCATCGACGACTCGATCAATGTGATGCGCGACCAGAGACCGACACATCACCTCACCCCCCCCCCCCAGTTGTACGAACTCTGCATAGTTATAGAGTGCCGAGGGTGATACTGTAACGCATCCTGATGAATACTCTGCAGTGTAGTTTTCGGTGTGGTCATCGAGGGTGATCCCTCTCCAATTCCCCAATACGACTCTGTCGTGCAACCCCTCAGTGTGAACCTCGAGGGTGATGCCTCATACGTTCACCCTGATGATTTCATCGAGTGGAATCCGCCGAGGGTGATTCCTCGGGTTTTCCCCTTGATGTTATGACCACATGGTTACTTGACCTTGTTATAGGCGGGTCCACCCTGGTGGGTACCCGCTGGAGATCTATGATGTCGAGTGTGCCGGAAGGGCACTTGTCGGAGTAAATGACCACGGGTAGCCTCATCAGCTCCCCTTGGTATTTCAAGACATCGGGGCAGGCTGCGCCCCTCAAACATCAAAGACAAAGGACCGCTTTCCTGAGGCCGGCTGGTCCAGGCGGCCGGTTGCCAGGAGGTGGCGGAGCCTAGAAGACGGCCACAAAGTGGGCCGACTCCTAGCGGGCGGCTTCCTGGGAAGCTGGGTCCTAGCAGGCGGCCCCTCGCGCCCTCAAAGTTAGCGCCAATATAAACGTGACGAGGCAAGGCATGGCTACAGTACAAGCCTGTCACCCCCGAATCCAGGGCAGAGCGTGGCCACAGTACAGCGTACCAGGCGGACACCCCGCGCCTGATACGGCACTGTTGCCATGCCGCTCATGACATCACCCATGGCAGAAGAAGCCATGCTCCCACGACGGGCGGTCAGTATGGCCCGCAGGCGGCGGGCCCTACCTGTCCGTGAGAAGCCAGAGGGCGGCGAGCCCTGACCAGTCAGCTCAGGGGGAGGCCGGCTCCTAGCAGGCGGCCCTCCTCCTCCCTCAAAGTCTGTGCGCCATTAACCAGATGTGACAGGGTGTGGCTACAGTGAGCACCCGCCAGGCGGCGGGACTGTATCCACGCTCCCCCTGACGAGGCCTCCGTCATCAGGAGCGATGCTACAGCATAAAGCAGTCAACATGGCCCGCAGGCGGCGGGCCCTATCTGTCGGCTGAGATCACGGCAGTCGGCGGGACCCATCAGGCGGCGGGCCCCAGCGGTCGGCGGAGAAGCCGGCAACCGGTGACGCCGACAGCCGGGTCCCGCATCTGGCCGAATTACCATTGCACCCCTGGGGGGTAGGCCTATATAAACCCCCCAGGTCGCCCCATGCAGGGGGTTGGAACCTCTACCGAGCACCAAAATCACCATACACGCACGCAGAGAGAGGGGAATAGAGTTAGCCTTGCCTTTCTCCCTCTTCTAGCCAAACAGCTCAAGGAGCAAGCTTGTAGCTACTTGTTGAGGCAGTGATCATGCGGAGACCCCGCAGAGCAGGACTAGGGGTGTTATCTCCTAGGAGAGCCCCGAACCTGGGTAAGATCCGCAAGCGTACGCGGTCTCGCTCACTCCCGCTTCTAGAGCCCGGCGACGTACTTTTGTCCCCATCCACGATAAGCCACCCCCTGGCATATGTCGCACGATATCCCCGACATTTGGCGCCCACCGTGGGGCTAGGTGCACCGTCGTCCGGAAACACGTTCTGGATGGGAACCCTCTTCCTCCCTGGCGAGCGCAGCCAGCCCGGTACGCTCGACGGTGTTTGCACCGGCACGCTGCATGACGTGGAAGCGGCTTGCGCCGCAAGCAGCCACGCTGATCTCATCGGCGGGATCCGCCTCTCCGACGAGCCCGCACTCGACGCGGGTGCAGCTAGCTCCGAGAGCTGCCTCGTCGATCTCCTCGGCAAGCTTCACATCGCCGACGAGCCGGTCTCCGATCCGGAGTCCGTTGGCTCCACCGACCCGCTCGTTGACATGATCATCGATGCCGACGTCGCGTTTTCTCATGCCTTCCCCGGCGACGTGGTGATCTTCGACGACCCACTCCCCGCTGCAGACAGCAGCGCCAGCGCCAGCACCAGCACCGTCACCGAGGTGCTGGTCATCAGCCACGACGGAACCTCCGACCAGGCTGGCCGGGACCCGTTGCAGGCGGCAATGTGGGACCTGTCTGCTCCTGTAACGCCCGGTGCGAACGGTGAAACGCTGGAAGCATGCCGTATCGCACTCCTCGACAGCGCCAACAAATTGGCGGCCATGAGACGCCTCACCGAGGCCTACCACCACGAGATCGACCGCGCCGTCTGCGGCACGCCGGCTGCTAGCGAACCTAGCCGAGCGGGCACGGTCCGGCAGCGTGGCGCGGCCATCGCCAGCATGTTGGGGGCCGATCGCCCAGTCTACGCCACGCCGATGGAGAACTTACGCGCTGCCCAGGCGGCGGCAGATGAGCTGGACCGCCTGGAGGGCGACGAGTGTCGCTGCATGACGAAGCGCGTCCAGCAGCTCATCGACGCGGCCGCCGCACAGCAAGAAGTTGGCCGCCGCATGGTGGGACCTGGCTTACAGGCCGAGAACCTTCCCCCTCGCCGAGAGCACGGCGCGACCTCTCGAACGCCGACAGACGGCGCCCGCGGCCGAGGAGACCCAGAGCCGGTTGCTAGCCGCAGCCGCACCCGTATCTCCATCGAGCGCGACCAGGACGGCCGCTCACGAGCAGTAGAACGGCGGGACGGTCGTCAGCCCCCCCCCCCGCGCAGGGAGAGGCGCGCCTCCCCACCGCCTGTTGAGCATCCAACTCTCGGGCGCCGGCTGGGCCCCCGTGAAGGAGTCGGAGAGAACGACGCCCGCAACCGGATCGACTGCTTGGCTCGATCCCTGGCGTTGGAAGAAGAAGATGCAATTGGCCCGCCTTGTTTCGGCCCCCGCATTCGGGACGAGCCCTTCCCCAAAGGGTTCTCGCTCCCACGGGGCACTCCCAAGTACAACGGTTCTGTGAAGCCGGAAGATTGGCTGGTCGACTACTCCACTGCCGTCAGCATAGCGAACGGCAACAAGCGCGTCGCCGTGAAGTATGTTCCGCTCATGCTCCAGGGCACGGCCCGGACATGGCTGAACAGCCTCAAGCCCTACATCGTCAACAGCTGGCTAGACTTCACCGAAGTTTTCATCCGCAACTTCACCAGCACCTACAAGCGGCCGCCCAAGCCTCGCCAGCTCTCCCTGTGCATCCAAGGCCCGATCGAGTCCACCCGTGAATACTTAACGCGGTGGGCCGAACTACGCAACTCCTGCGAAGGGGTTCATGAGGTGCAAGCCATCGAATACTTCACTACCGGGTGCCGAGAAGGCACCCTACTCAAGCATCGACTCCTCTGCGACAAGCCAGCCACGCTCGACGAGCTGCTGATCATAGCGGACAAATACGCCACTGCCGACTCCTCCATGAAGTCGGAGCTCCGAGTGGATGCGTCAGGAAAGATGCTCCCTCCGGCCCCTCAGACGCCGGCTGGCGATCCCAGTCGGCGCCAACAGTCAAACGACAACAAGCGCAAGGCCCAGCAGCCGGCTACCACCAGTCGGCAGGTGGCGACACTCGAAGATCGCAGCCAGAGGAGCGACCCGGGCCCAAACGCCAGAAGGGCGGCAAGCCTGCCTGGTTGCCCGCCTTCTCGTTTGAGCAAACCCTTGATGCTCCCTGCAAGTTCCACAGCGGCGCGAAGCCATCCAACCACACCACCCGGAAGTGCCACTGGCTCACCTGCATCGCCAGGGGCGAAGGATTGCCTCCGCCGCCTGCTGGCCCGCCGCCTCCACCTTCCCAGCAGCCGGTGGTCCAGCCAGTCGGCGCGATCCAAGATGAGTTTCCCGAAGAGCACGGAGCTTACATCGTCTTCACCAGCGTGGCTGATGACAAGCACATCCGGCGTCAACAGTGCCGAGAGGTGAATACTGTCGCCTCTGAAGCCCCAGAGTTCATGCACTGGTCGGAGAAGCCGATCAGTTGGAGCCGAGCTGACCATCCGGAGGTGATGCCTTCTCCGGGTTCCTACGCCCTGGTGTTGGATGCCACCTTTGCAACAGAGAGGCGAGCTGCTCGTTTCTCCCGAATTCTGATAGACGGCGGTAGCAGCATCAACATCCTCTACCGCGACACCATGGAGAAGTTGTGCATCAAAGAGAAACAACTCCAGCCCAGCCGGACTGTCTTCCATGGCATTGTGCCAGGCCTTTCCTGCTCACCAATCGGCAAGATCAAGATAGACGTTGTAACACCCCTATGTAATAGCCACCATGATCAGCTGTTAATAATGCCAAGTCATATCATATGCAGTGATTAAACATAGTGGTTAACCAAAGTAAATCAACTCCATTTTTAAAAATCAACTTAAATTCATAAGTGAAATATAAGGTTGATCAAACTCTGCTGGAGAAATGTTATTTAATTAGCAAATAATCCAGTGGTCATGGCAAAATCATAATCATTATTTTTGGAGTTAGCTAAGTGAGTGAAACAACCTGAAACAGCACTCAAAACAGACTATTTACATCTATTAAAATAATATCCAATTCAAATGGAATTCAAATCAGTCCAAACCACTTTTTGGTGAGAGATAATATTGCATTGCAATATTTGGGACAACTCTCACATTTTACAAAAATGCAAAAGTGCTCTAACAATTACAAAACAGAAATGGAATAAAAGAAAATATGAAACAGAAAATATAAAATGAAAGAGGCTTAAAAAGGGAACACTGTGCACTTACCTGTGCACTGGCCCAGCTAGCCACTGCGGCCCAGCCCAACTCACCATCTCCCCCCCCCTCCGTCGCCGTGTCGCCACCGCGCGCGCCCGAGCCGGCGATCCACCACGCGCCGGTCATCCGTGCCTTCCCCGGCGTCTTTAAGGTCGCCCCGAGCCCCCTCGTCCTCCCTCCTGAACCCTAGCCGCCTCCACTCGCCCCCATTCGCTTCCCCTCTCTCGATCCCCATTCCACCCGAGACGCCGTCGCCGACCGCTGCTCGATTCCGCGGCCATCGCCATCGTGTTGCCTCGCCGCCGTGCCCATCTACTCCGACTCGTTCAACTCCTTCGTCTGCACCTCGCCGTTGAGCTCGAGGAGGCCCGCGCGGACAAGATCGACCTCGACTTCGTCTTCTCGGGCGCCGGCGATCCCCGTCGACCCCGAGCCCGTCGGCAGCTACTAAACTTTGCGCCGGCCTCCGTGAGCCGCTACGTGAGCTACTCTCCCTCTTCTTCCCCTCCGCTAGCGCGCTGCTGCCCCATAGCTAGCCGTCAACGAAGCCACGCGCCGCCGTCCGCCATTGCTGCCGCGCGCGAGCTCTCTAGTCTTCCCCGCTCTGTCTAGTCACCGTAGCGCGTTCCTGGAGATCTGCTACTGCTGCTTAGCCGCTTGGCCCGCTCGAAAGCGAGCCGTAGCCGCACGCCCGCGTTGGACCGATTCCGGCCGCCGCCGCGCTCGCTGTAGCCGTCGGTTCCGACCACCTGAGCTCTTCCCGTTTGCGTAGATCGACGCGGCTTGATGCGCACGTTCGAGAGCAAGAAACGGCGCTCGAATTGGTGCCCCGCAGGTGATTCCCGAGCACTTCCGGCGAGAGCGCCGCCGCGGGAGCTCGCCGGAGCCGTTTCCGGCGTCGTCGCCAGCGTGGCACCGCGTGGGGTCCACCCCAGGTCGCTGA
Source organism: Thinopyrum elongatum (assembly GCA_011799875.1). NCBI lineage: Eukaryota > Viridiplantae > Streptophyta > Magnoliopsida > Poales > Poaceae > Thinopyrum > Thinopyrum elongatum. The sequence continues at coordinate 136,333,239 of CM022298.1, forward strand.
CGAGTGGGCCCCTGACCATTTTGACTTCGTTGACCAGGGTCAACCCTGTTTACTGTTCACTAACAAGCCGCTGACAGTGGGCCCTCTTCATTTAGTTAATATAGTTAAACACTTTTAATTTAAAACCTCATTAATTAACCCTATTACTCAATGACACCTGGGGCCCACCCCACTAACTAGTTCTGTTAGTTTAGTTTAAACCTCTGTTAATCCAGAGAGGCTGACAGGTGGGCCCCACCTGTCAGTTTGACCCAGTCAGCGGGTTAGCCGTGCTGACGTCACAGTGATGCAATGCTGACGTCATAATTCATTTTCTGTAAATAAAAATTAATTCCAGAAATTCAAATAATCTTTAAAAATTAATAACTTTTAAACCGTAGCTCGGATCGAAAAAGTTAAAACATGAAAGTTGCTCAGAACGACGAGACGAGTCTGATCGTGCCGTCTGTTTCTCCATCGGAACCTCCTACGTAGAAGAACTCGTAACTCCGGACCCGAATCCGGCAGATGAATAGTGCACACACGTCGGATATTAAATCCCAGAATAATTCTAAAAATAACTAAAATGACTTAGATGCATATTTAGGCAACCCTACACTGCATCATAGCATAGCACGCACTGTGTGGCATATGATTGCATATTGTTTACCTGTTTCCTCCCCCTCTTCTCTCTCGATAGACCCCGACGCAGACGTAGCTCCAGACGCAGACGCAGCTCCGGAGTACGACTACGTTCCCGACGACACCCCTGAAGACCTTGCCCTTGCCCCAGAGCAAACAGGCAAGCACCCCCATTTTGAGCATGCCTATATCGCCTATTCTCTTCTCTCTTATGCTTGCATTAGAACTGCTACTGCTACAGTTTTCCTATATCTGCTGCATAGCCTGTTTATTGTAACCTGCCTTGCTACCTTACTGGTTATCCTAGACTGCTTAGTATAAGGTGGGTAGAGACACGACCGAGACCCCCACTTGATCCCGACTGCCCTGCTGGACATCAGAAGACCCGATCATCGGGATTGAAGACTAGACCATGGCACCGCACATCACTTCCCCTTAGTTGCCGACACTGCTGGGTTATCATCGAGTGCCGAGGGTGATACCTCGTCAGCACTTCTGATGTTAACCTTGTAGGTTAGTTACTCGGTCGTGGTAAGCGAGGGTGATTCCTTCTACACCACCCCCGATCACGACGTCGTCGCGCAACTCCTCAAGGTGGACCTCGAGGGTGATTCCTCCTTCGTTCACCTTGATGATAACATCGAGCGGGAATTCCATCGAGGGTGATTCCTCAGGGTTCCCTTCGGTGTCAGACACACAGTTACCTTGGATATTATGACTTGCACTAAACTATGATACTAAAGACGGGTCGGCCCTGAGGGGTACCCGCGCGAGCTTAACGCGAAGTGATGTGGAGTCGAGTTGACCTGGATGGTGCCCGCGAGATAACTACGAGGCGTGGCCGGGCATTCCTAGCCCTTGCCGCAAGTCCTCGAGACGGGGCGACGGGGTCACATCGATCGTGAGTCTCTGCTCGTTTCCGCGCGCTCCTAATCCACTACGGTTTGGATATTTGATCCGAGGGGCCTCTGGCCCGATAGCACTAACCATCGCGTGGGCATAGTATGGGCGTTCTGCGTCGTACACATCAGCCGAAGCTTGTTTGACGTCAGTAAGGAGCGGCGCACGCCGAGTTGGACTGGTAACGCAACCGCGCTTGTATAAGGGGTTGCTAGGTCTGCTCTCGGTGGCCCCGTAACGTGCAGGAGTTCCCGGGGCGATGGCCCAAGACCCCTGGGGGCATAGGTTTAGTCCGGCGTGCTGACCTCTCTTATAAGCCTAGGTCGGGTTGCGGCGTGTTGCTTAGCCGAGGCCGGGCATGACCCAGAAAAGTGTGTCCGGCCAGAGTTAAGTGAGCGTGGTGGGTAAGTTGGTGCGCCCCTGCAGGGAAGAAACTTCTATCGATAGCCTGTCCTACGGTAACGGACACTCGGAGTTGTATCCCGATCGGTACAACTAGAACTTGATATGAGAATTGGATAGTACGGCTCTGGGATTGCTTTCTCGCAGGGAGTCGAGAAAGGATCTCAGGTCGAGGTTGATGATATTACTACTACTACTTTACATTGTGTTCATCTGCTCTCTCCTGATGCTGCAAGACTGTCGAAGATTGTTGAAGATGCTAGTCTTCGATAGGACTAGGCTTTCCCCCTCTATTCTGGCATTTCTGCAGCCCAGTCCACATATACAGCCATTCCTTTGACAATGATGCATATGTAGTGTAGATCCTTGCTTGCTGAGTACTTCGGATGAGTACTCACGTTTGCTTTATTTTCTTTTTCCCCCATTTTCCATTTGATGCCACCAGACGACGGAGCCCCTGAGCCAGAAGCCTCAGCCGACGACCAGTACTACTATCCGCCTGGCGAGTACTACTACTACGAGGAGCCGTTCGATGACCAGGAGTAGGATCGGAGGGTCCAGGGCAGGAGGCCTACGCCTTTCGATCGTAGTTTTTTTTTTACCCCGCCTCTGTGAAGGCTTATCTCTCTCTCTGTAATATATCTGTACTCAGATATCTAATGCTTCCGCTGACGCTTGTATGCCATCGAGCTATGTATTCGAGCCCTCGAGGCCCTGGCTTGTAATATTAAGCTTGTATGACTTTATTTATGTTTTAGAGTTGTGTTGTGATATCTTCAAGTGAGTCCTTAGGCTTGATCGTGCGCATTTGCGTGTATGATTAGTGCACGATTAAGTCGGGGTCGTCACAGACGTCCTCTTCGGAGACAAGAATCACTTCCGCCGAGAGCCAATCTGGTTCGAGGTGGTTGACCTTGAGAGCCCCTATCATGCGTTGCTTGGCCGGCCAGCCCTGGCCAAGTTCATGGCGGTCCCTCACTACGCCTACCTCAAGATGAAGATGCCGGGTACCAAGGGCATTATCACTATAGCCGGTGACTACCAGAAGTCTGCCGCCTGTGCCACTGCCAGCAGTCAGCTGGCCGAGTCCCTTGTGATTGCTGCCGAGAAGCGGCTCATTGACCGGGTTGTGGCCATGGCTGGCAAGCAGTCGGACCTATCGCCAGATCCTAAGGAGTCAGAAGCTCAGGGCTCTTTCCAGCTGGCCAAAGAAACCAAGAAGATACCCTTGGACCCGGAGCACCCGAAGAGGTTCGCCGTCATAGGGGCTCGCCTTGACAGCAAATAGGAAAGCGAGCTCGTCGATTTCCTTCGTGAGAATCGGGACATCTTTGCATGGTCTCCCAAGGACATGCCGGGTGTTCCGACGGATTTCGCCGAGCACAAGCTACATGTCAGAGCAGATGCAAAACCAGTCAAGCAACCCCTCCGCCGCCTGTCGGAGGAAAAGAGAGGAATTGATGGTGAAGAGATAGCCCGGCTTCTAGCAGCCGGCTTCATCATGGAAGTGTTCTTTCCAGAGTGGCTTGCCAACCCAGTCCTTGTACTGAAGAACAACAACAAATGGCGCATGTGTATTGACTATACCAGCCTAAACAAAGCTTGCCCAAAAGATCCGTTCGCCTTGCCTCGGATTGACCAAGTGATAGACTCCACAGCCGGATGCGAGCTGCTGAGTTTTTTGGATGCCTACTCAGGGTACCACCAGATCAAGTTAAGCCCGGCCGACCGCCTGAAGACCGCCTTCATCACACCATTCGGAGCCTTCTGCTACCTGACCATGACATTTGGCTTGAGAAATGCCGGTGCCACGTTTCAGCGTTGCATGCAGAAGTGCCTCCGCAAGCAACTCGGGAGAAATGCCCATGTTTATGTGGATGATATTGTGGTGAAGACGGAGAAGCGCGGTACCCTCCTGGAAGATCTCAAGGAAACTTTTGATAATCTGCGCCGTTTTCAAATCAAACTCAACCCAGAAAAATGTGCCTTTGGAGTACCAGCCGGCCAGCTCCTCGGTTTCCTCATCTCAGAACGCGGCATAGAGTGCAACCCTGTCAAGATCAAGGCCATCGAGAGGATGGAGAGGCCCGCCCGACTGCGAGACGTCCAGAAGTTCACCGACTGCTTGGCATCCATCAGCCGCTTCATCAGTCGGCTGGGCGAGAAGGCTCTTCCCCTGTACCAGTTGATGAAGAAAACCACTCATTTCGAGTGGAACGGCAAGGCAGACGAGGCTATCCTCCAGCTCAAGAAGATGTTGACCACGCCACCTGTCCTGGCCGCTCCGGCTGCCAAGGAGCCCATGCTTCTCTACATCGCCGCTACCAGCCGGGTGGTCAGCACAGTCATGGTGGTAGAGCGCCAAGAAGACGGCAAGGAACAGCCGGTTCAGAGGCCCGTGTACTACTTGAGTGAGGTGCTGTCAGCCTCCAAGCAGAACTACCCCCACTACCAAAAGTTGTGTTATGGCGTGCATTTTGCTGCCAAGAAGCTCAAGCCATACTTTCAAGAGCATCCCATCATGGTTGTCTGCACCGCCCCGCTTGCGGAGATCATAGGCAGCAGAGACACATCGGGCCGGGTGGCCAAGTGGGCCATCGAGCTGGCCCCCTACACCATCTTCTACCATCCCCGCACCGCCATCAAGTCCCAGGCACTGGCCGACTTCCTCGTCGACTGGGCCGAGACCCAGTACCTGCCACCGGCTCCAGACTCCACTCATTGGCGGATGCACTTTGATGGCTCGAAGATGCGCACCGGTTTGGGAGCTGGTATCGTCCTCACCTCTCCCAAAGGCGACAAGCTCAGATACACGCTACAAATCCATTTTGCCACCTCCAACAACGTGGCCGAGTACGAGGCACTAGTATACGGACTCCGGCTGGCCAAGGAGATTGGCATCCGCCGGATTCTGTGCTACGGCGACTCCGACTTGGTGGTCCAACAGTCGTCCGGCGACTGGGACACCAAGGATGCAAACATGGCAAGCTACCGCTCCCTCGTCCAGCAGATCAGCGGATATTTTGACGGGTGCGAGTTCCTTCACGTGCCACGGGCCGACAACGAGCAAGCAGATGCCCTGGCATGGATCAGCTCCACCCGGCAAGCCATACCAGCCGGCGTGTCCCTTCAGTGCCTCCGCAAACCGTCCATCAAGCCTTCCCCGGAATCAGAATCCATCTTCGTGCCGGCTGCCCCCGAAGCAGTCGGATCCGACTCGGGGGCTGCAGCAGCCGGCCCGGGGACTTCGGCAAGCGGCACAGGGACTGCAGCAGCCGCACCCGGCCCGGGGGCTGCAGCAGCCGGCCCGGGGACTTCGGCAAGCGGCACAGGGACTGCAGCAGCCGCACCCAGCCCGGGGACTTCGCAACCCGGCCCGGGGGCTGCAGCAGCCGGCCCGGGGACTTCGGCAAGCGGCACAGGGACTGCAGCAGCCGCACCCTGCCCGGGGGCTGCAGCAGCCGTCCCGGGGACTTCACCAAGCGGCTCGGGGACTGCAGCAGTCGCACCTGGCCCGGGGACTTCACAACCCGGCCCGGCGGCTGCGGCAGTCGGCCCGGGGACTTCAACGACGCAGCAAGACGCCGCCGACCCCACCCCACCCCGCCACCTCCCAACCCAACCGCCCTAGTCTCAGTGGCCGTAATGACGGTGGATGAGGTCGAAGCACCATCATGGGCGCAGCCCATCCTCAAATTTCTGGTGAGCGGAGAGCTGCCAGCTGATGAGATCTCGGCCCGGCAGGTGCAACGCCGGGCAGGGGCTTACACGATAGTAAACAAAGAGCTTGTTAGGCGCAGCGTGACCGATGTCTTCCAACGCTGCGTCGAACCAGAGAAGGGCAAGGCAATCCTCAGAGACATACACCAAGGCGAGTGCGGCCACCACGTGGCCTCCAGATCCCTTGTCGCCAAAGCTTTCCACCACGGTTTCTTCTGGCCGACTGCTTTGGAGGACGCCAAGGATCTGGTCAAGAAATGCAAGGGGTGCCAGAAATTCGGCTCCAAGCAACACCTGCCGGCTTCTGCACTCAAGACCATCCCCCTTACCTGGCCCTTTGCCGTCTGGGGGCTGGACATGGTGGGCCCATTCAAGACGGCACGCGGTGGCATGACCCATCTGCTCGTCGCCATCAACAAATTCACCAAGTGGATTGAAGCAAAGCCAATCAAGAAACTGAATGGCCCGACTGTTGTGACCTTTGTCGCAGATATCACCGTCTGGTACGGTGTACCGCACAGCATCATCACCGACAATGGCACCAACTTTGCCAAAGGCGCCTTGGCCCGTTTCTGCGCGACGCAGGGCATCCGACTGGACTTAGCGTCTGTTGCCCATCCGCAGTCAAACGGCCAAGTCGAGCGAGCAAACGGCCTCATCTTATCCGGCATCAAGCCCCGATTGGTCGAGCCACTGGAGTGCTCGGCCGGCTGCTGGATCGACGAGCTACCGGCCGTCCTCTGGAGCCTCCGCACCACCCCAAACAAATCAACCGGTTTCACTCCCTTCTTCCTCGTGTACGGGGCCGAGGCCGTCATCCCAACTGACATCGAGTTCGACTCGCCTCACGTCACCATGTACACGGAGGCTGAGGCGAAGGAAGCACGAGAAGACAGCATCGATCTGCTGGAAGAGGGCCGGCTGTTAGCACTCAGCCGGTCCGCCATCTACCAGCACAGCCTGCATCGCTACCACAGTCGGAAGGTCAAGCCACGATCCTTCCAAGAGGGAGACCTTGTGCTCCGGCTGATCCAGCGAACAGCCGGCCAGCACAAGCTCTCGGCCCCTTGGGAAGGCCCCTTCATCATCAGCAAAGCCTTGGGCAACGACTCCTTTTACCTGATCGACGCGCAGAAGCCCAGGGCGCGCAAGAGGGACGATTCCGGCAAGGAAACAGAGCGCCCATGGAACGCAAATCTCCTCCGAAGATTTTACAGTTAATGCAGTATGTACCACACTACCTTTTGTATTAAGCGCAAAGACACCGGGTCCCTCGAAGAGCTCTCGGGGGCTACCCTTTCTTATCTATGTGATAAGTTTCACGCCTGTGAATGAGTTATTTCATTCATCCGCCCAGCATCGGGTCCGACCAGTCGGCCCGGGGGCTTGCCGCCTTGTACTATGTCAGCGCTACCTGCAGTCGGACAAGTAGTGTGCCGGCAGCTAAGCCCTCTCTTGCCATAAGCCGCAGCTCGCAGAGCGACTGTCTGGCTGGCAAGAGTCAAAGGCAGGAAATGCTGCCCACATGAAAAATGGCTAAGGACGAAAGCACTCACATAGGCCAAGCCGGCTCCTCGCCTAGCCGTCCGGTTGCTGAGCAGCCGGCCGGCCGGTTTCTCACTTAACTTGCTACGTTCTGAGCGGCCAAAGTACTTGCCTTCCCAAAATGGCCAAGTACCTGACCCTGCCAACAGACCGAAGAGCGGCTGTCTGACCGGAAAGGTGGCGGCCAAGGGAAGACAGCAAAGGAAAAAGCCAAAATAACAGAAAGCAAGATAAGTCGGAGCTCGGCAGAGCACAACCTATGCGAGAATTAAATTATATAGCAAGAGGCCCTTGGCTAGCATTCAACAAAGTTTGAATACACCCCCAGTGGGTGGAACTGCGCGAATTTAACAAGTTTGTTCTAGAGACTACAAAAGCAGATAAGATAAGTTGGCAGCCTAGGCCAGAGGAGCAGTGGGCGGGTCCGGCAGGTTGGCGGAGTCGGCGGCACCGGCTGGTGGAGTGGCCGTTTGGCGAGTCTCGGCTTGGTCGCCATCAGCAGCAGTCAGTGCACCCGCGCGCGGCTCGTTGCTCGAGGCCCGATCGAGCTGAGGCTGGCCGTCCGCTCCGCCCTCCGGTGCGTCGTCTTCATCATCCTCGCCTTCCTCATCCTCGCCTCCGTCGCTGGAGGCGATCTCTTCTGCCGAGTCCTCGCCGTCATCAGGGTTCAGCCCGAACCAGTCCGGTGGCACCTCGGCACCCTCCTCGTCCAGCTCGGGGAGGAAGACACCGGTCTCGGTGTACTCGGCGATCGCCGCCGCTCGACGAGTGAGCGCAGGCCCCACTGCCACCAACTCTTCCATGGCCTCCTGCCGGAACGTGGCCAACTGGGCCAGGTCCAGCCCAGGATACCACGCCTTGACGAACTCCAAGGCCCTTCGGGCGCCTGCCCGAGCGGAGGAGCCCTTCCAAGCCTCGAAGTGGCCGATTGCTGCCTCCAACCAGTCGGCGGTCCGACCGGGGGTGCGTGGAGCTTGGCCGCCTGTCTAGAGGGCGGAAACCAGCTAGGACCCAGCGCACTGAAGGCGGCGGAGCAGACGGTGAATCGGCTGCAAGCGCGTCCGGACGGCCAGGAGCTGCTCGTTCATGTTTCGAGGCGCGTCGAGCGGGATCTCCACTCCTTCCCTCCTACGCTGGTCGCGCCGCGCCTCAATGGCCTGGCTGACGGTGACGGCGTGCCCAGGAAAGAAGTCTACGCAAAGAAAAAACAAAGATCAGAAGTCGGAAGCCGACTCTCGATGCAGTCGGCAGCTATTCCAAAGAAAGAAGTTTACCGTCGATCATATCCTCAATCTCGCCGTAACCAGCGGCGAGGATCGCCTCCTTCTCAACCCACTTTGAGCGTTTGGTCTCAAACTCGGCCTGAAGGGCGCCTTTCACCTCCTTAAGTTTCTGGAGCTCCGCCTTGTGCCGATCCGCCTGGTCCGCCAACTTCTTGGCCAGACGGTCGCGCTCTAGGGCCGCCTTGCTGCACTCCGCCTCTTTGGCGCGCAACTCGGTCTAGACTTCGCCTAGGCGCTGCTGCAGGGTGGCGTTGGCTCCTGCAAAAATGAGAAAGAGAAGACAAATCAACAAAGTTGACCAAAAAGAAAAGTGGTCGCTGGAAGATCCGGCCCGACTGCTCAGCAGTCGGCCCGAATCTCGGGGGCTACACCCAGCGGGTGCGCTGATGCGCCCCCGCGAGGAAGAAGACGGAATGCTTACTTCGGCTCTCGGTCAGGTCGGCGGTCCGCTTAGCCAGCTCCTGGACCTGGGAGTTGAAGGCGGCCACGCGGATGTTGTGGTAGTCCTGCAACAAAGACAAAGAAGAAAAAACAAGTTAGCACTCGAAACTTATCTTAAAGTTCCGAGCCGCCTGCTCAGCAGCCGGCCCGGAACTCGGGGGCTACACCCAGTGGGTGCGCTGGCGCGCCCCCACGGAAGATTGCAAGAATCAAAAGAAAGAAAAACAAAGCAAAGAGGCGTACCTGGACGGCCGTTCGCGTCGCCAAGAACGCCTTCGTATACTACTGGAGGGCGGCACCTTGGGCCTGGAGCTGGGCCTGAACGTCCTGCGCGGCCTTGTTCAGCACGCCCGTCCCGCTCCCAGGCTTCCATTTTGGCAGAACGGCACTGGTGGCCTCTACGTCTGGGGTCGACGAGCTCGCGGCCCCGGTCTCCTGCGCCCGTGGCGCCGAGGCCGCCTTCGCTGCACGACGGCGCCCTGGAGGACGGACCACAGGGGTCGCCCCCACCACCAGCTCGCCACCGACCGGCGGCGCCGGCGGCACGTCAGACCGACTACCTCGGGCCTCGGCAGTCGGCGCTTGCGGGAGCACCTCCGTCCCCGGGACGATGGCATCGCCTCCCCTCCTCTCCACGACCGGCTGATCGTTGCCGGCCCCTCCCTCTTCCCCCTACTTATAGCGAGAAAATGCTTGACGATGGTGGGCTGCGGCGGCGCTTCAGTGGAAGGGAAGGGCACTGCGGCAGCGGAGAAGGTGAAGAACGGCGAGGGGAGAGGAGGGCGCGCGTGCATCTGCCGCCCCCCCTCTTCCCCCTACTTATAGCCCCAGGCGGCGAAGCCGAGGGGGCGGGAGCGTGGGGGATCGTGGGATTAACTGTGCCCACTCCCCCACAATCCCACGATTGCGGCGCCCGTAAAGGCGCGTATTAATTGCCGCGGAAGCCCAACCGTCTACCTTGGCCGCAGCGGATCCGCGCGCGTGCCGAGGCACTGTAGCGGCGGGCCCCAGCCTGCGGCGACGTCTTGTCGCGCGTGTGGGCTGGCAGGCCGGCTTGACCTGCTAACGCCACGTGGCCGACAGGCGCGGGCGGCGAGTCTGACGTCTGGCTAGCACGCCACCTGGTCCCCACCACGACGCTTCGAAATCACCAGGCGGCCCGCCTGGTCGCGGCCGACCCCTACCAGCCAGCACTTCGGAAGACGGATGAAGCACAATACCAGACGACCCGCAATATGAAGCTGCTGAGGCTTCTCGCCCCTTCAGCCGTGGCGCCCCACCAGCTTCGGGGACTACTATCGGAGTAAATGACCACGGGTAGCCTCATCAGCTCCCCTTGGTATTTCAAGTGTAACACCCCCTTGTAATGACCACAGTGATCAACTGCTAATATTGCCATGTCATCATCAAATGCAGTGCCTTGTCACCTTGGGTTAATTATTCAACTCAAATTCAAAATTGAAAATCAACTTAAATTCAAAAGTGCAATTTGAAGTTGATCAAATCCTGCTGGAAAAATGTCCATTAAATGGCAAATAATCCAGGAACCTTCCTAAAATCAACATCAAAATATTTGGAGTCAGATAAATGGCCCAAACAATTTGGAACAGCCCCAAAAACAGAATGTTTGATATATTTAAAATCATATCAAATTCCAACAAACTCCAAATTCACTCAAGCTACTTTTTGGTGGAAGTGGATATTGCAATGCAATATTTGGAACAACTTCCACATTTTTCAAAAGAGCACAAGTGGCCTAATCATTTCGCAACAGAAAAGAAAAGAGAAAAGGAAAAGAAATAAAAGAAAAGGACTAAAGCTGGACTGGACCAAGTGCACAGTGCATTGGCCCAGCCCAGCAGGCCCACCTCGTCTCTCTCCCTCACGTGTCGTCGTCCTCCTGGCCGAGCGCCCGCGCTCCGGTCGCCGCGCGACACGACGACGGCCACCGACGCCCGCGGTCGCCCGGGAGGATAAGGGCAAGCCCCATCCCCTCCCCCTGGTACCCTCGCTCACTTCCTCCCTCTCTCCCTCGCTCGCTTCGCCTTGTTTCCCCTCCAGATCCGGCCGCCGAGCACCATCGCCGCCGCAACTCCGGTGCCACCGCGGCCACCGTCACCGCCTCGCCTCGCCTCGGTGTCCAGCACCTCCGCCATGGTCGACTGCGTCGCTTGGAGCCGTTGAAAGGAGCCGGGGAGCCCCGCAACGGCCGCATCTCCGTCATCTTCTTCCTCTGTCGCCGGAGATCTTCCTCCTCACCGGCGACGCCTCTGCAGCTCCTAAGCATCCACGGGTCTTACGTGACCGCGCGGTGAGCTACTCCCTCCCCTGCTTCTCCCCGTTGTCCACCTCGCGTACCGTAGCTAGCCGACGTCGAAACCGAGCTCTGTTCGCCGCGGGTCGTGTCGCCGCCGTGGCCATAGCCACTGTCGTGCTCGCTTGAGCACGGCATTGAGCTCGTGGTGCCCCCAGGAGCTCAGCAAGCCCGAGCACGTACCTCCCCGTGCCCCCTAGCGCTGGATCCATCACCGTCCGAACTCCGGCGCCACTTTGGCTCGTCGCCGGCGTTGTTCCGGTCGCCTCCGGCGCCCCGCGATAGTCCAGGTGAACGCGGCGTTGAGCGCCCGTTCTAACGCATCCAACCGCGCGCGATTTGGTGCGGTGTGATGCAATCCTGGGAGACTCCGGCGAGGTCCGCCGCGGATTCGGTCACCGGAGCAACTCCGGTGGCCGCGGACGACGTGACAGGTGGGGCCCACCCCCTGAGAGACTGCCGGTGGGCCCCAGCTTCTCCGTTGACCACGTTGACCTGGTCAACGTGGCACTGTTCACCCTCTCACTGACAAGTGGGCCCTCACGCTAATTAAGTTAAATAACAAATTTGATTAATAAGGATAATTAGTTTAAGGTAATTACCCACTGACAGGTGGGGCCCGCTCCCCTAATTAATCCAAATAGATTAGTTTAAAACACTGTTAGTCTAACTGAGGCTGACATGTGGGTCCGACCTGTACAGCCGCTGTTGACTTGCTGATGTCAGCATGACATCATGCTGACGTCATAATTCATTTTCTGTAAATAAAATAATTCCAGAAATTCAAATAATCTTTAAAAATTCATAACTTTTAAACCGTAGCTCAGATCGAAAAAGTTAAAACATGAAACTTGCTCAGAACGACGAGACGAGTTTGATCGTGTCGTCTGTTTCTTTATCGGAACCCCCTACGTAGAAGAACTCGTAACCCCGGACCCGTATCCGGCAGATGAATAGTGCACCCGCACCGGTAAATAAATTCCAGAAAAATCCTAAAATAACTAAAATGCCTTAGATGCATATTCAGGCAACCCTGCACTGCATCATAGCATAGCACGCACTGTGTGGCATATGTTTGCATATTGTTTACCTGTTTCCTCCCCCTCTTCTCTCTCGGTAGATCCCGACGCAGACGTAGCTCCCGAGGCAGACGCAGCTCCGGAGTACGACTACGTCCCCGACGACACCCCTGAAGACCTTGCCCTTGCCCCCGAGCAAACAGGCAAGCACCCCCATTTTGAGCATGCCTATATCACCTATTCTATTCTCTCTATTGCTTGCATTAGAATTGCTACTGCTACTGTTTTCCTATATCTGCTGCATAGCCTGTTTATTGTAACCTGCCTTGCTACCTTGTTGGTTATCCAAGACTGCTTAGCATAGCCTGGTAGAGACACGACAGAGACCCCCACTTGATCCCGACTGCCCTGCTGGATATCAGAAGACCCGATCACCGGGATTGAAGATCAGACCCTGACACGACACATCACTTCCCCCTTAGTTGCCGACACTACTGGATTATCGTCAAGTGCCGAGGGTGATACCTCGTCAGCACTGCTGATGTTGACCTTGTAGGTTAGTTACTCGGTCGTGGTAAGCGAGGGTGATTCCGCCTACACCACCCCCGATAACGACATCGTCGCACAACACTTCAAGCGTGGACCTCGAGGGTGATTCCTCCTTTGTTCACCTTGACGACAACATCGAGCGGGAATTCCTTCGAGGGTGAATCCTCAGGATTCCCCTTGATATGGTAGCCCCACGGTTGCCTTATTTAACGGATGATACTGATACTTGAGAAGGCGGGTCGACCCTGAGGGGTACCCGCGAGTGATGGATAGATACCCGTAAGATATTCCACGAGGCGTGGCCGGGCATTCCTCGCCCTTGCCGCAAGCCCTCGAGACGGGGCGACGGGGTCACATCTTTCGTGAGTCTCTGCTCGTTACCGCAAGCCACTAGGACACTACGGTTTGGATATTTGATCCGAGGGGCCTCTGGCCCGATAGCACTAATCATCACGTGGGCATAGTATGGGCGTTCTGCGTCGTATACATCAGCCGAAGCTCTATTGACGTCAGCGAGGAGCGGCCCGTTTTGGATTGGACTGGGAACGCAACTGCGCTTGTATTAAGGGGTTGCTAGGTCTGCTTCCAAAACGTCCTCGCAACGTGCAGGGTTCCCGGGGCGAAGGCCCAAGACCCCCGGGGGCATAGGTTAGTCCGGCGTGCTAACCTCTCTTTAGAGCCTAGGTCGGGTTGCGACGTGTTGCTTAGCCGAGGCCGGGCATGACCCAGAAAGTGTGTCTGGCCGAAGTTAAGCGAGCGTGGTGGGTAAGTTGGTGCACCCCTGCAGGGAAGAAACTTCTATCGATAGCCTGTCCTACGGTAACGGACACTCGGAGTTGTATCCCGATCGGTACAACTAGAACATGTGATAAGAACTGGATAGTACGGCTCTGGGATTGCTTTCTCGCAGGGAGTCGAGAAAGGATCTCAGGCTGAGGTTGATGATTCTACTTTACTACTTTACATTATGTTCATCTGATCTCTTCTGATGCTGCAAGACTGCTGAAGACCGTTGAAGATGCTAGTCTTCGATAGGACTAGGATTCCCATCTATTCTGGCATTTCTGCAGCCCAGTCCACATATACAGCCCCCTTTTGAAAATGTTGCATATGTAGTGTAGATCCTTGCTTGCTGAGTACTTCGGATGAGTACTCACGTTTGCTTTATTTTCTTTTTCCCCATATTTCTTTTGATGTCACCAGACGTCGGAGCCCCTGAGCCAGATGCCCCAGTCGACGACCACTACTACTACCCGCCTGGCGAGTACTACTACTACGAGGTGCCACCTGACGACCAGGAGTAGGATCGGAGGGTCCAGGGCAGGAGGCCTACGCCTTTCGATCGTAGCTTTTATTTTACCTCGCCTCTGTGAAGGCTTATCTCTCTTTCTCTCTGTAATATATATCTGTACTCAGATATCTGATGCTTCCGCTGACGCTTGTATGCCATCGAGCTATGTATTCGAGCCCTCGAGGCCCTGGCTTGTAATATTAAGCTTGTATGACTTTATTTATGTTTTAGAGTTGTGTTGTGATATCTTCAAGTGAGTCCTTAGGCTTGATCGTGTGCATTTGCGTGTATGATTAGTGCACGATTAAGCCGGGGGCGTCACAGGTTGGTATCAGAGCCGACTGCCTCTAGGAATCCCCCTTCCCAATTCCTTGGCCGAAGTTGAGTCTAGTGGTCGAAAACTGTTTTACTAACTTGGCTGTGTGGCTTACGGGCCCACGTTGCCAACTGGGTGGTACTAACATCTTTTATTTCTCGATCTTTACTCTGGGATTCTATCCTCTCTTCTATTCGGGTTTTGCAAATTTACCAAACGCCGACACTTAGGATCACGTAATTCATATCCATCCGGAGAGCTGGATTCAGTGCGATTTCCTTGTCATTGATCTGATTAGTCTGATAATCATTTTCCTTTCCATTGTTTTGTTTAACCTTTCCTTTTGAGATTGGTTATATTTCTCAATGTCTTATGACAATCCTGAACTTCTTTATTTCAGATGGATCGACTGTTCCCCCCTCGTCCTACGACGCAACTTGTGCTTCGCACCTGTGCTCGAGACGCCCCTGGGTTTCCAGCTGTTCTGATCGCCCTCTTGATCAGGCTGGGATACCACTGGTGCCCCGAGTACATGGTCTACGAGGTTTATCGTGAGTTCAACCAGGAGCAGTACTATGCTGATGTTCGCATCTACGATCAGCAGGATAACTCTGACACTGAGCTTCACCATTTTCACGGCATCGGTGTGACGATTGAGATGGCAGTACATGATGCTGCTTACTCTGCTGTCGCACGACTTCGAGGACAGTTCAGTGCTGACTTGGATGCCTCTGAGTATCGGTACATTCCGTATGCCCCTGCTGGAGATGCTACCGGATACTACACAGCTATCTGTGCCCCATACGAGCCTCGTCGCTACGATCAGCGAGTTCTGGTCCACTATACTCAGGCTCTGGATCGCACTGTTCGTGCACTTGCTGTCGAGTTGTTTGCCACTCGAGCATGCTACTACGAGGCTATGACACAATTGCTACCAGCTGTTCGTGCAGGGATACATCCGGAGTACATTCTTTACCCGAGCAGGACTGAGATACCATCAGGGATCGTTTGGCCTGCTGTGGGAGGTCACACGCCTGCACGTGGACCTCTTCTCTCATCTCGAGACCGGGTTCTGCATCAGAGTGCCCATGGAGCGCAGGATCCTTCTGCGACAAACGTCCGTCGTCCGCACTTGCAGTTACCCCGTTTCAGTGGTTTTCTCCGACGTTGATGTAGCCTTTGCTATGTCGCGTTGTGTACTTCCTTACCGCGTGTCTGCGCGCCGCCTAGCATGTCTAGCTTTTCATTTGCGCCGTTATGCTGCCCGAATGTAACCGACTATGTATGGATCTATATGTCTTAATGACTACTTTTAGCATCTGTGCACTATTTCAATAATGTCGAGTTACATCATGTTTATTGCTAAGCACTTGCATGAGCTATTGCTGAAATACCCCTGTTGAATTAGCAGGATGGCTGACAACAATCCACCACCGCCGCCACCACCTGATTACATGGCAGCGATGATGCAACAGTTTGAACTCAACCGCCAGTTTATGACCGGAATTATGCAGCAGTTCCCTCGTCCTGATGCTAATCAGCAGCCATTCTCCATCACCTTGCCAGAGTTTATGCGGCTCAGCCCATCTTTCTTCCGCAACACAGTCAACCCATTGGATGCCGATGACTGGCTGTGTGACATTTCCCATGAGATGGAGTCTGCTGGTGTCGCCCAAGTCAACTATGTCACCTTCGCGACATACCTTCTGAAGGGTCCTGCTTCCCAATGGTGGGCCACTTACCGACAGACCCTGCCACCTGGTACTGTCGTCACTTGGGCAGAGTTCAAGATTGCTTTCCGTGCCCGCTACATTCCTCAAGCCGTCATAGCTCGGAAGAAGGCCGAGTTCCGTAGTCTTGTTCAGGGCAACAAAACTGTGGAAGTCTATCAGCGCGAGTTTCTTGACTTATCTCGCTACGCTGAAGAAGACATTCCTACTGATGAGCGAAGACAAGAGAAGTTTCGTGAAGGACTACATCATGATATACAGTTAGCTCTGTTAGTCCAAGATTTTCCTGATTTCGCCACCTTGGTGAATAAAGCTATCATGGTTGAAACTGGACTGAAGAAACACAAAGAAGCGTCCAGACGCACCCGTGAGTCGGGCTCATCTTCGGGCTCGTCTTCCCAGAAGCGTCGCATCTGGTTTCCTCAAGGCATGTTTCGTTCAGCAGCACCTGCACACAGGCCCTCTTATGCTGCTCCACGTCTGCCTCCTCCACCACCGAGGCAGCCTCTGCCAGCTCCAGCACCTCGAGCTCCAGCACCCCGTCCTGACAGCGGACTGTGCTTTAAGTGTGGCAAGCCAGGTCACCGTGCTAGAGATTGTTCTCAGAATCAGAATCAACTGGCTCTTCCCTCTGCCGGCCGTGGTATTGGCCGTGGTATTCCTCAACAACGCAACTTTAATGCCAGACCTTCTTATGGTCGTGGGCAGAGCTATCACGTCAACATGTCTGAAGCTCCGGATCAACCAGATACAGTGATGGGTACACTTTTTGTTAATTCAGTACCAGCATCCGTTTTATTTGATTCAGGAGCATCGCATTCATTCATGTCGGAACATTTTGCACTTTTGCATAGCGTTAAGTGTGACAATCTGGAACATCCATTAGGAGTACACACTCCCGCGGGTAGATGTCGAGCTACCCTGTACAGCCCTGAAGTCACTGTTGAGATTGAAGGGTTGCACTTTCATGCAAATCCCATTATCCTGCAATCTTCAAAGATTGACCTTATACTGGGAATGGATTGGTTGAAGGCTCACTACGCCTCAATCAATTGCGCCACTAAAGTTGTACACCTCCTGCACCCATCGAATGAGCTAGTGAATTATCAAGCTCATATCACACAGAACGCTGAGGCTCAGATTTATGCCTTAAATGCGTTGAATGCTTCTCCACTTGAAGGGATCGAGAATATCCCAGTTGTTTGTGACTTCCCGGATGTTTTTCCAGAAGAACTTCCAGGAATACCCCCTGCTAGAGCTGTCGAGTTCGTTATCGACTTGAAGCCTGGCACCACTCCTATTGCGAAGCGTCCTTACAAGATGCCTCCGCACCATCTTATCGAGCTTAAGGAAGAAATTGATAAATCCTTAAGGAAGGGTTTCATCCGTCCTAGTTCCTCTGCTTGGGGAGCACCTTCTCTCTTTGTTAAGAAGAAGGATGGGACTAACCGTCTGGTTCAAGATTATCGTCCTATCAATCAGGCAACTATCCAGAATAAATATCCGCTTCCCCGGATCAATGATTTATATGATCAACTCGTTGGATCTTCGGTGTTCTCTAAACTCGACTTGAGGTTGGGTTATAACTAGATCCGTGTCCGCGAAGAGGATATTCCCAAGACCGCATTCGTTACACGCTATGGATCGTATGAATACACCGTCATGTCATTTGGTCTGACGAATGCTCCAGCTACTTTTTCTCGCTTAATGAATTATATATTCATGGACTACCTCGACAAGTTCGTCGTGGTATACCTGGATGATATTCTGGTATATTCAAAGAATAAGGAAGAACATGCCGAGCATCTTCGTCTTGTTCTGGAGAGACTTCGAGAGCACAAGCTGTATGCCAAGTTCTCTAAATGTGAATTCTGGCTTCCTGAAGTGACCTACCTTGGACATGTGATTTCCAAGGACGGTATTGCCGTTAACCCGGAGCGTGTTCAGGCTATCCTTGACTGGACTCCTCCGAAGAATGCCAAGCAAGTCCGAAGCTTTCTCGGTCTAGCCAGTTATTGTCGCCGATTCGTCGAGAACTTCTCCAAGATCGCCAAGCCCCTGACTAATCTGCTCCACAAAGGCGTTAAGTTTGAGTGGACAGACAAGTGTCAGGAAAGTTTCCAGACCCTCAAGGACAAGCTCACTTCTGCTCCAGTGCTTGCTCCTCCTGATTCTCGCAAGGACTTTGTCATATATTGTGACGCCTCTCGTCAGGGATTAGGCTGCGTCCTAATGCAAGAGCGGAGAGTAGTTGCATATGCTTCACGTCAATTGCGTCCACATGAAGAGAATTATCCGGTGCATGATCTTGAACTTGCAGCAGTGATGTATGCATTGAAGTTATGGCGACACTATCTTCTGGGTAATCGGTGTGAGATTTACACCGATCACCAAAGTCTGAAATACTTGTTCACTCAACCAGATCTTAATCTCCGACAACAACGATGGTTAGAAGCTATTGCGGATTATGACTGCGGTATTTCTTATACCCCGGGCAAGGCTAATGTAATGGCCGATGCTCTGAGTCGCAAGTCATATTGCAATAACCTCATGGTTAGGCAAGCTCAACCTCGTCTTCACGCAGAACTGACTCAGCTGAATCTGCGAATTGTTCCCCAAGGTTTTCTTAATAACCTTATGGTACAGCCAGACCTTCTGAAGGCTGTTAAAGAAGCGCAAGCCAAAGATGCTGAAATTGACTTGATGAAGAAGGAACTTCACCTTGAGAAGTACCGGGATTTCTCCGTTGCTGAAGATGGAACGTTATATTTCAGAGACCGCATCGTAGTACCTCGCTTCGAGCTTATGACTGACAAGGTCATGAAGGAGGTCCATGATACACCGCTGTCTATCCATCCGGGTAGCACTAAGATGTATCGAGATCTTCGTCAAAGGTACTGGTGGTCTAGAATGAAACATGACATCGCTCGTTATGTTGCTGAATGTGACGTGTGCCGTCGCGTGAAAGCAGAATATCAGAAACCAGCTGGAATTCTTCAACCGCTCCCTATTCCTCTATGGAAGTGGGATAAAGTGCAGATGGACTTCATTACTGGTCTTCCTAAGTCTCAGAAGGGTCACGATGCCATTCTTGTCGTCGTCGACCAACTCTCCAAGGTTGCTCATTTCCTACCTGTTAAGGAGACTATCACTGCTAGCCAGCTAGCAGAACTATACATCTCCAGAATTGTTTCACTTCACGGTATTCCGAAGAAGATTAGTTCAGATCGTGGTGTTCTCTTTACCTCCAAGTTCTGGGAAAGTTTCCAACAAGCAATGGGAACTCACATTACATGGAGTTCAGCTTATCATCCTCAGTCCCAAGGCCAAGTTGAGCGAGTCAACCAAGTGCTTGAAGATATGCTACGTGCTTGTGTTATATCCTTCGGTAAGAAATGGGAGGAATCTCTTCCATATGCCGAATTCCCTTATAATAACAGTTATCAAGCCAGCTTGAAGATGGCCCCCTTTGAAGTTCTCTATGGTCGTAAATGTCGAACCCCTCTGAATTGGTCAGAAACTGGGGAACGACCTCTTGTTGGACCGGACATTATTCAGCATGCCGAAGAACAAGTCAGAATTGTCCGGGAGAACCTCAAGGCAGCTCAAGACCGTCAGAAGAGTAATTATGATCGTAAGCGATGGGGTGTAATATATCAACCGGGTGATCATGCTTACCTTCGAGTCACTCCTATGAAGGGCACCCGTCGTTTCGGAATCAAGGGCAAGCTAGCTCCTCGCTATATTGGTCCTTTCCGCATCGTGGCTAGACGTGGACATGTGGCATATAAATTGGAGTTGCCGCCACAGTTCTCTCATATTCATGATGTCTTCCATGTGTCGCAACTTCGAAAATGCTTCAAGGAATCTCCGCACCGTGCAGTGGATCACGAGATGCTTCAACTCCAAGATGACTTATCTTATAAGGAGCATCCGATTCGCATCCTCGACGAAGCTAAACGTCGTACTCGTCAGAAGACGACCAGGTTCCTGAAAGTACAGTGGTCAAATCACACTGAAGATGAAGCCACTTGGGAACGCGAGGATCATCTTCGGGAAGAATATCCCGACCTCTTCCCTTCTACCTCCTAAATTCTCGGGACGAGAATTTCTTTTAGAGGAGGAGAATTTGTAACACCCCCTTGTAATGACCACAGTGATCAACTGCTAATATTGCCATGTCATCATCAAATGCAGTGCCTTGTCACCTTGGGTTAATTATTCAACTCAAATTCAAAACTAAAAATCAACTTAAATTCAAAAGTGCAATTTGAAGTTGATCAAATCCTGCTGGAAAAATGTCCATTAAATGGCAAATAATCCAGGAACCTTCCTAAAATCAACATCAAAATATTTGGAGTCAGATAAATGGCCCAAACAATTTGGAACAGCCCCAAAAACAGAATGTTTGATATATTTAAAATCATATCAAATTCCAACAAACTCCAAATTCACTCAAGCTACTTTTTGGTGGAAGTGGATATTGCAATGCAATATTTGGAACAACTTCCACATTTTTCAAAAGAGCACAAGTGGCCTAATCATTTCGCAACAGAAAAGAAAAGAGAAAAGGAAAAGAAATAAAAGAAAAGGACTAAAGCTGGACTGGACCAAGTGCACAGTGCATTGGCCCAGCCCAGCAGGCCCACCTCGTCTCTCTCCCTCACGTGTCGTCGTCCTCCTGGCCGAGCGCCCACGCTCCGGTCGCCGCGCGACACGACGACGGCCACCGACGCCCGCGGTCGCCCGGGAGGATAAGGGCAAGCCCCATCCCCTCCCCCTGGTCCCCTCGCTCACTTCCTCCCTCTCTCCCTCGCTCGCTTCGCCTTGTTTCCCCTCCAGATCCGGCCGCCGAGCACCATCGCCGCCGCAACTCCGGTGCCACCGCGGCCACCGTCACCGCCTCGCCTCGCCTCGGTGTCCAGCACCTCCGCCATGGTCGACTGCGTCGCTTGGAGCCGTTGAAAGGAGCCGGGGAGCCCCGCAACGCCCGCATCTCCGTCATCTTCTTCCTCTGTCGCCGGAGATCTTCCTCCTCACCGGCGACGCCTCTGCAGCTCCTAAGCATCCACGGGTCTTACGTGACCGCGCGGTGAGCTACTCCCTCCCCTGCTTCTCCCCGTTGTCCACCTCGCGTACCGTAGCTAGCCGACGTCGGAACCGAGCTCTATTCGCCGCGGGTCGTGTCGCCGCCGTGGCCATAGCCACTGTCGTGCTCGCTTGAGCACGGCATTGAGCTCATGGTGCCCCCAGGAGCTCAGCAAGCCCGAGCACGTACCTCCCCGTGCCCCCTAGCGCTGGATCCATCACCGTCCGAACTCCGGCGCCGCTTTGGCTCGTTGCCGGCGTTGTTCCGGTCGCCTCCGGCGCCCCGCGATAGTCCAGGTGAACGCGGCGTTGAGCGCCCGTTCTAACGCATCCAACCGCGCGCGATTTGGTGCGGTGTGATGCAATCCTGGGAGACTCCAGCGAGGTCCGCCGCGGATTCGGTCACCGGAGCAACTCCGGTGGCCGCGGACGACGTGACAGGTGGGGCCCACCCCCTGAGAGACTGCCGGTGGGCCCCAGCTTCTCCGTTGACAACGTTGACCTGGTCAACGTGGCACTGTTCACCCTCTCACTGACAAGTGGGCCCTCACGCTAATTAAGTTAAATAACAAATTTGATTAATAAGGATAATTAGTTTAAGGTAATTACCCACTGACAGGTGGGGCCCGCTCCCCTAATTAATCCAAATAGATTAGTTTAAAACACTGTTAGTCTAACTGAGGCTGACATGTGGGTCCGACCTGTACAGCCGCTGTTGACTTGCTGATGTCAGCATGACATCATGCTGACGTCATAATTCATTTTCTGTAAATAAAATAATTCCAGAAATTCAAATAATCTGTAAAAATTCATAACTTTTAAACCGTAGCTCAGATCGAAAAAGTTAAAACATGAAACTTGCTCAGAACGACGAGACGAGTTTGATCGTGTCGTCTATTTCTTTATCGGAACCCCCTACGTAGAAGAACTCGTAACCCCGGACCCGTATCCGGCAGATGAATAGTGCACCCGCACCGGTATATAAATTCCAGAAAAATCCTAAAATAACTAAAATGCCTTAGATGCATATTCAGGCAACCCTGCACTGCATCATAGCATAGCACGCACTGTGTGGCATATGTTTGCATATTGTTTACCTGTTTCCTCCCCCTCTTCTCTCTCGGTAGATCCCGACGCAGACGTAGCTCCCGAGGCAGACGCAGCTCCGGAGTACGACTACGTCCCCGACGACACCCCTGAAGACCTTGCCCTTGCCCCCGAGCAAACAGGCAAGCACCCTCATTTTGAGCATGCCTATATCACCTATTCTATTCTCTCTATTGCTTGCATTAGAATTGCTACTGCTACTGTTTTCCTATATCTGCTACATAGCCTGTTTATTGTAACCTGCCTTGCTACCTTGTTGGTTATCCAAGACTGCTTAGCATAGCCTGGTAGAGACACGACAGAGACCCCCACTTGATCCCGACTGCCCTGCTGGATATCAGAAGACCCGATCACCGGGATTGAAGATCAGACCCTGACACGACACATCACTTCCCCCTTAGTTGCCGACACTACTGGATTATCGTCGAGTGCCGAGGGTGATACCTCGTCAGCACTGCTGATGTTGACCTTGTAGGTTAGTTACTCGGTCGTGGTAAGCGAGGGTGATTCCTCCTACACCACCCCCGATAACGACATCGTCGCACAACACTTCAAGCGTGGACCTCGAGGGTGATTCCTCCTTTGTTCACCTTGACGACAACATCGAGCGGGAATTCCTTCGAGGGTGAATCCTCAGGATTCCCCTTGATATGGTAGCCCCACGGTTGCCTTATTTAACGGATGATACTGATACTTGAGAAGGCGGGTCGACCCTGAGGGGTACCCGCGAGTGATGGATAGATACCCGTAAGATATTCCACGAGGCGTGGCCGGGCATTCCTCGCCCTTGCCGCAAGCCCTCGAGACGGGGCGACGGGGTCACATCTTTCGTGAGTCTCTGCTCGTTACCGCAAGCCACTAGGACACTACGGTTTGGATATTTGATCCGAGGGGCCTCTGGCCCGATAGCACTAATCATCACGTGGGCATAGTATGGGCGTTCTGCGTCGTATACATCAGCCGAAGCTCTATTGACGTCAGCGAGGAGCGGCCCGTTTTGGATTGGACTGGGAACGCAACTGCGCTTGTATTAAGGGGTTGCTAGGTCTGCTTCCAAAACGTCCTCGCAACGTGCAGGGTTCCCGGGGCGAAGGCCCAAGACCCCCGGGGGCATAGGTTAGTCCGGCGTGCTAACCTCTCTTTAGAGCCTAGGTCGGGTTGCGATGTGTTGCTTAGCCGAGGCCGGGCATGACCCAGAAAGTGTGTCTGGCCGAAGTTAAGCGAGCGTGGTGGGTAAGTTGGTGCACCCCTGCAGGGAAGAAACTTCTATCGATAGCCTGTCCTACGGTAACGGACACTCGGAGTTGTATCCCGATCGGTACAACTAGAACATGTGATGAGAACTGGATAGTACGGCTCTGGGATTGCTTTCTCGCAGGGAGTCGAGAAAGGATCTCAGGCTGAGGTTGATGATTCTACTTTACTACTTTACATTATGTTCATCTGATCTCTTCTGATGCTGCAAGACTGCTGAAGACCGTTGAAGATGCTAGTCTTCGATAGGACTAGGATTCCCATCTATTCTGGCATTTCTGCAGCCCAGTCCACATATACAGCCCCCTTTTGAAAATGTTGCATATGTAGTGTAGATCCTTGCTTGCTGAGTACTTCGGATGAGTACTCACGTTTGCTTTATTTTCTTTTTCCCCATATTTCTTTTGATGTCACCAGACGTCGGAGCCCCTGAGCCAGATGCCCCAGTCGACGACCACTACTACTACCCGCCTGGCGAGTACTACTACTACGAGGTGCCACCTGACGACCAGGAGTAGGATCGGAGGGTCCAGGGCAGGAGGCCTACGCCTTTCGATCGTAGCTTTTATTTTACCCCGCCTCTGTGAAGGCTTATCTCTCTTTCTCTCTGTAATATATATCTGTACTCAGATATCTGATGCTTCCGCTGACGCTTGTATGCCATCGAGCTATGTATTCAAGCCCTCGAGGCCCTGGCTTGTAATATTAAGCTTGTATGACTTTATTTATGTTTTAGAGTTGTGTTGTGATATCTTCAAGTGAGTCCTTAGGCTTGATCGTGTGCATTTGCGTGTATGATTAGTGCACGATTAAGCCGGGGGCGTCACATCAAGACATCAGGGCAGGCTGCGCCCCTCAAACATCAAAGACAAAGTACTGCTTTCCTGAGGCCGGCTGGTCCAGGCGGCCTGTTGCCAGGAGGTGGCGGAGCCTAGAAGACGGCCACAAAGTGGGCCGACTCCTAGCGGGCGGCTTCCTGGGAAGCCGGGTCCTAGCAGGCGGCCCCTCGCGCCCTCAAAGTTAGCGCCAATATAAACGTGATGAGGCAAGGCATGGCTACAGTACAAGCCTGCCACCCCCGAATCCGGGGCAGAGCGTGGCCACAGTACAGCGTACCAGGCGGACACCCCGCGCCTGATACGGCACTGTTGCCATGCCGCTCATGACATCACCCATGGCAGAAGAAGCCATGCTCCCACGACGGGCGGTCAGTACGGCCCGCAGGCGGCGGGCCCTACCTGTCCGTGAGAAGCCAGAGGGCGGCGAGCCCTGACCAGTCGGCTCAGGGGGAGGCCGGCTCCTAGCAGGCGGCCCTCCCCCTCCCTCAAAGTTTGTGCGCCATTAACCAGATGTGACAGGGTGTGGCTACAGTGAGCACCCGCCAGGCGGCGGGACTGTATCCATGCTCCCCCTGACGAGGCCTCCGTCATCAGGAGCGATGCTACAGCATAAAGCAGTCAACATGGCCCGCAGGCGGCGGGCCCTATCTGTCGGCTGAGATCACGGCAGTCGGCGGGACCCATTAGGCGGCAGGCCCCAGCGGTCGGCGAAGAAGCCGGCAACCGGTGACGCCGACAGCCGGGTCCCGCATCTGGCCGAATTACCATTGCACCCCTGGGGGGTAGGCCTATATAAACCCCCCAGGTCGCCCCATGCAGGGGGTTGGAACCTCTACCGAGCACCAAAATCACCATACACGCACGCAGAGAGAAAGGAATAGAGTTAGCCTTGCCTTTCTCCCTCTTCTAGCCAAACAGCTCAAGGAGCAAGCTTGTAGCTACTTGTTAAGGCAGTGATCATGCGGAGACCCCGCAGAGCGGGACTAGGGGTGTTATCTCCTAGGAGAGCCCCGAACCTGGGTAAGATCCGCAAGCGTACGCGGTCTCGTTCACTCCCGCTTCTAGAGCCCGGCGACGTACTTTTGTCCCCATCCACGATAAGCCACCCCCTGGCATATGTCGCACGATATCCCCGACAGCACTCGAGTGTGATATTGTGGCGGAGCTTCAGAGACTCTGATTATCTCCGCGTGATACTAAATGAGCCTATTGGATTTGGGTGTGTGATCTGAGTGGGTCGACGTGCCCTGTACGCACTACCACCACGCGGGATTATGGTTATGGGGCCCTCTACGTCGTACATTTCTCCCGAAAGCTCATCAGACGTCACGATTCACCGTGCGGGCTGATCGTCGGGAATGGGCTGGATACTTCACTGACGAGTTCAGTGTCGCGCCTGCACCCCGGCCAGCCACGCAACGCGCAGGGTGCCCAGGGCGATGGCCCAAGACCTCTGGGTGTATAGGTTAGTCTGGCGTGCTGACCTCTCTGCTGAGCCTAGGTAGGGCGCTGCTTCGTGTTGATCTACCGAGGCCAGGCATTACCCAGCAAGTGTGTCCGGCCAGAGTTGATCGAGCGTGTTGGGTAACAGTAGTGCACCCCTGCAGGGATGAATGATCTATCGATAGCCGGTCCTACGGTAAAGGACGCTCAGTATGTGTATCCTGATCTACTACTTGAACTGGATACTTGTTACTAAATTGAAGCTTCGGGATCGCTTTCTCGCTTGGGAGTCGAGGAAGGATCTCTAGGCTTTGCTTCAACATGTTTGCTAAATAAAATGATATTCTACTCTCTTCTACTGCTGCAAGATGATGGCTTCGTGAAGATGCTAGTCTTCGATAGGACTAGGCCTTCTCTCTATTCTGGCATTTCTGCAGCCCAGTCCACATATACAGCCTTTCTCCATTGATAATGTTGCATATGTAGTATAGATCCTTGATTGCTGAGTACTTTGGATGAGTACTCACGGTTGCTTTACTTTCTTTTTCCCCATACCCCACCTTGATGATACATCAGACGATGGAGTCCAGGAGCCAGATGCCACCACAGGAGCTTACTACCAGGAGGGTCCAGAGGGCACGTACTACTGGATCGAGCCGGCCGACCAGGAGTAGGATCGGATGCTCCCAGGCAGGAGGCTAACGCCTTTCGATCTAGTGTCGTTGTTTGTGCTAGCCTTCTTAAGGAAAACCTTGGCTAACTATGTCTGTACTCAGATAATATTTGTATGACTGACTTATGTATTCGGATCTTCGGATCCCTGGTCTGTAATTTTGTGGATCTCCGTTTATTTGTGTTAGAGTTGTGTTGTGATATCTTCCCGTGAGTCCATGTGCTTGATCGTGCATGTTTGCGTGCATGATTAGTGCACGATTGAATCGTGGGCGTCACAGTATAGGAGGACTCGGGAGGCTTGCTAAGTATTGCCTTCGTCCCAAAAAACTTGTCGTAATTTTTTTTCTATATATGGATGTATCTAACATTAACACAAATCTAAGACAAGTAATTCGGAACGGAGGGAGTAGGTGTTTGAGAGAGATAGAGGTGTCGACTGGAGTTTTGTCGTCGTCTTCATCAACGTCTTTTATAGTAGTGCTCTTGCGAATAAGTTTTCTGTCTCTACCGTGGCGGTGTCATGGGCTAGAGGAGTTTTTGACCTCGTAAATTTGTTTATACAAATCTGATGAATTTTGTTATTGTGTCGTGTTGCTTTTGTTGATTTGATTATTTGCGGAGTTGAACTCTTTCCTCAATGATGTAGTGAAGATCTTGTGGTTCGATAGCCTGCACTTGGGATTATTCTCGGCCCAAGTCCGGTCATGGCTTTCCATCTACTTTTGGATGGATGAGTCAATGGGCTTTCAAAAATCTTTGTTGGTAATCAAGTTCGTCCTGATGACCGAGTACCAATCTCTCTGAAATCTTAGAAATATTTCATCTTGCAAAGATTGATAATGCGAAGAAGATACCTCTACTCGATTTTATTGTAATTTTTAGCTGTAGAAATTACTTTGTAATCTCTTAGTTCTTGGATCTAAAGCATTGTATCTGTAATAGTTACGAGTATTTTTTTTTCCAACCGGGCTCACACCCCTTTCCATTAATTTTGCAATCAACGGAAATACATCAGTCTGTTTTCAAGTCTTTATCCAACCGCTTACTAAAGGGAGCTAGACCAAAATGAAACCAACTGCAAGCAAAAGGAGACTGAAAAGGGGTGAGGGAGTTGGCGCATCGTCAGGAAACCCACCACAGGACGACCCTGGAACGGATCATCCGCCATGGGGCGAAAACCTGATGACACTTACAAGCCACTGCCCAACTAAAAAGTTCAAAAGGATGAAACTGCTGTCGTACTGACGCTAAGCAAAAAGCTACTAGGAAGAACTAGTCCAGCGGGCATCAAACCCCAGTGGAAACAGGAACTAAACACTAGCAATGATCCCATCTAGCCGATCTGAATCCCGTCCCTATCTCCCAGGAGAAGTCTGCCACGAGGAAAGGATCTGTCCGCCAGAGCAGCAGCCGCGTGAGCCAACCTCTTCACCCCATTTTGGAACTTCACCTTGTCTTCCTCTTTAAGCAATTCTGCCCAATACAACATAAACGAGCAAGCAGTGAAAACAGCCTCCAGTGGAGTACGAGCAACATGTTTGTCAAAAGTAACTTTATTGCGAAGGCACCAAATCCCCCAACAGATGGCAGCAATAATCATCATATAGAAATGTTTCCCTCCTGGAAAGAACTTGTATAACCAAGCC
This sequence comes from Thinopyrum elongatum, assembly GCA_011799875.1. NCBI lineage: Eukaryota > Viridiplantae > Streptophyta > Magnoliopsida > Poales > Poaceae > Thinopyrum > Thinopyrum elongatum. The sequence continues at coordinate 136,361,422 of CM022298.1, forward strand.
CAACTTTGCCAAAGCAATCGAGGACAGCAAGAAGTCCCAGCTATCATCCCCAGCACCCCCAGACCGTACGGGCAAGCGGGCAAGTAAAGAACAAATGGTTCGTTGTTTCCACACTTGTACAAAAAGAGCACACAGGGTTTCCGGGCCACTTCCTATTGCGCAGGTTATCTCGCATAAGCACAACATTTTGAAATAGCTGCCATAAGAAGATTTTAATTTTCAGCGGGATAGTAGCTTTCCACACCCATTTATAGTTAGGGCCAGCTAAGCTTCTCTCTAACCACTCATAGACCGACTTAGTAGTAAATTTTCCTTTACTATTAAGTGCCCAGGAAACTGTATCAGGAGAGTCATTCAGAGGTAGTTTTTTAGCCTCCATGACCATCCAAGTCCACTGATCACCCAACTCACCAAACACCCTGCGCCTGAAACCAAGTTTGTAGTTGTTCGTCACCCAGGATGCAACAGTGTCATCCTGATCTTGGCAAATATTAAACAGATCAGGGAAACGATCACGCAAAGGAGTATTATCTACCCAAGGATCATGCCAGACTCTAGCCAGGTTTCCACTATTGATGTTAATTTTCCTACCCGCCATATATGTCTCTTTGACCTTCATGATAGCTTTCCAGCACGGAGAGTCGGAGAAACGACTCCGTATATTAGCCACTGTTTTATTTTTAAAGTATCTAGCCCTCACGATACGTTGCCACAGTCCATCACTCGTTTCAAGCTTCCACCACCACTTAACAAGCAGGCTAATATTCTGTTTATGGAGATCCTTGATCCCCAGCCCCCCAATTCTCTTAGATCGACACACTCTCGCCCACTTCACCATATGGTATCCATGTTTCTTATTTTTTTCTCCTCCAAAAGAATCGTCTACGATGTTTATCCATCTTCTCAATAAAAGTTTTATTGAAAAGGAACATCGACATAAGGTAAGATGGAATCCCATCAAGGCTGGATCCCAATAGCGTGAGTCTGGCCCCGGAGGATGCCGCATAGGCAATCCAGGCATCAAGTTTTTTGATCATTTTAACATCCAGGAAGTCCAGCTCCATATTCTTAAGAGTGGAGTATGTGACTGGAACTCCCAAGTATCTCATAGGTAAGGTACCCACTTGGCAACCAAACATGTTAGCATAGGTTAAATCAGTTTCATTATCCCCTCCGATAACGAAAACCTCACTTTTATCAAAATTGATTTTTAATCCTGACATGAGTTCAAAAAGATAAAGCAACAACTTGACATTGATAGCTTTGTCAATGTCATGTTCAAAACATAACACTGTATCATCAGCGTATTGAAGGATGCCAACCCCTCCCTCAATAAGATCGGCAGCTAGCCCTTTAACAAGACCATTTTTTTGAGCCGTAAGCACCATCTTAGTCAAGCATTCAGCCACAAGGTTAAACAGGAAAGGGGAGTGTGGATCACCTTGCCGCACCCCCTTAGCACTTTGTATGTACGGACCAACCTCATCATTGATCTTGACACTAATCGTGCCATTTTTAAGGATCTGAGATACCCACCCGCACCACTTGGAATTAAATCCACGTTTCTCATGGCAATCGAGTAAGAATTCCCAATTAACTTTGTCATATGCCTTCTCGAAATCAAGTTTAAGGACCACCCCCACTTGCTTTTTGATATGTGTATAATGCAACACCTCATGCAAAGAAAGTATGCCATCAACTATATGTCTCCCCTTAATGAAAGCATTTTGTTGGACATTAAACAGCTTATGAGCATACTTGCTAACCCTAATGTCCATGGCTTTGGTGATCAGTTTGTAAGGGCAACGTAACAGGCAAATGGGTCTATATTGTTGGATTTTTTTAGCATCGGTTGACTTAGGCAACAGAGTTATAATGCCATAGTTTAGGTGCTGCACATCCAACCTGCCCTCATAGAACCATTCAAACAGGCAAAATAGGTCCTGGGCTACCACATCCCAGCAATGTTGATAGAATTCAACAGGGATGTCATCCGGGCCAAGGGCACGGTTAGATCTCATATCAAAAAGAGCCTTTTTAATAGTTACGAGTATGAATTAAGTTACATCTCTACTACTATTAAAAGAGCAAACATAAATTCCCCTAAAGCCACACGTCAAACTGTACACAAGATAACCAGAACCCTCCGATCAGATCAACTTAAACACATCCAACTGCCTATATTATGCCAATGGTCTGTCATTTGGACGGTCCTTCACTTGCGGATCGTTCGCGAGTCGAACTCGCTCTCTTGCCACGCCTTTGACTCACGAACTCGAGTCGGACTCATTCACTGCTGACTTTTTTGAGGATCGTTCGTTCTTCACTCTCTTGCTATTACCCGCAGGGAGCGCAGCAACCGACGGTGCATATTATCATATAGAAAGAAGCGAAGCGTAGCGATTCGTACTACCGGAAAAGTGTCGCTAACCGCTAGGCAATAGAGTCAGCTTACGGGGTGGGGCGCAAGCAAGCGTAGCGAATCACGTAGAGTTGCCTCGGATCAAATGTTCTGCTGATCGTTCTGGCGCTGCCCATCTCCCGATCCCCGCGGCCTCACCAGCAAACACCGTGATTTGCGGATCGACTGCCACCCAAATCGTGCCTCCCCGACCCTTCTTCTCTGGCCCCATATCGAGAAGGACGGATCCGCAACAAACATGCGCCGCCGCTCCTCCCTTCCCCTCCTCGCGCCGCCCACCTCCTTGCTCCTGGGATGGCCCTCTTTCTACCGTCACCACACCCCTTCGGCGCCCTCGGTGGCTAGGCCTGCGAGGACGCCCGCCAACGGCATCCTCCCAGAGGCACCGGCACACTTGGGTTCTCCCGCCTACGCCGTTGAGTCCGTCAAGCCGCCTGCCCACGACGCCTCACGTCAGGGGAACCGCCTTTTTCCCCAGATCTGGATGAAAGCAGCCATGGAGACAGAACGACGAGGTGGGCAGCAAGATAGGAGAAAGCAGAGAGGAAGGGACCGGTCGGGGATGGATGAGATGGCTTCGATCCAGGACGGCGACAAGTAGGCATGGCAGCTCTGGGGAATTGCTCTGCCCGGATCTGGAAGATAGGGAGCATGGAAGCCGAACCGTGAGGCGTCAATGGGGATTGGAGGGAGGAAAGGGACGTGTTGGTGATGGATGAGGTAGTCTCGATCCGGAGCAAGATGAGGACGGCAACCTGCAGGCATGGCGAGGAGAGTAGGAGAAATAGGAAGGGCACAGTGGTGACGAGTTGAGTATGAATTGGCCCGCATTGGAGGTTAAGGTAGTCGGCCATCAGGGGGCTTGCTGTTGCTGCAGCTTTGCGTGCTTGCTTGCTGCTCATTGTCTGGTATGCATCTGCTGCCATTGCTGCGCGTGTGCGTGCGTTGTGCCACTGATGATGTGCGCATGGAAGAGGAAAGGAAGCAAGGCAGGTGAGTTTGCACAAATGCATCTAAAAGTATTTTACTTGATTTGGTGAATTGACCACACGCTTTTTGTTCTTTTAGGCGTCACCATGCACCGACACACATAACAGTTGACCACTGTAATATTGTTATTGGTAGAAATAAAATTCTTTTTTGGAAAGAATGAGGGTTACCATTCCCTGTGTTCCATAATGTGGTGCATATTTTTTTTTTCAAAAGTCAAACTATGCAAACTTTGACCAAGCATGAGTGTCAGTTCAAGAAAAGATGAAATTCGTCGGAAGAACTTCAAAATATATAATTGGTCGTTTAGGAAATGAGGGTTTGTTCCTCCGAGATTATATACAGTTTTTGTTACTTGCATTGTCAGGTTGGTGTTCTTCCACTAGAATATGTATTCCCCCGTTCGCATACAAAAAAGCAGGTAATCTTGTACAAAAAAAGTCAGTTTTGGTAGTGTGTACAGATAACATTATACAGACTGGCCATTTGTTTACCTTAAGGAGTGATTCATAACCGATCACTTCTGCTAATGATATAGCGCATCTCTGCAAGTCTGCATTTCCTTTTTTTTTCTTGTTAATATTATACAACTTAAGACAATCGTCTTTTTCCAGTTCGGTTTTTAAGTTTCATGTTTCTCTGAAAAAGTTATCACACTGATTTGAAAAGGTCAGATTTTCTACTCTACCAATTTAACTAGCCAAACAAAAATTATCATTTCCTGTACAATCAGTAAAGATCAAAAGAATGCATTATTTTACCTTACTGTACCCATGCAGCTTGTTGTGTGCAAAACAAAATTCTCAATTTTGTTCTCTATGTTGGTTCATGTGGATTGCCTGCGTCAGCTATGAACGATTCTTGCCACTGATAAATTTGATGCAGTTTATTTGCTTTCTTCTACTGTAATTTATAAGTTTCTTACAAGATGAACAACAAAAAAGAATTAACAAGACAATGTTTTGTATGCACAGTCTCTCCATTCCATTTCTGCAGCCGTGCAACACATTTATCGATTATAAGACCCTAAAAAAGGGGAAATGCTTTGTTGGTGTACATGTGCTTGACTCAAGCTCATTTTCAGTAACTTTTTTGTGTCATGGAGAAGGTTCAGGTTTGTGTTGGTGCTGAGATTCATGCATCGTAAGTTGAACATAAGCACAAACCATTTTATTTGGCAGGCGTAGAAAAGATAAGTAAGACAATGCCCTTTCTGAGCTTAGCAAGGGACGGCGCTTGATATAGGATCAGAAATTGGTAGGTATGTGAAGGAAATATGCCCTAGAGGCAATAATAAAGTTGTTATTTATATTTCCTTATATCATGATAAATGTTTATTATTCATGCTAGAATTGTATTAACCGGAAACTTAGTACATGTGTGAATACATAGACAAACAGAGTGTCACTAATATGCCTCTACTTGACTAGCTCGTTGATCAAAGATGGTTAAGTTTCCTAGCCATAGTGTGATTGACATGACCCATCCGTTAGCTTAGCACTATGATCGTTTAGTTTGTTGCTATTGCTTTCTTCATGACTTATACATGTTCCTATGACTATGAGATTATGCAACTCCCGAATACCGGAGGAACACTTAGTGTGCTATCAAACGTCACAACGTAACTGGGTGATTATAAAGATGCTCTATAGGTGTCTCCGATGGTGTTTGTTGAGTTGGCATAGATCGAGATTAGGATTTGTCACTCCGATTGTCGGAGAGGTATCTCTAGGGCCCTCTCGGTAATGCACATCATTATAAGCCTTGCAAACAATGTGACTAATGAGTTAGTTACGGGATGATGCATTACGAAACAAGTAAAGAGACTTGCCGGTAACGAGATTGAACTAGGTATGATGATACCAACGATCGAATCTCGGGCAAGTAACATACCGATGACAAAGGGAACAACGTATGTTGTTATGCGGTTTGACCGATAAAGATCTTCGTAGAATATGTGGGAGCCAATATGAGCATCCAGGTTCCGCTATTGGTTATTGACTGGAGATGAGTCGCGGTCATGTCTACATAGTTCTCGAACCCGTAGGGTCCGCACGCTTAACGTTCGATGACGATCGGTATTATGAGTTTATGTGTTTTGATGTATCGAATGTTGTTCGGAGTCCCGGATAAGATCACGGACATGACAAGGAGTCTCGAAATGATCGAGACATAAAGATTGATATATTGGAAGGCTATGTTCGGACACCAGAAAGGTTTCGGAAAGGTTCGGGCATTTTTCAGAGTACCGGGAGGTTACCGGAACCCCCGGGGGATTAATGGGCCTTATGGGCCTTAGTGGAAAAGGAGAGGAGGGCTGCAGGGTGGCCGCGCCCCCCCCCCCCCTGGCTTGGTCGGATTGGACTAGGGAGGGGTGGCGCCCCCCCCCCCCTCTTTCCTTCTCCCTTTCCACCTCTTTCCCTCTCTTAGAAAAGGAAGGGGACTCCAACTAGGATTGGGAATCCTAGTTGGACTCCCACTATAGGCGCACCCCTCCTAGGCCGGCCTCCTCCTCCTCCCTCCTTTATATACGTGGGCAGGGGGCACCCCAAAGACAAAAAAAAAGTTTCTCTTAGCCATGTGCGGTGCCCCCCTCCACAGAAACACACCTCGGTCATATCGTCGTAGTGCTTAGGCGAAGCCCTGCGTCGGTAACTTCATCATCACCGTCACCACGCCGTCGTGCTGACGGAACTCTCCCTCGACCTCAGCTGGATCAAGAGTTCGAGGGACGTCATCGAGCTATACGTGTGCAGATCGCGGAGGTGCCGTGCGTTCGGTACTTGATCGGTTGGATCGCGAAGACGTTCGACTACATCAACCGTGTTACTAAACGCTTCCGCTTTCGGTCTACGAGGGTACGTGGCACACTCTCCTCGCTCGTTGCTATGCTTCTCCTAGATAGATCTTGCGTGATCGTAGGAATTTTTTTGAAATACTACATTCCCCAACAGTGGCATCCGAACCAAGTCTATGCGTAGATGTTATTTGCACGAGTAGAACACAAAGGAGTTGTGGGCGTGGGTGTATACATATTGCTTGCCGTTACTAGTTGTTACTTGGTTCAGCGGTATTGTGAGATGAAGCGGCCCGGACCGACATTACGCGTACGCTTACGCGAGACTGGTTTCACCGCTGCGAGCACTCGTTGCTTAAAGGTGACTGGCGGGTGTCTGTCTCTCTCACTTTAGTTGAACCGGTTTCAATGAAGAGAGTTCTTTTAGAAGATCAAAAAGCAATCACTACACCACGTTGTGGTTTTGCGTAGGTAAGAATGGTTCTTGCTAGAAGCCCGTAGCAGCCACGTAAAACTTGCAACAACAAAGTAGAGGACGTCTAACTTGTTTTTGCAGGGCTTGCTGTGATGTGATATGGTCAAGACATGATGTGATATAATTTATTGTATGAGATGATCATGTTTTGTAACAGAGTTATCGGCAACTGGCAGGAGCCATATGGTTGTCGCTTTATTGTATGCAATGCAATCGCCATGTAATTATTTTACTTTATCACTAAGCGGTAGCGATAGTCGTAGAAGCAATAAGTTGGCGAGACGACAACGATGCTACGATGAAGATCAAGGTGTCGCGCCGGTGACGATGGAGATCATGACGGTGCTTTGGAGATGGAGATTAAAGGCACAAGATGATGATGGCCATATCGTATCACTTATATTGATTGCATGTGATGTTTATCCTTTATTCATCTTATTTTGCTTAGTTCGGCGGTAGCATTATAAGATGATCTCTCACTAAATTTCAAGGTACAAGTGTTCTCCCTGAGTATGCACCGTTGCTACAGTTCGTCGTGCCGAGACACCACGTGATGATCGGGTGTGATAAGCTCTACGTTCACATACAACGGGTGTAAGCCAGTTTTGCACACGCAGAATACTCGGGTTAAACTTGACGAGCCTAGCATATGCAGATATGGCCTCGGAACACTGAGACCGAAAGGTCGAGCGTGAATCATATAGTAGATATGATCAACATAGTGATGTTCACCATTGAAAACTACTCCATCTCACGTGATGATCGGACATGGTTTAGTTGATTTGGATCACGTGATCACTTAGATGATTAGAGGGATGTCTATCTAAATGGGAGTTCTTAAGTAATATGATTAATTGAACTTTAATTTATCATGAACTTAGTACCTGATAGTATTTTGCATGTCTATGTTGTTGTAGATCAATGGCCCGTGCTACTGTTCCTTTGAATTTTAATGCGTTCCTAGAGAAAGCGAAGTTGAAAGATGATGGTAGCAACTACACGGACTGAGTCCGTAACTTGAGGATTATCCTCATTGCTGCACAGAAGAATTACGTCCTGGAAGCACCGCTAGGTGCAAGACCCGCTGCAGGAGCAACGCCGGACGTTGTGAACGCCTGGCAGAGCAAAGCTGATGACTACTCGATAGTTTAGTGTGCCATGCTTTACGGCTTAGAACCGGGACTTCAACGACGTTTTGAACGTCATGGAGCATATGAGATGTTCCAGGAGTTGAAGTTAATATTTCAAGCAAATGCCCGGATTGAGAGATATGAAGTCTCCAATAAGTTCTATAGCTGCAAAATGGAGGAGAACAGTTCTGTCAGTGAACATATACTCAAAATGTCTGGGTATCATAATCACTTGACTCAGCTGGGAGTTAATCTTCCGGTTGATAGTGTCATTGACAGAGTTCTTCAATCACTGCCACCAAGCTACAAGAGCTTCGTGATGAACTATAATATGCAAGGGATGGATAAGACAATTCCCGAGCTCTTCGCAATGCTAAAGGCTGCGGAGGTAGAAATCAAGAAGGAGCATCAAGTGTTGATGGTCAACAGGACCACCAGTTTCAAGAAAAAGGGTAAAGGGAAGAAGGGGAACTTCAAGAAGAACGGCAAGCATATTGCTGCTCAAGTGAAGAAGCCTAAGTCTGGACCTAAGCCTGAGACCGAGTGCTTCTACTACAAAGGAACTGGTCACTGGAAGCGGAACTGCCCGAAGTATTTGGCGGATAAGAAGGATGGCAAAGTGAACAAAGGTATATGTGATATACATGTTATTGATGTGTACCTTACTAATGCTCGCAGTAGTGCCTGGGTATTTGATACTGGTTCTGTTGCTAATATTTGCAACTCGAAACAGGGACTACGGATTAAGCGAAGATTGGCTAAGAACGAGGTGACAATGCGCGTGGGAAATGGTTCCAAAGTCGATGTGATCGTCGTCGGCATGCTACCTCTACATCTACCTTCGGGATTAGTTTTAGACCTGAATAATTGTTATTTGGTGCCAGCGTTAAGCATGAATATTATATCTGGATCTTGTTTGATGCGAGACGGTTATTCATTTAAATCTGAGAATAATGGTTGTTCTATTTATATGAGTAATATCTTTTATGGTCATGCACCCTTGAAGAGTGGTCTATTTTTGTTAAATCTCGATAGTAGTGATACACATATTCATAATATTGAAACCAAAAGATGCAGAGTTGATAATGATAGTGCAACTTATTTGTGGCACTGCCGTTTGGGTCATATTGGTGTAAAGCGCGTGAAGAAACTCCATACTGATGGACTTTTGGAATCACTTGATTATGAATCACTTGGTACTTGCGAACCATGCCTCATGGGCAAGATGACTAAAACTCCGTTCTCCGGAACAATGGAGCGAGCAACAGATTTATTGGAAATAATACATACTGATGTATGCGGTCCGATGAATATTGAGGCTCGCGGCGGGTATCATTATTTTCTGACCTTCACAGATGATTTGAGCAGATATGGGTATATCTACTTGATGAAATATAAGTCTGAAACATTTGAAAAGTTCAAAGAATTTCAGAGTGAAGTGAAAAATCATCGTAACAAGAAAATAAAGTTTCTGCGATCCGATCGTGGAGGAGAATATTTGAGTTACGAGTTTGGTCTTCATTTGAAACAATGCGGAATAATTTCGCAACTCACGCCACCCGGAACACCACAACGTAATGGTGTGTCCGAACGTCGTAACCGCACTTTATTAGATATGGTGCGATCTATGATGTCTCTTACTGATTTACTGCTATCGTTTTGGGGTTATGCTTTAGAGACGGTTGCATTCACGTTAAATAGGGCACCATCTAAATCCGTTGAGACAACACCTTATGAACTGTGGTTTGGCAAGAAACCCAAGTTGTCGTTTCTTAAAGTTTGGGGCTGGGATGCTTATGTGAAAAAATCTTCAACCTGATAAACTCGAACCCAAATCGGAGAAATGTGTCTTCATAGGATACCCAAAGGAGACTGTTGGGTACACCTTCTATCACAGATCCGAAGGCAAGATATTCGTTGCTAAGAATGGATCCTTTCTAGAGAAGGAGTTTCTCTCAAAAGAAGTGAGTGGGAGGAAAGTAGAACTTGATGAGGTAATTGTACCTGCTCCCTTATTGGAAAGTAGTTCATCACAGAAATCAGTTCCAGTGATTCCTATACTAATTAGTGAGGAAGCTAATGATAATGATCATGAAACTTCAGATCAAGTTACTACTGAACCTCGTAGGTCAACCAGAGTAAGATCCGCACCAGAGTGGTACGGTAATCCTGTCCTGGAAGTCATGTTACTTGACCATGACGAACCTACGAACTATGAGGAAGCGATGATGAGCCCAGATTCCGCGAAATGGCTTGAGGCCATGAAATCTGAGATGGGATCCATGTATGAGAACAAAGTGTGGACTTTGGTTGACTTGCTCGATGATCGGCAAGCCATAGAGAATAAATGGATCTTCAAGAAGAAGACAGACGCTGATAGTAATGTTACTGTATACAAAGCTCGACTTGTTGCGAAAGGTTTTTGACAAGTTCAAGGAGTTGTCTACGATGAGACCGTCTCACCCGTAGCGATGCTTAAGTCCGTCCGAATCATGTTAGCAATTGCCGCGTTTTATGATTATGAAATTTGGCAAATGAATGTAAAAACTGCATTCCTGAATGGATTTCTGGAAGAAGAGTTGTATATGATGCAACCCGAAGGTTTTATCGATCCAAAGGATGCTAACAAAGTGTGCAAGCTCCATCGATCCATTTATGGACTGGTGCAAGCATCTCGGAGTTGGAATAAACGTTTTGATAGTGTGATCAAAGCATATGGTTTTATATAGACTTTTGGAGAAGCCTGTATTTACAAGAAAGTGAGTGGGAGCTCTGTAGCATTTCTAATATTATATGTGGATGACATATTGTTGATTGGAAATGATATAGAATTTCTGGATAGCATAAAAGGATACTTGAACAAGAGTTTTTCAATGAAAGACCTCGGTGAAGCTGCTTATATATTGGGCATCAAGATCTATAGAGATAGATCAAGACGCTTAATTGGACTTTCACAAAGCACATACCTTGATAAAGTTTTGAAGAAGTTCAAAATGGATCAAGCAAAGAAAGGGTTCTTGCCTGTGTTACAAGGTGTGAAGTTGAGTAAGATTCAATGCCCGACCACTACAGAAGATAGAGAGAAAATGAAAGTCATTCCCTATGCTTCAGCCATAGGTTCTATCATGTATGCAATGCTGTGTACCAGACCTGATGTGTGCCTTGCTATTAGTTTAGCAGGGAGGTACCAAAGTAATCCAGGAGTGGATCACTGGACAGCGGTCAAGAACATCCTGAAATACCTGAAAAGGACTAAGGATATGTTTCTCGTTTATGGAGGTGACAAAGAGCTCGTCGTAAATGGTTACGTTGATGCAAGCTTTGACACTGATCCGGATGACTCTAAGTCACAAACCGGATACATATTTATATTAAACGGTGGAGCTGTCAGTTGGTGCAGTTCTAAGCAAAGCGTCGTGGTGGGATCTACATGTGAAGCGGAGTACATAGCTGCTTCGGAAGCAGCAAATGAAGGAGTCTGGATGAAGGAGTTCATATCCGATCTAGGTGTCATACCTAGTGCATCGGGTCCAATGAAAATCTTTTGTGACAATACTGGAGCACTTGCCTTGGCAAAGGAATCCAGATTTCACAAGAGAACCAAACACATCAAGAGACGCTTCAATTCCATCCGCGATCAAGTCAAGGAGGGAGACATAGAGATTTGCAAGATACATACGGATCTGAATGTTGCAGACCCGTTGACTAAGCCTCTCTCACGAGCAAAACATGATCAGCACCAAGACTCCATGGGTGTTAGAATCATTACTGTGTAATCTAGATTATTGACTCTAGTGCAAGTGGAAGACTGAAGGAAATATGCCCTAGAGGCAATAATAAAGTTGTTATTTATATTTCCTTATATCATGATAAATGTTTATTATTCATGCTAGAATTGTATTAACCAGAAACTTAGTACATGTGTGAATACATAGACAAACATAGTGTCACTAGTATGCCTCTACTTGACTAGCTCGTTGATCAAAGATGGTTAAGTTTTCTAGCCATAGACATGAGTTGTCATTTGATGAACGGGATCACATCATTAGAGAATGATGTGATTGACATGACCCATCCGTTAGCTTAGCACTATGATCGTTTAGTTTGTTGTTATTGCTTTCTTCATGACTTATACATGTTCCTATGACTATGAGATTATGCAACTCCCGAATACCGGAGGAACACTTAGTGTGCTATCAAACGTCACAACGTAACTGGGTGATTATAAAGATGCTCTACAGGTGTCTCCGATGGTGTTTGTTGAGTTGGCATAGATCGAGATTAGGATTTGTCACTCCGATTGTCGGAGAGGTATCTCTAGGGCCCTGTCGGTAATGACATCACTATAAGCCTTGCAAGCAATGTGACTAATGAGTTAGTTACGGGATGATGCATTACGGAACGAGTAAAGAGACTTGCCGGTAACGAGATTGAACTAGGTATGATGATACCGACGATCGAATCTCGGGCAAGTAACATACCGATGACAAAGGGAACAACGTATGTTGTTATGCGGTTTGACCGATAAAGATCTTCGTAGAATATGTGGGAGCCAATATGAGCATCCAGGTTCCGCTATTGGTTATTGACTGGAGATGAGTCGCGGTCATGTCTACATAGTTCTCGAACCCGTAGGGTCCGCACGCTTAACGTTCGATGACGATCGGCATTGTGAGTTTATGTGTTTTGATGTACCGAAGGTTGTTCGGAGTCCCGGATGAGATCACGGACATGACGAGGAGTCTCGAAATGGTCAAGACATAAAGATTGATATATTGGAAGGCTATGTTCGGACACCGGAAAGGTTTCGGAAAGGTTCGGGCATTTTTCGGAGTACCGGGAGGTTACCGGAACCCCCCCGAGGGATTAATGGGCCTTATGGGCCTTAGTGGAAAAGGAGAGGAGGGCTGCAGGGTGCCCCCCCCCCCTTGGCTGGTCCGAATTGGACTAGGGAGGGGTGGCGCCCCCCCTCTTTCCTTCTCCCTTTCCACCTCTTTCCCTCTCTCCCTCTCTTGGAAAAGGAAGGGGACTCCAACTAGGATTGGGAATCCTAGTTGGACTCCCCCTATAGGCGCGCCCCTCCTAGGCCGGCCTCTTCCTCCTCCCTCCTTTATATACGTGGGCAGGGGGCACCCCAAAGATAGAAAAAAGTTTCTCTTAGCCGTGTGCAGTGCCCCCCTCCACAGAAACACACCTCGGTCATATCGTCGTAGTGCTTAGGCGAAGCCCTGCGCCGGTAACTTCATCATCACCGTCACCACGCCGTCGTGCTGACGAAACTCTCCCTCGACCTCAGCTGGATCAAGAGTTCGAGGGACGTCATCGAGCTGTACGTGTGCAGATCGCGGAGGTGCCGTGCGTTCGGTACTTGATCGGTTGGATCGCGAAGACGTTCGACTACATCAACCGCGTTACTAAACGCTTCCGCTTTCGGTCTACGAGGGTACGTGGACACACTCTCCCCGCTCGTTGCTATGCTTCTCCTAGATAGATCTTGCGTGATCATAGGAATTTTTTTGAAATACTACGTTCCCCAACAGTATGTCCTGTGTTGACTTCAGTCTACCATATTGTTATTTCATTTGTCAACAGGGCAAGGATTCATCCTTAAAAAAAAAAAGATGAAATTCAGCTCTAAAAATATCACATTCAAGCTAAAATTTATCAGTTGTCAAACAATATATTTCCATAATCTTGTCTTCCCTACTTACTTTTACTGACCAATAAGAATAAACTTATAAGGAATCTTCCCAGAAAATAGATAAAAGACCATTTTCAGTTTGAAATGTACAGCTCCCAACTTGTCTTTCACTTCTATTTAGTGCATGTTCATCCTGCTGGATGGTGTTGTGCATGTACGTACTGGAATTGCAGGCAAAATAAAGTGATGGATGGTCTACAAGAATCTGGATGAATTCATCTCCAGGGTAAAAGAAGCCAACCGGCGTGCATGCAGTTGGTTGAAAATAATATTGCCTTTAAAATTTATCAGTGATTCTTGGCATTTGCGTTGCCGAATCCAACATTGATCCTGCTTTGTTAAGCATAACTTTGTATCTTCTCTTGGGGAGACTGTACATACATTGCAATTTGCAACATTGCCCCCAAATTAGATGAGGTTCACACATATATTCATCGATTTGTGTAGTTTGTGATCTCAGAGTTTTTGAAAGCACCATTAATGATCTCTATTTGTATAGAGAGAAACGAAAACAAGACATTCAGCAACTTTAAACTAACTCAGTTGCTGTAAGAGCCTCAAAACGTGGTTTCAGACCTCCGATGATAACTTGGAAAGTATGGTACCATATCATATGATGAATGTTACCTTGGTTGTTTTTTGTTGTCATTTTCTTACACTGCCAACAAGAACTATACGCATAGGGTAGTATGAGACATGCATGCAAGGTGTATTTGATTGGGAGTGGATTATATCAGAATAAAGCATTAGTCGAGACGTGCATTGCACGTGCAAGCTTACTAGTGTATTCTAAGAAAAGAACTCGGAATGGTCATAGTAACAACTTCTAAATGCATTATATGCTTTCCCCTAAAAAAAAATTAAAAAATGCATTATATGCTTATTATAAACACTATACTCCCTCCATTTCATAATTTTGACACGACAAGAATTATGGAACGATGGAGTACATAGACAACCTTTCGGGTTAGCCCTTTGGTTACCCTACTAATTCTAAGTAGTGTTTGTGAAAAAAAAAATGCTCAGCCACGTCGGTTGTTCTGTGCGGCTCGGCCCAATCCGCTGCGGTAGCCGCCGCCTCGGGGAGACGAATCCATCCTCTCCGCCCACACGAAGTCCAACGGGCCCAAAACGACAAACAAAGAGGCACCGAGAGCCCGCGCCGGCCTGGTAGGTACACGCAGCCTCTCCACCCCACGCGCCCGGCCGTCGTCTCGCTCGCTGCAATTCTCTCCTCCACATCGCCTCACCCCTCAAATCCTAAACCCTAGCGAATCGGGGGCCGGAGCCCGACTCGCCGCGACGATGCCGTCGGCCGCCGCGGGTCCGGTGGAGGTGGCGCCGCCGGCGAAGGCGGCCGCGCTCCCGTTCGCCGGGATCTCGCCGGACCTCTACCCGACGGAGGACGACCTGCCCTACGAGGAGGAGATCCTGCGGGAGCCCTTCAAGCTCAAGGGCTGGTGGCGCTACCTCGTCGCCCGCGCCTCCGCGCCCTTCGTCAAGCGCGCCGTCATCTACGAGCGCGCGCTCAAGGCGCTGCCGGGCAGCTACAAGCTCTGGCACGCCTACCTCCGCGAGCGCCTCGACCACGTGCGCCCGCACCCCATCTCCCACCCGGCCTACGCCTCCCTCAACAACACCTTCGAGCGGGCGCTCGCCACCATGCACAAGATGCCGCGCGTCTGGGTCCTCTACCTCACCTCGCTGCTCGACCAGCGCCTGCTCACCCGCGGCCGCCGCAACTTCGACCGCGCCCTCCGCGCGCTGCCCGTCACGCAGCACGACCGCATCTGGCCGCTCTACCTGCGCCTCGCCTCGCTCCCGGCCTGCCCCGTCGAGACGTCGTTCCGCGTGTTCAGGCGCTACCTCCAGTTCGACCCCTCCCACGCCGAGGACTTCATCGAGTTCCTCGTCTCGGCCGAACGCTGGCAGGAGGCAGCCGACCGCCTGGCCTCCGTACTCAACGACGATGGCTTCCGCTCTGTCAAGGGGAAGACCAGGCACCAGCTCTGGCTCGAGCTCTGCGATATCCTCACTAAGCATGCTGATGAGGTCGCAGGGCTCAAGGTGGATGCCATACTGCGGGGCGGGATACGCAAGTTCACCGACGAGGTTGGCAAGTTGTGGACCTCGCTCGCTGATTACTATGTCAGGAGGACCCTCTATGAGAAAGCAAGGGACGTCTTCGAGGAGGGGGTTTCTTCAGTGATGACAGTGCAGGAGTTCAGTGTGGTGTTTGAGGCTTATACACAATTTGAGCAGAGTATGCTTGCGGCAAAGCTGGAGGCAGCTGAAGAGGATGGGGCTGCGGGGAGCGACGAGGGTGAGAAAGGGGGCAGGAAGAATAAGGTGGAGAAGCTAGAGAAGGAACTTGCAGCGTGTTGGTTGAATGATGAAGATGACACTGATTTGAGGCTGGCAAGGTTTGAGCGGCTATTGGATCGCAGACCAGAGCTCCTTAGCAGTGTCCTGTTGAGACAGAATCCACATAATGTGGAGGAGTGGCACAGGTGAGACTTGATATAGCGCCTTGATTTATCAATCGGTTCTGCTTGACTTACATTAAGCCACTAATAATGAATATAAATCAATCCATCCGGTGCATTTATTCTCAAGGACAAGTTCCTAATTATTTAGTCATTTTAGTGGTAGCGACTCTCAAATCTTATTTGAAGTTAGTTGAAGCAATGGAATGTGAAATTACCTTGTCTAGTTTTGCTTTTACTTCTCAGCCTAGTATTGCATTTTAGATGGTCTCCAACTTGATTGAATTGTCTAACAGTGCAATAAATATGCGCAGGAGGGTGAAGCTTTTTGACAAGGATCCCTCAAGGCAAGTAGCGACATATGTCGAGGCTGTGAAAACTGTGGACCCAATGAAGGCAGTTGGGAAACCTCATACTCTATGGGTGGCATTTGCAAAGATGTATGAGAAACATAACCGCTTAGATAGTGCTGAAGATATCTTTAAAAAGGCCACACAAGTGAACTATAAAGCAGTGGACCACTTGGCTACTATTTGGTGTGAATGGGCCGAAATGGAGCTCCGCAACCAACATTTTGACAAGGCAATTGAGCTGATGAGGTTAGCCACAGCAGAGCCCTCTGTTGAGGTGAAGAGGCGAGGTATAATTTATTTTGTTCAGTTGTGTTGATTTCTTGTATATTTGGGAAACCATTTTTGCTGACGATTTACATTTTCAGCTGCTGCCGATGGTGACGAGCCGGTCCAGCTGAAATTACATAAATCTCTGAAATTATGGAGTATCTATGTTGACCTGGAGGAGAGCCTTGGGTCGTTGGAAACAACCCGTGCTGTTTATGAGAGAATATTAGATTTAAGAATTGCCACTCCTCAAATAATTCTTAATTACGCTTTTCTTCTTGAGGTAGGATCTTTGCTCAAAGTACATACTTTTGAAGTTTCAAGTAGGTTTGTCCAGTTGATCTACAATGGTTGTTTACTGTTTTCTTCCTCTGCAGGAGAACAAGTATTTCGAAGATGCATTTAAAGTGTATGAAAGAGGTGTAAAAATATTCAAGTATCCCCATGTTAAGGATATTTGGGTGACCTACCTCACAAAGTTTGTAAAGAGGTACCAGCGAAGCAAGTTAGAGCGGGCAAGAGAGCTGTTCACGGAAGCTGTCGAAAAGGTAAATAAATTCTCTTGTCCCTTGAATTTTGTCATCGGTCTACTTATACTGCGTGTAACTAGAACTGTTACCAACTTGCATGTGTCAAATTACGTTTCTAAACTGGTGATCTGATCACAAATTCTGAAGGGGAGCCTTGGCGCAGCGGTAACGCTGTTGCCTTGTGACCAGGTCACGGGTTGAGTCCTGGAAACAGCCTCTTGCAGAAATGCAGGGAAAGGCTGCATACAGAAGACCCAAAGTGGTCGGCCCCTTCCCTGGATCCTGCGCAAGCGGGAGCTACGTGCACCGGGCTGCCCTTTTTTTTTATCTGATCACAAATTCTGTCTTTGCTTCGCTTCTTAAGAACAAGGTCATAATAATTCTTGTGATGTGATATCACTGTTGCTTGTACTTTGCTATATTTGCACTTGTTGATTTCCTGTTTTCTCTCAGAACCTTCTGTTGCCGCTTCTTGTTATGCGATTATATGTGCACTTGCTTGCTTATTTAGACAGAAACCATTCTTACCTGTTCTTTTCCTGCATCACATACTCATCTAAAATATTATGTTCCATAAATTGTCTTGTTACTTACATTTTGCTTCTTTGGCTCAGGCTCCACCGCACGAAAAGAAGGCCTTATATTTGCAATATGCTAAACTGGAGGAAGACTATGGCCTCGCAAAACGTGCCATGAATGTATATGATGAAGCTGTAAGGGCTGTTCCCAACACTGAAAAGATGAGTATGTATGAAATATACATTGCACGTGCTGCTGAACTTTTCGGTGTTCCAAGGACCAGACAAATATACGAGGTAAGCGTATTATCTTGGTTTGTCTCTGCTTTTTCCGTTCTTGCATTATAATGTTGCTTCTGGATTGGCATTTTCAAGTCCTTGTTCTGAGATCCAATTTTCAAGAAGCTGGGATCATGTGTTATAGTGATCCCAGCTTCTTAATCTTGTTTCTTGCTGATTAGTTGCAATAGTTCATAACACATGAATCTTCTATGCTCTCTCTAATGGCCAAATTTGTGTATAAAAAAGTTCAGTTGTTATTTTCTCTGCACTTCACACTCTAGATTTAGTCTGCCTGCTCCCGCAATGTCGACAGATGTTTTAGTTGTAATACATGTACTAACTTTATTCCTGGCTTTCTTGGCATCTTTGCAGCAAGCTATAGAATCTGGTCTCCCAGACAAAGATGTTATGGTGATGTGCATGAAGTTTGCGGAACTTGAAAGAAATCTTGGAGAAATCGACCGTTCCCGGGCTATTTATATCCATGCCTCCAACTATGCTGATCCAAATTCTCATCCAGAGTTCTGGAAAAAATGGAACGACTTTGAGATCCAACACGGTAATGAAGATACATTCAGGGAGATGCTTCGCATCAAGCGTACAGTGGCCGCTAGCCGCAGTCAGGTATGTCACATGGATCACCTCTATAGACGGTTAGGCATCAACGAACATCCTTGCACTGTAAACTGATGCTGTACTTGTGTGCCATGTGCAGACTCATTTCATCCTTCCGGAGTACTTGATGCAAAGGGACCAGAGGCTAAACATGGACGAGGCGGTCGGCACTCTGACGCGTGCCGGTGTCCCGCAGGACGAGATGGCGGCCTTAGAAAGGCAGCTAGCTTCTGGACCATCCCCGGCACCAGCAGCAGCTCCGAGCACCAGTACGACTCCCGCAAACAGAATGATGAACTTTGTTAGTGCCGGAGTAGAGGCGCGGGCCGAGAGCAGCACACAACAGGCTGCTGCTAACAACGAGGACATCGAGCTGCCTGACGAAGAGAGCGACGAGGAGGACGATGTCCAGATCGTGGAGAGGGCTGTCCCTGAAGCCGTGTTTGGCGAGCTCGGCAAGAGAGCCGCAGAGAGCAGGGAGGAAAGCTCTAGTGCTCAAGAGAACAACGAGCAGCAGCTGGGCGCTCTCGAGAGAATTAAGCGAAGGCGTCAATAGGGTCAAAGATTGTGATCCAAGCTTATGGGCCATTACCTGCGTTGAGCCTAATGATGTTGTAGCTGTTACGTGTAAACATGTTCTTGCTAGCGTTTGCTCTTCTTGTACAAGGATTTTGCAGGAGTTAATCCGGTGTTGATCCGCAGCGTTTTTCTGTGTACAAACTGTAAACTCTTGGGACACGTGTCCATCATTTTCAGTGAAATTTTGTCGATTCCAAGGATGAACAATGGACTGGCAAGCTTTGTTTGGATGGTGGCCAAAGTTTACCCTACCAAATTTTGAGTATGGCCAAAAGTTTGGCCAATAACTCTTCGTGCACTTTAGTTCATTTTTCTTGCCAATGTTGGCCAACTCATTGGCAGCCAAAAATTAAAGACCCTGTTAACTGGTGACGAGGATGGCATTTGCGAACGTTTTAGGTGGCATTTTTAGTTGTGAGGGACAGTTTCATCAGAGAAGGCATTTTTGTTTTAAAACTGCTGTCGTTTGATCTTTCCTCACAACTAAAACAGCCATCGAACAGCATTCGCTTGCCACACCTCTCAGCTGACATTTGCTGGGTAACATTACCAAAACTAAACCAATATTTTGGCTAGGCAAATACTCCCTCCGTCTCTAAAGTTAGTACAAAGTTGAGTCACTTATTTTGAGACGGAGAGAGTATTTGGTAAGGCAAACTTGTTTTTTGTGTGTGTGTGTGTGTGTGTGTGTGTGTGTGTTAAGGCAAACTTGGGCTTAAAACCAAACACACCGTAGCCTTTGTACTGAGAAATATACACATTTGTTTTCAATTTCAATATGTATTATCCAAATTTGAATCCAAATATTGAGTTACTTCGTAGCTCACAGATTTGTCTGTAAAAAGCATAAAAAAGGGGGAAGAAATGTAGCTGAAGAAGACCAAAGAATATACCATCACCAGATTTCAGCGATTTTGTGCTACTCTGTGTGGTCTGAAAGTAATGAACGGCTGAAAATATGTTAAGACGTAGCCTTAAAACTGTACAGTTTGCCCTATTATTTCCATATCGATCTCTAAGCTTCATGCACTTTAACTACCTCATTGTACAAAACAATCAATCCTCTGGAGACTACAGGTCTACAGACTTTCACTACTCTGTGGTCTGAAGAATTCCTTGCAAATGATCTTGAACCTACATCAGAATTCCGAACCCATCACTTCACGTAATCTGCGCCATCGAGAAAACGGGCGTACTCTGTCCCGTTGAGTCTGCTGTTCACATCCTCCCAGTTCCTGACAAGATCCGGAAGCGGGCGCGTATGAATCTTCACCTGCCTGCTCACCAGTTTCCTCACCGGAACACCGAGGAATTCCTGCACCTGGAATAATGCCTGCACACAGAAAGACAGAGACACGCTATTAAGGTAAAACGTAATCTATCGATACTTCGTTAGGGCATCCAAATGAGTTCTGCTCCAGTACATTTCTGTTTCTGATTATGTCCTCGTAGTAGAGGATCATGCGCCGTGTCGTGTTGAAGCTGTCCAAGCAGTCTCCCATGTACTTTTCGACATCCCTGATGTTTGAAACCAGGGTTGACACGTCCAGTTCTGGTTTGAATTTTGCGAGTATCTCGGCCTGGCAGAGAACAAAATAGACTGATCAGATGAAAGCAGTAGCCAGTATGACCAACAGGTTGCAAATGAAAAGTCAGTTATGATGGTTGTTCAAAAGAGAGAGGAAGTGTATCAGTGTGCACTGTTTTAACATTTTATTCTGCTCCTTCCAGATATTATCGACACTGGCGTTACAATATTTCTTAAATGCAAAAGCAGAAGATTCAAGTTTCACCAAAAGTTCAAAGTTAGTTTTAGGATTTTAGCATTTCAGAGCCCCATATCAGCAAAGAGGTAGTTTAGCTGTAGGGTTTCAGAACCAGGGTAAGAAAACAAGTACCCCGCATTTATGCAAAAAAACGTGAGGGAACAGAGCAAAGTCGTTGCAGTAAAATTTACTGGAATTGTCTGTGCATCGACGATACCTCTTCTTCCGAGTGAACGTGAGATTTGTGGGTTCCATTCAGCTGCTTTGCATCTCTGTCATAGTTGTTGGCCAACACAGAGATAAGCCTGCGTAATGTATTTCTCCTGAAGAGAAATATCACAGAGACACCCTTCTTGTTGAAATAACTAAGTATATCATCATGATGGTCCATAAAGCCCTGGAAAACACAACGGTAGCAGTTAATGACATAGAAATATTTTTTCATTTGTTGTCACTAGGCATAATGTTGTTAATGCTAATGGTACACCGAACAATACAAACATCAACATCAATAATCACGATTGACCAACCTGGCTTTTAGAAAAGTTTGGTATCATTAAAGTGACATGACATAGCACTGACATATGAGAAATGCAGGCATGTTATGGTGTGGTACACTTCAAAACTCTTAACTGCAGTTTCAACATTATCTGAACCTTTGGCAAGCAAACCAGATCATAAGACCAATTTGCTCTCCATATTTCTATCTACAATAAATAGACTAGATTGCAATAAAAATAACTATGGCAAGGCACAGCTTCAAAGTGTACAATTTCTGAAATCACGGATAACAAAGCAGCCAAACTACCGAAGAAATGCTGAACCTCCAAATATATCACATGGGCCAAGAAAAAAGATGAGGTTTAAATACCTGATTTAGCATCCACTTGAATCCAAATGCAGCCGTGCACTCATTCTTTGCTGCACTTGTGAGCCAGTCCAAGTCATACAGTTTGTCGAGTGTTTGTACGATAGACGATATGTTTTCTCTTCTATCCGCTCTGTTGAATATTTCGCCATTCGAGCTGATGTTAGGGTGGCTGTTTAGCAGTGTCTCGAACCATCCACTCCCCGATCTTTGCATCGACACGATCACAAAGAAGCGAACAGGATTACACGAGCATTCCGCCCTATGGTAGGAAGTACAACACCGCTACACGCGTCAGAAAAATCACAACATACACAAAAGGGGGATGGCATGCCAATAAAGATTTTATCCATCCTATCCTAAGAGGAAATTACCTGCTATAACCCTTTGGCTTTGGGAAGTGCACGTAGGGAAGTTCCTCACTTGGAACATAAGGCTTTGCACAAACTTGTTCATTTGGTTCTCGCGCACCATTCTCCTCCACATGCTTGCTCTCCATCCTTATCTGATTGAAGGAGAGGTAGCACACGTAGAGACCAAAGAGCGCGATGAGGAAGACGAGGGTCGGCCGCGGCGGCAACGATGCCCCCTTGGAGCCTTTGAGTGGATATGGGTTCTGCAAGTTATTACCAAATCCATCCATGGTGAGATACTGTTGCTAATACTCCCACTGACCAAACGAATAGCACCAAATCCATGGTGAGATACTGTTGCTAATAATGACCAAATAAATAGCACCAAATCCATGGTGAGGTACTGTTGCTAGTAATGAACAAATAGTAAATAGTTAAATACCAAATCCAGAAGCAGAGCAACGGTACGGTACCATTTTGTGACTGGAAGTCTGTAGCAGAAGAAGATTCTAGTGCGTCGGCCGGTTTCTGGTCGTCCTGCTCGCGCACAGCAGCAGAGTAACATGCCGAGTCCTCCTCCTCATGGATGTCAGCGGCGGCAGCTCGCCATGTGCGGTGGATGAATATGAATCACCGCGCATCCTGGTAGGTAGGTAGGTAAAATTACAGATTCCTGCAGTCAGCAAAACACTCCCGCAAAAAGAAAAGAAAAGAAAAGGATAAAAACTCATAAGAACACATACCAGCACCAAGAATCCGCTGAAAGGGATGCTTCAAGGGAACCAGGAGAACCCTAGGGTGAACCCCGGAGCACCGAGAAATGGCGGAAAAGAGAGCGCGGACACGAGCGTTCCGCGAAATGCCGGCGCAAATCTCGCGCCGAGGCTTCGACGCGGCGCGAAATCAGGAACCCGCGGGCCGGATTTGAGCCCCGAAGCGGCGAAGAACCCAAAGCCGGCAGGAGCAGGAGGCGGACGAGGAAGAGGAGCCCAGGTGAGATTTTGCTTCCCCGCACAGGACAGGCAGGCAGCCGAGGAAGAGTATCCTAAAAAGGAGGAGAGATCCCAACGGAAGAGAAGAGTCACACGAACGAGCCCTCCCTCGGCGTCAGCAGGAATCGCTCGCAGCTTCCTTCCTCCGTGTCTCTCTCTAATTTGCTGTTGGTTTGTTTATAAGAAGAGCGAGGGAGACAGTGGAGTACGAACGAGCTCGGGGTGTTTTTTAAGGAAGAAAGAAGAGAATGGAGCAGGAACGGGCTTAGAGTTTGATTATTCCAAAGGGTGTGAACCAAACCAACGACGGGGAAGGGAAGAGGAAACTAAGTTTTTCCTTCTTTTTTTTCTTTGACGCATCAACAAGAAGAAGAAGAAACTAGTTTTTTTTTTTTTAGAAGAAGAAGAAGAAACTAGTTAATGCGGAGGAATCGGCAATTTGGTAAGCCCGGCCGCCGCCTGCCTGCATTGCCTTGACGCACAAAGTGCAGGCGGAGTAAATGAAGAGGGGGCCGTCGATGAGCTGGGCTGGGCTTCGTCGCTGCGCCCGGTCTTGGTGGACTGTCGTCGATTATTAAACCAAAGGGGACGGATGATTGTCAAAAAAAAAAAAAAAGAATAAAAAAACCAAAGGGATGGACGATGCTGCCGGCAGCCTCGACACTTCTTTTTTTCTGGACAAAGCGGTCTCATCAGGTTATTGTGGATCTGCTCCGTCCTCTCGGGTCGAGCGTCGGCTTGACCCGCGGTGCTCGGCGTTTCACCGACACGTTATCATCATCCTTCTCCAAGTGTCGCCGCGGCGTACGTGACCAGTCCAGCCGCACCAATTGTATTGTTCTATGGACAGGTTGTGATTTACCAAACTTCTCGCAACAGATCATAGTATTATAGAGTACTCCACTAGGATTGTGTGCGCCCAATTGTCAATCAAAGAGAGAAAAAAGATTGTGTGCGCCCAAGCCAACCTGATGGCGTGTCTGCATGTTTGCCCGCCGTCTGGAAGTTTTTTACACCAAAAGGGTTTGGCACTTCGACAAGTAACACGGACCGTCCACTCGGCGAATTACCAAGAAGTAAACGAGAAAATCACGCAAAGAAATCGTCAACGCAATGCGTAATTTTTTTTTTTAACACAGTACAGACGCAACGCAATGTGCATCTGCCATGCATGCCTCCAAGCTTCACATCTGAGTCCAGCCCACAAAAATCGACCCCATAGGCCATAGCTACTGGCAGTCAAATTCAAACTTTGCTATGAACGGTAAATCGGCGTATTGTTCACATCTTGATTTGCCTCTTTGTTTCTTTCTAAATATAAATATAGGTCGTGTTGGGTTTCAAAATGTCGCCACGCTTAATTTGGTGCAAACGACTAATCCCGACGTATCGGTAGTTTTATTGCTGGTACTTCCAAAATCTTATACACCTAAGTTTTTTAAGAAAAATCTTAAAATCTAAGGCGTGTTGGCACTTAGCTCCCGACTAGCTATTTGCCCGTGCTGCAACGAGGCGCAAATATTCTAGTGGTTCTACATTAATGTGGCCAATGTACACCTTACACACACTGCATTCTAGATTTTGATACGAATTGATTTGATTTGAGTACAGGTAGAAAAAGGCAGGGAAATTTTTGATATTTTGGTAAGATTTGATTTGGTAAGGGTAGAGGAAGACAAAGAAAGTTTTTGATTGAGTTGAGATTTTGGTAAGAATTGATTTTATTTGATTTGGTTGAATTAATGCATGACGTGATTTTGTTTTGATTATTCCAAATTACCCTATTTACGTTGGTTTTTTTTTTGGGTGACATAAATTACCAAAAACCAAAGTGGAGGGAGGCGTGGGGAGGAAAAAAATTAGAGGGGGAAGACGACGCTACCAACTCTCGGTTAATTAGTGCTAGAGATATTCTCTCTTGTACGGTCAGCGTAAGCTAACCATTGCTACTCGTGGATCAGCCAACCACGTTTGTTAAAGGATATCATGGAGAAAACTTTCTATAACGATGGCTCAGTAATTTGTGACTAGTTTTATGCTAATTTTTGTGCCAAAAGCTTACACGCCTTATAACGAGGGAGTACACCGATTATTTGTAACCGCGCCACACTTTAATACTTTATTGGTCACAAGCTACCTGATTCTCTTCTACTACTTTATCCTCTAAAATTGAAAACAATTAAATGGTTTGTTAAGCCCATTAGTTTAAGTACTAGATTTGACATTGGTGACCGTATTTTTTTGAATTTATTTTAGGCTTTTCGTCAATATTTGTTCAGTTGAAGGAGATGTTCCCCGTCGAATATGAGGCGTATGTGATGACTTCACCAGTCTCAAGATGTTGTGTCCGCTCAGTATCACGAAGATGCTCATAGGTGTAGCGTGTACGTATGCGTGTTCATAGGGGTGAGCATCTGCGATTATACGTGTTAAAAATAATAGTACCAAACTCAAAGTTATTATCCATCATGCTTGGATTCGAATTTCTGTGGGGTGATAGATACATTATCTATCAATGATATTGTCTGTCTAAATGCAACTCTAGGAGAGTCATTGTATAGATTCGGTCGCCCTAATAACCGCCGGTACTACGATTCTGGTCGAAAAAGCGCATCTAGCAGAATAATCATCATGCGCTCCATCGCCATATTTTTTAGGCAACTCCAAGTCGAGCCCGCGAGCCTTCATATTTGGCGGTTGAGCGAGGCGATATGGCTTTCCTTATATCCACCTAAATCTTGGCGCCGCGAACATTCCTAGATGCGCATTCCCTTCCGTTGTGGCCCACATCCTCGCGCCGCCGCCAATTGGTGCCTCCTCTGCTCCCGGACAACGACGATTTGGCCCAGCTCGCCTCCATGATGGTTTGTAATAATATTGGCTCAACCATTCTTTATTTTAGTTCAATGGTTTATAATAATATTTGTGGAACTGTTTGATCTAAATTGTAGTAATAGAGTAGATAGAAGAAAACGAAAAAGAAAAATTATGAAGAACGCATCATGTCGACCCTGTGTTTGCGCATCTCCACAGCCTTCAAAAAATTATGAAGAGGCTGCGAATATGATGACTTTGCTATCCTCTCTTTGTCAAAAACACTCTTATATTATGCGACGGAGGGAGTAGTTTGTAAGGGCATGGTGGGAGACATCTACTTTCAATCCGGCGACAGAGAAAATGGGATACTAGTGCGGGCGCCGAACCGAGGAAATGCACGCTCTACAGAGTCCACATGAAAACCATCTCAGATCCACATAAACAGCAACGGCAACAACAAGAATAACCTTCGACACGAACCAGCTGGAATTCCCACAAACAGATCGACAATATAGTCCCCAGCAGCACACACCAACTGGCAAACACAACAGGACCTGCATGACACAGCATTAGGTGGTGGGATCCCAATCACCGGTCACCACCAACGGATCTCGCCACCCATGTCCGTGTTCATTCACGCGCCGGTACAAAAGACGAGTAGTAGGTCAGAGCACCAGGACACGCCCCGGTGGGTGGTGGTGTGGGATCACACGTATCGGCTGGAGGGTCCAAATCGAAACTAAATGCCATCCGCAACGGTTGTTTAGGGTCTTTATAGCGAAGGACACGACTACACAAGCAAGCGAGCAACATCCTACATTCCTACTAGAGGCTAGAGCAAGCAAGCAACATGATCTGCTTCGGGGAAGCCACTGACAGCGGTCCGTCCTTGCATGGATTGGGTAGGGGGGGACGGCGACGGACAGGCCGGCCTCATGAGGACGCCATGAAATCGCTCGGGTCGGCGATGGACACCTCCTCGAACTCGTTATCTGGTGGAAGGAAACGGAATGTTACAAAGTCCGCAAGTTTGAAAAACGAAGAAGCTATAGAGGAGTCATTGACAAACGACAGAACAAGTAAAGCTTGGTACGTAGCATTAGGAATCACCACATATTTTTCAATAGCAAATTAGAATTGGGTACGTAGCATTGTTCTAGAGGTAGCACGAGTCTAGGCACTGTAGTCTGTAACCACCATGGCATAGTACAAAAAAGTGGTCATTTGCTTTGCTCCGGCATGGTATTTACAGGCAGACAATTGTAAATGTCCTTCAGGTTGCATCTCAGCTTTAATGCTTTTATACATTTTATTACAGTGAAGGAAATGAACCACAAGTTAATAGAGAGCAAGAAGGATATAAAAATTCATTTTGTTGCACCGACAGTTTTGCAAAACATGTTTCGCTAGCGATTGGAGAATGATGACCTTATCTGATGGACCGCAGAAAAATAATAAAAAGGATCATTCTTGATAAAGTCACTTTCTACAAAAGAAGCTGCTGGTGGCAACAACCATTGCTACAAAAATGAAAATTATGACAGGTCACTACTCAGCATCAGAACAGAAGGAACACAAATCAATAGCTCAAAACAGACAACAAATTAAACACTGAGTATGCAAGTGTCAAACATCAAGCCAAGTGATAATAGAACAGAACCTTTTCTCAATGCCAATGCAACAACGGCGTCATTCTCCACCTGCACAAGTATCAAAATCAACTTAAGTCATGGAAGTAAAAAATGGGTTAAGCTGAATGGTGGCTTTGATCTGGAAATAAAATTAATAAACTAAGGCTACACAAATCAAATTGTAGCATGCCTAAAAAATAATAATTCCCTCTGTGAACAGTAGGAAAATGCTTTCTCCAATAACTAATATATATCGGTACCTTTTGATCAGCCAGCGTCTTGGAGTCATCCAATATATTGTTGGTAGCCAACAAGATCAACCTCTGGTTATTAGGAGGGTGGTCTGTTATTGACTGCAACTTCTGTTTGATATTCAAAATCGTCTCTGTTGGATCACACTGTATGAAGTAGGTAGTCTTGTTCCGCTTGACTCGAATATACATGCTTGCAAGCCTGCATCAGAGAGATATGCCTAGAATCATCAGGCAAGGGGAATTAATAAAGAATCTTCACTACTCGACGCGTTGTCAGATCATTATCTTGTTAAGCATAAGGTTTGCGTCTTAACATCACATTCACAATTCTGTGGATCATGGGATTTTTCTTTGGACATGTGAAAAGCGAAGATATTCACCGGAAGTGCAATCTGCTGGAAAAGCAGCAACAAGTCCTGCAGTAGGAGCAGCTAACAACACACTGGCTATTTCAATCAGTCATGGCGCCATGTATACTTCACCTATTGTTCCAAAATCCTTATAAGATGTTATTGAGCATGCAGGTTTTAGTATCCTTTTTTCAGCTTATTGTATACTACCTTGTAGGCAAATCTTACATTTTAACATGACCAAAAAGTAACCAAGGGATGCCAGGATGAACACCTTCTTTTTACTACTAGTAATTACATGGTATAATTTCAGTTGGTGGCGGTGGAAAGGACTGATTCCCCTGAAGACTGAATTTTTAGAAGATAAACAAATAAATAGTACAGGCGCCCCGAAACCAGCAATTCCACGAGTTCTTCCCCCCAACAACTAGCGCCTCGCGGAATAATTTTCAGTCACCACGATCACAAACACGCTAGATGCCTCGTCCTCGAGCTATTTCCGCCGTTCCGCGCGCTACTCAGACGCAAGGGGGGGCTGTTAGATTCGCCAGCAGCGGAAGGAAACGCACCTGTCCGATCCGTGCTTCAACTGCCGGCGGGAACAGGCCGGCGGATCCGGCCGGAGTCGGCGGGGCGAGCGAGGACGGCGGAGGCGCGGGGGAGCGAGGCCGTGGATCGTTGCGTGGCTGGAAAGCGAGGGCAGCGTGGGGAAGAAGAGACGCAGAGGAGAGGACGGTCGTCGCTGCCGCCGTTCATTCAGCGGGCCGTCAATGGTGGGCCGCAGATCAAACCTGGCCAGATGGGCCAGCACGGCCCGTCCTGGCCTAAACGGGGCGCCCTATTTCTCGCTTTAAGCGAGACAGGGGGAAAGACTCGCGAGATGGCCCGGCCCATCCGCGCGGGAGGCTACGGCCTGTTTTTTGTTTTTGTTTTCTCTGTTCACGATTTTTGCTTTATTTTTGTACTTTTCTTTATTATCTTGAAAAATAATTTAAAATAATATTGAATAAGTATTAAAATGTTGAAAGAGTATTTAAAAAATATTGAATAATTATTAAAAATGTTGAGCAAATATTTGAAAAATGGTCAATAAGTACTAAAAAATGTTGAACAAGTATTTGAAAAATGTTGAACAAATAATTGAAAAAATTGAATAAATATTAAAAATGTTGAATAAGTATTAAAAATATTGAATGAGCATTTTAAAAAAGTTGAAAATGTTTTGAAAATGTTGAATAAGTATTAAAAATTGTTGAACGAGTACTTTAAAAATGAGTATTTAAAAATTATTGAGCGAGTATTTAAAAAATGTTGGATAAATGTTCGGACAATTTTGAAACGTGTATACAAAAAATGTTGATTACTTATTAAAAAATCGACACATACGAAAAATTTATCGTGAAAACAAAAACAAACATAAGCAAAAATGAGAGTAAAAAACTGGAGAAGAAAAAAAGGTAACTAAACAAAAACTGGAGAAGAAAACCAAAAAAAAAAAATAACTAAAAATATGAAAAGAAAATGAAAAAACAAAAAAGAGAAAAAAAGAAAAGGGGAAAAGAAAAAACCCGGAGAAAACCTAATAAAAATGAAGAAAAAAAAGAAAAAAAAGCAGTAAAAAGAGGAAAAAGAAAAATGGATCAGTGTGAAAACCCCGGCTCTTTTCCCTTCTAGTAAGTCATGCCCTGCGTCTTGTACGCGAAGCTGATCGTGACACGGTGGTTAGCAGTGCATCGACTAAACTGGGGATCCCAAGATCGAGCGCACTGTTTTTTACTCCATTTTTTCGAAAAAAAATGCGCTAACGGTCCGGCCTGTTACTGTAGTCGCTCGCTGCGAGAGATCCCGTTCGTCTCACTTAATGTGAGAAATAGACGCCGCGGGCTAAACGTGCCAGGCATGGCACCGCTCACCATGGCAGGCTTGCTACACGCCCTGTGTTGTGCCGGCCTGCGTGCCGGGCACCACTGCCCCTGGTGACAAGGGCGACCCATCAGTATGTTAGGCATGTTATGTCCCGCGTCGCCCGCCAAGGCACGTTTTGCCCAAATACCACAAAAGATGCAGAAAAGCTGAGAGAAAATATAAAATTCAGAAAAGTATATAGAAAATTAAAAAAATGAGGCAAAATTTCATGTGGGATAGAGCTTTATTACTGATTGCCTCTTCCATCTCTGGGAAAGAAACAAAGTACAACGTCACGCTCTAGATCACAAAAGGAAAATTAAATTGCAAAGACTCTCTTTCATCCTGTAACACTCGTTCCCGTGTCAAAGACTACAACTATAACTATTCTTCTTCTTCGATGGCAAGATCTTCGAATCAGTTCTTTGTTGTTTGCGGTGTGTTGGGCTCTCCTTCTGCTAGTTCCCCATCTTTCAAGGTCATTAATGTTTTCACCATATCTGGGTCAGGTTTGTTCTTCTCTCCTCAAGTATTCTTCCAGCTAGGCTGAAAGTAGACTCCGATGATGTCGATGAGACGTGTACTGATAACACATCCCTTGCTAATATGGAAAGCACCGAATATGCAAGCTTGTGGTCAGAACACCACTACAGTATGTCGAAGTCCTCCTCGTCATCTTCATCAAAGCTGACTTTGTCGTTGTTGAGATACTTCGCAAACTCCCCGCCACCTCATGCTCATGTGGAAGAGCTCGAGGTAGAGGAGGAAGAACCAAATATCTTGCTCCATGCTCCTTTCTTTTTTCATGCAGTTGGTGCTGGTGGAGGTCATTGCAGCCGAACTCCGGCATACTTTTGTTCATACTTACATAACTTCAAAAAGCTTATCACGAACATCCATGAAATAAGCAGAATAATCTAAATGTAGGGACCCAACTAGTACATCGAGTGCATTAGCAAACATATCAAGTTTAGCCCTAGGGTCCAGGATAAATGCAAATGCATACAACATATGAATTTCTTTCCAGTGTTTCAAATAATTAAGTTTCATGCGAGCAACAACTTCAAGTAATAACTCATCGCTTTAGTATGCGTTCAGATGAGTAGGAATGTCTACAATACTATGCACCATTAAAGGAGATGTGGGATAATAAACCCAAGACAAATAAATTGTTGCATCATAAAATTTCACCAAAAACATGGTCAATATTGAAGAAAGACGCCAAGTTGTAGGAGTGATTAGTTGTGATTTGTAGTCGTTATATTTGATCTTACAAAACTATAGGTATGAATCTTTTTCATCAGAATTTTCCTAATCTTAGAACATTCTCGATATCATGTTATGAGTACATGGAATTTTGCAATATTTTTACATCAATTCTTCTCCCTCAAACAAATAAGAATCTAAAAGCTTCTCTCATCACCGACCGACCACCCGTAAAAGCCGTGATTGGCCATAAACCTTTCTTCAACTATAGTTAAAAAGCGAATTGTATAATCATATACTTTTTTCCATCAGATAATCAATTGACATAAAGACATCGCTTTGTTTGTGGAGTATTTCATGTGATAAATACTTCTACATGTAGTACACATGGCAGCATTCAATGGAATATGGAAGGATATTGAACGACCAACGTCACTCTATTTTGCCACTTCTCATCCGTCAGATCGAGTTAATCCATCTATTTGTATTCAAAGTTAATCGTATACTATATAGTGGTATATGCATTGTTTTGATACATTGATGTTTCTTAATGCACTTCTAAAAAAAATACACAAACTTATCCACAAATCTTATCACATCAAACCAACGAGACTCTTATAATTCCTTAAAAACAAAATATATTGGAGACAAACAAATCATTTCAAACTCAAATTGAAAATTTGCTAAATCACATATAGTGAATAACTATACATAACACTTCACAATAAAACATCATGATACTTAAAATTAAACTAGTTGCAACATATTTTATAGATATATTAAACTATATAATTATAGCTAACAACAAGCTAATCCTCCTCATCAAGGAGATGTTGTGGACAACCGGTGAAGTGCTCCTCGTCCTCCCATGGTTGGAGGGGACCACGATGTCGCCGCCATGCACCGCCGTGGGGTTTCTCCCCCTTTCCCTCCTCCTCCAAGGATATCCAATCGAAGGCCTCCTCCTTATCCTCACCGCCTTAATTGTCCGAGCTCGAGGAATCGTTCGACACGACAACGGCAGGGAGTTGATGGAATGAGTAGGCGAACCGGTGAATCATAAGCAACCTCACCATGGCGAATTCGAGTCTGATTCTAGCATCATTTGTGGAAAAAATGGGTGCCGGCTAGAAATAGTTCGAGTTTCTGGGGGTGCCGATGAGAATTTTACAGTGTCGGGGAGGTGAAGCGGCAACATGCCGGACGGGGATCCACTTATTCGTGGGAGAGGAGCTAAAGTGGTGAGCAATAATTTTGGAATGCCCTCCAGCTAAGTCTGAAGCGGTACGCAGTAAATGATACATTCATTTTGCATCATGTTTTTATACTGTTATTTTTATTGTTTTAATGTTATATTTCACTTTTAGATACAATTATAATGCCATTTCTCTCTTAAATTGCAAGTTACATCACAAGAGAGAGATTGCCGGCAGCTAGAATTCTACGGATGATGCTCGGTCGAAATCAGCGCCCACGGCCTCCAAATATGAGGCTCACGGGCTCGATATGGAGCGGGCCAATATGATATGGGGGTGTGATGACTCTTGTTTGAGTGCATTTTGGCTCAAAATCGCAATATTAGAGTCCGGCCAATATGATCACCTCTTCAAGAGAGAAAGTTTGTCTAATTCTACGAATCTTTACAAGACCATACCCTACTTGCATCAGTATCTTGCAATATTGCGCCAAGATCACAGAAGACTAGGGCATCAATTTTTCATCACCTTGGCCAAGTTTGGAAAATGAAATTGTGACAGGTAAGCAGATAAAAGCACATATATGGCACTAATAAACAGTCAACTGATTATTTGAGTTAATTAACTGCAACTCTATTCACATACACAGAACATCAGTTCCTTTGGGAAAATTCCAGTCCTGTTAATCGGTAGTATAACCTAAACACACACTGCTCCGGTGAAAACCCAGCTCACAGAGGAGGGCTATGGGTTTTGAACGGCAGGACGCAAGAGTAAGTGACATACTTTACACTGTCAACAAGGACTACAACAAATATACGCGACAATGACTTCGAAGAGATCCTTCCATCAGCATCCACTCTAGGGTCAGCCAGGACAGAGACCACCACTGATGAAGCCGGTTTGTTTCCAGCAAAGCTCTCGTTCTTGGGGTGCGCTTTGAGGTGATCGGTGTGGTTGGACGTTGAACCTTTTAGGGGAATGGCCATGGAATGTAAAATCCTTCTGTTCTTGACCTTATGGGACTTACTGGAGGGGAGGTTCTCCGTGGAGTTATGTGATGCGTTGTGCATACCACTGGAGTAGACAGGAACAATGGTGGTCGGCGATATATCAAACTGGAACACTTCGGTGCACATTCCGGAGCTCAACATAGGACCTGAAAAACAATGGGAAGGAATAACTTTCAGCAAATGAAGAAAGAAACTACTCGCAGTAACAGTGCACAATTGAATTCAACTGTTCAAAGGCAACTGAGATAGCACACACTTCTTCCTACAGGATCAAATCCCTAACGTCAAGCTACAATTCAATTTTCCACAAATATATGTATAGCTGTACAATGGCAACTGAGATAGCACATGACATTACTACTCAATTGAGGAGTCACAACTACATACACAGAACCGGCAGAGCTTAAGCAAACTAACAAAAAACATGCTATTGGTACAGTCAATTACATGCTCTATCAAATCCATCTAATCATTTTACACTGGGTTTTGTCAGAGTAGATTGCACCGGTACGGATACGCGTATCAGTATTGGGGCAATACGGATACATAAATACGTCATTTCTGAAAAGCGTCAATTCAAGGATACATTTGACTATTTTTGAAAATAATATAAAAATATGTTATCAATTAAGCATCTAGCATATATTTAGTCAGTGCAGTCTATTATCTTCCATCATCTTATCAATGATTCCAACAAAAGCAAGAACCAACAGCCAAAGGGTAGCAGCAATTTACCAAACATAAAAGTTCAGTTAGAGACAAAGGGAGGAGGAGGAGGAAATCAACAGCCTTCCATTAGATAGAATTCTATAGGATAGTTGGGGGAAGGGGAGCAGGAGCACCGGGGGAGCCTTCCACCGGCATTACTAGAGCTTGAGAGGTATCGGGGACGTATCGGGAAAGAATCAGTATCGGTTACGGTATCCGATATGGATACACTGGTTGCTGGAAGTATCAGTGTTTTCAGACTATCTCTAGAGCTTTCATCAATGAAGTTCCTAGAGATGAGTCAAATTTATAATACCGCAATAGTCCACAAACCACCAATGTTGTATGTTAAAAGCCACCAATCGGAAGCAACAACTATCAGCAAATGAAGGAACAGACTAGTTGCAGTAACTAACTGCGGTTAATTACAGGTTTAATTGAATTCAACTGAACAAAGGCGACTGAGATGGCACCTATTTTCCCTAAAAGAATAAATCCCTAATGTCAAGCTACAATTCGATTTTCTAGAAATACATGCTACAATTGCAAATGAGATAGCACATCACATATCTCAATGCTAACAGTTCAGAAATGTATGCCACCCAATTTGGACAACTAAATACACAGAAATGACGGAACTTAAGGAAAAACATGCTACTGGTACAATCAATTACATGCTCTATCATGTTCAACTAAGCATTTTACATTGGGTTAGTCAAATTATTTCAAGAGCAATGAAGTTCAAGAGACATGCTAAATTTATATATGCTGCAAGTAATATTGTATGTTATAACATGCATACTGATACTGCGTACATGCACGAGCACATGTTGTATAATATGCCGCATTAGCAATTGTTGCAACTGCACAAGGCAATAATACACCAGACATAAACTCTTGAAATGCGTTCATTGACCAAGTGACATAACCATATAAGTCCATGATCGCCTCCCTGTACATACTACATGGTAGCCACTTTTCAAGTTGTCTACTGATAGAAACAGAGGCATCCACTAGATAATATTTCTAGAAAACTGCCACCCTTATATATGTTGGCTAAGTTACTTGCAAACATCAAAGCATTATCTATTAGGAAGTTGCATCAGCTAGTGACTGCTACATTCGTATCAAGGTCACAGTATGATAACAAGTATAAAACCGACATGGCACACACACATAAGTAATTTGTTTTTCAAATCTAAAGCAGTATGCAACTTTTTGTAGCATCCTTACCTGACATTGCTTCACTAAACCATTGTGGCAGTAATTCATCATCCTCTCTGTATATGCTTCCATCTCCAGGAGGTAAAGCCATCAGTTTATTTTTTATTGCTTTAGCAGATTCTATGACTTCTCCAGAATTCAACTGAGCAACATGGCCAGGAATTGCCAAACTAGTATCTTCTTGTCCTTGGTTACATGAAGCCTTCCCATCAGAGTGACACATGCACGAAGAAGCTTTCTCACTCGCAACAACAGACTGGATAACTAAATTCCCATTGATCTTGACATGCTTCCCATTCCTTGGAATATACAACAACGCCGGGAGCGTCTCACTTGAATTATGTGGCAGCTTCGAATCAACACCTTCCGAGACACCATCTCGAGGCCCATCAACAGCCAGAACCCTCCCATGACGTGATTGTGATGGACCAAGCACAATTCCTTCTCGAGTATCAACTGCTCCATACATCCGATTTACGGCAGGAACCAAACACCCGCAGAGCATCATCAGGAACAGCAATCCAAGGAGACTGACACTGGCAACCTTCTTGGTCTTCCTAGACTTCTTGGCCGGTGGCTCTGCAGCAGCCGACGCAGGCTGCTTGGTTTTCAGCCGAGGTATCGGCATGAGCGGCACTTGGGAGCCGCGCGCTCCCATCGCATAAGCCGGGTGCATCCATGGCGGTGGCAAAGGGTGCAATCCAGGGTACATCGGCAGTGGCGGCGGGACGGCTGCGCCGCCAGCGCCAGCCAGTTGCTGCTTGAGAGCAGCGTTCTCGGCAGTGACGCAGGAGATCCTGGTGGAGAGGTCGGCGATGGTGGCCTGCATGGCCTTCACCTTGCCCTCCAGCTCCTCGACGTACTGCTTCTTCCTCTGCCGCGACAGGTGCGCGCTCTCCCTGTTCCGCACCAGCCGCGCCCGCCGCTTGTTGTCCTCACCCTCCCCGTCCTTAGCCTTGCCGTCGCTCCCAGCGCTCGCGCTCCTGGAAGACGTCTCCGAGGACTCGTCGTTCTTCAGGCCGCCGTCCGCGCCGGCGCCGGAGCCGGAGGAGGAGTCCCCTGCCCCGCCCGGCGACCCGGCCGAGGACGAGGACGTGGCGAGCGGCGGCGGCGGCGACGGGAGCTGCACGTCGTCCGTGGGGAGGAGGTCGAGGTCGAGGTCGAAGTCGAAGTCGATGTCCAGATCGTCGAGATCGAAGCCGTCCAGGGCGAACGCATCGTCGCCCGGGTGGGGGAACTCCGGGAGGTCGTCGGGGAAGGGCAGGTCCGCGAAGGGGGACGCCTCCGCGATGGCCATGGCGCGGGATGCGAGACGGGCCGCCGATCCGGTCACGGCGAGCGCATGCGCGACGGCCGGTCGGGGTTCGGGATCTCACGCGGCGCTGTCGCCGTAGCGTGCAGGGTTCGCGATGTGGGAGGGGAGGGAGGGGAAAGGCAGGAACTGCAGCTGGGGGATTCGGTCGGAGTCGCTGGTCGCCTCTTTGGCGACGTGGAGACAGAAACGCGTCTGGAACGTTCTCAGGACCTCCGTGATGGGCCTGCATGGGCCAGAGAGCAGCTTGCTGGGTTTACAAATGGGCTGGGTTCGCGAACGGGCTGAAATTACTCGGTTGTAGGGTACTGCACTAAGATGGATGTGTACTACTCCAAAGTGAAGGTTGGAGAGGAAGGCCCAAGTGAAGCGGCGACCGGGCAGGAATGGCGACGACACTCGCGGGCCGCCGCCTGCTCCTCCTGCGGCGATGCGCGCCCGGGCGGCGGCTGCTCGGCACGGCGGCGGAGGTGTCTCCGGGCGGGGAGGAGGCGGGCGGCGAGGCGATCTACGTGAGGAAGCCCTCGTCCTCGTCGACGCGGGACGAGACCTCGGTGTCCATGCCCATGTCGTTCATGACGGGGTCCGTGGTGGGGAAGCGGTTCTACCGCGACGCCACCGTGCGCCGCGCCGACGACGGCAACGGGTGGACCGTCATGCTCGACTACCGCACCCTCAAGACGCCGGCCAAGCGGCCGCTCAAGCTGCACTCGCGCACGCTCGCCATGGCCGTCGCCGCCGAGTGGGAGTACCAGGTCCTGATGCCTCTCCTCCTCTCTTCTCCTTCCTGTTCTGTTGTTTGGGTGACCTCGACTGTGATACTGTACTTCAGTTTGAGAGCACTAGGGTTCTGTGATCCAGTGATTTGTATCATGGTTTGTATGGCTGTCTGCTAGCAAACTTGCTAGTAGTAGCAATTTAACAAAATGGTTTGGATGAAAATGGTATGCTTGGCGGTTAGTTTGACCCTGATATCGTAGATTTAGCTTATCCATAACATTGGTGAATTATGAGAGGATTTCCTGACCATTTCATTCTATTGTACAGTATATTTCAAATGTGTTGAATCTAGGTTTTCATCGTAGTACTAGTTAGTGCCGCTGATGACTTGAATCACACGACTGAATTGCTTTTAATATTCTCGTTTCTTCGCCCTTTATTGTGTCATGAACAGTTGTTCTAAGTGACCAGAATGGCCGTTTGGCCATAAGTAGAATGAAATAATTAAACAGTATCCAAAATGCATCACATCAGCATAGATCTGTTGCATTTATGCATAACGGGTAGTTCATTGCCTTCTGTGGAGAATAGAGCATTTTATAGTTGAATTTTCACTTCTGATCTCTAGAGAGGCAAGATAGGCTGATAATGAAAATAAAGCAAAACTCAATATGGAAGATGAAATCACACAATATTAGTCCCCGTGATGTAGTCTGTTGGTGTAGATTCATTGCATTTATGCAGAATCCGCAGTACACTGCCTTCTGTGGAGTATAGAGCACGTTTTAGAGTTGAATTTTCGCTTCTGGTCTGTGCAGAGGCAAGAGAGCTTGAAAATGAACACTACCACTGTCAGTACCTCCAATAAAATTAAAGCAAGACTCGATCTGGCCGATGTACTCTCAGTGTGTCATCTCTTATACAGATCCATAAATTGTGTTCATATGCTGCTATGGCTGAATTTAAGGATACTAGTAGTTAGATAGTATTCACTCTTAGTTGTGCCAATATATGTTTTGCATGACTAAGTTGCTGCTTTCAAATGTTCCTCACTGTAACTTACAACTTACAAGTTGTGAGAGTTGTTACAAGCAACACCAACTTACTTTTTTTTGGTCTGCTGCTCATCTTCCATCATGTAGGAATGCATGATTATATCCGAATTAACTTCTTGCAAAAAAAAAAATGCTTCCTATATTTCATTCCGTAGCTTCTCGACGCTGGTATTGAAGTTCCTTATTGTCATAGGAACAAGATGGAATCCGGCCTTTTACGATGCCTCTTATGAAGCTTGCTTGTACTGCACTGGAGAGAGTTCCGTTGACACGAACGAAAATAATTACCAATTTGATGCAAAAGTTCCATCAAGATTTGGTATTTTGTCGCTCACCTGCCGATGATGAACTTACCAAAGGAGTCTATGGTAAGGTGCCCAATTTTGTTCTCATATGTTGGTGCAGTTATTGTGCTCCAATATTGATGAACTGGTTTTAGGCTACTTAGTTCCATACAATTAAATTGCAGATGCTCTGTGTCATTGGCCCCTCAATATGATTTCTCATGCTTTCTTACTTTTGTGTGCAGAAAAACAGAAGGAGAAAGTCGACCCAATACTGGACTGGGTCAACACTGAGTTTGGGTTCAAGCCTGTTGTGTACACAAGTTTTTTAGGAGGGAAGCAAGATGAGCGGCTAGCTAAGGCTGTAGAAACCGTTCTGAAGGATGCAAATGATTGTGAGCTGGCATCTATTGATGCTATGGCCGCAGCAGCCCATTCCCTGGTAATCCCTCTCGCAATATTTAGAGGAAGGTTGGGTGTTGATGAATCCATTGAGCTAATCAGGCTTGAAGAAGATCACCAGGTGTGATATCGCAACAACTTCATTTCCTTACTTTGACCTTTTCTTCTATTCTCTTTGCTTCTGTCTTATGGTCTTTATTGTTCCATAACCCAGGTCGATCGATGGGGCTTGGTTGAAGGAGGCCATGATGTTGACATCGCTGACCTTAAAGTCCAGATGTCATCAGCTGTTGTGTTCCTTCAACTTTCATGGCTGAAGTAACCTTTTGATCGATAATGTGCGTAATTTTTTCTGCTTTTTTTTTTTTGAGCTTGTATCATGAAGAGTTGTAGAATAATAATTAGCCGCAGATGGTTAAGAGAAAACAAAGTACCGGTATTCAACAGGTGCTGATGCTGAACTTTTGATTAAACAGAGCTCAATGTGTTATGTTAGCAAGTGTGTATGGAAACCCAACATCCTTTTTTGGATCCCAGTGATCTCTTGTTATGTAGGGTAAAAATGCAATCAGTAGCAGAATTCTGGTTTGGTGTTATGAGGACTGCAGCAGCAGAACTATGTCAGCGCTGCATCGTCGGTCGTTTCGGACCAGGCTGTGCCAAATGGCTGCCGATTTCTGAATGTGCAAAACACTGTAGCACAATTTTCCAGTTTATGTAAGATGATGTAATAAATTATTGATGTGAGCTGGAAACTGAAACGAGTGTGAAGTTAGATAACCCCATGCTACGGCTGGTGTGCCATGGTTTTCAAGTTATCTAGAAGGTGTGTACGTCCTAGTTATTGATGTGAAAGAATACCGAGGGCCTCCTAGTTCAAGGAAAAAGTGGAAGAAAAGTGTAGGAATATTCTTTTTTCCTATATTGATACTCCCTCTGTGAACTAATATAAGATATTTTAGCTTGCTAAAGTAGTGATCTAAAAGATGTTATATTAGTTTATCAGGGAGTACTATTTATGAGTACTATTTATATGTTTATTCGAAGGAAAGGGGCAAAGAAAGCATAGAGATTTTTTTTCCTTCGATCTCACTTTCAAAGGAACAACACAGGAAATCTAACATCGACTAGGAGCTATTTTTGAATTCGACCCTGCTATACGTACGACAGAATGCCTGTCCAACACTGTACAATTAGAGACAACTGTAGATAATTCAGTTTGTGGGCCACAGCATTTAGAGATGATATGCTCTCTGGTCGTACTGGTCGGACGAGATGATATGCTCTCTGGTCGTACTGGTGTGCACGAAGAACATGACTAAATTACACATTTTTATGTTGTGGTTTGACATTGATTTGACACCGTGTTCTTCTGATTCCTATATACTAGATATGCAAGCTGACAAATTTTTCTTTGTTTTTCAGTCATCTGTTTTGCGCATGCATTAGAGCATCTACATCCAAATATAGCTAAACTGGCCCCTCGTATGTCCGTGGACGTGACACCTTAAATTTTTGTTTCCACATCCGGGTATCTCAGTTAGCAAACCCCAAATCCATATTACACATGCAACGACGCCCGTCTACTACATCAATACATGCCATCCGACTACCCAAATTTTATGTGTTCTATATACATACTCCCTCCGTTCCAAAATAAGTGTCTTGACCTTAGTACAACTTATGGACGAAGATCATCGACGCTTGCCCTTACCGGCGCCCTTGGCGTCTTTGTCGCGGAAGTAGCGGCCAAAGACGCAATATGGATCAAGCCGGATCTCCTCGTTGGAGTTGTCTGTCCCGTCACTGTCCTCCTTCAACTCTTTGGGGGACAGTCTGCCCATGGCACGAGCTACCCGAGCTTGCTTGGGCGAGGGCGCGCATGTTCCTCCTCTGTTGCTTCTAGTGGATGTTGGCACGGATGGCTTCCTCTTCCACGACAGCGCGCCACCACCTCTACCACATCGGCAGCGAGGTGGGCCTCACGCTCTGTCATCCTTTGCTTGTTATAGCAGGCACACTAGTCCCTGTAGCACTCATATGCCAGCAGACTGGAGATGGCATGGAGAACGGACCTCGAGCTTCCAGCACCAGCGGACCCAAGCGCTAGTTTCGCCGACACAATGGATTCACGTCGGACAGACTCCGACGTCGGTCAGGCGCACTCCTCCTGGGAGTGGTAGAGGGCCAGGCGGATGACCATTGACTCCTCCAGGAGCGAATGTAGACGGATATATGTGGGGTCGGGGTGGGACAGCATGGGTCGGATCCGACGTGACGGACACGCCCGGACAAGCTCAGGCCACCCCATATCCACCCCATATTTGGGCTGGATATGAGGGGTGCCGGTCAGCCCGGGGCTTTTGGGACCGGTATGAGAGATCCGCCTGGGTTGGATTTTGTTGACTCTGATCGGGCCGTCCGCCCGGACGTACGGGGGTGATTTGGAGCTTCCGGTTGTATATGCTTTTTTTGCGAGAAAAAACCCGATATATTCATCTTCAATCATGGCAGTACAATAAACACCAGAAATAATAAAAATTACATCCAGATCCATAGACCACCTAGCGACGACTACAAGCACTGAAGCGAGCCGAAGGCACATCACCGTCATTGCCCCTCCGTCGCCGGAGCCGGGCAAAACCTGTTATAATAGACAGTCGGGAAGTGGTCGTGCTAAGGCCTCATAGGACCAGCGTAGCAGAATAGCAACCGCCGCCGATGAAGAGTAGCGCTGATCGGAAGGCTCCAACCTGAAAACACATGAACGTAGACGAACTACGACCAGATCCGAGCAAATCCACCAAGGACAGATCCACCGGAGACACACCTCCACACGCCCACCGATGATGCTATACACACCATCGGGGACGGGAGCTAGGCGGGGAGAACCTTATTCCATCTTCAGGGAGCCGCCGCCTTCTTGTCTTCCTGAGCAGAACACAAACCCTAACAAAACACGAAGAAACAATTGAAAACAGAGCCCTCCCGCTGGCAAGGGCCGAGATCCACCATGCCACCGTGGCCCTAAGGCCAACGGAGACAAGGCGAACCAACAGCTGCGTCGATGGGAGGCAGGGAACTCTAGACTTTTCTTTACTATCTTATTCCTGTGTTTTTTCTATTTCCGCGTTTCTAAGATTCAACTAATCAAACCCCCCCTAAGTCGGGTCATATAATTTGCGAAACGCGGTGGTTGTGCTGTTAAGCCTGCTGCGGGTGGTCTGTGCTGAGATTTCCGCAGGCTACAACTTGTGTGTGTGGATCCTTAACAATGCACGAAGTTGTACACACGCATCCGCATAGGAACTGGAGTGAGTCGTGAAACTTGAA
The DNA here is from genome assembly GCA_011799875.1 of Thinopyrum elongatum. Taxonomy (NCBI): domain Eukaryota; kingdom Viridiplantae; phylum Streptophyta; class Magnoliopsida; order Poales; family Poaceae; genus Thinopyrum; species Thinopyrum elongatum. The sequence goes on from CM022298.1 coordinate 136,403,956, forward strand.
GACGGTGAAAGTCACTAGGGATGTGTTTGGTTGTCTGCATAAGGCCCAAGCAGGCCCGCGCGGGGAGAAAATGGGTTGTTTGGTTGCCCGGGCTGCATCTATATCTCGGGCCACACGGAACTTAAAGCAGTCCCGGGCCAGGCCCGTGCGCTACTACCGAACCGACAGTTTCTCGGTAGCCAGGCTCGCTACGGCTACGCGTGGTTCTTGGCTGCATGCCTCGGGGAGCGCGGGAGATGGCCGAGACGTCTCAATAACTCCCCTCTCGTCTTGTGTCACCGCCCACACTCCATTCACAGTACTCTCCCCCACTCTCCTCACCGCCCGTTGTTCTCCTCTCCTTCGATGGCTCACCCGTCGCCGCGCCGTCCCCTCACCCCCATCGAGGCCAGCGGCAATCTGCATCCACGAGAGGTGGATTGCCGGCCTGGCGAGCTCCGGTTGTTGACCCAAGGACGGCCCTCCGCGCGCCGTCGCCAATTTGCACCAGGCCTGTAACATCCCCAGGTTACCTCACCCTAGTTAAGCTACTTAACTTGCCATGTCATCATGATCAATCTAAATAAATTGCAACTAGGAAATAATCCAACTCAATTCCAATTTAAAATGCAAGTCAAATATTTATTTCATCAACAGCAACACAAAAATGTTCATGATGTTGCAAATATTCCCAAGGCATTTATAAAATTGAAACCAACTTCATATAAATTCCCAAAATCCCCCTGGACATTTACAACAGTAGTCCAGCAGCATTTAACTCACCTCTTTCAATTTCAAAAAAATATTAAAACTATTCCAATTGCCTTCAAAATATTTGTGGCACTGTTTAAACTCACCAGTGAATTAATGGGACACTTTCCATATTTTCCCAAGGTGAATAGTGTGCCCAAATATTCTGTTACTCCTCTCTGTTAATCAAATAAACGAAAACAGAAAAGGAACTAAAGGAAAAGGGGCCGGAGGCCACTTACCTGGCGACTGGGCCGCGCTGGCCCAGCCCACTCCCACCTGCCCCTTCGTCCTTCTCCCTCCGTGTCGCCTCGTCCGTGGCTGAGGGCGCCCGCGCCGGTCACCGTTCGACACGGCGACGCCAACCGACAGCGGGAGGATAAGGCCGAGGCCATCCACTCCCCCTGGACGCCCTCGCCCGCACTCTTCCCCTTTCCTTCTCTCTCTCGCGCTCGGTTCTCTCCCTTTCTCCCCACTGTCCGAGCGCGTCCGTCGCCAACCGTCGTCGATCCGTGGCCACCGGCCGCCCCACACCTCATATTGATGCCCGTTAGGACCGCCGGCGTCGACTCCTTCGACCGCGGGCAGCAAAGCGGGCCGGACGCCTCCGAGCCCCGCCATCGGCCCGTCTTCTCCGATGGATCCCCGCCGCTGCTCGACGCCGACGCGCGCCACTCCGACCAGCCTGGCTTCTCCGAGCTCTTCTCCAACTTCGCTGTGAGCTCCCGGTCCCCTGTGACCTCTCCCGTTTTACCCCCTCTTCCCGTAGCTTCGATCCTCGCGGCGCCCGTGAGCTCACCGCCGCCTTGCACCTCGCCACCGAAGCCATGGCGAGCAAAGCTCGCGTCCGAGCCCTTCATCGAGCTCCTGGGAGCCCCAGGTAGCCAACGGGCCCTTTGGCTCGTCGCGCCATGCCTCGTAGCACCGATCCCGTGCCCGCCCGATCCCGACCGCCGCTCGCCGTCAATGCTCCGGCCAGCTCCGGCCATCTCCAGACGAACCAATGCCACCGCTCGATTCGCGACGCCGCCCTCGTTCGAACGCGCCTATCTGCCGCTCGAATGGTCGCCGGAGCCGCGATTCCGGCGGACCTCCGCCGCGCCTGTGGTCGCCGGCGTTCGCCCGCGCGCGCACGACCAGTTTGACCCGGCCCTGTCTCTCTGACAGTGGGCCCGGGTCGTTAACTATTGATTAGGCACTAATTAGTCTGCTAATAGCCACTGACAACGGGTCCCACCGCAAATAACCTTCAGATAATACATGTGACGCTGACATGTGGGACCCATGTACTGTAGCGCTTATTTAACTCTAATTAAGTCTCTGTGACACTGATAGTGGGGCCCCACCGCTAATTAAACCCAATTAAATAGGATAATTAACCTCTGTGTCAATGACACCTGGGCCCCACCATCACTGTTCACTCATTGACCTGGTCTATGTTGACTGCTGAGTCAGCAGTTGACTGGCCCCACATGTCATTGACTGTGGCTGGCTGAGTCTGTGTAATAAAAGTATTTCACTGTTGTAATTCGGATTTAATAATTAATTAAACCCAGAAATTCCAGAAAATCAAATAATCTTCGAAAATTCATATCTTTTAAACCGTAGCTCAGATCAAAAAAGTTAAAACATGAAAGTTGCTCAGAACGACGAGACAAATCTGATCGTGTCGTCTGTTTCCATGTCGGAACCTCCTACGTAGAAGAACTCGTAACTCCGGACCCGTATCCGGCAGATGAATAGTGCACCCGCACCGGTAATTAAATTCCAGAAAAATTCTAAAATAACTAAATTGGCTTAGATACATATTTAGGCAACCCTGCACTGCATCATAGCATAGCACGCACTGTGTGGCATATGTTTGCATTATGTTTACCTGTTTCCTCCCCCTCTTCTCTCTCGGTAGACCCCGACGCAGACGTAGTCCCCGAGGCAGACGCATCTCCGGAGTACGACTACGTCCCCGACGACACCCCTGAAGATCTTGCCCTTGCCCCAGAGCAAACAGGCAAGCACCCCATTTTGAGCATTCCGATATCGCCCACTCTCTTCCCTCTTATGCTTGCATTAGTTGTTACTACTGCTGTTACTATCCTATATCTGTTGCATAGCCTGCTTATTTGTAACCTATTGTTGATACATGCCTGATATCCTAAACTGTTTAGCATAGGATGGGTAGAGCCATGTCAGAGACCCACTTGTCCCGACTACCCCGCTGGATACTCAGAAGACCCGTTCTACGGGATCGAAGATCAGACCAGGGCACCGCATATCACTTCCCCCTTAAGTGCTCGACACTACTGGGTCACCATCGAGTGCCGAGGGTGATACCTCGTTAGCACTTCTGATGATAACCTTGTAGGTTAGTTACTCGGTCGTGGTAAGCGAGGGTGATTCCTCCTACACCACCCCCGATACCGACATCGTCGCGCAACACCTCAAGTGTGGACCTCGAGGGTGATGCCTCCTTCGTTCACCTTGACTATAACATCAGGTGGGATTCCATCGAGGGTGATTCCTCAGGATTCCCTTGGTGTTAGACACACAGATACTATTGATATTATGACTTGCACTAAACCATGATACTAAAGACGGGTCGGCCCTGAGGGGTACCCGCGCGAGCTGATAAGCGAAGTGATGTGGAGTCGGGTTGACCTGGATGGTGCCCGCGAGTTAACACGAGGCGTGGCCGGGCATTCTTAGCCCTTGCCGCAAGTCCTCGAGACGGGGCGACGGGGTCACATCGATCGTGAGTCTCTGCTCGTTTCCGCGCGATCCTAAATCCACTACGGTTTGGATATTTGATCCGAGGGGCCTCTGGCCCGATAGCACTAACCATCACATGGGCATAGTATGGGCGTTCTGCGTCGTATACTTCAGCCGGAGCTTAATGGACGTCAGCGACTGAGCGGCGCGCATCGAGTTGGACTGGGAACGCAACCGCACTTGTATAAGGGGTTGCTAGGTTTGCTCTCGGTGGCCCCGTAACGTGCAGGAGTTCCCGGGGCGATGGCCCAAGACCCCTGGGGGCATAGGTTAGTCCGGCGTGCTGACCTCTCTGTTAGGTATTCGGTCAGGTTGCGGCGTGTTGCTTAGCCAAGGCCGGGCATGACCCAGAAAGTGTGTCCGGCCGGAGTTAAGCGAGCGTGGTGGGTAACTTGGTGCACCCCTGCAGGGAAGAAACTTCTATCGATAGCCTGTCCTACGGTAACGGACACTCGGAGTTGTATCCCGATCGGTACAACTAGAACATGTGATGAGAACTGGATAGTACGGCTCTGGGATTGCTTTCTCGCAGGGAGTCGAGAAAGGATCTCAGGTCGAGGTTGATGATATTGCTACTACTTCACTTTATGTTGACCTGCTCTCTTCTGATGCTGCAAGACTGTTGAAGACTGTTGAAGATGCTAGTCTTCGATAGGACTAGGCTTTCCCCCTCTATTCTGGCATTTCTGCAGCCCATTCCACATAAACATCCCTCTTTTGAAAATGTTGCATATGTAGTGTAGATCCTTGCTTGCTGAGTACTTCGGATGAGTACTCATGTTTGCTTTATTTTCTTTTTTCCCCATATTTCCATTTGATGCCACCAGACGTCGGAGCCCCTGAGCCAGATGCCCCCGTCGACGACCACTACTACTACCCGCCTGGCGAGTACTACTACTACGAGGTGCCCCCTGACGACCAGGAGTAGGATCGGAGGGTCCAGGGCAGGAGGCCTACGCCTTTCGATCGTAGTTTTTATTTTTACCCCGCCTCTGTGAAGGCCTATCTCTCTCTCTGTATTATATCTGTACCCAGATATCTGATGCTTCCGCTGACGCTTGTATGCCATTGAGCTATGTATTCGAGCCCTCGAGGCCCTGGCTTGTAATATTAAGCTTGTATGACTTTATTTATGTTTTAGAGTTGTGTTGTGATATCTTCAAGTGAGTCCTTAGGCTTGATCGTGCGCATTTGCGTGTATGGTTAGTGCACGATTAAGCCGGGGGCGTCACAAGGCCCCCTCGTCCGGCCAATGCGGTGCAGGCCACTCAGGCTCGGCCGCCGTATCCGGACCTCATGGTCCTGGGTTCGATGGCGGCGCCGGAGGGGGTGGCGACCGCGCCACTCCTCGGAACCTCTGTGGGTGGTTTTTTTAACCCCATTCGAGTGTTTTCTCCGGGCAATGCGGCAGGGCCATGGACGACGGCGCCCGCTTCCTCGACCTCCCGCGTGGCCACGAGCACCGGGGCAATGCCGACGACCGTTGGCATTGTCGGCTCCTCCTCCTTTTCGCCGGCCATCTCCTTCCCGCCGAGGTTTTCTCCCGGCCGTCGTACGCTCGAACTCCACCAGCTCCGGTAAGTTTCTAATTTCCCCTCTGCTCGTACATGTAGATTAGGGTTTTCTGCAATGGGCATCACAAGGAATCGATTGGATTCGATTTGAATCCAATCCAATCCAATCGAACCCTTCTTGGCTGCTATTGTTCATGTTGTTCATGTTCATGTTGTTAGTATGCAAGGTAGATTGGTTCTTGTTCATAGGTAGTTACATCATAGTTCATAGGCAGGGTAGATTGGTTCTTGCATGATAGGTAGTTACATGTTCATGTTGTTCATAGGTAGGGTTTGTGTTTGATGTTGAAGAGTTAGATTGGTGCTGTCTTAGGCATGGTTTGTTGCATGATTTAATTACGTGCATATCATTCATGGTAGGTAGGACAAATTTGCATGCTCACACACGTTCTAGGGACCATTGTGTTTCCTCGTTTAGGTACTGGGACCAATGTAGCATGCTGCCAAATATGGAAGTGGTCATAACTTGCACTGCTAGCTTTAGATCATGGCCATGATGTTCACTGATAAGTGGCTGCTGCCCATGAGCAAGTGCAACTCATCGGTGACACTTGCTCTTCGGCAAGTGCCACTGATCATGTTTTGGATAATGCACTGATCAGTGACTCTTGCCCCTGAGCAAGTGCCACTCATCAATGACACTTGCTTTCGGCATGTGCCACTGATGAGTGCCTGATCCCAATGCCCTGTTACTAACCATTGTCATCTTACCTGACAAGGTGATGAAGACGGAGTGGGACAGGGCCGGTCGAGGAGCTCAGGTCGTTGTCGGCGCCGAGGGCGCCGTATACTTCATCCCCACAAACCACTGGCTCAAGAGGGTGGACCTGCCTGGCAGGGCCGCCTTCATGAGCCAGCCGCATTCAAGGGTACGATCTCCGAGGACCGGCCACGAGGAGGGGTCTCGAGAGCCGCTGCGTTTCTATGTCCAGATCAAGGACGAGGAGGATCTCACGATGCTCGTCATCCCACCCAAGTTCAAGGAGGTGATGAAACAGTGGATGGTGCTCAAGCCCCCGCCGTCGTCAGGCTGTTGGCCAACAAGTGGTGTGAATTCTGGGTGCAGGTCCAAAGCTTCGAGGGGCAGATGGTGCTTGGCCGGGGCTGGCAGTACTTCTGCCACCGCCACAGGATTGTCCTCGGCGACCTCGTCGTCATGCGGATCTCCGGCCTGGGCCTGAAGTTGCAGATTTACAACCACGACATCTCGATCATGTGCAGGGTGCGCTTCACCAAGCACAACTGCGTCGGCGAATTCACTCGCGCTCTCTTGATCGTCAGTTAAGTACCCATTCGTAGCATGGAACTGTTATAGTAGTTTGTGGTCGCGCTGATGATGATGGTTTGAACTTGTGCTGGGAACTTGTTAATATTTTGGTCAGGATCAGCACCCTAGTTTGAAGCATGGGGCATGGGATGTCCATGCTGTCTTTAATCATGGACCTAGTATATTAGTTAGCCTCTTAATCTGCTGTTATCATCATGTGCATTGCTTGTTCGCATTATTTGCCTCCTATCAGTTGTGCCTGCTGTTGTGTTGCTAATGTGGTGGTAAAGCCACCACATTTGAATGAGGTGAGCATAATACAAACGTGTATGCAGTCAAACAGCTGTGGTTTACATCTGCTCAGCCCTTAAGCACATATGCAGGCAACCAAACACCTAACCCTAAAGTGCTCATTGATGCAATGCAGACAACCAAACAACATGTTGATGTTGGTTTGTTGACTGTTTTTGCTCAACCATGCAGGGTCGAGATGGGTTGACGTGCACAATCATTGTCGTCTACCGCCGATTTCCGTGTCATTTCCTCGTGGCCGGTCACGTGGTTGACGTGCAAGGTGCAACGCCACTGCCCAGACATGTACACACACAACCAGAAACCAGAATAGTAACTTCAGAGCAGTCCGCGACAGCGATCGGCCATGGCTCGGAGTCCACAGCCCATGCACATAGTCGCACAGACGTATCTGAACTGAGCCGAATGCAGGAGCCGACAGGGGAGGATGGAAACGGGGAGCACGAGCCAAGAACAAGACGCGGCTCGCGCCGAGCGCCCGCGCGCGTCGCCGCCGGCGCTGCCGTGCGCGGTGCAGCTGCAGGTCACCGCGTTCTCGCCCCTCATCGACACCATCAACCGCCGCGACGGCACCGTCAACCGCCGCCTCTACTCCGTCGCCGACCGCGTCCTCCGCGTGCGCGCGAGCCCCCGCCCGGACTCCTCCGGCGTCCGCTCCGCCGACTTCGACGTCGACGCGTCGCGCGGCCTCTGGGCGCGCGTCTTCTCCCCCGCCGCGCCCCAGGCCCCGCTCCCGGTCGTCGTCTACTTCCACGGCGGCGGCTTCGCGGTGTTCTCCGCTCGCCAGTGCTACTTCGACCGCCTGTGCCGCCGCATCTGCCGCGGCGTCGGCGCGGTCGTCGTCTCCGTCGAGTACCGCCTCGCGCCCGAGCACCCCTACCCGGCCGCCTACAATGATGCGGTGGACACGCTCCGCTTCATCGACGCCAACGGCGTCCCGGGCCTGGACGAGGGCGTCCGCGTGGACCTCTCCAGCTGCTTCCTCGCCGGGGAGAGCGCCGGCGGCAACATAATCCACCACGCGGCCAACCGCTGGGCTGCAGCCGCGCCCACCCCAAACTCCGTGCGCCTCGCCGGCCTCCTGTCCGTGCAGCCCTACTTCGGCGGCGAGGAGCGGACGGAGTCGGAGCTGAGGCTGGACGGCGTGGCGCCGATCGTGACCCTCCGGCGGGCGGACTTCTGGTGGAGGGCGTTCCTGCCGGAGGGCGTCAGCCGCGACCATCCGGCGGCGCACGTGACCGACGAGAACGCTGAGCTGGCCGATGCGTTCCCGCCGGCGATGGTGCTGGTCGGCGGGTTCGACCCGCTGCAGGACTGGCAGCGGCGGTACGCCGACGTGCTGCGGCGGAAGGGGAAGACCGTGGAGGTGGTGGAGTTCCCGGACGGTATCCACGCGTTCTACCTCTTCCCGGACCTCCCCGACACCGCCAGGGCTATCGAGCGCATGAGGACGTTCGTGGAAAGGAACAGGTCGTCGCCGTCGGCGCCAGAACCTTCTCGCGGGAACGAAATCGATTGAAAACGGCCATTCAAAAATCGATTGAAAAGAACTTGTAGTCCCCTCGACGTGTCGAAATTTGGAAATGCGAGTATATTTCTTCAAGTCCGTTCAATTTAGGAATTGGATACACATTGGTCCATAGAAAATTTGTGTGCACAAGGAAAGATATCTCGATTATGGCCTGCTTGGATTAGGTGCAGGGCGTGTTTGGATTGGAGCCGAGAGCAGCGTGGGGCATGTGTTTGGATGGGGGCCAAGTTACCTTCATCAGTTCAATTTTTCGCCAACTTCCGGGCAAGTTGCGGTCGGCAGAATCATGCCCAAATTTTGGGCACGCCCATGAGTTGGCATCCAAACATACCTGTGGTACTCCATTCATTTTTATGTACTACAAAACAACTATAAAAAATACGTTTTGCATTTATACAAGGTCATCAATCGTAACCTGTAACCAAGGCAAAAATTAATGACGCTGCCTCGTACTAGCATCCTATGGTTTAACTACTCACATGTATGCAGTGGATGATAATGACACTTTTAACTACTTCCTTCTTGACGTCCACTCAATTTTCTCTAATTTGCATGTGCCCTATTAACTAACCCAGTAAACAAGAAGACAAGCCGACTTGCAAAAAGACATTAATTTTTATCCTGCTACCTCTAATTTGAGTTTATGACCTGCTATAAGTAAATGGATGAAGTATCAGCTTGAACGTCCGTTGGGTATCCTGCTACCTGTAATTTGAGTTTATGACCATGTATAAGTAAATGGATGGAGTATCAGCTTGAACGTCTGTTGGGTATCATGACAAATGCAAACATTTTTTATGACAAGTTTTTCAGAGCGCACATGGCAATTTCTTCATAACACACATGGCAAATCCTGGCAAACAAAAGATTTGTGCGAAAACTTGTGTGTTTACTTGAAGGGATTGCCAAACTCCCGACGACATAATTTGTCGTAAAAAATGTTCGTTTTGCCATGCTTCCCTAGCGAATGTTCGCTGAATAGCATTATTACCCATAAAATATGAGTAAATTTCAAGTTTCCACTCTTTTACCATTTTTTGACATTAATTATCCCACCGAAGAGATTTTCTTGTGTTCCTCACTTAACGTCACATGTGCCACATTATAGAGCATCTACAATCGAACCCTCCACAACCGCCCCAAACGCCCGGACGGGCTGCCTGGTCAGTGATCGGACGCAAAAACGCCACCCAATTGGGCGCCCCAAATCTGGCCCAAACGCCACGGACAGATCTGAAGGAAATATGCCCTAGAGGCAATAATAAAGTTGTTATTTTATATTTCCTTATTCATGATAAAGGTTTATTATTCATGCTAGAATTGTATTGATCGGAAACCTAAATACATGTGTGAGTACATAAACAAATATCGTGTCCCTGGTGAGCCTCTACTAGACTAGCTCGTTGATCAAAGATGGTTAAGGTTCCCTAACCATAGACATGTGTTGTCATTTGATAACGGGATCACATCATTAGGAGAATGATGTGATGGACAAGACCCATCCGTTAGCTTAGCATAATGATCGTTCAGTTTACTGCTATTGCTTTCTTCATGTCAAATACATATTCCTTCGACTATGAGATTATGCAACTCCCGGATACCGGAGGAATACCTTGTGTGCTATCAAACGTCACAACGTAACTGGGTGATCATAAAGATGCTCTACAGGTATCTCCGAAGGTGTTTGTTGAGTTGGCATAGATCGAGATTAGGATTTGTCACTCCGAGTATCGGAGAGGTATCTCTGGGCCCTCTCGGTAATACACATCATAAGCTTGCAAGCAAATGACTAAGGAGTTAGTTACGAGGTGATGTATTACATAATGAGTAAAGAGACTTGCCGGTAACGAGATTGAACTAGGTATAGAGATACCGACGATCGAATCTCGGGCAAGTAACATACCGATAGACAAAGGGAATTACGTATGTTGTCATAACGGTTCGATCGATAAAGATCTTCGTAGAATATATAGGAGCCAATATGGGCATCCAGGTTCCGCTATTGGTTATTGACTGGAGAGGTGTCTCGGTCATGTCTACATAGTTCTCGAACCCGTAGGGTCCGCACGCTTAACGTTCGTTGACGATATAGTGTTATATGAGTTATATGATTTGGTGACCGAATGTTGTTCGGAGTCCCGGATGAGATCACGGACATGACGAGGAGTCTCTAAATGGCCGAGAGGTAAAGATTGATATATAGGACGATGGTATTCGGACACCGAAAGGGTTTCGGGATGCACCGGGTAGCCATCAGGTCACCGGAAGGGGTTCCGGACACCCCTGGTAAGTGTTATGGGCTTAATAGGCCAAGGGAGGGACAGACCAGCCCACAAGGGGCTGGTGCGCCCCTCTCCCTGGCCGGCCAGCCTTAGGGAAGGAAAGGGGGGAGGGCTAGCCCTCCTGCCTTTCCCTCTCATGGGAGAAAGGAAAGGGGAGGGGGGCGCCACCCTCCCATGCCTTTCCCCCGCACCTATACAAGGCAGGGGGGGCACCACTTGGGGGAGGACCCCAAGTAGGATTCTGCCTACTTGGGGGCGCCTCCTGGCTGCTCCCTCCACCCCCACCTATATATATGTGGGAGGGGGGCGCCTAGCACACTAGAACATTATCTTAGCCGTGTGCGGCACCCCCCCTCCACCGTTTACACCCCCGGTCATATTTTCGTAGTGCTTAGGCGAAGCCCTGCGGAGATCACTTCACCATCACCGTCACCATGCCATCGCGCTGCTGTAACTCATCCACTACCTCGCCGTCTTGCTGGATCAAGAAGGTGCGGACGTCACCGAGCTGAACGTGTGTTGAACGCGGAGGTGCCGTATGTTCGGTACTCGATCGGTTGGATCGCGAAGAAAGTTCGACTACATCAACCGCGTTGTCAAATGCTTCCGCTTATGGTCTACGAGGGTACATAGACACACTATCCCCTCTCGTTGCTATGCATCTCCTTGATAGATCTTGCGTGTGCGTAGAACTTTTTTTGTTTTCCATGCAACTATTCCCAACAGTGGCATCATGAGCCAGGTCTATGCGTAGATGATATGCACGAGTAGAATACAAAGAGTTGTGGGCGGTGATAGTCATACTGCTTACCACCAACGTCTTATTTTGATTCAGCGGTATTGTGGGATGAAGCGGCCCAGACCAACCTTACATGTCCACGCACATGAGACCGGTTCCACCGACTGACATGCAACTAGTTTTGCATAAAGGTGGCTGGCGGGTGTCTGTTTCTCCTATTTTAGTTGAATCGAATTTGGCTACGGCCGGTCCTTGAAGAAGGTTAAAACAGCAAACTTGATGAATCACCGTTGTGGTTTTTGCCGTAGGTAAGAACGGTTCTTGCTAGAAGCCCGTAGCAGCCACGTAAAACTTGCAACAACAAAGTAGAGGACGTCTAACTTGTTTTTGCAAGGTATGCTGTGATGTGATATGGTCAAGATATGATGTGATATACGTTATTGTACGAGATGATCATGTTTTGTATGTTATCGGCAACCGGCAGGAGCCTTATGGTTGTCTCTTTATTGTATGAAATGCAAACGCCATGTAATTGCTTTACTTTATCACTATGCGTTAGCGATAATTGTAGAAGCAATAGTTGGCGAGACGACCATGATGCAACGATGGAGATCAAGGTGTCGAGCCGGTGATGATGGAGATCATGACGATGCTTTGGAGATGGAGATCAAAAGCACAAGATGATGATGGCCATATCATGTCACATATTTTGATTGCATGTGATGTTTATCTTTTATGCATCTTATTTTGCTTAGAACGACGGTAGCATTATAAGATGATCCCTTCACTAAATTTCAAGATAAAAGTGTTCTCCCCGAGTATGCACCGTTGCTAAAGTTCATCGTTTCGAAGCACCTCGTGATGATCGGGTGTGATAGACTCTACGTTCACATACAACGGGTGTAAGACAGTTTTGCACATGCAGAATACTTGGGTTAAACTTGACGAGCCTAGCATGTACAGACATGGTCTCAGAACACTAGAGACCGAAAGGTCGAATGTGAGTCATATAGTAGATATGATCAACATAGAGATGTTCACCATTGATGACTACCCCATCTCACGTGATGATCAGACATGGGTTAGTTGATTTGGATCACGTATCACTTAGATAACTTGAGGGATGTTTATTTAAGTGGGAGTTCATTAGTAATATTGATTAATTGAACTTAATTTATCATGAACTTAGTCCTGATAGTATTTGCATATCTATGTTGTAGATCAATGGCCCGTGCTACCGTTCCCCTGAATTTTAATGCGTTCCTAGAGAAAGCTAAGTTGAAAGATGATGGTAGCAACTACACGGACTGGGTCCGTAACTTGAGGATTATCCTCATTGCTGCACAGAAGAATTATGTCCTTGATGCACCGCTAGGTGATAGACCTGCTGCAGGAGCTGATGCAGATGTTATGAACGTCTGGCAGGCTCGATCTGATGACTACTCTATAGTTCAGTGTGCCATGCTTTACGGCTTAGAACCGGGACTTCAAAGACATTTTGAACATCATGGAGCATATGAGATGTTCCTGGAGTTGAAGTTAATATTTCAAGCAAATGCCCGGGTTGAGAGATATAAAGTCTCCAACAAGTTCTATAGCTGTAAGATGGAGGAGATCAGTTCTGTCAGTGAACACATACTCAAAATGTCTGGGTATTATAATCACTTAACTCAGCTGGGAGTTGATCTTCCAGTTAATTGTGTTATTGACAGAGTTCTTCAATCACTGCCACCAAGCTACAAAGGCTTCGGGATGAACTATAATATGCAAGGGATGAACAAAACAATTCCTGAGCTCTTCGCAATGCTTAAGGCCGCGGAGGTAGAAATCAAGAAGGAGCATCAAGTGTTGATGGTTAACAAGACCGCTAGTTTCAAAAAAAATGGCAAGGGAAAGAAAGGGAACTTCAAGAAGAATGGCAAGCAAGTTGCCACTCCTGGGAAGAAGCCCAAAGCTGGACCCAAGCCTGAAACTGAGTGCTTCTACTGCAAAGGGAGTGGTCATTGGAAGCGGAACTACCCCAAGTATTTGGAGAATAAGAAGGATGGCAAAGTGAACAAAGGTATATTTGATATACATGTTATTGATGTGTACCTTACTAATGCTCGTAGCAGCGCCTGGGTATTTGATACTGGTTTGGTTGCTCATATTTGTAACTCAAAACAGGAGCTGCGGAATAAACGAAGATTGGCTAAGGACGAGGTGACGATGCGCGTCGGGAATGGTTCCAAGGTCGATGTGATCGCCGTCGGCACGCTACCTCTACATCTACCTTCGGGATTAGTTTTAGACCTGAATAATTGTTATTTGGTGCCAGCGTTGAGCATGAACATTATATTTGGATCTTGTTTATTGCGAGACGGTTATTCATTTAAGTCAGAGAATAATGGTTGTTCTATTTTTATGAATAATATCTTTTATGGTCATGCACCCTTGAAGAGTGGTCTATTCTTGTTGAATCTCGATTGTAGTGATACACATATTCATAATATTGATGCCAAAAGATGCAAAGTTGATAATGATAGTGCAACATATTTGTGGCACTGCCGTTTAGGTCATATTGGTGTAAAGCGCATGAAGAAACTCCATGCAGATGGGCTTTTGGAATCACTTGATTATGAATCATTTGATATTTGCGAACCATGCCTCATGGGCAAGATGACTAAAACTCCGTTCTCCGGAACAATGGAGTGAGCTAATGACTTATTGGAAATAATACATACCGATGTATGCGGTCCGATGAGTGTTGAAGCACGCGGCGGGTATCATTATTTTCTGACCTTCACAGATGATTTGAGTAGATATGGATATATCTACTTGATGAAACACAAGTCTAAAATATTTGAAAAGTTCAAAGAATTTCAGAGTGAAGTGGAGAATCATCGTAACAAGAAAATAAAGTTTCTACGATCTGATTGCGGAGGTGAATATTTAAGTTACGAGTTTGGCCTTCATTTAAAACAATGTGGAATTGTTTCACAACTCACGCCACCTGGAACACCACAGCGTAATGGTGTATCCGAATGTCGTAACCGTACTTTATTAGATATGGTGCGATCTATGATGTCTCTTACCGATTTACCACTATCATTTTAGGGTTATGCATTAGAGACAGCCGCATTCACGTTAAATAGGGCACCGTCTCAATCCGTTGAGACGACACCATATGAACTGTGGTTTGGCAAGAAACCTAAGCTGTCGTTTCTTAAAGTTTGGGGCTGCGACACTTATGTCAAAAGGCTTCAGCCTAATAGGCTCGAACCCAAATCGGAGAAGTGCGTCTTCATAGGATACCCTAAGGAAACAATTGGGTACACCTTCTACTACAGATCCAAAGGCAAGATCTTTATTGCTCAGAATGGATCCTTTCTAGAGAAGGAGTTTCTCTCGAAAGAAGTGAGTGGGAGGAAAGTAGAACTTGATGAGGTAATTGTACCTTCTCTCGAATTGAAAAGTAGTACATCACAGAAAACCGTTCCCGTGATGCCTACACCAACTAGAGAGGAAGCTAATGATGATGATCATGAAACTTCAGATCAAGTTACTACTGAACTTCGTAGGTCGACCAGAGGATGATCCGCACCAGAGTGGTACGGTAATCCTGTCCTGGAAGTCATGTTACTAGACCAAGGCGAACCTACGAACTATGAAGAAGCTATGATGAGCCCAGATTCCGACAAATGGCTTGAGGCCATGAAATCTGAGATAGGATCCATGTATGAGAACAAAGTGTGGACTTTGGTGGATCTGCCCGATGATCGGCAAGCCATAGAAAATAAATGGATCTTCAAGAAGAAGACAGACGCTGATGGTAATGTTACTGTCTACAAAGCTCGACTTGTTGCGAAAGGTTTTCGACAAGTTCAAGGAGTTGACTACGATGAGACTTTCTCACCCGTAGCGATGCTTAAGTCTGTCCGAATCATGTTAGCAATTGCCGCATTTTATGATTATGAAATCTGGCAAATGGACGTCAAAACTGCATTCCTTAATGGATATCTTAAAGAAGAGTTGTATATGATGCAACCAGAAGGTTTTGTCGATCCTAAGGGTACTAGCAAAGTGTGCAAGCTCCAGCGATCCATCTATGGACTGGTGCAAGCATCTCGGAGTTGGAATATACGCTTTGATGAGGTGATCAAAGCATATGGTTTTATACAGACTTACGGTGAAGCCTGTATTTACAAGAAAGTGAGTGGGAGCTCTGTAGCATTTATGATATTATATGTGGATGACATATTATTGATTGGAAATGATATAAATTTTTTGGATAGCATAAAAGGATACTTGAATAAGAGTTTTTCAATGAAAGACCTCGGTGAAGCTGCTTATATATTGGGCATCAAGATCTATAGAGATAGATCAAGACGCTTAATAGGACTTTCACAAAGCACATACCTTGATAAAGTTTTGAAAAAGTTCAAAATGGATCTGTCAAAGAAAGGGTTCTTGCCTGTGTTACAAGGACCAAGGATATGTTTCTCGTTTTTGGAGGTGACAAAGAGCTCGTCGTAAATGGTTACGTCGATGCTAGCTTTGACACTGATCCGGATGACTCTAAGTCACAAACCGGATACGTATTTATATTGAATGGTGGAGCTGTCAGTTGGTGCAGTTCCAAGCAAAACGTCATGGCGGGATCTACGTGTGAAGTGGAGTACATAGCTACTTCGGAAGCAGCAAATGAAGGAGTCTGGATGAAGGAGTTCATATCCGATCTGGGTGTAATACCTAGTGCATCGGGTCCAATGAAAATCTTTTGTGGCAACACTGGAGCAATTGCCTTGGCGAAGGAATCCAGGTTTCACAAGAGAACCAAACACATCAAGAGATGCTTAAACTCTATTCGTGAATATGTCAAGGATGGAGACATAGAAGTTTGCAAAATACATACGGATCTGAATATAGCGGACCCGTTGACTAAGCCTCTTCCACGAGCAAAACATGATCAGCACAAAGACTCCATGGGTGTTAGATTCATTACAATGTAATCTAGATTATTGACTCTAGTGCAAGTGGGAGACTGAAGGAAATATGCCCTAGAGGCAATAATAAAGTTGTTATTTTATATTTCCTTATTCATGATAAAGTTTTATTATTCATGCTAGAATTGTATTGATCGGAAACCTAAATACATGTGTGAGTACATAAACAAATACCGTGTCCCTAGTGAGCCTCTACTAGACTAGCTCGTTGATCAAAGATGGTTAAGGTTTCCTAACCATAGACATGTGTTGTCATTTGATAACGGGATCACATCATTAGGAGAATGATGTGATGGACAAGACCCATCTGTTAGCTTAGCATAATGATCGTTCAGTTTATTGCTATTGCTTTCTTCATGTCAAATACATATTCCTTCGACTATGAGATTATGCAACTCCCGGATACCGGAGGAATACCTTGTGTGCTATCAAACGTCACAATGTAACTGGGTGATCATAAAGATGCTCTACAGGTATCTCCGAAGGTGTTTGATGAGTTGGCATAGATTGAGATTAGGATTTGTCACTCCGAGTATCGGAGAGGTATCTCTGGGCCCTCTCGGTAATACACATCATAAGCTTGCAAGCAAATGACTAAGGAGTTAGTTACGAGGTGATGTATTACGGAATGAGTAAAGAGACTTTCCGGTAATGAGATTGAACTAGGTATAGAGATACCGACGATCGAATCTCGGGCAAGTAACATACCGATAGACAAAGGGAATTACGTACATTGTCATAACGGTTTGACCGATAAAGATCTTCGTAGAATATGTAGGAGCCAATATGGGCATCTAGGTTCCGCTATTGGTTATTGACCGGAGAGGTGTCTCGGTCATGTCTACATAGTTCTCGAACCCGTAGGGTCCGCACGCTTAACGTTCGTTGACGATATAGTGTTATATGATTTGGTGACCGAATGTTGTTCGGAGTCCCGGATGAGATCACAGACATGACGAGGAGTCTCAAAATGGTCAAGAGGTAAAGATTGATATATAGGACGATGGTATTCGGACACCGGAAGGGTTTCGGGATGCACCGGGTAGCCATCGGGTCACCGGAAGGGGTTCCGGACACCCCCGGTAGGTGTTATGGGCTTAATGGGCCAAGGGAGGGACAGACCAGCCCACAGGGGGCTGGTGTGCCTGTCGGTGTCAAAACCGGCGGATCTCGGGTAGGGGGTCCCGAACTGTGCGTCTAAGGTCGATGGTAACAGGAGACGGGGGACACGATGTTTACCCAGGTTCGGGCCCTCTCTATGGAGGTAATACCCTATGTCCTGCTTGATTGATATTGATGAATATGAGTATTTCAAGAGTTGATCTACCACGAGATCGTAATGGCTAAAACCCTAGAAGTCCAGCCTGTCTGATTATGATTGCCCCTACGGACTAAACCCTCCGGTTTATATAGACACCGGAGGGGACTAGGGTTGTACAAAGTCGGTTACAGAGAAAGGAATCTTCATATCGAACGCCAAGCTTGCCATCCATGCCAAGGAGAGTCCCATCTGGACACGGGAGAGAGTCTTCTATCTTGTATCTTCATGGCCCATCAGTCCGGCCCATGTTACGTAGCCCGGACGCCCGAGGACCCCTAAATCCGGGACTCCCTCAGTAGCCCCCGAACCAGGCTTTCAATGACGATGTGTTCGGAGCGCAGATTGTCTTCGGCATTGCAAGGCGGGTTCCTCCTCCGATTACTTCGAAATACCTGACTTAAGGAGCTGTATTCGGCCTTCCATTTAATGTCGTGCTCATCGGCTTCCACGCCTTCATGACTTCAGTTTCCACGTGTCGAGCGAATACGAGAGGTCGGGGGATCTTTGCACATAACTCCCTGACCATGTAAGAAAGGCGTCTATTTAAAGAGATTGGATCTTCAGATCCATTCCACGCCAAGCAGGAAATCCTCAAAGCTTGCTAGGAGAAACCATTCCAACATGGCTAGTGCTCCCAATTCCTCCACCCGCTCCCACGGCTCCAAAAAAGGCGATTGGGAAAGATGTTCTATATCTCATGATCAGCTGGTGAAGCTCCAAACACAGGGATTCCTTCCCCCCACGGATCTGGTCCCTGTTCGAGCAGGTTTGACTTCCTTCTCAGGCGAAGCTCTGGCGGAAAATTTCCCCAATCCAACCAGGGGGGAGCGGGTGTGCTTCATTTCTTATTTGCTAAGAGGCGTTGGGTTTCCAATCCACCCTTTCCTCCGAGGACTCCTGGAGTACTATGGTCTCCAACTGCACAACCTCACGCCGGCCTCTATCTTGCACATCGCGGGTTTTGTTGCCCTTTGCGAGCTTTTCCTAGGCTGTGAAGCCCACTTTGATTTATGGAGAAAACTATTCTGCCTCGTCCCTCGTACCCAAGAGGGATCCATATTCGAGGTGGGCAGCGCCGAAGTATGGCGCATAGCCGGGACCGGATACCTATCCGGCACACCGAAGAAGGCATCCGAGGAGTGGCCCTCAGAGTGGTTTTATATTGAGGACGTCGCTCTCCCTGACCCAATCCGAATGGGTCTCCCAGAATTTTCCAGCGCTCCTTTGAAGAAACGCCACAACTGGCGCCCCAGGAGCCTCGAGGAGGAAGATAGTGCGGAAATCCATCAATTAATGAGCAAGATAAAGACGCTCGCCCAGTCCGGATTATCAATAATCGAGGTAATGGCGATCTCCACAGCGCGGGGTGTCCAGCCACTCCAATTTAGAGGGCTCCCTATGTGGCACTACAATGGGGAAGATGACGCCTCACGCTGTGGCCGAAAAGGTCCGGACACCCCCGTTGCTCTGGCCAAAATATTGGCCGATCTGTATAAAGGGGATAAAGAGGAATTTATTCGTCTCCAACGCCGGGAGGGATTTTCCATGTACAATCCTCCCAGCTGGGTGAGTTTTAATCCCACCACCATACTCAATCCTTTCCAGGAGTCACTTTTGACTGATACTAACCCGTCCATTTGTAACAGGAATGGCGAAAGGTCGTCACGGGGATCTACAGCCCCGCTCCACAGCCGGAGGACCATAACCGGGATCTTGACCCCGGATTCGAGGAAGATCCGGACATATTTGTGGAGCTGGAGGAGGGAGCATTTTACCAGGCGAGCTACGATGGCACAGAAGTGGCCATTATAGCAGACTATCCCGGCCTCCTTCCTGCCTCACACGTAAGTAATCAGGAGACCTCTCCTCCGAAAGAGCTTCCTCATTCTGCCTCACCCAACACACTGTCTCGTGTTCCAAAGGGGAGGCGTTCGGCGCGTCATGTTACACCAGAGGCGACTCAAAAGAGAGCGGTGCCTACATCGGGCAAGCCTTCGAAGAGGAAGGCAAACGAAATCACGACCGAGCCATCATCGAAGAGGTATGGTTCCGTAAATACGCCCCTTGGCAGTCACATCCAACTGTGACATTGTCTGTTTGTGTCTCATCAGGAAGAGTGTTCGCCGGACTATGTCCGGGGGTCATGCAGGTCACGCTCCTAACAGCCAGGCTCCAGAACCTGCCATAAAGGCGAGGGCCGATACGGGAGTGACGCCGGATTGTCCTTCGGCAGAGGATTCAGATGATGTATCCATCACAAACTCAGAAGTGGAGAGCGCCATAAATCATCGGTGCCGGAGGGCCGCTCTTTACGGCCCCGGCTTTACAAAAGAGGCATTCAATGCCTTCAGCTCGGCTAATGCATACATCCGAGCTGCTCGAGACGGGCTTACCAGAGCCACAGACCAGCATTTAAAAGACATGCGGGTAAATTCACATCGTACAAACCTGATAATTATATACCAGTAGCCCCCGAGACTTGAAGCAGTTGATACAATTGATTTAAGGATCATTGTATAACCAGGTGCTTACAGAGAAGAACAACCTGCTGTCTCAAGAACTGGAAAAGTGTCGGACTCAGCTAACTACTGCCACCGCCGAATTGGAGAAATCCAAGAAGGCGTCGCCTGGTAATATTCCCCTCCATCGAGAAAATATAATCATATACTAGCAATGCTAACAGTGTTGCATATCTCATGGCAGGATCGTCAGATCAGCTGAAGGAGGCACTCGAAATCGCTCAAGCGGATAAACAAGAAGCCAAAAGGCTACTGGCCACGGGCGAACGTGTGCTGACATGGGTCAGGGAGGATAAAAACAAGCTGCAGGATTCCAACACCCTGCTGGGCGAAGAACTGAAAGATGTGCGAGCCCAGCTAGCTGACTCCGTGAAGGAAAATAAGAGGCTTCGAGGCGGCATATTCAGTATGCTTTCGATCTTACCTCCGTGTAATTCGGTGAGGAAAGGAACTGACAGATTTATGTCTGCAGGTATGCTGACCGGCCGTCCCGAAGAGGAAATGTCCGGATCTTCAGGCGATCTGCTACAAGAGCTGTCGCAAATGCACGAGCGAGCTCGGCAGGCAATGCGGAGTGTTGCCAAGGCCTTGTGGCCATCCGCCTCCCCTCCAGGAAGTATGGAGGAACTTGTTCAGCTATTCAAAGGAGCGCGGAGGCGCTTCCTATTATGGAAGATATCGGCTTGCCGAGAAGGTGCGCGAGAGGCCTGGGCCATGGTGAAAACACGGTATACCAAGCTTGATCCGAATCATATGGCTCGGGTCGGACCTCGAGGATCAGACGGAAAAGAAGTTCCAGTTAGTTTAGTATATGACCAAGTAAAGGTAGCCGTCGAATTGTCCCAACAGGATTGTAGGCTAGACAGCTTGTTGGACGGCATAGAGGAAGAAGCTTTTGAGTCTAAGTGACTATGTGCTTCGATTGACAAATTTGTCCCTAGCCGGATTGTAAAACGATTGTCATGGCGGACCTTTTCGCTTCGACCTCCGGACCCGAAGGTGCGGAGTGTTTCCGAATATCCGCACGGTAATATAAACCGGGGTATGCGTGGAAACCAGGCGTAGGGGTCATAGTTGCTTGAACAGACAAGTTGTATCCGGCTAGCTATGTTATATTACATGTGATTGTAAGAAACATCTTCCAGAGAGAATAGTTCCGTTAAGGGTTCCTTTCCCTGGGTGAACATGCGTTAATGTTCATGTCCGAACTGTGATTAAAAAATCGCAGTATACATAGCATCTGGGGGTTCATAGTGTAATGAGTGAAAAAACATCTTTAGTCCGCCGACCGAATATTCCCTTAAGAACGCTAGCTTTCGGCTTCACCCAGTCTGAGGTACACATCCGGATGACCCGGCAGTAACAATCGCAGAGGTGCTCCCTTTATGCCCTAGCCGAACTAACGGGAATATAGGGCATAAGCACAGGAGCCAGGCAACCCAGCTTGGCCAAAACTTAAGTCATAACGATGCATATAATGGCGAAAAAAGGTACATATGAGGAAAAGACACATATGTGGTAAGCTTGATGCTCGGAAAATAATAATAATAATAATAAGCTTCTGTACAATAAGCCCCCAGGTATTATGGACGTACATATTTAAGGATGTGTACGTCATAGGTGCGCGGTTTAGCCGCTCAAGAGCTTAAAGCTAGGAAAAAAAATGAAAGAGAGGAAAAAAAGGTAATGGACAAAAAGGGAGAAGAAGACGAACAAAGAGTCCGGCGCTAGGCGTAGAATCTTCGGAGTCTGGTGGCGTTCCATGGGTTCGGCTCCAAGTGATTGTTTGATGCATCACGCAGTCGGTACGCTCCTCCAGTGAGAACTTCGTCAATGATGAAGGGACCCTCCCATTTGGGCTTGAGTTTGTCCTTTTTCTTCTCTGGCAAGCGTAGAACGAGTTCGCCAACATTATAAGTCTTGGCCCGCACTTCTCTGCTTTGATATATGCGAGCCTGTTGTTGATACAATGCGGAACGGGCCTTTGCGACGTCGCGCTCCTCCTCCAGGGCGTCTAAGCTGTCCTGCTGATCCAGCTCGGCCTCTCTCTCTTCATACATGCGCACTCGTGGTGAGTCATGCATAATGTCGCAGGGCAACACGGCCTCTGCGCCGTACACCATGAAGAACGGTGTGTATCCGGTAGTGCGGTTGGGCGTGGTCCGCAGCCCCCAGAGTACGGAGTCGAGCTCCTCAACCCAGTGCTTGTCTGATTCTTTCAAAGACCGCACTAGTCTGGGCTTAATGCCGCTCATAATAAGACCATTGGCTCGTTCGACTTGACCATTTGTTTGCGGGTGATAGACGGAGGCATAATCGAGCTTGATGCCCAGGTTAGCGCACCAGGTTTTCACCTCGTCGGCTGTAAAATTGGAGCCGTTGTCTGTGATAATGCTGTGTGGAACACCATAACGGTGTACGACACCGGATATAAAGTCTATCACTGGTCCGGCTTCGGCCGTTTTAACTGGTTTGGCCTCAATCCACTTAGTGAATTTATCTACCATGACCAGCAGATATTTTTTCTTGTGGCTTCCCCCTTTAAGAGGTCCGACCATATCAAGCCCCCAGACCGCGAAAGGCCATGTAATGGGGATTATTTGTAGCGCAGTAGGCGGCATATGACTTTGATTAGCGAAAAGCTGTCATCCGACACAACGTTGGACAAGGTCCTGTGCATCTGCTCGGGCCGTAGGCCAAAAGAAACCTGTACAGAAGGCTTTACTCACAAGGGCCCGAGCCGCGGCGTGGTGACCGCCAAGGCCAGCATGGATTTCGGCCAGGAGCTGCCGCCCCTCTTCTTCGGAGATACATCTTTGAAGGACTCCGGTAGCGCTTTTCTTGTAGAGCTCACCGTCATGGACCTTGTAGGCTTTCGAGCGCCGGACAATGCAGCGAGCCTCGTTAGGATCCTCAGGGAGCTCTCGCCTATTAAGGTAGGCCAAGAGGGGTTCGGTCCATGGGGCAATTACTACCATTATGAGATGGGCCGATGGTGTTGCTTCGGTAGCTGAGCCCCCGATGATATCGGTATTGTGCTCGGACTCAGGGGGTATGATCGGGTCCGGGCTAGTGTTGCCGCTTTCATCCTGCCACACCACGGATGGCTTGAAGAGCCGTTCCAGAAAGATGTTAGGCGGGACGGGGTCGCGCTTGGCTCCCATGCGAGCAAGGACATCCGCCGCTTGATTACTTTCTCGAGCCACATGATGAAACTCGAGTCCCTCAAACCGGGCTGAGATTTTGAGTACGGCGTTACGATAGGCTGCCATTTTTGGATCTTTTGCGTCAAAGTCTCCGTTTATTTGGGATATTGCGAGATTTGAATCCCCGCGCACCTCCAGACGTTGTATGCCCATGGAGACGGCCATCCGAAGACCATGCAGTAAGGCTTCGTATTCAGCTGCATTATTGGAGTCTGTATATAAGATTTGGAGTACGTACTGGACTGTGTCTCCCGTTGGGGATGTTAAGATGACGCCCGCTCCCAAACCGGCCAGCATCTTAGAGCCATCGAAGTACATGACCCAGTTGGAATATGTGCCGTACTCTTTAGGGAGTTCGGCCTCTGTCCATTCGGCGATGAAGTCAGCCAACACTTGGGATTTAATGGTTCGGCGCAGTTTATACGTTATGTCGAATGGCAGGAGCTCAATGGCCCATTTGGCAATCCGGCCCGTAGCGTCGCGGTTGTTTATTATGTCATTGAGTGGTACCTTGGAAGCCACCGTGATCGAGCATTCTTGGAAGTAGTGTCGTAGCTTCCGGGATGCCATGAAGACCACGTATGCTATCTTTTGGTAATGAGGGTACCGGGATTTGCATGGTGTGAGGACAGTGGATACATAGTATACCGGCTTCTGAAGCGGGATTTTTTGTCCGTCCTCCTCTCGTTCAACGACGAGCACTGCGCTCACCACCTGATGAGTCGCAGAGATGTATAACAACATTGGTTCGCCGACGTTTGGCGCGGCCAAGATTGGGTTGCTTGCTAAAAGAGCCTTTATTTCTTCCAGTTCGGCCGTTGCTGCATCCGTCCACTCGAAGTGGTCGGTGCGTCGGAGAAGGCGATAGAGTGGCAATGCTTTTTCTCCGAGTCTGGAGATGAAGCGGCTTAAAGCTGCCACACATCCGGCTAGTTTTTGGACCTGTTTAAGGTCAGTTGGTGTAGCCAATTGTGACAAAGCTCGAATTTTGGCTGGATTTGCCTCAATTCCTCTACTGGAAACAATGAAGCCCAGCAGCTTTCCAGCGGGAACGCCGAAAATGCACTTTTCCGGATTGAGTTTGATGTCATATGCACGGAGGTTGTTGAATGTGAGACGTAAGTCGTCTATTAATGACTCGACGTGTCTAGTCTTGATGATGACATCATCCACATATGCTTCAACTATCTTGCCGATTTGCTTCTCCAGGCATGTTTGAATCATGCGTTGGTAGGTAGCGCCGGCGTTTTTAAGCCCAAAGGGCATCGTGTTGAAGCAGAAAGGCCCGTATGGGGTAATGAATGCCGTTGCGGTTTGATCGGACTCCTTCATTTTGATTTGATGGTATCCGGAGTATGCGTCGAGGAAGCACAGTGAGTCGTGTCCTGCAGTAGCATCAATGATCTGATCGATGCGGGGGAGGGGGAAGGGATCCTTGGGGCAGGCTTTGTTGAGGTCTTTGAAATCGATGCATAGGCGCCAGGATTTATCCTTCTTTGGTACCATCACCAGGTTTGCTAGCCAGTCCGGATGTTTTATTTCTCTGATGAATCCGCCCTCGATTAACTTGGCCAGCTCCTCCCCCATAGCTTGTCGTTTGGGTTCGGAAAAGCGCCGCAGTGTTTGTTTGACCGGCTTGTATCCCTTCAATATATTGAGGCTATGTTCGGCCAACCTGCGTGGGATTCCTGGCATATCAGAAGGGTGCCAGGCAAATATGTCCCAATTTTCGCGTAAGAACGCTCGTAATGCGGCGTCAACCATTGGATCCAGCTGTGCCCCGATAGAGGCTGTCTTCTTGGGGTCCGTTGGGTGGACCCGGAATTTGACGATTTCGTCTGCTGGTTTGAAGGAGGTGGATTTGGGTCGCTTGTCCAGGATTACGTCGTCCCTATCCACCGTGGAGCGTAGTGCGGCTAATTCTTCGGCTGCGAGGGCTTCGAACAATGCCTCGAGGGCCAGGGATGCGGTTTTGTTTTCGACGCGGAGTGCTATGTCCGGATCACTGGAAAGAGTGATAATACCATTGGATGAGGTATAGCTTGGAAGCGTGTAAATGCATCTCGCCCCAATAGGGCGTGATATCCACTGTTGAAAGAGGCCACTTGGAAGGTTATCTCTTCGGACCGATAATTCTCCGGCATGCCGAATACCACGTCAAATGTGATTTTTCCCGCGCACCGCGCCTCCCGACTGGGAATGATTCCTCGGAAGGTCGTGCTACTTTGCTCGATGCGGCTCCTGTCTATTTCCATTTTGTTGAGTGTGTCCTCATAGATGAGGTTTAGTCCGCTGCCACCGTCCATGAGTACTTTGGTGAGCCGACAACCGTCCACAATTGGACTGAGGACCAAGGTAGCTGGTGCCCGGACTGTCCTGGATTTTGGTTCGTCACTGGCATTGAAAGTTATGGCCGTGTCGTTCCAGGGATTTATTGCTGCGACTTGGCAGACTTCGGCGAGGTCGCGGGGTGCCCTTTTGCGCCTATTGTTTGAAGCGAAGGTCTCGAAGACCATAAATACTCTGAGGTCGTCGTCTTCCGGGGGGTGTTGTTCTGAGGTGTTTTTGGTGAGGATATCCTTGCCGCTCTTGGCCACTTGCCGGAGTATCCAACATGCTCTAAGGCTGTGAGTTGGTACGGTATCCGGTGTTGTGTGTATTTTGCATGGCCTATCGAGCCATCCCTCCAGAATGGTTCCGCGCCCCGTAATGGGCTTAGATTTCTTTACCATTGGGTTGGGCACCCTATGGGGGTGCATCCTTTTTGCTCGGACGAGGGGTTGAGTGGAAACCAGTGGTTCCCGACGAGCTGCCTGAGTTTTCCAGGCGCTTTCCATTGCGCAGTACTTCTGTACTATGGTTGCCAAGTCAGCGAAGTGTGATACGTGACGGCGGTTGATGGCGTTGAGGATTCCTTCGTCTGTGCAATTGTTGCAGAATGCTGAGATCGCGTCTTCGTCGCGGCAATCTTCAATCTTGTCTTTGACAAGGAGGAATCTGGCCCAAAAGTGATGGACTGTTTCCTGAGACTGCTGTCGTACGTACATGAGATCGCATATATCTGGGTGGGTGGGTGGCTTTAAATCCGAACCCTGACCCCGTTTAGGCTCCGGAGTTTGAGAAACTTTCGAGCTTAATAATTCGGGCTCCGGGATATCGACTGATTTTTTGGGCCCATCGTCCGATTCTAGGTTCGAAGGACAGGGCGTGCCGTTCCGCGGACAGGTATCCGGCTCTTCGAGCTCGGAAATCCAAACATAGTTCGTCCTCAACACAGGGGAAGAGTTGTTGTTTTGCTCTTCTACCACCGCTATCTGATGGGTGATCGGTGGAGATTTGATTTCTCTCTGATCGGGTTTAAGCCCAATCCGATCATAGTTTGTAGCGACCCCCAAGGCGGCGATGCGATCCAGGAGTTCGTTTAAAGATGACAACTCCGTCGGATCCATCCGTTTGGAGTATTCGGAGTCAACGTGGAGGCGATTCTCGATGACCCGAGAAGTCCTCGTCGGCTTAACGGCCAGACGGGCGGTCATGATAAAGCCGCCCAGCCGGAGGGTTTGGCCTGAGGCCAGGGCTCCTCCGGAGGTGATATTGTCCTTGATAACAAGGCGAGCCATCAACCCTGTCTTCGACGTCACAGCGGAACTCTCAATGAAAGCACCAATGTCGGTGTCAAAACCGGCGGATCTCGGGTAGGGGGTCCCGAACTGTGCGTCTAAGGTCGATGGTAACAGGAGACGGGGGACACGATGTTTACCCAGGTTCGGGCCCTCTCTATGGAGGTAATACCCTATGTCCTGCTTGATTGATATTGATGAATATGAGTATTACAAGAGTTGATCTACCACGAGATCATAATGGCTAAAACCCTAGAAGTCCAGCCTGTCTGATTATGATTGCCCCTACGGACTAAACCCTCCGGTTTATATAGACACCGGAGGGGACTAGGGTTGTACAAAGTCGGTTACAGAGAAAGTAATCTTCATATCGAACGCCAAGCTTGCCATCCACGCCAAGGAGGGTCCCATCTGGACACGGGAGAGAGTCTTCTGTCTTGTATCTTCATGGCCCATCAGTCCGGCCCACGTTACGTAGCCCGGACGCCCGAGGACCCCTAAATCCGGGACTCCCTCAGCGCCCCTCTCCCTGGCCGGCCAGCACTAGGGAAGGAAAGGGGAAAGGGCTAGCCCCTCCTGCCTTTCCCTCTCATGGGAGAAAGGAAAGGGGGGGGGGGGGCACCACCCTCCCCTGCCTTTCCCCCGCACCTATACAAGGCAGGGGGCGCCACTTGAGGGAGGACCCCAAGTAGGATTCGGCCTACTTGGGGGCGCCTCCTGGCTGCTCCCTCCACCCCCACCTATATATATGTGGGAGGGGGGGCGCCTAGCACACTAGAACATTATCTTAGCCGTGTGCGGCGCCCCCCTCCACCGTTTACACCCCCAGTCATGTTTTCGTAGTGCTTAGGCGAAGCCCTGCAGAGATCACTTCACCATCACCGTCACCATGCCGTCGTGCTGCCGGAACTCATCCACTACCTCACCGTCTTGCTGGATCGAGAAGGTGCGGACGTCACCGAGCTGAACGTGTGCTGAACGCGGAGGTGCCGTACATTCGGTACTCGATCGGTTGGATTGCGAAGAAAGTTCAACTACATCAACCGCGTTGTCAAACGCTTCCGCTTACAGTCTACGAGGGTACGTAGGCACACTCTCCCCTCTCGTTGCTATGCATCTCCTTGATAGATCTTGCGTGTGCGTAGATTTTTTTGTTTTCCATGCAACGTTTCCCAACAAGACCGGCTACCCCTAGGCCGGATATGGGGACGCCCATACACGGTCGCCAGGTCGGATCAGTCCGCTAGGGCCCGCGCCGTCCCCACAAAAATCCCATCCCATCCGACGAATCCTAGTAACATCTCAGTCCACACTCGTCTTCTCTACTTTCCTCGTCTCTTCCACTTCCTCCCAAACCCTTCCTGATGGAAATATGCCCTAGAGGCAATAATAAAGTTGTTATTATTATATTTTCTTAATCATGATAAAGGTTTATTATTCATGCTAGAATTGTATTGACCGGAAACTTAAATACATGTGTGGATACATAAACAAATACCGTGTCCCTAGTGAGCCTCTACTAGACTAGCTCGTTGATCAAAAGATGGTTAAGGTTTCCTAACCATAGACATGAGTTGTCATTTAATAACGGGATCACATCATTAGGAGAATGATGTGATGGACAAGACCCATCCGTTAGCTTAGCATATGATCGTTCAATTTATTGCTATTGCTTTCTTAATGTCAAATACATATTCCTTCGACTATGAGATCATGCAACTCCCGGATACCGGAGGAATACCTTGTGTGCTATCAAACGTCACAACATAACTGGGTGATCATAAAGATGCTCTACAGGTATCTCCGAAGGGGTCTGTTGAGTTGGCATGGATCGAGATTAGGATTTTTCACTCCGTGTATCGGAGAGATATCTCTGGGCCCTCTCGGTAATACACATCATAAGAAGCTTGCAAGCAAAATGACTAAGGAGTTAGTTACGAGATGATGTATTACGGAATGAGTAAAGAGACTTGCCGGTAACGAGATTGAACTAGCTATGAAGATATCGACGATCGAATCTCGGGCAAGTAACATACCAATAGACAAAGGCAATTACGTATGTTGTCATAAGGTTCGACCGATAAAGATCTTCATAGAATATGTAGGAACCAATATGGGCATCCAGGTTCCGCTATTGGTTATTGACCGGAGAGGTGTCTCGGTCATGTCTACATAGTTCTCGAACCCGTAGGGTCCGCGCGCTTAACGTTCGTTGACGATATAGTATTGTATGAGTTATGTGAGTTGATGACCGAATGTTGTTTGGAGTCCCGGATGAGATCACGGACATGACGAGGAGCTCCAGAATGGTCCGGAGGTAAAGATTGATATATAGGACGATAGTATTTGGTCACCGGAAAGGTTTCGGAAGTACCGGGTATTTTATCGGGGTGCCGGAAGGGGTTCCGGGAGGCCACCGGCAAGCGTTGGGCCTTATGGGCCAAATGGGGGGAAGCACATCAGCCCACAAGGGGGCTGGTGCGCCCCTCCACCTCTTGCCCATGCACCAAAGAGTGAGGGAAGGAAAGGGGAGGCGCCCCAAAGGCAGTCAGCCCCCCTTTCCTCCCCCCCATGCACAAATATGGAAGGGGGGATTCGGCCAGGGCAGGCGCCCTAGGGTAGTCGCCGGCCACTTGGGGCGCCCTAGGGGCTGTCTCCCCTCCCCCTCCACCTATATATATATGAGAGAAGGGAGAGGGGCAACACACACCACGATTCCCTAGCCGTGTGCGGCACCCCTCTCCCTCTGGTTCGTCCTCGATCATATTTACGTAGTGCTCGGCGAAGCCCTACGGAGATAGTTGCATCACCACCGTCACCACGCCGTCGTGCTGCCGGAACTCATCTACTACTTCGCCCGTCTTGCTGGATCAAGAACGCAAGGACATCATTGAGCTGAACGTGTGCTGAACGCGGAGGTGTCGTACGTTCGGTACTTGATCGGGCGGATCGTGAAGGTGTACGACTACATCAACCGCGTTGATAAATGCTTCCGCTTACGGTCTACGAGGGTACATAGACACACTCTTCCTTCTCATTGCTATGCATCTCCATGGATAGATCTTGCGTGTGCATAGAATTTTTTTTGTTATCCATGCAACGTTCCCCAACAGTGGCATCATGAGCCAGGTCTATGCGTAGATGATATGCACGAGTAGAACACAAAGAGTTGTGGGCGGTGATAGTCATACTTCTTACCACCAACATCTTATTTTGATTTAGCGGTATTGTGGGTTGAAGTGGCCCAGACCAACCTTACATGTCCATGCACATGAGACCGGTTCCACCGACTGACATGCAACTTGTTTTGCATAAAGGTGGTTGGCGGGTGTCTATTTCTCCTACTTTAGTTGAATCGAATTTGACTACGGCCGGTCCTTGAAGAAGGTTAAAACAACAAACTTGATAGATCACCGTTGTGGTTTTTGCGTAGGTAAGAACGGTTCTTGCTAGAAGCCCATAGCAGCCACGTAAAACTTGCAACAACAAAGTAGAGGACGTCTAACTTGTTTTTGCAGGGCATGTTGTGATGTGATATGGTCAAGACGTGATATGATATACGTTGTTGTATGAGATGATCATGTTTTGTAATACCGACAACCGGCAAGAGCCTTAGGGTTGTCTCTTAATTTTTGTATGAAATGCAAGCGCCATGTAATTGCTTTACTTTATCGCTATGCGTTAGCAATAGTTGTAGAAGCAATAGTTGGCAAGACGACCCAGACGCAACGATGGAGATCAAGGTGTCGAGCCGGTGACGATGGAGATCATGCCGATGCTTTGGAGATGGAGATCAAAAGCACAAGATGATGATGGCCATATCATGTCACATATTTTGATTGCATGTGATGTTTATCCTTTATGCATCTTATTTTGCTTAGAACGACGATAACATTATAAGATGATCCCTTCACTAAATTTCAAGATAAAAGTGTTCTCCCCGAGTATGCACCATTGCCAAAGTTTGTCGTTTCAAAGCACCTCGTGATGATCGGGTGTGATAGACTCTACGTTCACATACAATGGGTGTAAGACAGTTTTGCACATGCAGAATACTTGGGTTAAACTTGACGAGCCTAGCATGTACAGACATGGTCTCGGAACACTGGATGACTACCCCATCTCACGTGATGATCGGACATGGGTTAGTTGATTTGGATCATGTATCACTTAGATAACTTGAGGGATGTTTATTTAAGTGGGAGTTCATTAATAATTTGATTAATTGAACTAAGATTTATCATGAACATAGTCAAAATGTCTTTGCAAATTATGTTGTAGATCAATAGCTCGCGATATAGCTTCCCCAATTTTTGATACGTTCCTAGAGAAAACTAAGTTGAAAGATGATGGTAGCAATAATGCGGACTAGGTCCGTGATATGAGGATTATCCTCATTGCTGCACAAAAGAATTATGTCCTTGATGCACCGTTAGGTGACATACCTACTGCAGGAGCTGATGCAGATGTTATGAACGTTTGACAAGCTCGATCTGATGACTACTTGATAGTTTAGTGCGCCATGCTTTACGGCTTAGAATCGGGCTCCAAAGACATTTTGAACGCCATGGAACATATGAGATGTTCCAAGAGCTGAAATTGGTATTTCAGGCTCATGCCCGTGTTGAGAGGTATGAGACCTCTGACAAGTACTTTGCCTACAAGATGGAGGAGAATAGCTCAGCCAGTGAGCATGTGCTCAGAATGTCTGGGTACTACAATCGCTTGAATCAAGTGGGAGTTAATCTTCCAGATAAGATAGTGATTGACAGAGTTCTCCAGTCGCTATCACCAAGCTACTAGAGCTTCGTGATGAACTATAATATGCTAGGAATGACTAAAATGATTTCCGAGCTCTTCGCGATACTGAAATCGGCGAAGGTAGAAATCAAGAAAGAGCATCAAGTGTTGATGGTTAATAAGACCACTAGTTTCAAGAAAAAGGGCAAGGGAAAGAAAGGGAACTTCAAGAAGAATGGCAAGCAAGTTGCCGTTCCCATGAAGAAGCCCAAAGCTGGACCCAAGCCTAAAACTGAGTGCTTCTACTGCAAAGGAAATGGTCACTGGAAGCAGAACTGCCCCAAATACTTGGCAGATAATAAGGATGGCAAAGTGAACAAAGGTATATTTTATATACATGTTATTGATGTGTACCTTACTGGTGTTCATAGTAGCCCCTGGGTATTTGATACTGGTTCAGTTGCTAAGATTAGTAACTCAAAACAGGAGTTGCAGAGACTAGTTAAGGGCGAGGTGTCAATGTGTGTTGGAAGTGATTCCAAGGTTGATACGATCACCATCGCACACTCCTTCTACCTTCGGGATTAGTTTTGAACCTAAATAAATGTTATTTGGTGCTTGCATTGAGCATGAATATGATTAGATCATGTTTATTGCAATACAGTTATTCATTTAAGTCAGAGAATAATTATTGTTCTATTTACATTAATAAAACCTTCTATGGTCATACACCCAATGTGAATGGTTTATTGAATCTCGATCATAGTGATACACATATTCATAATATTGATGCCAAAAGATGCAAAGTTGATAATGATAGTGCAACATACTTGTGGCACTGCCGTTTAGGTCATATTGGTGTAAAGCGCATGAAGAAACTCCATGCAGATGGACTTTTGGAGTCACTTGATTATGAATCATTTGATACTTGCGAACCATGCCTCATGGGCAAGATGACTAAAACTCCGTTCTCCGGAACAATGGAGCGAGCTAATGACTTATTGGAAATAATACATACCGATGTATGCGGTCCGATGAGTATTAAAGCACGCGTGGGTATCGTTATTTTCTAACCTTCATAGATGATTTAAGTAGGTATGGGTATATCTACTTAATGAAACACAAGTCTGAAACATTTGAAAAGTTCAAAGAATTTCAGAGTGAAGTGGAGAATCATCGTAACAAGAAAATAAAATTTCTACGATCTGATCGTAGAGGTAAATATTTGAGTTACGAGTTTGGCCTTCATTTAAAACAATGTGGAATTGTTTCAAAACTCACGCCACCTGGAACACCACAGCGTAATAGTGTGTTCGAACGTCGTAACCATACTTTATTAGATATGGTACGTTCTATGATGTCTCTTACCGATTTGCCACTATCGTTTTGGGGTTATGCATTAGAGACAACCGCATTCACGTTAAATAGGGCACCGTCTAAATCCGTTGAAATGACACCGTATGAACTGTGGTTTGGCAAGAAACCTAAGCTGTCATTTCTTAAAAGTTTGGGGATGCGACGCTTATGTCAAAAAGCTTTAGCCTAATAAGCTCGAACCCAAAGCGGAGAAGTGCGTCTTCATAGGATACCCGAAAGAAACTGTTGGGTATACCTTCTACCACAGATCCGAAGGAAAAAATCTTTGTTGCTAAGAATGGGTCCTTTCTAGAGAAGGAGTTTCTCTCGAAAGAAGTGAGTGGGAGGAAAGTATAACTTGATGAGGTAGTTGTACCTTCTCTCGAATTGGAAAGTAGTACATCAAAGAAAGCCGTTCCCGTGATGCCTACACCAACCAGAGAGGAAGCAAATGATGATGATCATGAAACTTCATATTAAGTTACTACTAAACCTCGTAGGTCGACCAGAACACGTTTCGCACCAGAGTGGTACGACAATCCTGTCCTGGAAGTTATGTTGCTGGACAACAGCGAACCTACAAACTATGAAGAAGCTATGATGAGCCCAGATTTCGACAAATGACTTGAGGCCATGAAATCTGAGATAGGATCCATGTATGAGAACAAAGTGTTTGGTGGACTTGCCCGATGATCGGCAGGCCATTGAAAATAAATGGATCTTTAAGAGGAAGACAGACGCTGATGGTAATATCACTGTCTATAAAGCTCGACTTGTCGCAAAAGTTTTTCGACAAGTTCAAGGGGTTGACTACGATGAGACTTTCTCAACCGTAGCGATGCTTAAGTCCGTCCGAATCATGTTAGCAATTGCCGCATTTTATGAAATCTGGCAAATGGACGTCAAAACTGCATTCCTTAATGGATTTCTCAAAGAAGAGTTGTATATGATGCAACCAGAAGGTTTTGTCAATCCTAAAGGTGCTGACAAAGTGTGCAAGCTCCAGCAATCCATCTATGGACTGGTGTAAGCATCTCGGAGTTGGAATATACGCTTTAATGAGGTGATCAAAGCATATGGTTTTATACAGACTTACGGTGAAGCCTGTATTTACAAGAAAGTGAGTGGGAGCTCTGTAGCATTTCTGATATTATATGTGGAGGACATATTGTTGATTGGAAATGATATAGAATTTCTGGATAGCATAAAAAGATACTTGAATAAGTTTTTTTTTCAATGAAAGACCTCGGTGAAGCTACTTACATATTGGGCATCAAGATCTATAGGGATAGATCGAGACGCTTAATAGGACTTTCACAAAGCACATACCTTGGCAAAGTTTTGAAGAAGTTCAAAATGGATCAGTCAAAGAAAGGGGTCTTGCCTGTGTTGCAAGGTGTGAAGTTGAGTAAGACTCAAAACCCGACCACGCCAGAAGATAGAGAGAGAATGAAAGTCATTCCCTATGCCTCAGCCGTAGGTTCTATACGATATGCCATGCTGTGTACCACACCTGATGTGTGCCTTGCCACTTGTCTGGCAAAGGGATACAAGAGTGATCCAGGAGTGGATCACTTGACAGCGGTCAAAATTATCCTTAGGTGCCTTAAAGAGGACTAAGGAAATGTTTCTCGGTTATGGAGGTGATAAAAGAGTTCGTCGTAAAGGGTTACATCGATGCAAGCTTTGACACCGATTCAGATGACTCTGAGTCTCAATCTGGATACGTATTGAAAGTGGGAGTAATTATCTAGAGTAGCTCCATGCAGAGCATTGTAGACATAGAAATTTGCAAAATACATACGGATCTAAATGTGACAGACCCGTTGACTAAAACTTCTCTCACAAGCAAAACATGATCACACTCTAGTAAACTCTTTACGTGTTAATCACATGGCGATGTGAACTAGATTATTGACTCTAGTAAACTCTTTGGGTGTTAGTCACATGGCGATGTGAACTACGGGTGTTAATCACATGGCGATGTGAACTAGATTATTGACTCTAGTGCAAGTGGGAGTGTAACACCCCATGTCATTAGCCAAAGTAATCACTTTTGATAATGACAAGTCAGCTAGATTAACAGTGCATAATCATCATTTGCATCATATTGCATTTCAACTCCTAGTTCAAACTTCAATTAAATTCAAAGTGGAAAATAAAAGTTGTTCAAACACAGAAACTAAAATGTTCATTAAATGACAAATATTCCAGAGACACTTCTAAAATTATAACCAACATTCACTAAATTACTTAATTGACTCTAACAGCAACAAGACAGAATTAAATTAATACCTTTTGTTTAAATAAAATCCATATGGAAACATTTGGACTCAAAACCTTTTTATATCAATGTTAAATATTGCACTGCTATTATATGGGCAAGTTCCATATTTTATAAAAGTCATTTGGTTTTAAAAAGAAAAGACAAAATAGAAATAAGAAAAGAAAACATAAAAGAAAAGAGGAAAAAGAAAAAGGCCCACTGTGCCTGGGCCTCGAGAGCACAGCACCGGCCCAGCCCACCGCCTGCCGTCCCCCACCTCGCGCTGTTCACGCGCGCTCGCTGTCTCCGCGCGCGCGCTCGCTATCACCGCGCACGTGCTTGCCGCGCACCGGCCCCCCTCCCTCGCTCGACAGCGCGATGCCCGCGCCCGCGCCGTGGATAAGCGCCCTCTCCCCGCACCCCCCGGCAAACCCTAGCCACCATTTCCCCCCTCGCCCCCTCTCTGTTTCGGTTCGGGCGGATGCCCGAGCGCCACCCTCGCCGTCGTTCGCCGTAGCCGTGGCCACCGCCAACCGTTCGCCTCGCTGACATGTCCAACAACACCGCCGTGGTCCTCTGCTTCGACTACGCTGCCGGATCGAGCCCGGGAGCCCCTCGCGACGCCGCATTCTTCCTCGCCTCCTCCTAGGCCACCGCATCGACCTCGCCGTCGATCTACGCCACCGGTCCACCCCGAGCCCACTGCCCAGTCCCCACGCTCCCCCCGGTGAGCTCTTGCGCGGAACGCGCCTTCCCCAGCCCCTCTAGCTGCCCGTAGCGCCCGCTCCGCGTTTGCCCGAGCCCTCCGCCGCCTGGCCTCGTCACTGGCGTGGCCACGGCGACCATTTGGTCCCGTGCGTGCCTCCATTGTGTTTGCCGCATCGCGTAGGCCTCGCCTAGCTGCCCCGTTTGCTTGCATTCGCACTGTAGCTCCGATCCCGACGAGTACCGAACTCCGGCGACCGCCTCGTCGCTCGCCGTCGACGATACCGACCACCGTAGCACCCGCCGTCACCCCAGATCGCTCCGCCGCCGTCTTGCCGTTCCAACGCACCTAACCACGCGCGAAATGGTGGCCGGTGGACGAATCTCGACCACCTCCCGAGCCGCGCCGCCGCGTATTTGGTCGCCGGCGTCGCTCCGGCCGCCATGCTGACCTGGCGCTGGTGGGTCCCGCCCTGTGCCACTGACCGTGGGCCCCCGCGGGCCCCTGTTGACCCCAGTCAACGCTGACTGGGCGGCCCTGTGTCTATGACATGTGGGTCCTGCCAGTGACAAATGTTTTTATAAATAAATAAACTATTAATTAGTTAATTAAGTTAATTAGTAGACTAAACACTCACTGACCAGTAGGCCCCACCTACTAATTAGTTTAGTTAGATTAAATTAACCCTGTTTAGTTAGCTCAGTCAATGACATGTGGGTCCCACTGGACCCACCTGTCAGGTTTGACTCTGGTCAGCTGGGTTTGACCTGCTGACATCATGATGATGTCATGCTGATGTCATCATTTACTATTCTGGATAATTCGAATTAATAATAAATCTGTAATTTCAGAATATTGTTTAAACTTTGAAAAATCATATAAAATAATCCGTAACTCCGATGAAAATAATTTATATATGAAAGTTGCTCAGGATTTCGATACGAATCTGAATACGCCCTCCGTATTCCTGTCAGATGCCCCTAGCTAGATGAACATGGAACTTTTAGACCGATTTCAATAAATGAATAGTGCCCAACTTTAATTAAATAAATCCGGATAAGTTCCTAAAATTAACGAACTCATTTAGTTAGGCAGTAGAACACCCCGGCATATCATTTAGACATGTCATGCATATTGTTTGCATTTTTACCGTGTATTTATTGTTTCTTCCCCCTCCTTCTCTCTCGATAGACGCCGAGACCGACGCTGTCGCATCTGAGTACGACTACGCTACAGACGAGCAGCCCGTTGACGACCCCTCTTTCTTGCTAGAGCAACCAGGCAAGGCCCCCCTTTGAGCATCCAGATATCGCCCATTCCATTTCTCCTGCTTGCATTAGATTTTGCTACTGTTAATGTTTGCTCCTATTCTGATGCATAGCCTGCTTCTGTAACCTGTTTATTGTTACCTTACCTGCCTATGTTAAACTGTTTAGTATAGGTTGGTAGTGAACCATCAGTGACCCCCACCACCTTACCCTTGTTGCCCCTGCTTGATCATCGACGACTCGACCAGTGTGATCGTCGACCAGAGACCGACACATCACTTCACCCCCTTAGCTGTACGACTCTGCATAGTTAATATCGAGTGCCGAGGGTGATACCTCGTAACGCACTCCTGATGAATACTCTGCAGTGTAGCTGTTCGGTCGTGGTCATCGAGGGTGATTCCTCCTTCTCCACTTCCGATACGACTCTGTCGTGCAACCCCTCAGTGTGAACCTCGAGGGTGATGCCTCATACGTTCACCCTGCTGATTTCATCGAGTGGAATCCACCGAGGGTGATTCCTCGGGGTTTCCCCCTTGATGTTATGACCACACGGTTACTTTGACCTTTGTTACAGGCGGGTCGACCCTGATGGGTACCCGCAGGGGATCTATGATGTCGGGTGTGCCGGAAGGGCACTCGAGTGTGATATTGTGGCGGAGCTTCAGAAACTCTGATTGTCTCCGCGTGTTACTAAATGAGCATATCGGATTTGGGTGTTTGATCTGAGTGGGTCGACGTGCCCTATACGCACTACCACCACGCGGGATTATGGTTTATGGGGCCCTCTACATCGTACGTTTCTCCCGAAAGCTCTTTAGACGTCACGGTTCACCGTGCGGGCTGATTGTCGGGAATGGGCTGGATACTTCACTGACGAGTTCAGTGTCGTGCCTGCACCCCAGCCAGTCTCGCAACGCGCAGGGTGCCCAGGGCGATGGCCCAAGACCCCTGGGTGCATAGGTTAGTCCGGCGTGCTGACCTCTCTGCTGAGCCTAGGTAGGGCGCTGCTTCGTGTTGATCTCCCGAGGCCGAGCATTACCCAGCAAGTGTGTCCCGCCAGAGGTGATCGAGCGTGTTGGGTAACAGTAGTGCACCCCCGCAGGGATGAATAATCTATCGATAGCCGGTCCTACGATAAAAGACGCTCAGTTTGTATATCCTGATCTACTACTTGAACTGGATACTTGTTACTTAATTGAAGCTTCGGGATCGCTTTCTCGCTGGGAGTCGATGAAGGATCTCTAGGCTTGCTTCAACATGTTTGCTTAATAAAATGCTATTCTACTCTCTTCTATTGCTGCAAGATGGTGACTTCGTGAAGATGCTAGTCTTCGATAGGACTAGGCCTTCTCTCTATTCCGGCATCTCTGCAGCCCAGTCCACATATACAGCCTTTCTCCTTTGAAAATGTTGCATATGTAGTATAGATCCTTGCTTGCTGAGTACTTCGGATGAGTACTCACGGTTGCTTTGGTACTTCCTTTTCCCCATACCCCACTTTGATGATACATCAGACGATGGAGCCCCGGAGCCAGATGCCACTGCAGGAGCTTACTATCAGGAGGGTCCAGACGGCACGTACTACTGGATCGAGCCTGCCGACCAGGAGTAGGATCGGAGGCTCCCAGGCAGGAGGCCTTCGCCTTTCGATCTAGAGTCGTTGTTTGTGCTAGCCTTCTTAAGGTAAAACCTTGTCTAACTATGTCTGTACTCAGATATTATTTGTATGACTGACTTATGTATTCGGATCCTCGTGATCCCTGGTCTGTAATATTGTGGATCTCCGTTTATTTGTGTTAGAGTTGTGTTGTGATATCTTCGCGTGAGTTCCTGTGCTAGATCGTGTATGCTTGCGTGTATGATTAGTGCACGATTGAGCCGGGGGCGTCACTAGTTGGTATCAGAGCCGACTGCCTGTAGGAAGCCCCCTTCCAATTCCTTGGCCGAAGTTGAGTCTAGACATCGAAAAACTAATTTACTAACTTGGCTGTGTGGCTTACGGGCCCACATCGCCAACTGGGTGGTATTAGGATCTTTTATTCCTCGTCTATACTCTGGGACTCTGAACTCTCTTCTATTCGGGTTAAATAAATTTTACTAACGCCGACACTTAGGATCTCGTAAATCCCGTCTACCCGGAGAGCTGGATATCTATGTGATTTCCCTGTCATTGATCTGATTAGTCTGATAATCATTTTCCTTTCCATTGTTTTGTTTAACCTTTCTCTCCGAGTTGTATTAAACTTCTCATTGTCATTTGACAATCCTGAATTTCCTCTGTTTAAGATGGATCGTTTGTTTCCACCTTGTCCTACGACACAGCTTGTGCTTCTCACTTGGGCTCGTGATGCCCCTGGGTTTCCAGCTGTTCTGATCGTCCTCCTGGCCAGGCTTGGCTACCGTTGGTACCCCGAGTACATGGTCTACGAGGATTACCGCGAGTTCAACCAGGAGCAGTACCATGCTGATGTTCGTATCTATGATCAGCAAGATGACTCAGACACTGAGCTGCACCTTTTCCATGGTATCGGCGTGACGATTGAGATTGCAGTCCATGATGCCGCATACTCTGCCGTCGCATGTCTCCGAGGAGAGTTTAGCGATATCTTGGATGCCTCTGAGTTCCGATACATTCCGTATGCCCCTGCTGGAGATGCTACCGGATACTACATAGCTATCTCTGCCCCGTACGAGCCTCGTCGCTACGACCTGCTCGTTTAATTCAGTGCACTCAGGCTCTGGATCGCACTGTTCGGGCTCTTGCCGTCGAGTTGGTTGCCACTCGAGCACGTCTCTACGATGCTATGACGCAGTTGCTGCTTGCTGTTCATGCAGGGATACATCTGGAGCACATCCTTTATCCGCGCAGGACTCAGATGTATGCTGGTATTGATTGGCCTGCTGTTGGAGGTCACACACCTGCACGTGGACCTCTTCTTACAGCTCGAGACCGGGTTCTGCATCAGAGTGCACATGGAGTGCAGGATCCTTCCGCGATGAACATTCGTCGTCCGCACTCGCAGTTACCCCGTTTTAGTGGTTTTCCCCGACGTTGATGTAGCCTTTGCTATGTCTCGTTGTGTACTTCCTTACCGCGTGCCTGCGCGCCGCCTAGCATGTCTAGTTTTTAAATTGCGCCGTTATGCTGTCCGCATGTACCCGACTCTGTGTATGGATCTGCATGTCTTAATTGACTACTGTTATGTATCTGTTACACTGCTTAAATTGTTGTCGAGTCACGTCCTGCTTGTCGCTAAACACTCGCAATTTCTTTTACTAAACTACCCCCTGTTGATACTCAGCAGGATGGTTAGACCAGGTGGTCGTGGTCGTGCCCCTGAACGCCCACCACCACCAGATTATATGGCAGCTATGATGCAACAATTCGAGCTCAACCGCCAGTTCATGACTGGGATTATGGCTCAGTTTCTGCATCAGAACAACCAGAACCAGAACCCTCCTTCAATAACTTTGACAGAGTTTATGCGACTCAACCCCACTCAGTTTCGCAACTCTGACAAGCCACTGGATGCTGATGACTGGCTCCGCGACATCACTCACGAGATGGAGTCTGCTAATGTCGCCCCTGCCAACTTCGTCACCTTCGCGG
This sequence comes from Thinopyrum elongatum, assembly GCA_011799875.1. NCBI lineage: Eukaryota > Viridiplantae > Streptophyta > Magnoliopsida > Poales > Poaceae > Thinopyrum > Thinopyrum elongatum. Next base: position 136,444,756 of record CM022298.1, read on the forward strand.
CCTTTTTCCTAAAGGGTCCCGCTGCTCAATGGTGGGACACCCACAAGCGTACACTTCCCGCTGGAACAGTCGTTACCTGGTATGAGTTCCAGGCTGCTTTCCGTGCCCGTTATATTCCTCAGGGAATTATGGACCGGATGAAGACCCAGTTCCGCAACCTCACCCAGGGCAACAAGACCGTCGAAGCTTATCAGCAGGAATTCCTTGACCTGTCCCGCTATGTTGAAGAAGAGATCGCCACGGATGCTCGTAGACAAGAGAAGTTCCGTAATGGACTCCACCCAGACCTCGAGCTTGCACTTGCTGCTCAAGACTTCAACGACGTTTCTACTCTTGTGAACAAGGCTATTCTGGTTGAGACCGCTCAGATGAAGCACAAGGACTCGCAGAAGTGCTATCGTGATGCTGGCTCATCTTCAGGCTCAGCACAGAAGCATCGAGTCTGGATTCCCAACAATGTGTTCCATCCAAATGCCCCTGCGCCAAAGAACAACTATGCTGCACCACGTCTGCCTCCTCCACCACCGAGGCAGCCAAGAGCTCAAGCTATTCAACACAATGCTCCTATTCGTCCTGAAGATGGTCTGTGCTTCAAGTGCCGCAAACCAGGTCACCTTGCTAAGGACTGCCACCAGACTCAGAATCAGTTGGCTTTTCCTCGTATTGGCCGTGGCAATGGTCGTGGCAACAATCAGGCCCGCAACTATAATACTGGGTCTGCTGCACATGGTCGTGGACACGCTTACAACATTGATATTGAAGAAGTCCAGGATCAAGCTGCTACTGTGATGGGTACCCTTCTCGTTAACTCAGTACCTGCTTCTGTTTTATTTGATTCAGGAGCATCGCATTCATTCCTCTCGAGAAAGTTTGCGTTCATGCATGGCATTCATTATGAGATGATGCATACTCCGTTAGCCGTTAAAACTCCCGGAGGTCATTGTCATGCTGACGTGATAGCACCTGACGTTACCGTCGAAATTAAAGGGTTGGAATTCCTTGCCTCACCCATCGTCTTGAAGTCTTCCACCATAGACCTCATACTCGGAATGGATTGGATGAAAGCTCACATTACTTCGATCAATTGTGCCACTAAAGTCGTCCAACTTCTTCACCCCTCCGACGAGATAGTGAATTATACCGCCCGCATTACACGGGATGCTGAAGCTCAGATATATGCTCTGAATGCTTTGAACGCCTCACCTCTGGAAGGAATCGAGAATGTTCCTGTCGTTCGATATTTTCCTGACGTCTTTCTGGAAGAACTTCCAGGAATACCCCCGGTTAGGGCTGTCGAGTTTGTCATTGACTTGAAGCCTGGCAGTACCCCTATTGGAAAGCGTCCTTATAAGATGCCTCCGCACCACCTTCTCGAGCTCAAGGAAGAAATCGACAAGTCACTTAAGAAAGGTTTCATCCGCCCCAGTTCCTCTGCTTGGGGAGCACCTTCACTCTTTGTTAGGAAGAAGGATGGAACTAACCGATTGGTTAAGGATTACCAGCCCATTAACCAAGCCACAATCCAGAATAAATACCCATTGCCCCGGATCAATGATCTTTATGATCAGCTTGCTGGATCCTCTGTCTTCTCGAAACTCGACTTGAGGTTGGGTTATCATCAGATCCGTGTTCGCGAAGAGGATATTCCGAAGACTGCCTTTGTTACTCGATATGGCTCTTATGAGTACACTGTCATGTCATTTGGCTTAACAAATGCTCCAGCAACCTTCTCCCGGTTGATGAACTATATCTTCATGGATTACCTCGACAAATTTGTCGTGGTTTATTTGGATGATATCCTTATATATTCCAAGAATGAAGAAGAACATGCTGAACATCTTCGGCTTGTATTGGAGAAGCTACGACAACATCAGTTGTATGCTAAATTCTCCAAGTGTGCATTCTGGTTATCTGAAGTGACCTACCTTGGTCATGTGATTTCCAAGAATGGCATTGCTGTTAACCCCGAGTGAGTTCAGGCTATTCTTGATTGGACTCCCCCGAAGAATGTTAAGCAAGTCAGGAGTTTTCTCGGACTCGCTAGTTATTGCCGTCGATTCATTGAGAACTTTTCCAAGATTGCAAAGCCACTTACTGATCTGCTCCACAAAGGTGTTAAATTTGAGTGGACAGAAAAATGTCAAGAAAGCTTTCAGACATTAAAAGATAAGTTAACATCCGCCCCAGTGCTAGCACCCCGGGATTCCCAAAAGGATTTCGTGATATACTGTGATGCATCTCGTCAAGGATTAGGCTGTGTCCTAATGCAAGAGCGTAAAGTGATTGCTTATGCCTCTCGGCAATTGTGTCCTCACGAAGAAAATTATCCAGTGCATGACCTTGAACTATCTGCGGTTATTTATGCCCTGAAGCTATGGCGACATTACCTTCTCGGTAACCGTTGCGAGATATACACGGATCATCAAAGTTTGAAGTATCTATATACTCAACCAGATCTGAACCTTCGTCAACAAAGATGGCTCGAGACAATTGCCGATTATGATATGAATATCTCTTACACCCCTGGCAAGGCTAATGTAATGGCCGATGCTTTGAGTCGTAAGGCTTATTGCAACAATCTTATGGTTCAGGAAGCACAACCTCTCCTTTATGAAGAGCTTCGCAAATTGAACCTCCACATTGTTCCACAGGGTTATCTCAATACCCTGGTTGTCGAACCAGATTTAGAACACAGCATTAAGACTATGCAACGGTATGACTTTGAAGTTGAAAGAATTAAGCGATACCTCGAAAAAGGAAAGCCGTCGGAATTCCATCTTGATAAGGATGGGATCCTATTTTTCCAACACCGTCTCTTCGTACCCAAGTTCAAGGATGAGTGGGAACACGTTATGAAAGAAGCTCATGACACTCCTCTATCAATTCATCCTGGTAGCACAAAGATGTACCGTGACATTTGTCAGAGATACTAGTGGCATAATATGAAGCGAGACATTGCTCGTTATGTTTCTGAGTGTGACGTTTGCCGCCGCATTAAAGCAGAACATCAAAGGCCTGCTGGAACTCTGCAACCACTTGATATTCCTGAATGGAAATGGGACAAGGTCCAAATGGATTTCATTACTGGTTTTCCTAGATCTCAGAAGGGTCATGATGCTATCTTTGTCGTCATTGACCGATTCTCCAAGGTTGCTCACCTTCTGCCAGTTAAGGAGACAATCACTGCTAGCCAGTTAGCGGACTTGTATGTTTCCCGAATTGTGTCACTCCACGGTGTTCCGTTGGAGATCAGTTCAGATCGTGGCAGCCTCTTTACCTCAAGATTCTGGAATAGTTTCCAAGAAGTTATGGGAACTCACCTGTCCTTCAGTACCGCTTTTCACCCTCAGTCACAGGGTCAAGTTGAACGAGTTAATCAAGTGCTCGAAGATATGCTTCGAGCTTGCGTCATCTCTTTTGGTAAGAAATGGGAGGAATCTCTCCCGTATGCCGAATTCTCTTACAACAATAGCTATCAAGCTAGTTTGAAGATGGCACCATTTGAAGTTCTATACGGTCGTAAGTGTCGAACCCCTCTGAATTGGTCAAAAACTGGGGAACGCTCACTCGTCGGACCGGACATTGTTCAGCAAGCTGAAGAACAAGTCCGCATTGTCCGTGAACATCTGAAATTTGCTCAGTCTCGTCAGAAGAGCAACTATGACCGAAAGCACCAGGAAATGGTCTATCAACCTGGCGAGCAAGCTTACCTTCGCGTCACCCCGTTGAAAGGCACTCATCGGTTCGGAATCAAAGGCAAGTTAGCTCCATGCTACATTGGCCCGTTCCGTATTCTTGCCCGTCGAGGAGAAGTGGCATATCAATTGCAATTGCTGCCAAATCTTTCTCAAGTGCATGATGTCTTTCATGTATCCTAACTCCGTCGCTGCTTCAAGGATCCTATTCGACATGTGGATCATGAAATGCTTGAATTGCGGGAAGATCTATCTTATCTAGAATATCCCATCCGTATTCTTGATCAAGCTGAACGCCAGACTCATCAAAAGTCAATCAAATTCCTCAAGGTTCAGTGGTCGAATCATTCTGAAGATGAAGCCACTTGGGAACGCGAGGATCGTCTTCGCAAAGAATACCCCGCTTTCTTCCAGTCTTCCTCTTAATTCTCGGGACGAGAATTCTTGTTAGATGAGGAGAATTGTAACACCCCATGTCATTAGCCACAGTAATCACTTTTGATAATGACAAGTCAGCTAGATTAACAGTGCATAATCATCATTTGCATCATATTGCATTTCAACTCCTAGTTCAAACTTCAATTAAATTCAAAGTGGAAAATAAAAGTTGTTCAAACACAGAAACTAAAATGTTCATTAAATGACAAATATTCTAGAGACACTTCTAAAATTATAACCAACATTCACTAAATTACTTAATTGACTCTAACAGCAACAAGACATAATTAAATTAATACCTTTTGTTTAAATAAAATCCATATGAAAACATTTGGACTCAAAACCTTTTTATATCAATGTTAAATATTGCACTGCTATTATATGGGCAAGTTCCATATTTTATAAAAGTCATTTGGTTTAAAAAAGAAAAGACAAAATAGAAATAAGAAAAGAAAACAAAAAAGAAAAGAGGAAAAAGAAAATGGCACACTGTGCCTGGGCCTCGAGAGCACAGCACTGGCCTAGCCCACCGCCTGCCGTCCCCCACCTCGCGCTGTTCACGCGCGCTCGCTGTCACCGCGCGCGCGCTCGCCGCGCACCGGCCCCCCTCCCTCTCTCGACAGCGCGACGCCTGCGCCCACGCCGTGGATAAGGGCCCTCTCCCCGCACCCCCTGGCAAACCCTAGCCACCATTTCCCCCCTCGCCCCCTCTCTGTTTCGGTTCGGGCGGATGCCCGAGTGCCACCCTCGCCGCCGTTCGCCGTAGCCATGGCCACCGCCAACCGTTCGCCTCGCTGACACGTCCAACAGCACCGCCGTGGTCCTCTGCTTCAACTACGCTGCCGGATCGAGCCCGGGAGCCCCTCGCGACGTCGCATTCTTCCTCGCCTCCGCCTAGGCCACCGCATCGACCTCGCCGTCGATCTACGCCACCGGTCCACCCCGAGCCCACTGCCCTGTCCCCACGTTCCCCCCCGGTGAGCTCCTGCACGGAACGCGCCTTCCCCAGCCCCTCTAGCTGCCCGTAGCGCCCGCTCCGCATTTGCCCGAGCCCTCCGCCACCTGGCCTCATCGCCGGCGTGGCCATGACGACCATTTGGTCCCGTGCGTGCCTCCGTTGTGTTTGCCGCATCGCGTAGGCCTCGCCTAGCTGCCCCGTTTGCTCGCATTCGCACCGTAGCTCCGATCCCGATGAGTACCGAACTCCGGCGACCGCCTCGTCGCTTGCCGTCGACGATACTGACCACCGTAGCCCCCGCCGTCACCCCAGATCGCTCCGCCGCCGTCTTGCCGTTCCAACGCACCTAACCACGCGCGAAATGGTGGCCGGTGGACGAATCCCGACCACCTCCCGAGCCACGCCGCCGCGTATTTGGTCGCCGGCGTCGCTCCGGCCGCCGCGCTGACCTGGCGCTGGTGGGTCCCGCCCTGTGCCACTGACTGTGGGCCCCCGTGGGCCCCTGTTGACCCATTGACCCCAGTCAACGCTGACTGGGCGGCCCTGTGTCTATGACATGTGGGTCCCGCCAGTTACAAATGTTTTTATAAATAAATAAACTGTTAATTATTTACTTAAGTTAATTAGTAGACTAAACACTCACTGACCAGTAGGCCGCACCTACTAATTAGTTTAGTTAGATTAAATTAACCCTGTTTAGTTAGCTCAGTCAATGACATATGGGTCCCACTGGACCCACCTGTCAGGTTTGACTCTGGTCAGCTGGGTTTGACCTGCTGACGTCATGATGATGTCATCGTTTACTATTCTGGATAATTCAAATTAATAATAAATCTGTAATTTCAGAATACTGTTTAAACTTTGAAAAATCATATAAAATAATCCGTAACTCCGATGAAAATAATTTATATATGAAAGTTGCTCAGAATTTCGATGCGAATCTGAATACGCCCGCCGTATTCCTGTCAGATGCCCCTAGCTAGATGAACATGGAACTTTTAGACCGATCTCAATAAATGAATAGTGCCCAACTTTAATTAAATAAATCCGGATAAGTTCCTAAAATTAACTAACTCATTTAGTTAGGCAGTAGAACACCCCGACATATCATTTAGACATGTCATGCATATTGTTTGCATTTTTACCGTGTATTTATTGTTTCTTCCCCCTCCTTCTCTCTCGATAGATGCCAAGACCGATGCTGTCGCAGCTGAGTACGACTACGCTACAGACGAGCAGCCCGTTGACGACCCCTCTTTCTTGCCAGAGCAACCAGGCAAGCCCTCCCCTTTGAGCATCCAGATATCGCCCATTCCATTTCTCCTGCTTGCATTAGATTTTGCTACTGTTAATGTTTGCTCCTATTCTGATGCATAGCCTGCTTCTGTAACCTGTTTATTGTTACCTTACCTGCCTATGTTAAACTGTTTAGTATAGGTTGGTAGTGAACCATCAGTGACCCCCACCACCTTACCCTTGTTGCCCCTGCTTGATCATCGATGACTCGACCAGTGTGATCGTCGACCAGAGACCAACACATCACTTCACCCCCTTAGTTGTACGACTCTGCATAGTTAATATCGAGTGCCGAGGGTGATACCTCGTAACGCACTCCTGATGAATACTCTGCAGTGTAGCTGTTCGGTCGTGGTCATCGAGGGTGATTCCTCCTTCTCCACTTTCGATACGACTCTGTCGTGCAACCCCTCAGTGTGAACCTCGAGGGTGATGCCTCATACATTCACCCTGCTGATTTCATCGAGTGGAATCCACCGAGGGTGATTCCTCGGGGTTTCCCCCTTGATGTTATGACCACACGGTTACTTTGACCTTTGTTACAGGCGGGTCGACCCTGATGGGTACCCGCAGGGGATCTATGATGTCAGGTGTGCCGGAAGGGCACTCGAGTGTGATATTGTGGTGGAGCTTCAGAAACTCTGATTGTCTCCGCGTGTTACTAAATGAGCATATCGGATTTGGGTGTTTGATCTGAGTGGGTCGACGTGCCCTATACGCACTACCACCACGCGGGATTTTGGTTTATGGGGCCCTCTACATCGTACGTTTCTCCCGAAAGCTCTTTAGACGTCACGGTTCACCGTGCGGGCTGATTGTCGGGAATGGGCTGGATACTTCACTGACGAGTTCAGTGTCGCGCCTGCACCCCGGCCAGTCTCGCAACGCGCAGGGTGCCCAGGGCGATGGCCCAAGACCCCTGGGTGCATAGGTTAGTCCGGCGTGCTGACCTCTCTGCTGAGCCTAGGTAGGGCGCTGCTTCGTGTTGATCTCCCGAGGCCGGGCATTACCCAGCAAGTGTGTCCGGCCAGAGGTGATCGAGCGTGTTGGGTAACAGTAGTGCACCCCTGTAGGGATGAATAATCTATCGATAGCCGGTCCTACGGTAAAGGACGCTCAGTTTGTATATCCCGATCTACTACTTGAACTGGATACTTGTTACTTAATTGAAGCTTCGGGATCGCTTTCTCGCTGGGAGTCGAGGAAAGATCTCTAGGCTTGCTTCAACATGTTTGCTTAATAAAATGCTATTCTACTCTCTTCTATTGCTGCAAGATGGTGACTTCGTGAAGATGCTAGTCTTCGATAGGACTAGGCCTTCTCTCTATTCTGGCATCTCTGCAGCCCAGTCCACATATACAGCCTTTCTCCTTTGAAAATGTTGCATATGTAGTATAGATCCTTGCTTGCTGCGTACTTCGGATGAGTACTCATGGTTGCTTTGTTACTTCCTTTTCCCCGTACCCCACTTTGATGATACATCAGACGATGGAGCACCGGAGCTAGATGCCACTGCAGGAGCTTACTATCAGGAGGGTCCAGATGGCACGTACTACTGGATCGAGCCAGCCGACCAGGAGTAGGATCGGAGGCTCCCAGGCAGGAGGCCTTCGCCTTTCGATCTAGAGTCGTTGTTTGTGCTTGGCTTCTTAAGGCAAAACCTTGTCTAACTATGTCTGTACTCAGATATTATTTGTATGACTGACTTATGTATTCGGATCCTCGTGATCCCTGTCTGTAATATTGTGGATCTCCGTTTATTTGTGTTAGAGTTGTTTTGTGATATCTTCCCGTGAGTCCCTGTGCTAGATCGTGCATGCTTGCGTGTATGATTAGTGCACGATTGAGCCGGGGGCGTCACAAGGAGACTGATGGAAATATGCCCTAGAGGCAATAATAAAGTTGTTATTATTATATTTCCTTAATCATGATAAAGGTTTATTATTCATGCTAGAATTGTATTGACCGAAAACTTAAATACATGTGTGGATACATAAACAAATACCGTGTCCCTAGTGAGCCTCTACTAGACTAGCTCGTTGATCAAAAGATGGTTAAGGTTTCCTAACCATAGACATGAGTTGTCATTTGATAGTGATGGACAAGAACCATCCGTTAGCTTAGCATATGATCATTCAGTTTATTGCTATTGCTTTCTTAATGTCAAATACATATTCCTTCGACTATGAGATCATGCAACTCCCGGATACCAGAGGAATACCTTGTGTGCTATCAAATGTCACAACGTAACTGGGTGATCATAAAGATGCTCTACAGGTATCTCCGAAGGTGTCTGTTGAGTTGGCATGGATCGAGATTAGGATTTGTCACTCCGTGTATCGGAGAGGTATCTCTGGGCCCTCTCGGTAATACACATCATAAGAAGTTTGCAAGCAAAATGATTAAGGAGTTAGTTATGAGATGATGTATTACGGAACGAGTAAAGAGACTTGCCGGTAACAAGATTGAACTAGGTATGAAGATACCGATGATCGAATCTCGGGCAAGTAACATACCGATAGACAAAGGCAATTACGTATGTTGTCATAAGGTTCAACCAATAAAGATCTTCGTAGAATATGTAGGAACCAATATGGGCATCCAGGCTCTGCTATTGGTTATTGACCGGAGAGGTGTCTCAGTCCTGTCTACATAGTTCTCGAACCCGTAGGGTCCGCACGCTTAACGTTCGTTGATGATATAGTATTGTATGAGTTATGTGAGTTGATGACCGAATGTTGTTCGGAGATCCGGATGAGATCATGGAAATGACAAGGAGCTTCGGAATGTTCTGGAGGTAAAGATTGATATATAGGACGATAGTATTTGGTCACCGGAAAGGTTTTGGAAGTACCGGGTATTTTATCGGGGTGCCGGAAGGGGTTTCGGGAGGCCACCGACAAGCGGTGGGCCTTATGGGCCAAATGGGGGGAAGCACACCAGCCCACAAGGGGGCTGGTGCGCCCCTCCACCTCTTGCCCACACACCAAAGAGGGAGGGAAGGAAAGGGGAGGTGCCCCAAAGGCAGCCAGCCCCCCTTTCCTTCCCCCCCATGCACAAATATGGAAGGGGGGATTCGGCCAGGGCAGGCGCCCTAGGGCAGCCGCCGGCCACTTGGGGCGCCCTAGGGGCTGCCTCCGCTCCCCCCTCCACCTACATATATGAGAGGAGGGAGAGGGGCAACACACACCACGATTCCCTAGCCGTGTTTGTCCTCGGTCATATTTTCGTAGTGCTCGGCGAAGCCCGCGGAGATAGTTGCATCACCACCGTCACCACGCCGTCGTGCTGCCGGAACTCATCTACTACTTCGCTTGTCTTGCTGGATCAAGAAGGCGAGGACGTCATCGAGCTGAACGTGTGCTGAACGCGGAGGTGTCGTACGTTTGGTACTTGATTGGGCGGATCATGAAGGTGTACGACTACATCAATCGCGTTGATAAATGCTTCCGCTTACGGTCTACGAGGGTACGTAGACACACTCTCCCCTCTCGTTGCTATGCATCTCCATGGATAGATCTTGTGTATGCGTAGAATTTTTTTTGTTTTCCATGCAACGTTCCCCAACACTTCCCTCCCCTCCGCCATGGCCAACTCCGGTCTCATGAAGGAGGAGGACGTTGGATCTAGCTCCGATGCGCCGCATGATGAGAAGCTCGTGCTCTGCATCGTGATACGTCTCCAACGTATCAATAATTTATGAAGTATTCATGCTGTTATATTATCATTCTTGGATGTTTTACAATCATTTTATAGCAACTTTATATCATTTTTGGGACTAACCTATTGACCCAGTGCCCAGCGCCAGTTGCTGTTTTTTGCTTGTTTTTTACATCGCAGGAAATCAATATCAAACGGAGTCCAAACACAGTGAAACTTTTTGTGGATTTTTTATGGACCAGAAAAGATCCAATGGGCCAGAGCAGCACCTGGGGGGTGCCCCGAGGGGGGCACAACCCACCAGGGCGCGCCTGGGCCCCCAGGCGTGCCCAGGTGGGTTGTGCCCACCTCGGTGGCCTCCCGTACCCCCTCTTCACCCTATAAATCGTCAAATATTCCAAAAACCCTCGGGGTAACCCTAGATCAGAAGTTCCGCCGCCGCAAGGCTCTGTAGCCATGAGAAACAAATCTAGACCCCGTTCCGGCACCCTGCCGGAGGGGGAAATCATCACCGGTGGCCATCTTCATCATCCCGGCGGCCACCATGATGAGGAGGGAGTAGTCCACCCTCGGGGCCGAGGGTTTGTACCAGTAGCTATGTGTTTAATCTCTCTCTCTCTCTCTCTCGTGTTCTTGAGATGTCACGATCTTGATGTATCGCGGGTTTTGTTAATATAGTCGGATCATATGGTGTTTTCCCCTCTCTATCTTGTGATGAATTGAGTTTTCCCTTTGAGATTTTGTTTTATCGGATTGAATACTTTTATGGATTTGAGAGCACTTGATATATGTCTTGCATATGAATACCCGTGGTGACAATGGGGTATTATTTTGATTCACTTGATATATGTTTTGGCACTCAACTCGCGGATTCCCGAGGTGACATTGGGGTAATATACGCATAGGGGTTGATGCACGTTCTTGTCTTTGTTTCTCCGGTAGAAATCTTGGGGCACTCTTTGAGGTTCTTTGTGTTGGATTGAGTATTATGAATCTGAAATTATTTGGTGTTATTTTAGTACGAACTCTTGGATAGATCGATCGGAAAGAATAGCTTCGAGGTGGTTTCGTACCCTACAAACGATTTCTTCTTATGTTCTCCGCTAGATAGGAACTTTGGAGTGATTCTTCATCGCACGTTGAGGGATGGTTATATGATCCAATTATATTAGTATTGTTGGGAGATTGCACTAGCGAAAGTATGGACCCTAGGCCTCATTTTCAAGCATTGCAATACCGTTTGTGCTCCGTTTTATCAATTGCTACCTTGCTGTTTTTTATTTTTCTTATTACAAAAATCAATATCTACTATCCATATTACACTTGTATCATCATCTCTTCGCCGAACTAGTGCACCTATACAAATTACCATTGTATTTGGTGTGTTGGGGACACAAGAGACTTTTTATTATTTGGTTGCAGGGTTGTTTGAGAGAGACTATCTTCATTCTACGCCTCCCACGGATTGATAAACCTTAGGTCATCCACTTGAGGGAAAATTGCTACTGTCCTACAAAACTCTGCGCTTGGAGGCCCAACACGTGTCTACAAGAATAAAGTTGCGTAGTAGACATCAAGCTCTTTTCTGGCGCCGTTGCCGGGGAGGTGAGTTCTTGAAGGTATATCTTTAGATCTTGCAATTGAATCTTTTAGTTTCTTGTTTATCACTAGTTTGGTTTATAAAAGAAAACTATAAAAAAATAGAGATTGGGTTACCTCAAGTTGTTCTTTATGTTTATAATGTTTATCTTGAGAATAAGGATTCCGATAATTGTGCTCAATTGCTAGAAAAAGAATTTAACAAAATTTAATGCATAAAAATGTTGGATGATGGGCATGATTGCAATATTGCTAGTATAAATTCTTTGAATATCCATGATGTTAATGATGATTGCATTAGTCATGATAATGATGTCTCCTATAAGAATGTCAATTTTTGCGGAGTGAATTAGGAGTGCAAATGCACACCAAAAAGGGAAGATATATTTTGTAAGAAGCATAAATATTTAGAAACGAAAAAGTTGCAAGAGAGGCTAGATGATTGTGCTGAAAGATTTAATTTTTTTCGCCATCCTTGTGAACTTTGCAATGAACGTGGTCATTTAAATCTCCAATGCAAATTGTTTCATGATCAAATCGTGTCCAAAAATTGTGATAACTTGATTACCCTTGAGCATCATAAAGAGCTTAGTCTTCTTTTGGGGTATGAAGAAATGAAATGTATAACTGAGGGTATTCCAAAATTTAATCTCGAGAGATTTCTTGATTTTGATCTAGAGGAAATTTATATGTTTTGTGCGGTAAATTGCATTGAGAATCCTTATATTTCCAACTATCTGAAGACAAGAAAACAAATAGAATATGAAGAGAGTACTAATGAAAGGGAAAATATTTCCCAATACCCTCCTAGTGTTTATTATGATGAATCAGGTAACGAGGAGGAGCTTCCTATACAATCGATCTCTTCAACAAGAAGCTTGAAGAAATTAATTAAACCCACACATGATGTGGTGAAGAAGAAGAAAAGAAGAAAGAATAGAGGTAAAAAGGTATCTCTCCCAAATAATGTTGCTCCTATTTTTGTTGTGCCACATGAAAATGAATCAAAAATAATTGTGGAAGATGATGCACTTGAAGATGATTTTGTTATGCCTATTGCTTGTTGTGATGATTATGATTGGGAAGATAATGATACTTCTTATAATCTTGGAAATCTTTTTGGCACCAACTTGGGAAATTATGATGATAGCAATTGTTATACCGTTGGTGCTACCCAAACTTTTAATGACGAGAGTGATTATGTTTATGATATGCCAAGCCACAAGCTTGGGGATGCTATGTTTGATGAGAATGACATGTTTGAGAATTTATTTGCTGCAATTAATGTTTGTCCCAAGCTTGGGGATGATATGCTTAATGAATATGATCTTTTTAGTCCCCCTACTTTGAATGATCAAATTTGCTATGATGATTGCATGCCTCCTATCTATGATGAGAACAAAGTTGCTACTTATGATGATTATTGTGATGATACTTATGTTATAAAAAGTAGTGATAATTATTGTCATAATTTTGAATATCCTTTTACTGAATATTACTCTTTTAATGTGGAAACAATTTATAGTATTTGAGTTTCATATGATACTCCCACCATTGCGAATGAGAAGAAATTTTCTTATGTGGAGAGTAATAAAATTTCTATGCTTGTGGATCATGAAAAGAATTCTTTATGTGATGGTTATATTGATGAATCTATTCGTGATGCTACTGAAAATTATTATGAGAGAGGAACATATGATTCATGATGCTCTCTTTATGTTTCAATCCTTATCTTTTATGCGAGCATCATTGAACTCATCATGCCTAGCTAAAAGGCATTAAAGAAAAGCGCTTGTTAGGAGACAACCCAACATTTACCCTTACTGTTTTTGTGAGTTAACATGATTAGGCTACTGTAGTAATCATGTTTTATAGCTTTTGTTTCAATAAAATGCCAAGTAAAGCCTTTGGGATAGTGTGGATGATAGTTGACTTGATTCTGTACAAAAACAGAAACTTTTGCGTCCAGTGCAGAAATTCCTATCTTTTACTGGAAGGTGGAAAAATTCTGAATATTTTACAGTTGATGGGTATACAAATTTTCTACGTTTTCCTAATATTTTAGAATTTTTGGAGTTAAATAATTATGACCTTAATTCATATCTTTACGTACTGTTCTGTTTTTGACAGATTCTGTTTTCAGGGCATAGTTTGCTTGTTTTATGGTTTCTATGGCTTATATTGCTTAATATAAATTGTGGAAATTGTAGAGTACAGTAGGAATTATGTGGAAAAAATTATGAATCTTATCTTGACAGTACCAAAGTGAATGATTTGTCTTTATCATACTAACCCATCTCACGAAGTCCCGATAAGTTTTGTGTGATTGAAGTTTTCAAGTTTTGCGTGAGATATCGATATGAGGAGAATAAGGAGTGACAAGACCCTAAGCTTGGGGATGCCCAACGTACCCCAAGTTAATATTCAAGGAAGATCCAAGCAACTAAGCTTGGGGATGCCCCGGAAGGCATCCCCTCTTTCGTCTCCAACATTATCGGTAATCTTACTTGGGGCTATATTTTCATTCGTCACATGATATGAGTTTTGCTTGGAGCATCATTTTATTTTGTTTTTATTTGCTTGCTGTTATTTACAATAATGTTTTGCATCTTTAATTTCAATAAAAATGCCAAGGATAGCCTTTACCATGCTTATCTTGCAAGTATATGAGTTGCTGTTTCAAAACAGAAAGATTATCGCTGTTGCAAAAATTCTCCAGAAAAGTCAGAATGAGATAAAATGTTGAAATTTTTTTCACAATAAGATATGACAAATTTTATACAGTTTGGTAATTTTTAAGAATTTTTGGAGTTAGGGAAGTATGATGAATATTGCACTCCTTACAGACTGTCCTGTTTAGACAGATTGCTGTTATGTTCGCATTGTTTGCAAATGTTTGCTTGTTTAATGATTCTATTTGAGGATAGGAATGTTAAATATGCAGAGGCATTTATTATGCAATGTTGAATAATATTTTTGGTGATTTGCTACAGTAGAGAATGATAAGGTTTTGCATTGATTTATACTAACTTATCTCACGAGTTCTTGTTGAGTTTTGTGTGGATGAAGTTTTTGAGATTTAGGAAAATCGTGATATGAGAGGAATTAAGGAGACACAAAATTTCAAGCTTGGGGATGCCCAAGGCATCCCAAGATAATATTTCAAGAAGTCTCAAGCATCTAAGCTTGGGGATGCCCCGGTTGGCATCCCACCTTTCCTCTTCAACAATTATCGGTTAGTATCGGTTGAGACTAAGTTTTTGCTTCTTCACATGATGTGTGCTATTCTTGGAATGTCATTTTGTTTAGTTTTGCTTGCTGTTTTAATAAAATACTTAGATCTGAAACTTTTAAATAAGAGAGAGTCCTCAAATAGCTACTCATTTACATAACTACTCGCTTGATCTTCACTTATATCTTTTTGGAGTAGCTTGTCATTTACTCCCGTACCCCCTCTTCACCCTATAAATCGTCAAATATTCCAAAAACCCTCAGGATAACCCTAGATTAGAAGTTCCGCCGCCGCAAGGCTCTGTAGGCACGAGAAACCAATCTAGACCCCGTTCCGGCACCCTGCCGGAGGGGGAAATCATCACCGGTGGCCATCTTCATCATCCCGGCGGCCACCATGATGAGGAGGGAGTAGTCCACCCTCGGGGCTGAGGGTTTATACCAGTAGCTATGTGTTTAATCTCTCTCTCTCTCATGTTCTTGAGATGTCACGATCTTGATGTATCGCGGGTTTTGTTAATATAGCCGGATCATATGGTGTTTTCCCCTCTCTATCTTGTGATGAATTGAGTTTTCCCTTGAGATTTCGTTTTATCGGATTGAATACTTTTATGGATTTGAGAGCACTTGATATATGTCTTGCATATGAATACCCGTGGTGACAATGGGGTATTATTTTGATTCACTTGATATATGTTTTGGTACTCAACTCGCGGATTCCCGAGGTGACATTGGGGTAATCTACGCATAGGGGTTGATGCACGTTCTTGTCTTTGTTTCTCCGGTAGAAATCTTGGGGCACTCTTTGAGGTTCTTTGTGTTGGATTGAGTATTATGAATCTGAAATTATTTGGTGTTATTTTAGTACGAACTCTTGGATAGATCGATCGGAAAGAATAGCTTCGAGGTGGTTTCGTACCCTACAAACGATTTCTTCTTATGTTCTCCGCTAGATAGGAACTTTGGAGTGATTCTTCATCGCACGTTGAGGGATGGTTATATGATCCAATTATATTAGCATTGTTGGGAGATTGCACTAGCGAAAGTACGGACCCTAGGCCTCATTTTCAAGCATTGCAATACCGTTTGTGCTCCGTTTTATCAATTGCTACCTTGCTGTTTTTTATTGTTCTTATTACAAAAATCAATATCTACTATCCATATTACACTTGTATCATCATCTCTTCGCCGAACTAGTGCACCTATACAAATTACCATTGTATTTGGTGTGTTGGGGACACAAGAGACTTTTTATTATTTGGTTGCAGGGTTGTTTGAGAGAGACTATCTTCATCCTACGCCTCCCATGGATTGATAAACCTTAGGTCATCCACTTAAGGGAAAATTGCTACTGTCCTACAAAACTCTGCGCTTGGAGGCCCAACACGTGTCTACAAGAATAAAGTTGCGTAGTAGACATCACATCGCCATCCAGTGCTCGCGTGTGGACACCGGCGGTAGCTCAAGCTCCCTCGCGTCCACCGCTAGCTCCTCCACCTCCCACCATAGGAATGTTGGTCGTGGTCGCCCTTCCCGCTCCGCGTCGCTCCAGATCCGGCCAGGGGGCGTCTTCCCTTCCCTCCGGCATGCGCACCACCCTGGCAGTGGTGGGTGCTTGTGCCCGCAGCTCCAGCGGGCACACTCCGTCCTCATCGACCCGGAGAAGACGCTCCTCCATGAGGTCATGCGGCGGTCGCTGACCACAGCAGAGACCGACGCTCTGGGTGGCTGCGCGGTTCCGTTACTGGCGAAGCGCGGCTTGGCGGTGGCCTTTCTCATTGATGAGCTCTGGGTGGCCACGGGGCCTAGATGCGTCAATTCTATCGATGTGGACGACCAGCAAGTGAATCAAAGGAGGGCGATAGGGTGGCGGGGGCTACGGGTGTCGACGGGAGTGCTTGGTAGATGCCAGAGGCAACGCTGTTGCCACCGGTGCGGAGGCGGCCGAGCGAGGAGGAGGGGGGAGGCAGCCGTGTGAGGGGAGGGCGAGGGCTTATTTTTACTGAGAATTTGTTTTAGACGCTCAAAAAGAGGACCGGCTGAGGGTTCTCACATTTTTTAGCAGCTAAACTTTTAAGGATTTGGCTAAATGCGGCTTAATTCCTCAAATGAGAATGTTAAGCCCAATTGAGGGTTCGGCTAGAAGCTCCTAATCTGTCACTTTTTTTTTGAGAGTACGCCTAGGCGTACCATATTTTTATAGAAGACATAGTTGAAATTACAAGAAACTACCACTCGCTGCGAACAACGAGCATAGCACACACCACACCACTCTCGAACAAGTCCACAGACAGACAACACCGCAAAGCAAGCTACAACACTAAAGAGCCTATCCTCAGCTGACACACACACCGCGTCTCGACCGACGTCGGACGCCTTCGAAGACCACCATCTTCCGTAGAACATCGCTTGTCGACGCACCATCCACTCTGAGCGCCTAAGAGGAAGTGGCAAGTGGAAGGCAGGACTTGCTCTGATCCGAGGGAGACACCATCTTGGAGACACCAACGACGAACATACATAGTGCCGTAGAGGACAAGAAGAGGACAACAACGAACACCGGAGGAGAGCAATAAGGACCCAGCCGTGTCTCTACACACAAAGCTCCCAACAGAGATAAGACGTCGAGGACGCCGCCAATGTGCCGATCCAACACCGAATCGAGGCTTTTGAAGGAAATATGCCCTAGAGGCAATAATAAAATTGTTATTTATATTTCCTTATATCATGATAAATGTTTATTATTCATGCTAGAATTGTATTAACCGGAAACTTAGTACATGTGTGAATACATAGACAAAATAGAGTGTCACTAGTATGCCTCTACTTGACTAGCTCGTTAATCAAAGATGGTTATGTTTCCTAACCATAGACATGAGTTGTCATTTGATTAACGGGATCACATCATTAGGAGAATGATGTGATTGACTTGACCCATTCCGTTAGCTTAGCACTTGATCATTTAGTATGTTGCTATTGCTTTCTTCATGACTTATACATGTTCCTATGACTATGAGATTATGCAACTCCCGTTTACCGGAGGAACACTTTGTGTGCTACCAAACGTCACAACGTAACTGGGTGATTATAAAGGTGCTCTACAGGTGTCTCTGAAGGTACTTGTTGAGTTGGCGTATTTCGAGATTAGGATTTGTCACTCCGATTGTCGGAGAGGTATCTCTGGGCCCACTCGGTAATGCACATCACTATAAGCCTTGCAAGCATTGTAACTAATGAGTTAGTTGCGGGATGATGTATTACGGAACGAGTAAAGAGACTTGCCGGTAACGAGATTGAACTAGGTATTGAGATACCGACGATCGAATCTCGGGCAAGTAACATACCGATGACAAAGGAAACAACGTATGTTGTTATGCGGTTTGACCGGTAAAGATCTTCGTAGAATATGTGGGAGCCAATATGAGCATCCAGGTTCCGCTATTGGTTATTGATCGGAGACGTGTCTCGGTCATGTCTACATAGTTCTCGAACCCGTAGGGTCCGCACGCTTAAAGTTCGGTGACGATCGGTATTATGAGTTTATGTGATTTGATGATCGAAGTTTGTTCGGAGTCCCGGATGAGATCGGGGACATGACGAGGAGTCTCGAAATGGTTGAGAGGTAAAGATCGATATATTGGAAGGCTATATTCGGACATCGGAAAGGTTCCGAGTGATTCGGGTATTTTTTGGAGTACCGGAGAGTTACGGGAATTCATATTGGGCCTTAATGGGCCATACTGGAAAGGAGAGAAAGGCCTCAAGGGTGGCTGCGCCCCTTCCCCATGGACTGGTCCGAATTGGACTAGGGAAAGGGGGCGCCCCCTTCCTTCCTTCTCCTTCTCCCTTCCCCTTTTCCTATTCCATGTGGGAGGTGGAATCCTACTAGGACTAGGGAGTCCTAGTAGGACTCCACACCTTGGGCGCGCCCTGTGAGGGCCGGCCTCCTCCTCCCTCCATCCTTTATATACATGGCCAGGGGGCACCCCATAGACACAACAATTGATCATTGATCTCTTAGCCGTGTGCGGTGCCCCCCTCCACCATAATCCACCTCGATCATATCGTAGCGGTGCTTAGGCGAAGACCTGCGTCGGTAGCATCATCATCACCGTCACCACACCGTCGTGCTGACGAAACTCTCCTGTGAAGCTTTGCTGGATCGGAGCTCGTGGGACATCATCGAGTTGAACGTGTGCTGAACTCAGAGGTGCCGTGCGTTCGGTACTTGGATCGGTCGGATCGTGAAGACGTACGACTACATCAACCGCGTTGTGCTAACGCTTCCGCTTTCGGTCTATGAGGGTACGTGGACACACTCTCCCCGCTCGTTGCTATGCATCACCATGATCCTGTGTGTGCGTAGGAATTTTTTGAAATTACTACTTTCCCCAACAGTGGCATCCGAGCCTGGTTTTATGCGTAGATGTTATATGCACGAGTAGAACACAAGTGAGTTGTGGGCGATACAAGTCATACTGCTTACCAGCATGTCACACTTTGGTTCGGCGGTATTGTTGGATGAAGCGGCCCGGACCGACATTACGCGTACGCTTACGCGAGACTGGTTTTACCGCCGTGCTTTGCACACAGGTGACTAGCGGGTGTCAGTTTCTCCAACTTTAGTTGAACCGAGTGTGGCTACGCCCGGTCCTTGTGAAGGTTAAAACAACACTAACTTGACGAACTATCGTTGTGGTTTTGATGTGTAGGTAAGAACGGTTCTTGCTCAGCCCGTAGCAGCCACGTAAAACTTGTAACAACGAAGTAGAGGACGTCTAACTTGTTTTTGCAGGGCATGTTGTGATGTGATATGGTCAAGACATGATGCTATATTTTATTGTATGAGATGATCATGTTTTGTAACTGAGTTATCGGCAACTGGCAGGAGCCATATGGTTGTCGCTTTATTGTATGCAATGCAATCGCCCTGTAATTGCTTTACTTTATCACTAAGCGGTAGCGATAGTCGTAGAAGCAATAGTTGGCGAGACGACAACGATGCTACGATGGAGATCAAGGTGTCGCGCCAGTAACGATGGTGATCATGACGGTGCTTCGGAGATGGAGATCACAAGCACAAGATGATGATGGCCATATCATATCACTTATATTGATTGCATGTGATGTTTATCCTTTATGCATCTTATTTTGCTTTGTTTGACGGTAGCATTATAAGATGATCTCTCACTAAATTTCAAGGTAAAAGTGTTCTCCCTGAGTATGCACCGTTGCCAAAGTTCGTCGTGCTGAGACACCACGTGATGATCGGGTGTGATAAGCTCAACGTTCATCTACAACGGGTGCAAGCCAGTTTTGCACACGCAGAATACTCGGGTTAAACTTGACGAGCCTAGCATATGCAGATATGGCCTCGGAACACTGAGACCGAAAGGTCGAGCGTGAACCATATAGTAGATATGATCAACATAGTGATGTTCACCATTGAAAACTACTCCATTTCACGTGATGATCGGTTACGGTTTAATTGATTTGGATCACGTGATCACTTAGATGATTAGAGAGATGTCTATCTAAGTGGGAGTTCTTGAGTAATATGATTAATTGAACTTTAATTTATCATGAACTTAGTCCTGGTAGTATTTGCAAATTATGTTGTAGATCAATAGCTCGCGTATAGCTCCCCTGTTTTAATTTTTGATGTGTTCCTAGAGAAAACTAAGTTGAAAGATGATAGTAGCAATGATGCGGACTAGTTCCGTGATCTGAGGATTATCCTCATTGCTGCACAGAAGAATTATGTCCTTGATGCACCGCTAGGTGACAGACCTATTGCAGGAGCAGATGCAAACGTTATGAACGTTTAGCAAGCTCGATATGATGACTACTTGATAGTTTAGTGTGCCATGATTTACGGCTTAGAATCGGGACTTCAAAAACGTTTTGAACGCCACGGAGCATATGAGATGTTCCAAGAGCTGAAATCGGTATTTCAGACTCATGCCCGTGTCGAGAGGTATGAGACCTCTGACAAGTACTTTGCCTACAAGATGGAGGAGAATAGCTCAACCAGTGAGCATGTGCTCAGAATGTCTGTGTACTACAGTTGCTTGAATCAAGTGGGAGTTAATCTTCCGGATAAGATAGTAATTGACAAAATTCTCTAGTCACTGTCACCAAGTTACTGGAACTTCGTGATGAACTATAATATGCAAGGGATAACAGAAACGATTCCCGAGCTCTTCGTGATGCTAAAATCAACGAAGGTAGAAATCAAGAAAGAGCATCAAGTGTTGATGGTTAACAAGACCACTAGTTTCAAGAAAAGGGCAAAGGGAAGAAGGGGAACTTCAAGAAGAATAGCAAGCAAGTTGCTACTCCCGGGAAGAAGCCCAAGTCTGGACCTAAGCCTGAAACTGAGTGCTTCTACTGCAAAGGGACTGGTCACTGGAAGCGGAACTGCCCCAAGTATTTGGCGGATAAGAAGGATGGCAAAGTGAACAAAGGTATATTTGATATACATGTTATTGATGTGTATTTTACTAGTGTTCATAGTAGCCCCTGGGTATTTGATACCGGTTCAGTTGCTATGATTAGTAACTCGAAACAGGTGTTGCAAAATGAACAGAGACTAGTTGAAGACGAGGGGACGATGTGTGTTGGAAGAGATTCCAAGGTTGATAAGATCACCATCGCACACTCCCCCTATTTTCGGGATTAGTGTTGAACCTAAATAAATGTTATTTGGTGTTTGCGTTGAGCATGAATATGATTGGATCATGTTTATTGCAAAATAAATGTTATTTGGTATTTGCGTTGAGCATGAATATGATTGGATCATGTTTATTGCAATATGGTTATTCATTTAAGTCAGAGAATAATTGTTGTTCTGTTTACATGAATAAAAACCTTCTATGGTCATACACCCAATGTAAATGGTTTATTGAATCTCGATCGTAGTGATACACATATTCATAATATTGAAGCCAAAAGATGCAAAGTTAATAATGATAATGCAACATATTTTGTGGCACTGCCGTTAGGTCATATTGGTGTAAAGCGCATGAAGAAACTCCATTCGGATGGATTTTTGGAATCACTTGATTATGAATCATTTGATGCTTGCGAGCCATGCCTCATGGGCAAGATGACTAAGACTCCGTTCTCCGGAACAATGGAGCGAGCTAATGACTTATTGGAAATAATACATATCGATGTATGCGGTCCGATGAGTGTTGAGGCTCACGGCGGGTATCGTTATTTTCTGACCTTCACAGATGATTTGAGCAGATATGGGTATATCTACTTAATGAAACACAAGTCTGAAATGTTTGAAAAGTCCAAAAAAATTCAGAGTGAAGTAGAAAATCATCGTAACAAGAAAATAAAGTTTCTACGATCTGATCGCGGAGGCAAATATTTGAGTTACGAGTTTGGTCTTCATTTAAAAATGTGGAATAGTTTCACAAACTCATGCCACCTGGAACACCACAGCATAATGGTGTGTCCGAATGTCATAACCGTACTTTATTGGATATAGTGCAATCTATGATGTCTCTTACCGACTTACCACTATCGTTTTGGGGTTATGCATTAGAGACAGCTGCATTCACGTTTAATAGGGCACCATCTAAATCCGTTGAGACGACACCGTATGAACTGTGGTTTGGCAAGAAACCTAAGCGTCGTTTCTTAAAGTTTGGGGCTGCGATGCTCATGTGAAAAAGCTTCAGCCTTATAAGCTCGAACCCAAATCGGAGAAGTGCGTCTTCATAGGACACCCAAAAGAAACTGTTGGGTACACCTTCTATCACAGATCCGAAGGCAAGACATTTGTTGCTTAGAATGGATCCTTTCTAGAGAAGGAGTTTCTCTCGAAAGAAGTGAGTGGGAGGAAAGTAGAACTTGATGAGGTAGTGGTACCTTCTCTTGAATTGGAAAGTAGTTCATCACAGAAATCAGTTCCAGTGATGCCTACACCAATTAGTGAGGAAGCTAATGATGATGATCATGAAACTTCAGATCAAGTTACTACAGAACCTCGTAGGTCAACCAGAGTACGTTCCGCTCCAGAGTGGTACGGTAATCCTGTTCTGGAAGTCATGTTACTAGACCATGACGAACCTACGAACTATGAGGAAGCGATGATGAGCCCAGATTCTGCGAAATGGCTTGAGGCCATGAAATCTGAGATGGGATCCATGTATGAGAACAAAGTATGGACTTTGGTTGACTTGCCCAATGATCGGCAACTCATTGAGAATAAATGGATCTTCAAGAGGAAGACAGACACTGATAGTAGTGTTTCTATCTACAAAGCTCGAATTGTCGCAAAAGGTTTTCGACAAGTTCAAGGTGTTGACTACGATGAGATTTTCTCACTCGTATCGATGCTTAAGTCTGTCCGAATCATGTTAGCAATTGCCGCATTTTATGAAATCTGGCAAATGGATGTCAAAACTACATTTCTTTAATGGATTTATTAAAGAAGAGTTGTATATGATGCAACCAGAAGGTTTTGTCAATCCTAAAGGTGCTAACAAAGTGTGCAAGCTCCAGCGATCCATCTATGGACTGGTGCAAGCATCTCGGAGTTGGAATATACGCTTTGATAAGGTGATCAAAGCATATGGTTTTATACAGACTTATGATGAAGCCTGTATTTACAAGAAAGTGAGTGGGAGCTCTGTAGCATTTCTGATATTATATGTGGATGACATATTGCTGATTGGAAATGATATAGAATTTCTGGATAGCATAGAAGGATACTTGAATAAGAATTTTTCAATAAAAGACCTCGGTGAAGCTGTTTAAGTATTGAGCATCAAGATCTATAGGGATAGATCGAGACGCTTAATAAGACTTTCACAAAGCACATACCTTGACAAAGTTTTGAAGGAGTTCAAAAAGTATCAGTCAAAGAAAGAGTTCTTGCCTGTATTCAAGGTATAAAGTTGAGTAAGACTCAAAGCAAGACCACGGCAGAATATAGAGAGAGAATGAAAGTCATTCCCTATGCCTCAGCCATAGGTTCTATAAAGTATGCCATGCTATGTACCAGACCAGTTGTGTGCCTTGCTATAAGTTTAGCAAGGAGGTACGATAGTGATCTAGGGATAGATCACTGGATAGCGGTCAAAGTTATCCTTAGTTACCTAAGAGGACTAAGGAAATATTTCTCGGTTATGGAGGTGATAAAAGAGTTCGTCGTAAAAGGTTACGTCGATGCAAGCTTTTACACCGATCCAGATGACTCAGAGTCTCAATCTGGATACATATTGAAAGTGGGAGCAATTAGCTAGAGTAGCTCCGTGCAGAGCATTGTAAACATAGAAATTTACAAAATACATACGGATCTGAATGTGGCAGACCCGTTGACTAAACTTCTCTCACAAGCAAAACTTGATCACACCTTAGTACTCTCTGGGTGTTAATCACATGGCGATGTGAACTAGATTATTGACTCTAGTAAACCCTTTGAGTGTTGGTCACATAGCGATGTGAACTATGGGTGTTAATCACATGGTGATGTGAACTATTGGTGTTAAATCACATGGCGATGTGAACTAGATTATTGACTCTAGTGCAAGTGGGAGACTGAAGGAAATATGCCCTAGAGGCAATAATAAAGTTATTATTTTATTTCCTTATGTCATGATAAATGTTTATTATTCATGCTAGAATTGTATTAACCGGAAACTTGATACATGTGTGAATACATAGACAAAATAGAGTGTCACTAGTATGCCTCTACTTGACTAGCTCGTTAATCAAAGATGGTTATGTTTCCTAACCATAGACATGAGTTGTCATTTGATTAACGGGATCACATCATTAGGAGAATGATGTGATTGACTTGACCCATTCCGTTAGCTTAGCACTTGATCGTTTAGCATGTTGCTATTGCTTTCTTCATGACTTATACATGTTCCTATGACTATGAGATTATGCAACTCCCGTTTACCGGAGGAACACTTTGTGTGCTACCAAACGTCACAACGTAACTGGGTGATTATAAAGGTGCTCTACAGGTGTCTCCGAAGGTACTTGTTGAGTTGGCGTATTTCGAGATTAGGATTTGTCACTCCGATTGTCGGAGAGGTATCTCTGGGCCCACTCGGTAATGCACATCACTATAAGCCTTGCAAGCATTGTAACTAATGAGTTAGTTGCGGGATGATGTATTACGGAATGAGTAAAGAGACTTGCCGGTAACGAGATTGAACTAGGTATTGAGATACTGACGATCGAATCTCGGGCAAGTAACATACCGATGACAAAGGGAACAACGTATGTTGTTATGCGGTTTGACCGATAAAGATCTTCGTAGAATATGTGGGAGCCAATATGAGCATCCAGGTTCCGCTATTGGTTATTGATCGGAGACGTGTCTCGGTCATGTCTACATAGTTCTCGAACCCGTAGGGTCCGCACGCTTAAAGTTCGGTGACGATCGGTATTATGAGTTTATGTGATTTGATGACCGAAGTTTGTTCGGAGTCCCGGATGAGATCGGGGACATGACGAGGAGTCTCGAAATGGTCGAGAGGTAAAGATCGATATATTGGAAGGCTATATTCGGACATCGGAAAGGTTCCGAGTGATTCGGGTATTTTTCGGAGTACCGGAGAGTTACGGGAATTCGTATTGGGCCTTAATGGGCCATACGGGAAAGGAGAGAAAGGCCTCAAGGGTGGCTGCGCCCCTTCCCCATGGACTGGTCCGAATTGGACTAGAGAAAGGGGGCGCCCCCTTCCTTCCTTCTCCTTCTCCTTTCCCCTTTTCCTATTCCATGTGGGAGGTGGAATCCTACTAGGACTAGGGAGTCCTAGTAGGACTCCACACCTTGGGCGCGCCCTGTGAGGGCCGGCCTCCTCCTCCTTCCATCCTTTATATACATGGCCAGGGGGCACCCCATAGACACAACAATTGATCATTGATCTCTTAGCCGTGTGCGGTGCCCCCCTCCACCATAATCCACCTCGATCATATCGTAGCGGTGCTTAGGCGAAGCCCTGCGTCGGTAGCATCATCATCACCGTCACCACGCCGTTGTGCTGACGAAACTCTCCTGTGAAGCTTTGCTGGATCGGAGCTCGTGGGACGTCATCGAGTTGAACGTGTGCTGAACTCGGAGGTGCCGTGCGTTCGGTACTTGGATCGGTCGGATCGTGAAGACGTACGACTACATCAACCGCGTTGTGCTAACGCTTCCGCTTTCGGTCTACGAGGGTACGTGGACACACTCTCCCCGCTCGTTGCTATGCATCACCATGATCCTGTGTGTGCGTAGGAAATTTTTGAAATTACTACGTTCCCCAACAGTGATCATGACGGTGCTTCGGAGATGGAGATCACAAGCACAAGATGATGATGGCCATATCATATCACTTATATTGATTGCATGTGATGTTTATCCTTTATGCATCTTATTTTGCTTTGTTTGACGGTAGCATTATAAGATGATCTCTCACAAAATTTCAAGGTAAAAGTGTTCTCCCTGAGTATGCACCGTTGCCAAAGTTCGTCGTGCCGAGACACCACGTGATGATCGGGTGTGATAAGCTCAACGTTCATCTACAACGGGTGCAAGCCAGTTTTGCACACGCAGAATACTCGGGTTAAACTTGACGAGCCTAGCATATGCAGATATGGCCTCAAAGCACTGAGACCGAAAGGTCGAGCGTGAATCATATAGTAGATATGATCAACATAGTGATGTTCACCATTGAAAACTACTCCATTTCACGTGATGATCGGTTATGGTTTAGTTGATTTGGATCACGTGATCACTTAGATGATTAGAGAGATGTCTATCTAAGTGGGAGTTCTTGAGTAATATGATTAATTGAACTTTAATTTATCATGAACTTAGTCCTGGTAGTATTTGCAAATTATGTTGTAGATCAATAGCTCGCGTATAGCTCCACTGTTTTATTTTTGATATGTTCCTGGAGAAAACTAAGTTGAAAGATGATAGTAGCAATGATGCGGACTGGTTCCGTGATCTGAGGATTATCCTCATTGCTGCACAGAAGAATTATGTCCCTGATGCATCGCTAGGTGACAGACCTGTTGCAGGAGCAGATGCAAACGTTATGAACGTTTAGCAAGCTCGATGTGATGACTACTTGATATTTTAGTGCGCCATGATTTACGGCTTAGAATCAGGGACTTCAAAAACGTTTTGAACACCACGGAGCATATGAGATGTTCCAAAGAGATGAAATTGGTATTTCAGACTCATGCCCGTGTCGAGAGGTATGAGACCTCTGACAAGTACTTTGCCTACAAGATGGAGGAGAATAGCTCAATCAGGGAGCATGTGCTCAGAATGTCTGAGTACTACAGTTGCTTGAATCAAGTGGGAGTTGATCTTCCGGATAAGATAGTAATTGACAGAATTCTCTAGTCACTATCACCAAGTTACTGGAACTTCGTGATGAACTATAATATGCAAGGGATGACAAAAACGATTCCCGAGCTCTTCGTGATGCTGAAATCAACGAAGGTAGAAATCAAGAAAGAGCATCAAGTGTTGATGGTTAACAAGACCACTAGTTTCAAGAAAAGGGCAAAGGAAAGAAGGGGAACTTCAAGAAGAATAGCAAGCAAGTTGCTACTCCCGGGAAGAAGTCCAATTCTGGACCTAAGCCTGAAACTGAGTGCTTCTACTGCAAAGGGACTGGTCACTGGAAGCGGAACTTCCCCAAGTATTTGGCGGATAAGAAGGATGGCAAAGTGAACAAAAGTATATTTGATATACATGTTATTGATGTGTATTTTACTAGTGTTCATAGTAGCCCCTGGGTATTTGATACTAGTTCAGTTGCTAACATTAGTAACTCGAAACAGGAGTTGCAAAATGAACAGAGACTAGTTAATGACGAGGTGACGATGTGTGTTGGAAGTGATTCCAAGGTTGATAAGATCACCATCGCACACTCCCTCTACCTTCGGGATTAGTGTTGGACCTAAATAAATGTTATTTGGTATTTGCGTTGAGCATGAATATGATTGGATCATGTTTATTGCGATACGGTTATTCATTTAAGTCAGAGAATAATTGTTGTTCTGTTTAAATGAATAAAACCTTCTATGGTCATACACTCAATATAAATGGTTTATTGAATCTCGATCGTAGTGATACACATATTCATAATATTGATGCCAAAAGATGCAAAGTTGATAATGATAATGCAACATATTTTGTGGCACTGCCGTTTAGGTCATATTGGTGTAAAGCGCATGAAGAAACTCCATTCGGATGGACTTTTGGAATCACTTGATTATGAATCATTTGATGCTTGCAAACCATGCCTCATGGGCAAGATTACTAAGACTCCGTTCTCCGGAACAATGGAGTGAGCTAATGACTTATTGGAAATAATACATATCGATGTATGCGGTCCGATGAGTGTTGAGCCTCACGGCAGGTATCATTATTTTCTGACCTTCATAGATGATTTGAGCAGATATGGGTATATCTACTTGATGAAACATAAGTCTGAAACATTTGAAAAGTTCAAAAGAATTTCAGAGTGAAGTAGAGAATCATCGTAACAAGAAAATAAAGTTTCTACGATCTGATCGTAGAGGCGAATATTTGAGTTACGAGTTTGGCCTTCAATTAAAACAATGTGGAATAGTTTCAAAAAACTCATGCCACCTGGAACACCACAGCATAATGGTGTGTCCGAACGTCATAACCGTACTTTATTGGATATAGTGCAATCTATGATGTCTCTTACCGATTTACCACTATCGTTTTGGGGTTATGCATTAGAGACAGCTGCATTCACGTTAAATAGGGCACCGTCAAAATCCGTTGAGACGACACTGTATGAACTATGGTTTAGCAGGAAACCTAAGCTGTCGTTTCTTAAAGTTTGGGGCTGCGATGCTTATGTGAAAAAACTTCAACCTGATAAGCTCGAACCCAAATCGGAGAAATACGTCTTCATAGGATACCCAAAGGAGACTGTTGGGTACACCTTCTATCACAGATCCGAAGGCAAGATATTCGTTGCTAAGAATGGATCCTTTCTAGAGAAGGAGTTTCTCTCGAAAGAAGTGAGTGGGAGGAAAGTAGAACTTGATGAGGTAGTGGTACCTTCTCTTGAAATTGGAAAGTAGTTCATCACAGAAATAAGTTCCAGTGATGCCTACACCAATTAGTGAGGAAGTTAATGATGATGATCATGAAACTTCGGATCAAGTTGCTACCGAACCTCGTAGGTCAACCGGAGTATGTTCCGCACCATAGTGGTACGGTAATCCTGTTCTGGAAGTCATGTTACTAGACCATGACGAACCTACGAACTATGAGGAAGCGATGATGAGCCCAGATTCCGCAAAATGGCTTGAGGCCATGAAATCTGAGATGGGATCCATGTATGAGAACAAAGTGTGGACTTTGGTTGATTTGCCCGATGATCGGCAAGCCTTAGAAAATAAATGGATCTTCAAGAAGAAGACTGACGCCGACGGTAATGTTACTGTCTAGAAAGCTCGACTTGTTGCAAAAGGTTTTCGACAAGTTCAAGAAGTTGACTACGATGAGACCTTCTCACCCGTAGCGATGCTTAAGTCCGTCCGAATCATGTTAGCAATTGCCGCATTTTATGATTATGAAATTTGGCAAATGGATGTAAAAACTGCATTCCTGAATGGATTTCTGGAAGAAGAGTTGTATATGATGCAACCCGAAGGTTTTATCGATCCAAAGGATGCTAACAAAGTGTGCAAGCTCCAGCGATCCATTTATGGACTGGTGCAAGCATCTCGGAGTTGGAATAAACATTTTGATAGTGTGATCAAAACATATGGTTTTATACAGACTTTTGGAGAAGCCTGTATTTACAAGAAAGTGAATGGGAGCTCTGTAGCATTTCTGATATTATATGTGGATGACATATTGTTGATTGGAAATGATATAGAATTTCTGGATAGCATAAAAGGATACTTGAATAAGAATTTTTCAATAAAAAGGGCCTCGGTGAAGCTGCTTAAGTATTGAGCATCAAGATCTATAGGGATAGAACGAGACGCTTAATAGGATTTTCACAAAGCACATACCTTGACAAGATTTTGAAGAAGTTCAAAATAGATCAGTCAAAGAAGGAGTTCCTGCCTGTATTACAAGGTGTAAAATTGAGTAAGACTCAAAACCAGACCCCGGCAGAAGATAGAAAGAGAATGAAAATCATTCCCTATGCCTCAGTCATAGGTTCTATTTAAGTATGCCATGCTATGTACCAGACCAGTTGTGTGCCTTGCTATGAGTTTAGCAAGGAGGTACGATAGTGATCCAGGGATAGATCACTGGATAGCGGTCAAAGTTATCCTTAGTTACCTAAGAGGACTAAGGAAATATTTCTCGGTTATGGAGGTGATAAAAGAGTTCGTCGTAAAAGGTTACGTCGATGCAAACTTTTACACCGATCCAGATGACTCAGAGTATCAATCTAGATACATATTGAAAGTGGGAGCAATTAGCTAGAGTAGCTCCGTGCAGAGCATTGTAGACATAAGAAATTTGCAAAATACATACGGATCTGAATATGGCAGACCCATTGACTAAACCTCTCTCACAAGCAAAACATGATCACACCTTAGAACACTTTGGCTGTTAATCACATGGCAATGTGAACTAGATTATTAACTCTAGTAAACCCTTTGGGTGTTGGTCACGTGGCGATGTGAACTATTGGTGTTAATCACATGGCGATGTGAACTAGATTATTGACTCTAGTAAACCCTTTGGGTGTTGGTCACATGGCGATGTGAACTAGATTATTGACTCTAGTGCAAGTGGGAGACTGAAGGAAATATGCCCTAGAGGCAATAATAAAATTGTTATTTATATTTCCTTATATCATGATAAATGTTTATTATTCATGCTAGAATTGTATTAACCGGAAACTTAGTACATGTGTGAATACATAGACAAAATAGAGTGTCACTAGTATGCCTCTACTTGACTAGCTCGTTAATCAAATATGGTTATGTTTCCTAACCATAGACATGAGTTGTCATTTGATTAACGGGATCACATCATTAGGAGAATGATGTGATTGACTTGACCCATTCCGTTAGCTTAGCACTTGATCGTTTAGTATGTTGCTATTGCTTTCTTCATGACTTATACATGTTTCTATGACTATGAGATTATGCAACTCCCGTTTACCGGAGGAACACTTTGTGTGTTACCAAACGTCACAACGTAACTGGGTGATTATAAAGGTGCTCTACAGGTGTCTCCGAAGGTACTTGTTGAGTTGGCGTATTTCGAGATTAGGATTTGTCACTCCGATTGTCGGAGAGGTATCTCTGGGCCCACTCGGTAATGCACATCACTATAAGCCTTGCAAGCATTGTAACTAATGAGTTAGTTGCGGGATGATGTATTACGGAACGAGTAAAGAGACTTTCCGGTAATGAGATTGAACTAGGTATTGAGATACCGACGATCGAGTCTCGGGCAAGTAACATACCGATGACAAAGGGAACAACGTATGTTGTTATGCGGTTTGACCGATAAAGATCTTCGTAGAATATGTGGGAGCCAATATGAGCATCCAGGTTCCGCTATTGGTTATTGACCGGAGACGTGTCTCGGTCATGTCTACATAGTTCTCGAACCCGTAGCGTCCGCACGCTTAAAGTTCGGTGACGATCGGTATTATGAGTTTATGTGATTTGATGACCGAAGTTTGTTCGGAGTTCCGGATGAGATCGGGGACATGACGAGGAGTCTCGAAATGGTCGAGAGGTAAAGATCGATATATTGGAAGGCTATATTCGGACATCGGAAAGGTTCCGAGTGATTCGGGTATTTTTCGGAGTACCGGAGAGTTACGGGAATTCGTATTGGGCCTTAATGGGCCATACGGGAAAGGAGAGAAAGGCCTCAAGGGTGGCTGCGCCCCTTCCCCATGGACTGGTCCGAATTGAACTAGGGAAAGTGGGCGCCCCCTTCCTTCCTTCTCCTTCTCCCTTCCCCTTTTCCTATTCCATGTGGGAGGTGGAATCCTACTAGGACTAGGGAGTCCTAGTAGGACTCCACACCTTGGGCGCGCCCTGTGAGGGCCGGCCTCCTCCTCCCTCCATCCTTTATATACGTGGCCAGGGGGCACCCCATAGACACAACAATTGATCATTGATCTCTTAGCCGTGCGCGGTGCCCCCCTCCACCATAATCCACCTCGATCATATCGTAGCGGTGCTTAGGCGAAGCCCTGCGTCGGTAGCATCATCATCACCGTCACCACGCCGTCGTGCTGACGAAACTCTCCTGTGAAGCTTTGCTGGATCGGAGCTCGCGGGACGTCATCGAGTTGAACGTGTGCTGAACTCGGAGGTGCCGTGCGTTCGGTACTTGGATCGGTCGGATCGTGAAGACGTACGACTACATCAACCGCATTGTGCTAACGCTTCCGCTTTCGGTCTACGAGGGTACGTGGACACACTCTCCCCTCTCGTTGCTATGCATCATCATTGTGACGACCCCGGCTTAATCGTGCACTAATCGTACACGCAAATGCGCACGATCAAGCCTAAGGACTCACTTGAAGATATCACAACACAACTCTAAAACATAAAATAAAGTCATACAAGCTTAATATTACAAGCCAGGGCCTCGAGGGCTCGAATACAAGCTCGATGACATACAAGCGTCAGCGGAAGCATTAGATATCTGAGTACAGATATATTACAGAGAGAGAGATAAGCCTTCACAGAGGCGGGGTAAAATAAAAACTACGATCGAAAGGCGTAGGCCTCCTGCCCTGGACCCTCCGATCCTACTCCTGGTCGTCGAACGGCTCTTCGTAGTAGTAGTACTCGCCAGGCGGATAGTAGTACTGGTCGTCGGCTGGGGCTTCTGGCTCAGGGGCTCCGTCGTCTGGTGGTATCAAATGGAAAATGGGGGAAAAAGGAAATAAAGCAAACGTGAGTACTCATCCGAAGTACTCAGCAAGCAAGGATCTACACTACATATGCATCATTGTCAAAGGAATGGCTGTATATGTGGACTGGGCTGCAGAAATGCCAGAGTAGAGGGGGAAGGCCTAGTCCTATCGAAGACTAGCATCTTCAACAATCTTCGACAGTCTTGCAGCATCAGGAGAGAGCAGATGAACATAATGTAAAGTAGTAGTAGTAATATCATCAACCTCGACCTGAGATCCTTTCTCGACTCCCTGCGAGAAAGCAATCCCAGAGCCGTACTATCCAGTTCTCATCACATGTTCTAGTTGTACCGATCGGGATACAACTCCGAGTGTCCGTTACCGTAGGACAGGCTATCGATAGAAGTTTCTTCCCTGCAGGGGTGCACCAACTTACCCACCACGCTCACTTAACTCTGGCCGGACACACTTTTCTGGGTCACGCCCGGCCTCGGCTAAGCAACACGTCGCAACCCGACCTAGGCTTATAAGAGAGGTCAGCACGCCGGACTAAACCTATGCCCCCAGGGGTCTTGGGCCATCGCCCCGGGAACTCCTGCACGTTACGGGGCCACCGAGAGCAGACCTAGCAACCCCTTATACAAGCGCGGTTGCGTTACCAGTCCAACTCGGCGTGCGCCGCTCCTTACTGACGTCAAACAAGCTTCGGCTGATGTGTACGACGCAGAACGCCCATACTATGCCCACGTGATGGTTAGTGCTATCGGGCCAGAGGCCCCTCGGATCAAATATCCAAACCGTAGTGGATTAGGAGCGCGCGGAAACGAGCAG
The DNA here is from genome assembly GCA_011799875.1 of Thinopyrum elongatum. Lineage (NCBI taxonomy): Eukaryota > Viridiplantae > Streptophyta > Magnoliopsida > Poales > Poaceae > Thinopyrum > Thinopyrum elongatum. The sequence goes on from CM022298.1 coordinate 136,478,337, forward strand.
AGACTCACGATCGATGTGACCCCGTCGCCCCGTCTCGAGGACTTGTGGCAAGGGCTAAGAATGCCCGGCCACGTCTCGTAGTTATCTCGCGGGCACCATCCAGGTCAACCCGACTCCACATCACTTCGCGTTAAGCTCGCGCGGGTACCCCTCAGGGCCGACCCGTCTTTAGTATCATAGTTTAGTGCAAGTCATAATATCCAAGGTAACTGTGTGTCTGACACCGAAGGGAACCCTGAGGAATCACCCTCGATGGAATTCCCGCTCGATGTTATCATCAAGGTGAACGAAGGAGGAATCACCCTCGAGGTCCACCTTGAGGAGTTGCGCGACGACGTCGTGATCGGGGGTGGTGTAGAAGGAATCACCCTCGCTTACCACGACCGAGTAACTAACCTACAAGGTTAACATCAGAAGTGCTGACGAGGTATCACCCTCGGCACTCGATGATAACCCAGCAGTGTCGGCAACTAAGGGGAAGTGATGTGCGATGCCATGGTCTAGTCTTCAATCCCGATGATCGGGTCTTCTGATGTCCAGCAGGGCAGTCGGGATCAAGTGGGGGTCTCGGTCGTGTCTCTACCCACCTTATACTAAGCAGTCTAGGATAACCAGTAAGGTAGCAAGGCAGGTTACAATAAACAGGCTATGCAGCAGATATAGGAAAACAGTAGCAGTAGCAGTTCTAATGCAAGCATAAGAGAGAAGAGAATAGGCGATATAGGCATGCTCAAAATGGGGTTGCTTGCCTGTTTGCTCTGGGGCAAGGGCAAGGTCTTCAGGGGTGTCGTCGGGAACGTAGTCGTACTCCGGAGCTGCGTCTGCGTCTGGAGCTACGTCTGCGTCGGGGTCTATCGAGAGAGAAGAGGGGGAGGAAACAGGTAAACAATATGCAATCATATGCCACACAGTGCGTGCTATGCTATGATGCAGTGCAGGGTTGCCTGAATATGCATCTAAGTCATTTTAGTTATTTTTAGAATTATTCTGGGATTTAATATCCGACGTGTGTGCACTATTCATCTGCCGGATTCGGGTCCGGAGTTACGAGTTCTTCTACGTAGGAGGTTCCGATGGAGAAACAGACGGCACGATCAGACTCGTCTCGTCGTTCTGAGCAACTTTCATGTTTTAACTTTTTCGATCCGAGCTACGGTTTAAAAGTTATTAATTTTTAAAGATTATTCGAATTTCTGGAATTATTTTATTTAACAGAAAATGAATTATGACGTCAGCATGACGCGCTGCTGACGTCAGCAAGTCAACAAGACGGTTGACCAGTCAAATATGACATGTGGGTCCAGTGGGACCCACATGTCAGCCTCTGTGACTTAACAGGGTTAGATTATACTAACAGTGGGTTAATTAACTGGGTGGGGCCCTGTTGTCAGTGAGTGTTTAGTATAACTAATTAGTTTTATTTTCAAAATCGTTTATTTAGGCTAATTAACAGGAGGGGGCCCACATGTCAGTCTCACTGGGTTGCCCAGTCAGCACGTTGACTGGGTCAACCCAGTCAACTGGGGCCCGCAGGGCCCACGGTCAGTGACCCAGGCTGGGCCCCACCGGGCCACGTCGGCGGCCGGCGCCGGAGACGCGCCGGCGAACGCCGGTCGCGTCCGAAAGCTCCGGCGAGCTCGGATTTGCTCTACAGAGGGCCATTTCGCGCGTGCTCGGGCTCGTTCGAACGAGCACACCGAGCCGCATCCATCTAGGGCGGCGGCGCGGTCGGGAACGGTCTGGAACGACGGCGGCGAGCGACGGGGCGGTCGACGGAGTGCGGGACCGAACGAATACGGCACAACGGCGCACGACAGAGCGATCTAGGGGGTTCGTCGGGCTCCTACGGGCGTGCTGAGCACGATACCGTGCTCAGCTGGGCTTGACGACGCGTGGGGCTACGGCGGTGAGCTCGCCGGCGGCACGGAGCTCGGGCTCCTCGGGTGCGGCCACTACGGCGACAGAGAGGTGCGGATCGAAGAGGGGAAAGACGAGGGGGAGCTCACCGGGTGGCTAAGAAAAGCCGGTGACGGTTTAGGAGCAGCAGAGGTCGACGGAGTCAGCGGCGAGCGGCGGCGTCCGAGAAGGAGAGATGAGGTCGATTCGCTCGAGGTGGTGATGCAGGGCTCGGGCGGAGAAGCGTAGCCGACGTAGAGGAGGCAGGCGGAGACGATGGACTCGACGGAGAGGCAACCGGAGCCCGGTGGCCGCGGGATCGAGCGACGGCGGCGACAGTGGTTGCGGGCGTCCAACCAGATCAAACCAGAGAGGGGAACGAGGGGAAATGGGGGCTCTCTAGGGTTCGGGGAGAGGCGAGGGGGAGCCGGGGCTGCTTCTTAACCTAGCCGGGGCGCCGCGGATGGCCGACGCGCGGCGGCCGGTCGCCGTGTCGGCGTCAGCGCGCGACAGCGCACGAAGGAGGACGACGGGGAGATGGGCTGGGCCGTTTGGACCTCTAATCGGGGCACTGTGCACTAAGGCCCAGTGCACAGTGTCCCGTTTATTACTTTCTCTGCTTCTGTCACATTTTCTTTTATTTCACTTCTGTTCTGAAATGTTTGGGATAGTTGTGCACTTTTGAAAAATATGGAAGTTGACCCTAATATTGCAGTGCAATATTAGCCCCCACCAAAAAGTGGTTTGAACTAATTTGAATTCCATTTGAATTTGATATCAATTTAAATAGATTGAATAATCTGTTTTGGGTGCTGTTTCAGCTTGTTTGACTCATCAATCATATTCCAAAAATGTTGGTTATGATTTTGCCATGACCACTGGATTATTTGCTAATTAAATAACATTTCTCCAGCAGAGTTTGATCAACCTTATATTTCACTTATGAATTTAAGTTGATTTTAAAAATGGAGTTGATTTACTTTGGTTAACCACTATGTTTAATCACTGCATATGATATGACTTGGCATTATTAACAGCTGATCATGGTGGCTATTACATAGGGGTGTTACAAGTTCTCCTCCACTAAAAGAAATTCTCGTCCCGAGAATTTAGGAGGTAGAAGGAAAGAGTCCGGGATATTTTTCCCGAAGATGATCCTCGCGTTCCCAAGTGGCTTCATCTTCAGTATGATTCGACCATTGCACTTTTAGGAACTTGGTCGTCTTCTGACGAGTACGACGCTCAGCTTCGTCGAGGATGCGGATCGGATGCTCCTTATAGGAAAGATCATCTTGTAGCTCGAGCATCTCATGATCCACTGCACGGTGCGGGGATTCCTTGAAGCACTTACGGAGTTGCGACACGTGGAAGACATCATGAATATGGGAGAATTGCGGTGGCAACTCCAATTGATATGCCACCTATCCACGTCTAGCCACGATGCGGAAAGGACCAATATAGCGAGGAGCTAGCTTGCCCTTGATTCCGAAACGACGGGTGCCCTTCATTGGAGTGACACGAAGATAAGCTTGATCACCAGGTTGATAGATCACACCCCATCGCTTGCGATCATAATTACTCTTCTGACGGTCTTGAGCTGCTTTGAGATTCTCCCGGACAATTCGGACTTGTTCTTCGGCATGCTGAATAATGTCCGGTCCAACAAGAGGTCGTTCCCCAGTTTCTGACCAATTCAGAGGGGTTCGACATTTACGTCCATAAAGAACCTCAAATGGGGCCATTTTTAAGCTGGCTTGATAACTGTTGTTATAAGAGAACTCGGCATACGGGAGAGATTCCTCCCATTTCTTATCGAAGGATATAACACAGGCTCAAAGCATGTCTTCAAGCACTTGATTAACGCGCTCAACTTGGCCTTGAGATTGGGGATGATAAGCTGAACTCCAGGTAATATGAGTTCCCATTGCTTTCTGGAAACTTTCCCAGAAATGGCCAGTGAAAATACTGCCACGGTCTGAACTGATTTCCTTGGGAATACCATGGAGTGAAACAATTCTGGCAATGTACAGTTCTGCTAGCTGGCTAGCGGTGATAGTCTCCTTAACAGGTAGGAAATGAGCAACCTTGGAGAGTTGGTCGACGACGACAAGAATGGCATCATGACCCTTCTGAGACTTGGGAAGACCAGTGATGAAGTCCATTTGCACTTTATCCCACTTCCATAGAGGAATAGGGAGCGGTTGCAGAATTCCAGCAGGTTTCTGATGTTCTGCCTTCACGCGACGACAAACGTCACACTCGGCAACATAACGAGCAATATCCTGCTTCATCCTAGACCACCAGTACCTTTGACGAAGATCTCGATACATTTTGGTACTACCCGGATGGATAGACAGCGGTGTATCATGGGCCTCCTTCATGACTTTGTCAGTCATCAGCTCGAAGCGAGGTACTACGATGCGGTCTCTGAAATATAATGTACCATCTTCAGCAACTGAGAAATCCCGATACTTAGCAAGGTGAAGCTCCTTCTTCATCAAGTCAATTTCAGCATCTTTGGCTTGCGCTTCTTTACAGCCTTCAGAAGGTCTGGCTGTACCACAAGGTTATTAAGAGAACCCTGGGGAACAATTCGCAGATTCAGCTGAGTCAGTTCTGCGTGAAGACGAGGTTGAGCTTGCCTAACCATGAGGTTGTTGCAATATGACTTGCGACTCAGGGCATCGGCCATTACATTAGCTTTGCCCGGGGTATAAGAAATACCGCAGTCATAATCCGCAATAGCTTCTAACCATCGTTGTTGTCGGAGATTAAGATCCAGTTGAGTGAATAAGTATTTCAGACTTTGGTGATCGGTATAAATTTCACACCGATTACCCAGAAGGTAGTGTCGCCATAACTTCAATGCATACATCACTGCTGCAAGTTCAAGATCATGCACTGGATAATTCTCTTCATGTGGACGCAATTGACGTGAAGCATATGCAATTACTCTCCGCTCTTGCATTAGGACGCAGCCTAATCCCTGACGAGAGGCGTCGCAATATATGACAAAGTCCTTGCGAGAATCAGGAGGAGCAAGCACTGGAGCAGAAGTGAGCTTGTCCTTGAGGGTTTGGAAACTTTCCTGACACTTGTCTGTCCACTCAAACTTAACGCCTTTGTGGAGCAGATTAGTCAGGGGCTTGGCAATCTTGGAGAAGTTCTCGACGAATCGGCGACAATAGCTGGCTAGACCGAGAAAGCTTCGGACCTGCTTGGCATTCTTCGGAGGAGTCCAGTCAAGGATAGCCTGAACACGCTCCGGGTTAACGGCAATACCGTCCTTGGAAATCACATGTCCAAGGTAGGTCACTTCAGGAAGCCAGAATTCGCATTTAGAGAACTTGGCATATAATTGGTGCTCTCGAAGTCTCTCCAGAACTAGTCGAAGGTGCTCAGCATGTTCTTCTTTGTTCTTCGAATAAACCAGAATATCATCCAGATATACCACGACGAATTTGTCGAGGTAGTCCATGAATATATAATTCATTAAGCGGGAGAAGGTAGCTGGAGCATTCGTCAGACCAAATGACATGACTGTGTACTCGTAAGAGCCATAACGAGTAACGAATGCAGTCTTTGGAATATCCTCTTCGCGGACACGGATCTGGTGATAACCCAACCTCAAGTCGAGTTTAGAGAACACCGCAGATCCAGCGAGTTGGTCATATAAATCATTGATCCGGGGAAGCGGATATTTATTCTGGATGGTTGCCTGGTTGATAGGATGATAATCTTGAACCAGACGGTTAGTTCCATCCTTCTTCTTAACAAAGAGAGAAGGTGCTCCCCAAGCAGAGGAACTAGGGCGGATGAAACCCTTCCTTAAAGATTTATCAATTTCCTCCTTAAGCTCGATGAGGTGGTGCGGAGGCATCTTGTAAGGACGCTTCGCAATAGGAGTGGTGCCAGGCTTCAAGTCGATGACGAACTCGACAGCCCTAGCAGGGGGTATTCCTGGAAGTTCTTCTGGAAAAACATCCGGGAAGTCACAGACAACTGGGATAATCTCAATCCCATCAAGCGGAGAAGCATTCAACGCATTCAAGGCATAAATTTGAGCCTCAGCGTTCTGAGTGATATGAGCATGGTAATTCACCATCTCATTCGAGGGGTGCAAGAGGTGAACAACTTTGGTGGCACAATTGATTGAGGCATAGTGGGCCTTCAACCAATCCATTCCCAGAATAAGGTCAATCTTGGACGATTTCAGAATAATGGGAGACGCACTGAACTCCAACTCTTCGATTTCAACGGGAACATTATAGCTAACTGTAAAGGTTCGGCAACCACCCGCGGGGGTGTGTACCAATAAGGGTGTGTTCATGTATTCGCATTTAATGTCATGCATGCGTGCAAAATGTTCTGACATGAAGGAATGCGATGCTCCTGAATCAAATAAAACTGATGCTGGTACTGAATTAACGAGAAGTGTACCCATCACAGTATCTGGTTGATCTGGAGCTTCAGACATGCTGACGTGGTAGTACTGCCCACGACCGTAAGAAGGTCTGGCATTATTGTTGCCCTGCTGAGGAATACCACGGCCCATTCCACGTCCAGCAGAAGGGAGAGCTAGTTGATTCTGATTCTGAGAACAATCTCTAGCACGGTGACCTGGCTTGCCACACTTGAAGCATAGTCCGCTGTCAGGACGGGGTGCTGGAGCTCGAGGTGCTGGAGCTGGCAGGGGCTGCCTCGGTGGTGGAGGAGGCAGTCGTGGAGCAGCATAAAAGGGTCTGTTCGCAGGAGCTGCTGAACGGAACATGCCTTTGGGGAACCAGATGCGTCGCTTCTGGGAAGACGAGCCCGAAGAGGAGCCCGACTCACGGGTGCGTCTGGACGCTTCCTTGTGCTTCTTAAGTCCAGTTTCAACCATGATGGCCTTATTCACCAAGGTGGCGAAATCAGGATAATCCTGGACAAGCAGTGCCAACTGTATGTCATGATGCAGTCCTTCACGGAACTTCTCCTGTCTCTGGCTTCCAGTCGAAGGAGTCGACGAACCCGGAGCTCGTGGTCACGAGGATGGAGCCGGAGGAGCTCGGTGGCCACGGCGGTGCTAAGACGCGGCGACGGCGGCGTTCGGTGGCGGATCTGGAGGAAGGGTGGAGGCGCGGAGCGGCGAGGGAGAGGAATGGGGAACGACTAGGGTTCGGGTGAGGCCGCGGGGCCTCTTATTCCCCTACGCGGCGGCAGCGGCGCCGGAGGATGGTCGACATGCGCCGCGCTCGTCGGCGTGTCGGCGCGCGCGTTTGACAGCGCGGCGAGGAGGACGATGGGGAGATGGGCTGGGCCGGTTGGACCTCAAATCGGGGCACTGTGCACTAAGGCCCAGTGCACAGTGTCCCCTTTAATTATTTCTCTGATTCTGTTTTCTTTTTCGTTTATTTCCTTTTGTTTTGAAATGTTTGTGATAGTTGTGTACTTTTGAAAAATATGGAAGTTGGCCCTAATATTGTAGTGCAATATTAGCTCTCACCAAAAAGTGGTTTGGACAGTTTTGGAGTTCATTTGAATCTGCAATGATTTTAAATGAATTAATATTGCTGTTTTGGATGCTGTTTCATCTTGTTTGACTCATCAATCATATTCCAAAAATGTTGGTTATGATTTTGCCATAACCACTGGATTATTTGCTAATTAAATAACATTTCTCCAGCAGAGTTTGGTCAACCTTATATTTCACTTATGAATTTAAGTTGATTTTAAAAATGGAGTTGATTTACTTTGGTTAACCACTATGTTTAATCACTGCATATGATATGACTTGGCATTATTAACAGCTGATCATGGTGGCTATTACATAGGGGTGTTACAATCATGATCCTGTGTGTGCGTAGGAAATTTTTGAAATTACTACGTTCCCCAACAGCTTTCGCCCGGAGACAGCCACCAACTCCAAGTGAGCGAGGGTCATGGCGCACACGCCTCGGCGGCGCCTCCAAGAAGGGGATGACACCCACGGGTGCCATCACTGCCGGCCCGACAAAAGCCAAGCAAGATTTTCATCCGCGCATCGCACATCACCACACCTCCTAGAATTTGGCAACACCGTCCAATTAGCCTCGTGCCGCCGCCACCGCAACTCTACGCAGAAGTAGTCGCCAAGCCGAGGACCGACGACCGGCTGCTTGACAAGAGGAATCCAGTCACCGCAGCAAACTCCTAGCCTGGACAAGAAACCACAGCCACCCACACCTCCAGCAAGGTCAAGGACCGCCCACAACAGCCGTCGCCAAACAAAGGACAACCTTGCGACGGTCGGAACCACACCTCCACGAAGCACCAAGCTGCGCCACCGGGAGAGCACTGCCGCTCACAACACTGCACAGAGGTGACCGGCCACTCGCTGCTCGCCAAGACTCCATCTTGGCCAAGCCCTCTCAGCGCCGCCACCACCAACTGTACGTGGGTTCGCACCTCCGCCTCCAAACGGCGCCGCCGCCACCATAGCTCGCCATCGCACCGCTGGCAGCTCCGTCCAGGCTTGCCGCCCTCCTGCCGCGCATCGGCAGCCAGCCCCCACTCCCGGCCAACGCGGATCTGACTAGATCGAGCTCCGCCGCAAAGAACGTCGTGCCGCCACCGGTCCGCACGCTCCACCGCGTCGTGCCGCCACCGGCCAGCAGGCCGCGCCGCCCCGCACCGACACCGTCTGCGCGTGCCCGAAGAAGCAGCCCCCCGCGGCCCTGTTCCAGACGAGGTCAAAGGAGATCCCGCTGCCGCCGGCACCGCGCGGGCTTTGCCTGGCGGTGCCCGCCGGCAGCGGCGGGGGGAGAGGAAGGAGGTGGGGGCTGTGTCCGGCGGCTGCTAGGGTTGGGAGCCTGGGTCGCCCGCGGGGTGGCGATACGGGGCTGGGGAAAAGTCAATCCGTCACTTTCATGCCCCATAATTTGTCACCATATCCAAGCACTCAGAAAATGATTGTCACTATATCCGTTTCATTATACTACTATACTGGCCGTCAACGCGGCACAACTGTGCATAAGGCTAGTCATAGTGGGAGTAACTTAGGTAGTAACATAACATATTCAAGATAAATTTGCTTATGTGGCATGGAGTTAATGAGGAGAGAGATGCTTGTGGTAACATAATATGTTACTATAACATAACACATCTCAAAGTAAAATAAGTCTATATCTCAATTAATAAAGGCCTGCATGTTACCATTTACTTTCCCCATACAGAATTACTCGTCGCATAAATGCATAAAAAGGACGGAGGGAGCATATGTTACTAGTTAGTCTATTATGTTACTTGACTAGTAACATATGCTCCCACTATGATCAGCCTAATGCGTGTCAACTTATTTTTCGCTCCACGAGCTCCTTGCGTCCCGTGCCCAATCTTCATCGTGTCATCGATGTCGTAGACGCGTCGTGTTCGTCCGGTTTGGCAACATGAAACACATGCGACTTTGCCATTTACACAATTAATACAAGATTACAGATTGGCACCCCGATTGATCCATCTCACCTACTCATCGCCCATCGGCTCTCTCCATTTTATGTACCATGCCGATCATGCAGAGCTTCCAAAAGGAGATCGAAGGAGACGCACAGTGATCGAGCGTACGTGGAGTGAACACACTTGATGGGAGCCGCCGCGGGTCAAGGAACTTCCGGCGCCGGGGAAGGTCAGCGCCCGACGCCGCCACCGCTGCCGCTGGGGGTGCGGCTCCAGCTGGCGGGGCTCACGGCCGCCATCGACGCTGTGGAGCGCAGCGACGGCACCGTCAACCGCTGCCTCTACTCGGTGATCGACCGCCTCCTGAGCGCGCGCGCCAACCCGCGCCCGGACAGCTCCGGCGTGCGCTCCTACGACTTCACCATCGACGCCTCCCGCGGCATCTGGGCGCGCGTCTTCGCCCCGGTCTCCTCGGAGGTGCCGCTGCCCGTCATCGTGTACTACCACGGCGGCGGCTTCGCGCTCTTCTCCCCGGCCATCGGCCCCTTCAACGGCGTTTGCCGCCGCCTCTGCAGCGACGTCGGCGCCGTGGTCGTGTCCGTCAACTACCGCCTCGCCCCGGAGCACCGCTACCCGGCTGCGTACGACGACGGCGTCGACGCGCTCCGCTTCATCGACGACGCCGGCGGCGTCCCGGGCCTCGGCGACGGCGTCCCCGTCGACCTCGCCAGCTGCTTTCTCACCGGGGAGAGCGCGGGGGCCAACATCGTCCACCACGTCGCCAGCCGCTGGGCCGCCGAGCACCAGCCCTCCGCCAAGTCGCTCCGCCTCGCCGGGATCATCCCCGTGCAGCCCTACTTCGGCGGCGAGGAGCGCACGGAGTCGGAGCTCAGGCTGGAGGGCGTGGCGCCGGTGGTGAACCTCGAGCGCTCCGACTTCTCCTGGAAGGCGTTCCTGCCCGTGGGCGCCACCCGCGACCACCCTGCGGCGCACGTGACCGACGAGAACGCGGAGCTGGCCGAGGATTTCCCGCCGACGCTGCTGGTGGTCGGCGGGTTCGACCCGCTGCAGGACTGGCAGCGGCGGTACGCCGACGTGCTGCGGCGGAAGGGGGTGAAGATCCAGGTGGCGGAGTACCCGGATGGCTTCCACGGGTTCTACGGCTTCCCAGTCGCTGACGCCGGCAAGGTTTTCCAGGAGATGAAGGCCTTCGTGGAGAGCAACAGGGCTGCGCCGGCGAAATCCACCGCCCGGTGAGGAAGATGCCGTGATCCAAGGAACGCGTGGTTCGGTGGGGGTCAGTCTGTCTGCAAGCGTGAAATAAGATTTGTTAATTTGATCGTTGTGTAGTGTGATCACTGATTACAAGGTTTTTTTTTATGAAATGATTTTTTTAGAGTACGCAACCGCGTAAGGCAGAAATATGTACAAAAAGTCGATTACAGCACGACTCTAACAGCACACAACAAGCACCAGCCGACCCAGCTAACTCCACTCCTAATACTCAACTCGACTACTCACAAAATATGCTAACTCCTTGTGCTCCCGCTCTAACCCAAGACCTAAGCTCATCAAAGACCCGACTAGTGAAGATGGGCACTGTCAAGCTTACCCTCGTCGCACCAAATACCAATCCGTTACGATGCTTCCATAAGTGCCAACATATGAGCATTACGACCGAGTCGAAGCCCTTCCTGTTGACCTTTGGCATGCGCTTGCGAGCCTGTAACCATCAATCTGCAATCTTGTCGTTCACTGTCGGAACCAATATGTCGTTGATCCTAGCTCGCAGAAAGCAGCAGTGCCAAACCTGTCTTGCGAAGATGCAATGAAGCAAGATGTGATCAACCGAGTCTTCCTCTTGGGCGCAGATGTAGCAAGCGGAGGCTTGGTCTTGCAGTTTGTGTCGTAGCCGTCGATCCGCCGTCCAAAGCCGGTATTGCGTAGCAAGCCACGTAAACAGCTTGCATGATAAGAGCATCCAGCATTTCCAGATTGCCGTTGCCAGGGCGAAACGGATACTGTCATGCCACCGCATGCCGTACGTCGATCTCGAGGTGTAAGCACCTTCATTGTTCCATCTCCATATAGGTGTATCAGTTTGCACCGGATCAAGAACCAGGTTGATCATGATTTCCCAGAGGTTGATGATCTGCAGCATCCCGCCCGAACAGAGATCTCCAGTGACATCATTAGCCCAACGATAGAGGAGCAACGCCTCGCTCACAGTGCGCCTGTTCACCACTTGCGTGCGTACTTGTGCAAGGACCAAGGGTGCAAGCTCCGCCATCGACGATCCCTCGATCCAACGATCCTTCCAGAATAGCACTCGCTCTCCGTTTCCCACTTTTCCAATGAACCAGGCTGTTGAATACCGCTTGAACCTGAGCATCCATTGCTAGCGGCAAGCCCTGCCAGGGTCTAGCATCACCGTGCGTTTTAGTCATTCCCATCTTAGCCTTACTGCCAACCCATGTTTGTTGAGGTCCATCACTCCCAATCCACCCAGCTGCTTGGGACGACACACCCTTTGCCAAGAGACAAGGCACTTACCGCCATGGATGTGGTCCGAGCCCGCCCAAAAGAAAGCTCGGCAACATTTGTCCACACGCTCCAGTGCCCATTTTGGCGCGTCAGCGACCAACATGTGGTGAGTGTGTGACACCCCCGATTCAATCATGCACTAATCATGCACGCAAATGTGCACAATCAAGATCAGAGACTCACGGAAAGATATCACAACGCAACTCTAAACACAAACTAAAGTCATACAAGCTTTATATTACAAGCCAGGGGCCTCGAGGGCTCGAATACAAACAAGTCAGCGGAAGCAACAATATTTGAGTACAGACATAAAGTAAACAAGACTGCCTTAAGAAGGCTAGCACAAAAGCAACAAAGGTCGAAAAGGCAAGGCTTCCTGCCTGGGAGCCTCCTAACTACTCATCGTCGTCGGCGGCCTCCACGTAGTAGTAGGCACCCTCGGAGTAGTAGTAGTCGTCGGCGGGATCGGCTAGCTCCGGGGCTCCAACATCTGATCGCAACATCCGAAAAGAAGAAAGTAGGGGGAAAAGGAAGCAAAGCATCCGTGAGTACTCATCCGAAGTACTCACAAGACTTACATCAGATCTATGCTAAGTATGCATCAATATCAAAGGAATGGGGCTGTATCTTTGGACTATACTGCAGAAATGCCAGAAGAGAAGGGAAAGCCTAGCCTATCGAAGACTAGCATCTTCAAGCATCTTGCAGCATCAGAAGAGATAAGAGTAACATATCATATGTAATAAGTATGTTGTAGCATCCACGCCCAGAGATCCTTTTCAACTCCCCGCGAGAAAGCAATCCCGGAGCCATCATATCCATTTCACATCTCCAGTATCCAGTTCTAGTTGTATCGATCGGGATACAACTCCGAGCGTCCGTTACCGTGGACATGGCTATTCAAATAGAAATACTTCCCTGCAGGGGTGCACAAACTTACCCAACACACTCGATTAACTCCGGCCGGGCACACCATCAGATCATACCCGACCTCGGCTGATCGCCACACCGTAGTCCTACCTAGGCTCAACAGAGAGGCCAACACGCCGATCTACATCCTAAGTGCGAAGGGGTCATGGGCCAATCGTCCTTTGCAATCCTACGCGTTGCGAACGCGGCCAGAACAGACCCATCCCCTTATACAACCGCAGGTGGTTCCCGTCCAACCGGGCACGCGCCGCTAAACCGCTGACGTCAGTGAGCTTTAAGAAGAATCGTATGATGCAGAGTGCCTATACTTATTTCCGCGTGGTGGTCAGTGGGAAAAGGCCAGAGGCCTACTCGGATCACATATCCAAACCGTTAGTGTCTTGGGAGCGCGCGGTAACGATCAGTGATCCACGATCTGTGGTCCTGCCGCCCCGTCTCACGGACTTACGACAAGGGCTAAGAATGCCCGGCCGTGCCGCGTAGTTATCTCGCGGGTAGCCTCCAAGTCAACCCGACTCCACATCACTCGCGGGTACCCTCACGGTCAACCCGACTCACAAGAGACTGTCGAGAACTTAGATCCACCTTTGCCAGGATGGTACCGCCAGTCCCTCCAGTCCCGAAGAACAGTAACTCTCGCGGGTAAACCTCGGGGCTGACCCGTCTTTAACATGGTTCTAGGGGTAAAGTCAAAGTAACTGTGTGTCCATAACATCAAGGGGGAATTCAAGGAATCACCCTCGATGGATTCCACTTGATGTAACCTACTTTCTCTACTTGGATCATATGCACTTATGATTGGAACTCTAGCAAGCATCCGCAACTACTAAAGATCATTAAGGTCGTAAAACCCAACCATAGCATTAAGTATCAAGTCCTCTTTATCCCATACGCAATGACACCCAAACTCGGGTCTGTGTATTCTGTCACTCACGCCACCCACCATAAGCAAACCATTAACGTATTGCAACACCCTACAGCGGGGATCCCTCCGTTTGCGCGACACGGAGGGCACCGTAGGACAACACCAAAATAAAATATACAACTCAAACCAATCATGACCATCTATCAACCCATAGGACAAAACGGATCTACTCAAACATCATAGGATAACCACATATCATTGGGAAATAATATATAGTGTTGAGCACCATGTTTAAGTAGAGATTACAACAGGGAAGAGAGGTGTTACACCACTGCATAGAGGGGGAGAAAGTTGGTGTTGACGGTAGCAAGATTGTTGATGTAGATCGCCGTCACGATCCTTGCCCCCGCGGCACTCCAGCGCCACCGAGAGAGAGGGGAAGAGAGCCCCCCTCCTTCTTCTTCTTCCTTGGCCTCCTCCCTAGATGGGAGGAGAGTTTCCCCTCTGGTCCATGGCCTCCATGGCGGCGGAGGGGCAGGAGCCCCTCCGAGATTGGATCTCCCTCTCTGTTCTCTTCTGTTTCGTGTTTCCCAGATCTGCCCGAAAACCGTTTCTTAAATATCCGGAGATTCGTAACTCCGATTGCGCTGAGATTTTAACACGGTTTTTTTTTCTCGGATATAAGCTTCCTTGCGCCCGAAGTAGAGCTCCAACCGATGTACGAGGTGAGAACAACCCACCACCGTGCGCCTGGCCCCTGGGACGCTCCCTGGTGTATGTTGGGGGCTGTGGGCCCCCGTTTGCGTTGATTCCAAGTCCCAAAAATCACATATATTCCAAAATAATTCTCCGTAAATTTTTATCATGTTTGGACTTCGTTTGATATGGATATTCTTCGAAATAAAAAACATGCAACAAACAGGAACTGACACTGGGCACTGGATCAATAGGTTAGTCCAATAAATCATATAAAATATTGCCAAAAATATGTGAAAGTTGTATAATATTGGCATGAAACAATCAAAAATTATAGATACGGCGGACAAGTATCAGCATCCCCAAGCTTAATTCCTACTCGTCCTCGAGTAGGTAAATGATAGAAAAGAATAATTTTTGATGTGGAATGCTATCTAACATAATATTGATCATATGTCTAATCATGGCATGAATATTAAGACACGAGTGATTCAAAGCAATAGTCTATAATTTGACATAAAGACATCAATACTCAGGCATCCCAACAAACAATCATGTCTTTCAAAATATCAACGCTAAAGAAAGCTATCCCTACAAAATTATATAGTCTTGTCATGCTCTGTCTTCTTAACACAAAGTATTTATCATGCACAACCCTAATGATAAGCCGAGCAATTGGTTCATACTATTTAACGCGCTTCAGCTTTTTCAAGTCCCACGCAATACATGAGTGCAAGCCATGGATATAGATCTACGGGTGGAGTAGAGTATGATGATAGGGATAAATATAGAGAGGACAAAAAAGTAAGAAAGTCTCACATCGACGCGGCTAACCAACGGGCTATGGAGATGCTCATCAATTGATATCAACGTGTGGAGTAGGTATTGCCATGCAACGGATGCACTAAGATCTAGAAGTGTATGAAAGATCAATAAGAAAACTAAGTGGGTGTGCATCCAACTTACTTGCTCATGAAGACCTCGGGCATTTGAGGAAGCCCATCATCGGAATATACAAGCCAAGTTCTATAATGAAAAATTCCCACTAGTATATGAAAGTGACTAAATAGGAGACTCTCTATATGAAAAACATGGTGCTACTTTGAAGCACAAGTGTGGTAAAGGATAGTAACAATGCCCCTTCTTTTTTTCCCTTTTTTCCCTTTTTTTTTTCTTTTTTTCTCTCTTTGTCCGGAGTCTCATCCCGACTTGTGGGGGAATCATAGTCTCCATCATCCTTTCCTCACTGGGACAATGCTCTAATAATGAATAATGATCATCATCACATTTCAAATTACTTACAACCCAAAAGAAATAAAAATTACAACTCGATACCTAGAACAAAGTATGACTCTATATGAATGCCTCTGGCAGTGTACCAGGATGTGCAATGATCTAGCATAACAAAGATATTAAAAAACGGACAAGCCATGGAAATATCATGCTAGCTATCTTACGATCATGCAAAGCAATATGACAATGAATGCTCAAGTCATCAAAACGGAGGTGGTGGAAGTTGCATGGCAATATACCTCAGAATGGCTATGGAAAGGCGATAATAGGTAGGTATGGTGGTTGTTTTGAGGAAGATATAATAAAGCTTATGTGTGATAGAGCGTATCATATCATGGGGTTTGGATACACCTGCGAAGTTTGCACCACATCTCAAGGTGAGAAAGGGCAATGCACGGTACCGTAGAGGCTAGCAAATTGCGGAAAGGTAAGAGTGCGTATAATCCATGGACTCACATTAGTCATAAAGAACTCATATAATTATTGTAAAAGTTTATTAGCCCTCGAAGCAAAGTACTACTAAGCATGCCCCTAGGGGGATAGATTGGTAGGAAATGACGATCACTCGTCACCGATCGCGACTCATAAGGAAGACAATCAATAATAAATCATGCTCCAACTTCATAGCATAACGAGAGACTATACGTGCATGCTTCGGGAATCACAAACCTTAACACCAATATTCTTACTAACCACAACCGTTTACTAGTACCTCCCACATATTATCATCTCTATATCGCAAAACTATTGCAAGGAATCAAACATATCATATTCAGTGATCCATAAGTTTTATGTAGGATTTTATGACTAACCATGCAAATGACCAATTCCTGTTGACTCTCTAAATAGATATAAGTGAAGCATGAGAGTTTAATTCTTTCTTCAAAAGACCATGCTCTAACAAATATAAGTGAAGCAAAAGAGCATTCTTCAAATAACGGTTTTCTAAGTGAAGAGAAATAGGCAATCCAAACTTCAAATGATATAAGTGAAGCACATGAAGCATTCTATAAAGCCATATTCAAAAGATATAAGTGAAGTGCAATGAGCATTCTATAAATCAACCATGGACTATCTCATACCAGCATGGTGCATAAAAGAAATCAAAACTAAACACAAAAGACGCTCCAAGATTGATACATGTCACATGAACAAAACGAAGACGAAAACATACCGATACTTGTCGAAGAAAGATGGGATGCCTTCCGGGGCATCCCCAAGCTTAGATGCTTGAGTCTCCTTGAATATTTAGTTGGGGTGCCTTGGGCATCCCCAAGCTTGAGATCTTGCCTCTCCTCCTTCTTCTCATATCGAGACCTCCTCGATCTTTGATCACTTCATCCACACAAAACTCAACAGAAACCTCGTGAGATCGGTTAGTATAATAATGCAAATCACTACTTTAAGTACTGTTGCAAACCAATTCATATTTTGTTTTTGCATTTTAGCTACTGTATTATAACTTCTCCATGGCTTATACCACCGATAGAATCGATAGTTTCATCAAAACAAGCAAAACAATGCATCAAAAACAGAATCTGTCTTAAATAGGATAGTCTATAGTAATCTGAACATTCACCATACTTTTGTAACTCTAAAAATTCTGCAAAATTATTAAAAAATAAAATTTTGTATAGAAATCTTTGCAACAAGTTTCAGATGCTTTTGATGTTCCAGTAAAAAAATTAAAATCACACACTACAACCAAAGTTTTTGTTTTTGCACCGCAAATACCAACAAGCAATCTAATCATCCTAAAGCAAATCTTGGTACATTATTTTTATAATACAATGGATTTGTACAACGGGATAATTATTTTTGTGAGAAACTTCCATGAACAAGTGTTCAAGGTCGACCCTCACTTCTCCAATGCATCACCTTTCAATCGCTTCTCTTTTTAAAAAAGGTTTTAGGTTCCCCTCTATATTTTTTTTGTTTTTAAACTTTATAAAAGCACTCAACATAATAAAATGACTTCCTAAAACTTTCGGGTTGTCTCCCTGGCAGCGCTTTCTTTAAAGCCATTAAGCTAGGCATAAAGTGCTCAAGTAATGAATCCACCCGGATCCCAAGGTATATCAAAGCCAATTTTAATTAACAATGATTTGGCATTTAGTAGTGAGCACAAAGAAACATATATCATGCAATGACTAAGTCTAACTCTCTTCCTATGCATCGGCATGTCATACAAGAACAATTCATGCACATCAAGTAAAGGCCAATACATAGCATAAGCAGTTTCTTGCAATTTTATCGTGTTGGAAACATAGAGAGGCGGATATGTAGTTCCTCTCTCATAATAATTGCAAGTAGGAGCAGCAAGCACATGCATATTATATTCATCAAAATCATCATGTGTAGTAGCAAAACGCAACCCATCAACATAATCCTTAATAAGAGCAAACTTCTCCAATATAGTGTAGTTGCGAGAATTCAAAAAGATAATAGGACTATCATGCGTGGGTGCAATAGCAACAATTTCATTCTTAACATAAGGAACTATAGCAAGTTCATCTCCATAAGCATAATTCATATTGGCATCATGGCCACAAGCATAGCAAGCATCAATTTCATCAAAAAGGGGTATTTCAAATGAATCAACGGGATCATGACAATTATCATAGCATTCATCCTTCGGTAAGCACGAAGGGACATTAAACAATGTATGAGTTGAACAGTTACTCTCATTAGAAGGTGGGCATGGGTAGCTAATCAGTTCTTCCTCCATTTGTTCTTCGCTCTCCACGTCATCTTTTTCATCCAATGAGCTCACAGTTTCATCAATTTCTTCTTCCATATACTCCTGCAAAATATGAGTCTCTTCTTGGACAACGGAGACATTCTCAATAAATACATCAATGTCGTAATTGCATTTATAATTCTCATAGCAATATTTAAGTATAGAAAAATTTTCAGGTCTATAAACTGAATCATCAAAATCTTCATACTTTTCAAACATGGATTCAATTTCATAAGCACCCTTAAAAGCAACAAATTCTTCTATTCGATCCACATCATAGTAACCATATCTACCATTAGCATAAGAAGCTAAGATTTTATTATCATTAAATTTGCATGAAAAGCGAAGGTGTGGAGCCTTCATCCTAGAGCAACAAGTATAATCATATCTAGAGCATAGATTCCAAGCATACCATTTCAACATATGAATTTGATCCCATAATAGTTTCCCTTTTTGTATCAAGCCATAATCCCTAAAGTATTCACATTGATCCAACGTGTCTCCCATTATAAAGTTTAATGGGGTTTTCTCAGGATTATCAACGTAGTGCATAATATCGTCTTTCACATAACGAGCATCGAGGGTTTTAGGAGGTTCCCCATCTCCATGAGTAGCAACTACAACTATTTTTTTTGGTGTTTCGTGTTCCATATCCATAACTAAAGATAGAGAACAACTTAGAACAGAAAATAAAAACTACTTAGTGATAAAGCACACATGAGAATATTCACCCCACACTATTGCTCCCCGGCAACGGCGCCAGAAAAAGGTCTGTGTATTCTGTCACTCATGGCACCCACCATAAGCGAACCATTAACGTATTGCAACACCCTACAGCAGGGATCCCTCCGTTTGCGCGACACAGAGGGCACCGTAGGACAGCACCAAAATAAAATATACAACTCAAACCAATCATGATCATCTATCAACCCATAGGACAAACGGATCTACTCAAACATCATAGGATAACCACATATCATTGGGAAATAATATATAGTGTTGAGCACCATGTTTAAGTAGAGATTACAACGGGGAAGAGAGGTGTTACACCGCTGCATAGAGGGGGAGAAAGTTGGTGTTGACGGTAGCAAGATTATTGATGTAGATCACCGTCACAATCCTTGCCCCGACGGCACTCCGGCGCCACCGGGAGAGAGAGGGGGAGAGAGCCCGCTCCTCCTTCTTCTTCCTTGGCCTCCCCCCTAGATGGAAGGAGAGTTCCCCCTCTGGTCCATGGCCTCCATGGTGGCGGAGGGGCAGGATCCCCTCCGAGATTGGATCTCCCTCTCTGCTCTCTTGTGTTTCGCGTTTCCCAGATCTGGCCGAAAACCGTTTCTTAAATATCGGGAGATCCATAACTCCGATTGCGCTGAGATTTTAACACGATTTTTTTCTGGATATAAGCTTCCTTGCGCCCAAAGTAGAGCTCCAACCGACGTACGAGGTGAGCACAACCCACCACCGCGCGCCTGGCAGCTAGGGCGTGCCCTGGTGTATGTTGGGGGTTGTGGGTCCCCGTTTGCGTTGATTCCAAGTCCCAAAATCACATATATTCCAAAATAAATCTCCATAAATTTTTATCATGTTTGGACTTCGTTTGATATGGATATTCTGTGAAACAAAAAACATGCAACAAACAGGAACTAGCACTGGGCACTGGATCAATAGGTTAGTCCAATAAATCATATAAAATGTTGCCAAAAATATGTGAAAGTTGTATAATATTGGCATGAAATAATTAAAAATTATAGATATGACGGAGACGTATCATAACCGTCAAGGTGAACTTGGAGGGATCACCCTCGAAGGTTCATACTTGAGGTGTTGCACGACAGAGTCGTTATCGGGAGTAGTGAAGGAGGAATCACCCTCCGCAGACCACGATCGATTAACTACACTACAGAGATCTCATCAGAAGTGCTATACGAGGTATCACCCTCGGCACTCGATAGTAGCTCTACAGAGTCATACAACTAAGAGGGTGTGAAGTGAGGTGCCAGGCTCAGGTCGTCGATCGTGTTGATCGAGTCATCGAAGATAAAGCAGGGGCAACTGGGACAAGGTGAGGGGTCACTGGTGGATCACTAACCAACCTATACTAAGCATATAGGATAAGTAGGTAAGGTACAAAAGCAGGTTACAAAAACAGTCTATGCATCAGAATAGGAGCAATCATTACGGTAGCAAAATCTAATGCAAGCATGAGAGAGAATGGAATGAGCGATATAGGAATGATCAAGGGGGTTCCTGCCCGTGGGCGCCACCCGCGACCACCCTATGGCGCACGTGACCAACGAGAACGCCGAGCCCTGCCGACACTGCTGGTGATCGATGGGTTCGGCCCGCAGGCAGCGGTGGTACGCTGACGTGCTGCGGCAGAAGGGGGTGAAGGTCCAGGTGGCGGAGTACCCGGACGACTTCCAGAGGTTCTACGGCTTCCCGTTGGTCACTGACGCCGGCAAGGTTTTCCAGGAGATGAAGGTCTTCATGGAGAGCAACAGGGTGGCACTGGCAAAATCGACCGCCCGGTGAGGAAGATGCTGTGATCCAAGGAACGCGTGGTTCAGTGGGGGATCAGTCTGTCTACATGTGTGAGATAAGATTTGTTAATTTGATCATTATGTAGTGTGATCACTGAGTACAATGGGAGTTTTCTTTTTCTTTTTCTTTTTTATTTTGCTAAATGATTGCAATGGGAATTGTGAGTTGTGACAGACTACCCGCTGCCTGCCTGAATATGTTTGTTTAAGAAAGGACAGAAAAATATAGCTTCTTGATCGCTTATAACACTAATAAAATTTGCACACTTGACAATCCTAACACTACAAAATTCTTTTCCCCTTTCCCCTCTCGAGTCGCTTGCGCGGGCGGCTCCGAAGGAGCCCAACCCTACCCCCGAAACACCTCCCTCCCAAGATCTACTAGCCATCGCGGCCGCCTGCGACGGCTATGGTGGCGGTGCCCGGCCATCAAAGGCGACGGGCGTGAGCGGCGAGCCCTGACGGGTCTCCCTCGCATGGGGGATGGGCGTCACGCGGGGCAACGTGGGTGAGCTTCTCCGGCGCGGTGGTGCACAGGAGGTGAGTAGTGTTGTGGCGGAGCGCGGTCGGGAGCCGCAGATGAGGTGCAGGCGGCCGGTGCGGTCAGGGAGGCACATGCGTGGGAGATGGCGGATGCGGCGCGACCATGGGAGCAGCGGCGCTCAGTTAGGTGAGCGGCGATGGCTGCCTGTGCGGCGGCTGGGTCCTGCTGCGGTGGCTCGAGGAGATGAGCGTTGGTGGCCTCCTCGTGGTGTTCGCGCTGTTGTTGGAGGCGGATGCGATCTAGATCTGGATCTGGGGTTCAGAGTCGACCTGGGGCCTTTTGCTGCCGTGTTGGGGCTCAGGGCTGCCGCCGGTCGAGGGCTGGAGCTTTGGCTGCTACAGGTGATGCAGTGGTCTCTAGTCGTGCTGGTAGTGACGGTTGCTCCGAAGCTATGGGTTATTGGCTGTGCAGATGGAGGAAGTAGGGCTGTGTGCCTTCGGCTGTGCCGGTTGTCGGTGTTCTACCACATTATTATCTCAATGGCAAGGTGCTGCGGCAGCATCGGAGTGCCTCTACATGGATAGTGGCCACAATTCGGTGGGCAGGGATGGAGGTGCTTAACATTACAGATGAAAATCCTGCCCGTCTTCGGTCGGTGTTGGCGACGATGACGCCTGTGGGTGTCGTTCTCCTCCTTGCAGGTGTCACAGAGGTGTGTCGGCATCGCCCCTCTTTCTCTCACTTTGGATTGTTGTCACTGGGCGAAAGCCTTGGTTCGTTTCCAGAACGGGGATGTCAGTGTCTCAGTGTCATTACTTTGTTGGGAGCATCGCGTGAGGAGACAAGGCTTGGAGGTTCTATGTTACGGTTCTTCGGTGCTTGTTGTTGGTCTAGGTGGATCTTCATAGGTGCAATGTACGTCGCTGCCGGGGAATCAAAGGCGATGGCTTTTTCAGGACTAACCAAGTCCCGCCACCCACTCGCCATCTCCTATTAGGCAGTCAAGGGTGGTTGGTGCGTTAGCAAGGGAGGTTTGGTTGCAGTTGTTGCTCTTTGAGGTGACCGGTGTTGGTCAAGACGCGGCTTTGTCGTTCTGCTTAGGGCGCGTTGCGTTGTAATGTGTGTGGTGGCTAATCTTTTGATTGGCTCATGTGTGTCCTACACTTGCTATTCGCAGCGAGATGCAGTCTTTTGTAATTATCTTTTGCCTTCTATAAAAATATCATACGTCGTGCCGTACTCTAAAAAAACAATCCTAACATTCTATCAACTCTTGGGATTTGTTCTTAATTAATATAATCTCTACGTCTTTTTTTGCGGGAAAAACTTTCGATCTATTCATCTTCAATTATGGTAGTACAACAAACACTAGAAATAATAAAAAATTACATTTAGATCCGTAGACTACCTAGCGACGATTACAAGCACTAGAGCGAGCCGAAGGCGCGCCGCTATCATCGCCCCTCCCTCGCCGGAGCCGGGCAAACCTTGTTGTAGTAGACAGCTGGGAAGTCCTCGTGCTAAGGCCCCAACGCACCAGAACAACAACCACTGTCGATGAAGAGTGTAGATCAGAAGGATCTAACCTGAAGACACAAGAACATAGACGAACGACGAACAGATCCGAGCAAATCCACCAAAGACAGATCCGTCGGAGACACACCTCCACACGCCCACCGATGATGCTAGAAGCATCAACGGAACGGGGACTAGACAGGGAGACATTTATTCCATCTTCAGGGAGCCGCCGCCGTCTCGCCTTCCTGAGCAGGACACAAACCCTAACAAAACTCGAAAAAAGATCTAAAAACGGTGCCCTCCCACCGGCAAGGGCTGCGATCCACTCCGCCCCGTATCATCGTTCCATAGATTTAATCCCATGGGTTTTCCTTATAAAAGAAATTATCATGTACTCCTCGTTTGCGAATAAGTGTACTTCTACCTTTTGTTCTAAATCAAAGTTATAAAATTTTGACCAACTTCACAGAAAAGAGTAGTAGTAGCATATATAAAATTAAATTAATATATTATAAAATTACATTTCAAAATGAATCTAGTGATACTAATTTAGTGTCATAAATGCTGCTACTTTTTCATATAAGAGCATCTCCAACAACCTTTTCATATTTGCACTCACTTACTATTTTAGCAACCCTGGGCAAAAGACCTCCTCCAACGGCCTTTGTAAAAATGGCCCCCACCCAATTTTTTTACAAAGCTTGCTAAATCTGCCATCTCACTTTGCATATTTGAAACCCAAAGGACACTTGCTAAATTTTGGCAAGGCTTTGTAAAAGTGGTCCCCTTCATATTTTTGTCTCAATGACTAGTGGGCCCATGTGTGATGTGTACGTGTATGTGTGTATGTGAGTGCTGCGTGTGTATGTCGTGTATGTGTGTGATGCGTGTGTGTGTGTGATGCGTGCGTGTGTACGTATACGCATGTGTGATGCGTGTGTGCGCGCGTACGCATGTGCACACGTGTACACGAGGTGTACTAGTATACATGCGGTGTGTCTTTGATAAACTGTCCCTACATGTCATTGTGTGTTTTGTGCAATATAGCAATCCGGTATACAAAGGCTACCAAAGCAAAAAAAATATGTTGGCTTTGTAAACCCCCTATCTCCTCTTGTTATAACATGCTTTTAGCAATCCAATATACAAATGCTCTTGGAGATCCCTAAAATTGGTCAAAGTTTTAAAACTTTGACTTAGAACAAAAACTATGCACACTTATTCGCGGACGGAAGGGGTAGATGTTTCTCGATAGCATTACGACATCTATCAAATCCACCCTCTATACGCCGTGGGTGCATCCCAATGCGCTGGTGGCCCTCGTTTGGGCTGCCGCACACCCACACGCCTCAAATGCGGATCCTCAAATCCATGCACGTCAATCATATGATACAAATCATCCCAATGTAATAGTTTGAAACAAATACGACAAAGCAAAGCAAATCATAGTTAAACAATCCGGATATGCCAAAATGAAATCAATGTCCGAGTATGACAGATCACTCGCTGGCTGGCTGGATCACTCGTCAGACACCATCTATGCCGCCTGCTCCGCTGCCATCCTTGGCTCCTACTCCGCCTGCATCCTTGCCGCCCACTCCGTCTGCATCCTTGCCCGCATGCTTCGTTGCTTCCGTAGCCGTCATCGCCGCCTCGTAGTTCCTACGGCTGTAGATCTCCTTATTCATCCCCACAAGCCACTTCTTTGCATGCTCATCCATGAGGCTTTCGTCCGCCAACATTATCTTCGCATCCTCTGTGTCCCGTGCGATTTGCAACCTCTCCTTTGCAAGCTCAATCTCTCCAAATGTCTTGGCCTCCTCGAGCTCCCATTTGATCGCTGCCTCTTTCTTCTTGTGACGACCCCGGCTTAATCGTGCACTAATCATACACGCAAATGCGCACGATCAAGCCTAAGGACTCACTTGAAGATATCACAACACAACTCTAAAACATAAAAATAAGGTCATACAAGCTTAATATTACAAGCCAGGGCCTCGAGGGCTCGAATACAAGCTCGATGGCATACAAGCGTCAGCGGAAGCATTAGATATCTGAGTACAGATATATTACAGAGAGAGAGATAAGCCTTCACAGAGGCGGGGTAAAAATAAAAACTACGATCGAAAGGCGTAGGCCTCCTGCCCTGGACCCTCCGATCCTACTCCTGGTCGTCGAACGGCTCCTCGTAGTAGTAGTACTCGCCAGGCGGATAGTAGTACTGGTCGTCGGCTGGGGCTTCTGGCTCAAGGGCTCCGTCGTCTGGTGGCATCAAATGGAAAATGGGGGAAAAAGAAAATAAAGCAAACGTGAGTACTCATCCGAAGTACTCAGCAAGCAAGGATCTACACTACATATGCATCATTGTCAAAGGAATGGCTGTATATGTGGACTGGGCTGCAGAAATGCCAGAGTAGAGGGGGAAAGCCTAGTCCTATCGAAGACTAGCATCTTCAACAATCTTCGACAGTCTTGCAGCATCAGGAGAGAGCAGATGAACATAATGTAAAGTAGTAGTAGTAATATCATCAACCTCGACCTGAGATCCTTTCTCGACTCCCTGCGAGAAAGCAATCCCAGAGCCGTACTATCCAATTCTCACCACATGTTCTAGTTGTACCGATCGGGATACAACTCCGAGTGTCCGTTACCGTAGGACAGGCTATCGATAGAAGTTTCTTCCCTGCAGGGGTGCACCAACTTACCCACCACGCTCACTTAACTCTGGCCGGACACACTTTTCTGGGTTATGCCCGGCCTCGGCTAAGCAACACGCCGCAACCCGACCTAGGCTTATAAGAGAGGTCAGCACGCCGGACTAAACCTATGCCCCCAGGGGTCTTGGGCCATCGCCCCGGGAACTCCTGCACGTTACGGGGCCACCGAGAGCAGACCTAGCAACCCCTTATACAAGCGCGGTTGCGTTACCAGTCCAACTCGGCGTGCGCCGCTCCTTACTGACGTCAAACAAGCTTCGGCTGATGTGTACGACGCAGAACGCCCATACTATGCCCACGTGATGGTTAGTGCTATCGGGCCAGAGGCCCCTCGGATCAAATATCCAAACCGTAGTGGATTAGGAGCGCGCGGAAACGAGCAGAGACTCACGATCGATGTGACCCCGTCGCCCCGTCTCGAGGACTTGCGGCAAGGGCTAAGAATGCCCGGCCACGCCTCGTAGTTATCTCGCGGGCACCATCCAGGTCAACCCGACTCCACATCACTTCGCGTTAAGCTCGCGCGGGTACCCCTCAGGGCCGACCCGTCTTTAGTACCATAGTTTAGTGCAAGTCATAATATCCAAGGTAACTGTGTGTCTGACACCGAAGGGAACCCTGAGGAATCACCCTCGATGGAATTCCCGATCGATGTTATCATCAAGGTGAACGAAGGAGGAATCACCCTCGAGGTCCACACTTGAGAGGTTGCGCGACGATGTCGTTATCGGGGGTGGTGTAGGAGGAATCACCCTCGCTTACCACGACCGAGTAACTAACCTACAAGGTTAACATCAGAAGTGCTGACGAGGTATCACCCTCGGCACTCGATGATAACCCAGCAGTGTCGGCAACTAAGGGGAAGTGATGTGCGGTGCCATGGTCTAGTCTTCAATCCCGATGATCGGGTCTTCTGATGTCCAGCAGGGCAGTCGGGATCAAGTGGGGGGTCTCTGTCGTGACTCTACCCATCCTATGCTAAACAGTTTAGGATAACAGGCATGTATCAAAAGTAGGTTACAAGTAAACAGGCTATGCAACAGAGTAGGATAGTAATAGCAGCAGTAACATCTAGTGCAAGCATAAGAGGGGAGAGAGTAGGCGATATCGGAATGCTCAAAATGGGGGTGCTTGCCTGTTTGCTCGGGGGCAAGGGCAAGGTCTTCAGTAGTATCGTCGGGGACGTAGTCGTACTCCTGTGCGGCGTCTGCCTCGGGAGCTACGTCAACGTCGGGGGCTACCGAGAGAGAAGAGGGGGAAGAAACAGGTAAACATAATGCAAACAAATGCAACACGGTGCGTGTGATGCTATGATGCAGTGCAGGGTTGCCTAAATATGCATCTAAGTCATTTTAGTTATTTTTAGAATTATTCTGGGATTTAATATCCGACGTGTGTGCACTATTCATCTGCCGGATTCGGGTCCGGAGTTACGAGTTCTTCTACGTAGGAGGTTCCGATGGAGAAACAGACGGCACGATCAGACTCGTCTCGTCGTTCTGAGCAACTTTCATGTTTTAACTTTTTTCGATCCGAGCTACGGTTTAAAAGTTATTAATTTTTAAAGATTTTTTGAATTTCTGGAATTATTTTATTTAACAGAAAATGAATTATGACGTCAGCATGACGCGCTGCTGACGTCAGCAAGTCAACAGGACGGTTGACCAGTCAAACCTGACATGTGGGTCCAGTGGGACCCACATGTCAGCCTCTATTTCTTTAATCAGTGATTCAGTTTAATTACCAGGATTAATTAGGGGGTGGACCCCACATGTCAGTGAGACATTAGGTTAATTAGTTTATTTTTGTTTCTAATTTGTTTTAACTAATTAATCAGGGAGGTGGGGCCCACGTGTCAGCGACTGGGCCGGTCCAGTCAGCAGGGCTGACCGGTCAGCTGGCCGGTCGGGCCCCTGGGGCCCACGGGTCAGTGACCCAGGGGTGGGCCCCGCCTGTGCCACATCAGCGGGGCCGGCGGCTGGTCGCCGGCGACCAAATCGCACGGCGGCGCGTCGCCGGAGTTGGCCGGAATCGAGCTATAGGGCTCGGTTCGAGTCGGGCTTGGGTGCGTTCGAAAGCCAGGGGACTCGCCCGTCGCGTGGGAGTGGTCTCGTCGCCGGAATCTACCGGAGCCGTCGACGGTGAGCTCGCGGGCGGCGCCGGAGTTCGGGGTCTGGACGGGATCGCGGCTGCGCGGCTCGAGGGGGTACGTGCGAGTGCGCGTTCGACTCCCGGGGTTGCCAGGAGCACAGCGCGGTGCTTAGCCAAGCACGGAAGCGGCCATGGCCACGAGCACGAGCTCGTCGGCGGCGGCCAAAGCACGACCACGGTGGCGGCTAGCTACGGCGGTTCCTATGGCGCAGCGAGAGAGAGGAAGGGAGAAGCTCACCGTGCAGGCTCACACGTAGGCCCGGCGAGTGGTTTAGTAGCTGCTGCGCCGGGAATCGACGGAGAGGCGCCGGCGACCGAAGCAAAGGGGGCGGAGAAAAACGACGCCTGTGGAGCTCCCCTGCTCCACCAGAGAGCTTCAGGCGACGCGGTCGACCACGGCGGAGGCGAGGGACATCTCGACGAGGCGATGCGAGGCCGGTAGCCGCGAGCACGGCGTCGAGCGGCGGCGGCCGCGTCCGGTTGCTCCCGGATCTGAGGGGGAAGACGGGCGGAGCGAGAGAGAGGAGAGGGGAAAGTGGCGAGGAGAGCCAGGGGAGACGCACGGCCTCTCCCTTATCTCCTCGCGGCTGTCGGTGGCGTCGGTGCCGTCGCCGTGTCGTCGCCCGGCTGGCGCGCGCGCGCGCGACCATGGCGCGGCCGACACGGGGAGGAGGGAGGAGAAGCTGGGCCAGTTGGGCCGCGACTCGGGGCACTGTGCACTAAGGCCCAGTGCACAGTGTCCCGCTTTTGTTTTTCTGTTTTAGCTTCTCCATTTTCTTTTATCCTTTTCTGTTTCAAAATGTTTAGGGCACTTGTGCACTTTTGAAAAATGTGGGAGTTGGCCCAAATATTGCAATGCAATATTATCTCTCACCAAAAAGTGGTTTGGACAAATTTGGATTCCATTTGAGTTTGATATTAATTTAATAGATGTAAATAGTCTGTTTTGAGTGCTGTTTCAGGTTGTTTCACTCACTTAGCTAACTCCAAAAATAATGATTATGATTTTGCCATGACCACTGGATTATTTGCTAATTAAATAACATTTCTCCAGCAGAGTTTGATCAACTTCAATTTGCACTTTGGAATTTAATTTGATTTTCAGATTTTGAATTTGAATTGGATTATTAACCCAAATGATTTGGCACTGCAAATGATGATGACATGGCATTATTAACAGCTGATCACTGTGGCCATTACAAGGGGGTGTTACAAATTCTCCTCCTCTAAAAGAAATTCTCGTCCCGAGAATTTAGGAGGTAGAAGGAAAGAGTCCGTGATATTCTTCCCGAAGATGATCCTCGCGTTCCCAAGTGGCTTCATCTTCAGTATGATTCGACCATTGCACTTTTAGGAACTTGGTCGTCTTCTGACGAGTACGGCGCTCAGCTTCGTCGAGGATGCGGATCGGATGCTCCTTATAGGAAAGATCATCTTGTAGCTCGAGCATCTCATGATCCACTGCACGGTGCGGGGATTCCTTGAAGCACTTACGGAGTTGCGACACGTGGAAGACATCATGAATATGGGAGAATTGCGGTGGCAACTCCAATTTATATGCCACCTGTCCCCGTCTAGCCACGATGCGGAAAGGACCAATATAGCGAGGAGCTAGCTTGCCCTTGATTCCGAAACGACGGGTGCCCTTCATTGGAGTGACACGAAGATAGGCTTGATCACCAGGTTGATAGATCACACCCCATCGCTTGCGATCATAATTACTCTTCTGACGGTCTTGAGCTGCTTTGAGATTCTCCCGTACAATTCGGACTTGTTCTTCGGCATGCTGAATAATGTCCGGTCCAACAAGAGGTCGTTCCCCGGTTTCTGACCAATTCAGAGGGGTTCGACATTTACGTCCATAAAGAACCTCAAATGGGGCCATTTTTAAGCTGGCTTGATAACTGTTGTTATAAGAGAACTCGGCATACGGGAGAGATTCCTCCCATTTCTTACCGAAGGATATAACACAAGCTCGAAGCATGTCTTCAAGCACTTGATTAACACGCTCAACTTGGCCTTGGGACTGAGGATGATATGCGGAACTCCAGGTAATATGAGTTCCCATGGCTTCTTGGAAACTTTCCCAGAACTTGGAAGTGAAAAGAACACCACGGTCTGAACTAATCTCCTTCGGAATACCATGGAGAGAAACAATTCTGGCAATGTACAGTTCTGCTAGCTGGCTAGCGGTGATAGTCTCCTTAACAGGTAGGAAATGAGCAACCTTGGAGAGTTGGTCGACGACGACAAGAATGGCATCGTGACCCTTCTGAGACTTGGGAAGACCAGTAATGAAGTCCATTTGCACTTTATCCCACTTCCATAGAGGAATAGGGAGCGGTTGCAGAATTCCAGCAGGTTTCTGATGTTCTGCCTTGACGCGACGACAAACGTCACACTCGGCAACATAACGAGCAATATCTTGTTTCATTCTAGACCACCAGTACCTTTGACGAAGATCTCGATACATTTTGGTACTACCCGGATGGATAGACAACGGTGTATCATGGGCCTCCTTCATGACTTTGTCAGTCATCAGCTCGAAGCGAGGTACTACGATGCGGTCTCTGAAATATAATGTACCATCTTCAGCAACTGAGAAATCCCGATACTTAGTAAGGTGAAGCTCCTTCTTCATCAAGTCAATTTCAGCATCTTTGGCTTGCGCTTCTTTAACAGCCTTCAGAAGGTCTGGCTGTACCACAAGGTTATTAAGAGAACCCTGGGGAACAATTCGCAGATTCAGCTGAGTCAGTTCTGCGTGAAGACGAGGTTGAGCTTGCCTAACCATGAGGTTGTTGCAATATGACTTGCGACTCAGGGCATCGGCCATTACATTAGCTTTGCCCGGGGTATAAGAAATACCGCAGTCATAATCCGCAATAGCTTCTAACCATCGTTGTTGTCGGAGATTAAGATCCGGTTGAGTGAATAAGTATTTCAGACTTTGGTGATCTGTATAAATTTCACACCGATTACCCAGAAGGTAGTGTCGCCATAACTTCAATGCATACATCACTGCTGCAAGTTCAAGATCATGCACTGGATAATTCTCTTCATGTGGACGCAATTGACGTGAAGCATATGCAATTACTCTCCGCTCTTGCATTAGGACGCAGCCTAATCCCTGACGAGAGGCGTCGCAATATATGACAAAGTCCTTGCGAGAATCAGGAGGAGCAAGCACTGGAGCAGAAGTGAGCTTGTCCTTGAGGGTTTGGAAACTTTCCTGACACTTGTCTGTCCACTCAAACTTAACGCCTTTGTGGAGCAGATTAGTCAGGGGCTTGGCGATCTTGGAGAAGTTCTCGACGAATCGGCGACAATAGCTGGCTAGACCGAGAAAGCTTCGGACCTGCTTGGCATTCTTCGGAGGGGTCCAGTCAAGGATAGCCTGAACACGCTCCGGGTTAACGGCAATACCGTCCTTGGAGATGACATGTCCAAGGTAGGTTACCTCAGGAAGCCAGAATTCGCATTTAGAGAACTTGGCATATAATTGGTGCTCTCGAAGTCTCTCCAGAACTAGTCGAAGGTGCTCAGCATGTTCTTCTTTGTTCTTCGAATAAACCAGAATATCATCCAGATATACCACGACGAATTTGTCGAGGTAATCCATGAATATGTAATTCATTAAGCGGGAGAAGGTAGCGGGAGCATTCGTCAGACCAAATGGCATGACGGTGTACTCGTATGAGCCATAACGGGTAACGAATGCAGTCTTGGGAATATCCTCTTCGCGAACACGGATCTGGTGATAACCCAACCTCAAGTCGAGTTTAGAGAACACCGAAGATCCAGCGAGTTGGTCATATAAATCATTGATCCGGGGAAGCGGATATTTATTCTGGATAGTTGCCTGATTGATAGGACGATAATCTTGAACCAGACGGTTAGTTCCATCCTTCTTCTTAACAAAGAGAGAAGGTGCTCCCCAAGCAGAGGAACTAGGGCGGATGAAACCCTTCCTTAAAGATTTATCAATTTCCTCCTTAAGCTCGATGAGGTGGTGCGGAGGCATCTTGTAGGGACGCTTCGCAATAGGAGTGGTGCCAGGCTTCAAGTCGATGACGAACTCGACAGCTCTAGCAGGGGGTATTCCTGGAAGTTCTTCTGGAAAAACATCCGGGAAGTCACAGACAACTGGGATAGTCTCAATCCCATCAAGCGGAGAAGCATTCAACGCATTCAAGGCATAAATTTGAGCCTCGGCGTTCTGAGTGATATGAGCATGGTAATTCACCATCTCATTCGAGGGGTGCAAGAGGTGAACAACTTTGGTGGCACAATTGATTGAGGCATAGTGGGCCTTCAACCAATCCATTCCCAGAATAAGGTCAATCTTGGACGATTTCAGAATAATGGGAGACGCACTGAACTCCAACTCTTCGATTTCAACGGGAACATTATAGCTAACTGCAAAGGTTCGGCAACCACCCGCGGGGGTGTGTACCAATAAGGGTGTGTTCATGTATTCGCATTTAATGTCATGCATGCGTGCAAAATGTTCTGACATGAAGGAATGCGATGCTCCTGAATCAAATAAAACAGATGCTGGTACTGAATTAACGAGAAGTGTACCCATCACAGTATCTGGTTGATCTGGAGCTTCAGACATGTTGACGTGGTAGTACTGCCCACGACCGTAAGAAGGTCTGGCATTATTGTTGCACTGCTGAGGAATACCACGGCCAATTCCACGTCCAGCAGAAGGGAGAGCTAGTTGATTCTGATTCTGAGAACAGTCTCTAGCACGGTGACCTGGCTTGCCACACTTGAAGCATAGTCCGCTGTCAGGACGAGGTGTTGGAGCTCGAGGTGCTGGAGCTGGCAGGGGCTGTCTCGGTGGTGGAGGTGGCAGACGTGGAGCAGCATAAGAGGGTCTGTTTGCAGGTGCTGCTGAACGAAACATGCCTTTGGGGAACCAGATGCGTCGCTTCTGGGAAGACGAGCCCGAAGATGAGCCCGACTCACGAGTGCGTCTGGACGCTTCTTTATGCTTCTTCAGTCCAGTTTCAACCATGATAGCTTTATTCACCAAGGTGGCGAAATCAGGATAATCCTGGACAAGCAGTGCCAACTGTATGTCATGATGCAGTCCTTCACGGAACTTCTCCTGTCTTCGCTCATCAGTAGGAATGTCTTCTTCAGCATAGCGAGATAAGTCAAGAAACTCGCGCTGATATACTTCCACGGTCTTGTTGCCCTGAACAAGATTACGGAACTCGGCCTTCTTCCGAGCTATGACAGCTTGAGGAATGTAGCGGGCACGGAATGCAATCTTGAATTCTGCCCAAGTGACGACAGTACCAGGCGGCAGAGTCTGTCGGTGAGTGGCCCACCATTGGGCTGCGGGACCCTTAAGAAGATATGTCGCAAAAGTGACATAGTTAATTTCGGCGACACTAGCAGACTCCATCTCATGGGAGATGTCACGCAGCCAGTCATCGGCATCCAATGGGTTGACTGTGTTGCGGAAGAAGGATGGGCTGAGCCGCATAAATTCTGGCAAAGTGATGGAGAAAGGCTGCTGATTAGCATCAGGACGAGGGAACTGCTGCATAATTCCCATCATAAACTGGCGGTTGAGTTCAAACTGTTGCATCATCGCTGCCATATAATCAGGTGGTGGCGGCGGTAGTGGATTGTTGTCAGCCATCCTGCTAATTCAACAGGGGTATTTCAGCGATAGCTTATGCAAGTGTTTAACAATAAACATGAGGTAACTCGACATTATTGAAAGAGTGCAATAGATGCTAGAAGTAGTCATTAAGACGTACAGATCCATACATAGTCGGTTACATTCGGGCAGCATAACGGCGCAAATTGAAAAGCTAGACATGCTAGGCGGCGCGCAGGCACGCGGTAAGGAAGTACACAACGGGACATAGCAAAGGCTACATCAGCGTCGGAGAAAACCACTGAAACAGGGTAACTGCAAGTGCGGACGATGGACGTTCGTCGCAGAAGGATCCTGCGCTCCATGGGCACTCTGATGCAGAACCCGGTCTCGAGAAGAAAGAAGAGGTCCACGTGCAGGCGTGTGACCTCCCACAGCAGGCCAGACGATCCCTGATGGCATCTCAGTCCTGCTCGGGTAAAGAATGTACTCCGGATGCATCCCTGCACGAACAGCTGGTAGCAACTGTGTCATAGCCTCGTAGTAGCGTGCTCGAGTGGCAAACAACTCGACAGCAAGTGCACGAACAGTGCGATCCAGAGCCTGAGCATAGTGGATCAGAACTCGCTGATCATGGCGACGAGGCTCGTACGGGGCACAGATAGCTGTGTAAAATCCAGTAGCATCTCCAACAGGTGCATACGGAATGTACCGAAACACAGTATCATCCAGGTTAGCACTGTGCTCTCCTCGGAGACGTGCGACAGCAGAGTAGGCGGCATCATGTACTGCCATCTCAATCGTCACGCCGATACTGTGAAAACGGTGAAGCTCAGTGTCAGAGTTATCCTGCTGATCATAGATGCGAACATCAGCATAGTACTGCTCCTGGTTGAACTCACGATAAACCTCATAGACCATGTACTCGGGGCACCAGCGGTATCCCAGCCTGATCAAGAGGGCGATCAGAACAGCTGGAAACCCAGGGACGTCTCGAGCACAGGTGCGAAGCACGAGCTGCGTCGTAGGACGAGGGGGAAACAGTCGATCCATCTGAAATAAGAAGTTCAGGATTGTCGTAAGACATTGAGAAATATAACCGATCTCAAAAGGAAAGGTTAAACAAAACAATGGAAAGGAAATGATTATCAGACTAATCAGATCAATGACATGGAAATCGCACTGAATCCAGTTCTCCGGGTGGATAGAATTAACGAGAACCTAAATGTCAGTGTTAGTAAATTTTAGTAAACCCGAATAGATGAGAGATTAGAATCCCAGAGTAAAGACGAGGAATAAAAGATCCTAATACCACCCAGTTGGCGACGTGGGCCCTTAAGCCACACAGCCAAGTTAGTAAAACAATTTTTGACCACTAGACTCAACTTCGGCCAAGGAATTGGAAAGGGGGAACTCCTAGAGGCAGTCGGCTCTGATACCAACCTGTGACGACCCCGGCTTAATCGTGCACTAATCATACACGCAAATGCGCACGATCAAGCCTAAGGACTCACTTGAAGATATCACAACACAACTCTAAAACATAAAAATAAGGTCATACAAGCTTAATATTACAAGCCAGGGCCTCGAGGGCTCGAATACAAGCTCGATGGCATACAAGCGTCAGCGGAAGCATTAGATATCTGAGTACAGATATATTACAGAGAGAGAGATAAGCCTTCACAGAGGCGGGGTAAAAATAAAAACTACGATCGAAAGGCGTAGGCCTCCTGCCCTGGACCCTCCGATCCTACTCCTGGTCGTCGAACGGCTCCTCGTAGTAGTAGTACTCGCCAGGCGGATAGTAGTACTGGTCGTCGGCTGGGGCTTCTGGCTCAGGGGCTCCGTCGTCTGGTGGCATCAAATGGGAAATGGGGAAAAAGAAAATAAAGCAAACGTGAGTACTCATCCGAAGTACTCAGCAAGCAAGGATCTACACTACATATGCATCATTGTCAAAGGAATGGCTGTAAATGTGGACTGGGCTGCAGAAATGCCAGAGTAGAGGGGGAAAGCCTAGTCCTATCGAAGACTAGCATCTTCAACAATCTTCGACAGTCTTGCAGCATCAGGAGAGAGCAGATGAACATAATGTAAAGTAGTAGTAGTAATATCATCAACCTCGACCTGAGATCCTTTCTCGACTCCCTGCGAGAAAGCAATCCCAGAGCCATACTATCCAATTCTCATCACATGTTCTAGTTGTACCGATCGGGATACAACTCCGAGTGTCCGTTACCGTAGGACAGGCTATCGATAGAAGTTTCTTCCCTGCAGGGGTGCACCAACTTACCCACCACGCTCACTTAACTCTGGCCGGACACACTTTTCTGGGTCATGCCCGGCCTCGGCTAAGCAACACGCCGCAACCCGACCTAGGCTTATAAGAGAGGTCAGCACGCCGGACTAAACCTATGCCCCCAGGGGTCTTGGGCCATCGCCCCGGGAACTCCTGCATGTTACGGGGCCACCGAGAGCAGACCTAGCAACCCCTTATACAAGCGCGGTTGCATTACCAGTCCAACTCGGCGTGCGCCGCTCCTTACTGACGTCAAACAAGCTTCGGCTGATGTGTACGACGCAGAACGCCCATACTATGCCCACGTGATGGTTAGTGCTATCGGACCAGAGGCCCCTCGGATCAAATATCCAAACCGTAGTGGATTAGGAGCGCGCGGAAACGAGCAGAGACTCACGATCGATGTGACCCCGTCGCCCCGTCTCGAGGACTTGTGGCAAGGGCTAAGAATGCCCGGCCACGCCTCGTAGTTATCTCGCGGGCACCATCCAGGTCAACCCGACTCCACATCACTTCGCAATAAGCTCGCGCGGGTACCCCTCAGGGCCGACCCGTCTTTAGTATCATAGTTTAGTGCAAGTCATAATATCCAAGGTAACTGTGTGTCTGACACCGAAGGGAACCCTGAGGAATCACCCTCGATGGAATTCCCGCTCGATGTTATCATCAAGGTGAACGAAGGAGGAATCACCCTCGAGGTCCACCTTGAGGAGTTGCGCGACGACGTCGTTATCGGGGGTGGTGTAGAAGGAATCACCCTCGCTTACCGTGACCGAGTAACTAACCTACAAGGTTAACATCAGAAGTGCTGACGAGGTATCACCCTCGGCACTCGACGATAACCCAGTAGCGTCGGCAACTAAGGGGGAAGTGATGTGTCGTGTCAGGGTCTGGTCTTCATTCCCGGTGATCGGGTCTTCTGATATCCAACAGGGCAGTCGGGATCAAATGGGGGTCTCTGTCGTGACTCTACCCATCCTATGCTAAACAGTTTAGGATAACAGGCATGTATCAAAAGTAGGTTACAAGTAAACAGGCTATGCAACAGAGTAGGATAGTAATAGCAGCAGTAACATCTAGTGCAAGCATAAGAGGGGAGAGAGTAGGCGATATCGGAATGCTCAAAATGGGGGTGCTTGCCTGTTTGCTCTGGGGCAAGGGCAAGGTCTTCAGGGGTGTCGCCGGGAACGTAGTCGTACTCCGGAGCTGCGTCTGCGTCTGGAGCTACGTCTACGTCGGGGTCTATCGAGAGAGAAGAGGGGGAGGAAACAGGTAAACAATATGCAATCATATGCCACACAGTGCGTGCTATGCTATGATGCAGTGCAGGGTTGCCTGAATATGCATCTAAGTCATTTTAGTTATTTTTAGAATTATTCTGGGATTTAATATCCGACGTGTGTGCACTATTCATCTGCCGGATTCAGGTCCGGAGTTACGAGTTCTTCTACGTAGGAGGTTCCGATGGAGAAACAGACGGCACGATCAGACTCGTCTCGTCGTTCTGAGCAACTTTCATGTTTTAACTTTTTCGATCCGAGCTACGGTTTAAAAGTTATTAAATTTTAAAGATTATTTGAATTTCTGGAATTATTTTATTTAACAGAAAATGAATTATGACGTCAGCATGACGCGCTGCTGACGTCAGCAAGTCAACAGGACGGTTGACCAGTCAAACCTGACATGTGGGTCCAGTGGGACCAACATGTCAGCCTCTATTTCTTTAATCAGTGATTCAGTTTAATTACCAGGATTAATTAGGGGGTGGACCCCACATGTCAGTGAGACATTAGGTTAATTAGTTTATTTTTATTTCTAATTTGTTTTAACTAATTAATCAGGGAGGTGGGGCCCACGTGTCAGCGACTGGGCCGGTCCAGTCAGCAGGGCTGACCGGTCAGCTGGCCGGTCGGGCCCCTGGGGCCCACGGGTCAGTGACCCAGGGGTGGGCCCCGCCTGTGCCACGTCAGCGGGGCCGGCGGCTGGTCGCCGGCGACCAAATCGCACGGCGGCGCGTCGCCGGAGTTGGCCGGAATCGAGCTATAGGGCTCGGTTCGAGTCGGGCTTGGGTGCGTTCGAAAGCCAGGGGACTCGCCCGTCGCGTGGGAGTGGTCTCGTCGCCGGAATCTATCGGAGCCGTCGACGGTGAGGTCGCGGGCGGCGCCGGAGTTCGGGGTCTGGACGGGATCGCGGCTGCGCGGCTCGAGGGGGTACGTGCGAGTGCGCGTTCGACTCCCGGGGTTGCCAGGAGCACAGCGCGGTGCTTAGCCAAGCACGGAAGCGGCCATGGCCACGAGCACGAGCTCGTCGGCGGCGGCCAAAGCACGACCACGGTGGCGGCTAGCTACGGCGGTTCCTATGGCGCAGCGAGAGAGAGGAAGGGAGAAGCTCACCGTGCAGGCTCACACGTAGGCCCGGCGAGTGGTTTAGTAGCTGCTGCGCCGGGAATCGACGGAGAGGCGCCGGCGACCGAAGCAAAGGGGGCGGAGAAAAACGACGCCTGTGGAGCTCCCCTGCTCCACCAGAGAGCTTCAGGCGACGCGGTCGACCACGGCGGAGGCGAGGGACATCTCGACGAGGCGATGCGAGGCCGGTAGCCGCGAGCACGGCGTCGAGCGGCGGCGGTCGCGTCCGGCTGCTCCCGGATCTGAGGGGGAAGACGGGCGGAGCGAGCGAGGGAGAGAGATAGGGAATGCCAGGGGAAGCCAGGGGGGTCGAGTGGCTCCGGCCTTATCTCCTCCTCCTCCCTGTAGCGTCGGTGGCGCCGCGGTGTCGCCGGCCGACTGGCGCGCGCGCGCGCGGCCACGGCGGGGACGACACGGGGAGGAGGGAGACGAGGTGGGCCTGCTGGGCCGCGACTCGGGGCACTGTGCACTAAGGCCCAGTGCACAGTGTCCCGCTTTTGATTTTCTGTTTTAGCTTCTCCATTTTCTTTTATCCTTTTCTGTTTCAAAATGTTTAGGGCACTTGTGCACTTTTGAAAAATGTGGGAGTTGGCCCAAATATTGCAATGCAATATTATCTCTCACCAAAAAGTGGTTTGGACAAATTTGGATTCCATTTGAGTTTGATATTAATTTAATAGATGTAAATAGTCTGTTTTGAGTGCTGTTTCAGGTTGTTTCACTCACTTAGCTAACTCCAAAAATAATGATTATGATTTTGCCATGACCACTGGATTATTTGCTAATTAAATAACATTTCTCCAGCAGAGTTTGATCAACTTCAATTTGCACTTTGGAATTTAATTTGATTTTCAGATTTTGAATTTGAATTGGATTATTAACCCAAATGATTTGGCACTGCAAATGATGATGACATGGCATTATTAACAGCTGATCACTGTGGCCATTACAAGGGGGTGTTACACTTCTCCAACTCAATCTTCTCCCTCTCAATTTCCAACTTCTTCTGCACCTCTTCCAGTCTCTCTCTCGCCGCCTCCGTCACCGGTCCCTTTGGGTGATGTTCTCCGACTTGTACGACGAAGCTGAGGACGGGACGCTGATGGACGAGGCGTACACAGTTGTGATGCCCCCGTTTATAATTGTGCACTAATCATACATGCATCATGCACGATCAAGAATGGTGACTCATGTCAATATCACAACAAAACTCTATGACACAAAGGATAAACATAAATCTTTATATTACAAGCCCAGGCCACGAGGACCCATAATACATCAGTCGTGAAAGCAAATATTATCTGAGTATAGACATATTTAGACAAGTGTTGCCTTAAGAAGGCTGAGCAAAACAACGACACTAGATCGAAAGGCGAGGCCTCCTGCCTGGGACCTCCGGACTACTCCTGGTCATCGGTCTCCACGTAGTACGCACCATCGGGGCAACCTGCAACTGCGGTGCTACCAGCTGTTGCAGCAACCCGGTTGAATGAAAAGGGTAGCAAAGTAACGGTGAGTACTCATCCAAAGTACTCGCAAGACTTACATCAGATCTATACTAGATATGCATCGGTATCAAAGGAATGGGATAGTATCTATGGACTAAACTGCAGAAATGCCAGAATAAGGGGGAGAAGCTCATCCTATCGAAGACTACCATCATCTTGCAGCCATCATCTTGCAACACTAGAAGAGAGGAGCGTATCTGGTATCGTCTTGTACATACATATAGCAATAACCTGCCCAGAGATCCTCTCCTCATCATCCTGTGAGAAAGCAATCTCTGGGGGTATCTGTAAGTTACTAGGTGTATTTTATCAAGTATCCGATTTTAGTTGTAAGAGGTCGGGATACTCCAAGTCGTCCTGTTACCGTGGACACGACTATTCGAATAGATTACTTCCCTGCAGGGATGCACCACATTACCCGATACACTCGATTACCTCTAGCCGGACACACTTTTCTGGGTAATGTCGGGCCTCGGATAATCGATACATTGTAGTCCAACCTAGGCTTCCCAGAGAGGTCAACACGCCGGTCTAAATCCTAAGCGTGAAGGGGTCATGGACCGATCGCCCTAAGCACTCCAGCACGTTGCAAGACTGGCCAAGGACCAAGCCCACCTCTTTATCAGGCCTGCCGCTCACCCTAACAATCTGCCTGCCTCTCTGAACTGTGACATCTGGGTAGCTTTCAGAAGAGTTGTATGACGCCGAGGATCCCATATACCATTATCCCACGCAGCGGTTAGAGCGTATATGCTAATGGCAATCTCAGATCAAATCCTCAATCTCGTTAAGCGTGTTATTATGAAATAACTGCGGACACCGACCAGGGACCAGGCCCACCTCTCACATAGGTGGTCTCTACCTGCCATGTCATTCTGCCAACAGTGAATCATTCACGGGTGCTGTCCAAGCCGACCCGACTTTAATCATATCATGTATCATGTATAGTGTAAGATTATATAATTTAAAATAGTAATAGTCTTCATCTTCGTCGGCATCTCGTTGCCGTCCATCTCGATCCATATCGCAGGCCACCGAAGTCTGGGGTCCACTGAAGTAACACATATAGTATGCAATATAATACATATGCGTGATCATGGCCCGAAGGGATCACGGCACGATAGTATAGCATGGTAGACGGATAAGGATGTAGGGCCAGTGATGGGACTCTAGCATACTGATAACCCACAAGTATAGGGGATCGTTTGTAGCCTTTTTTCGATAAATAAGAGTGTCGAACCCAACGAGGAGCTAAAGGCAGAACAAATATTCCCTCAAGTTCTATCGACCACCGATTCAACTCTACGCACACTTAACGTTTGCTTTACCTAGAACAAGTATGAAACTATTTTGCAAGAATAAAACTACGAGTACTTTGTGAGAATAAACCTATGAATAAAATGCAAGACAATAAAAGTAGATAGCTTTTGTCAACAAGAAAGTCATTTGTCCCTAGGTGATCGATAACTGAACCGATAATCATTGTTGCAATTTTATATGAGGGAGAGGCATGAGCTAACATACTTTCTCTACCTGGATCATATGCATTTATGATTAGAACTCTAGCAAGCATCCGCAACTACTAAAGATCATTAAGGTCATAAAACCCAACCATAGCATTAAGTATCAAGTCCTCTTTATCCCATACGCAATGACACCCAAACTCGGGTCTGTGCTTCTGTCACTCACGCCACCCACCATAAGCGAACCATGAACATATTGCAACACCCTACAACGGGGATCCCTCTGTTTGCGCGACATGGAGGGCACCATAGGACAGCACCAAAATAAAATATACAACTCAAACCAATCATGACCATCTATCAACCCATAGGACAAAACGGATCTACTCAAACATCATAGGATAGCCAAATATCATTGGAAAATAATATATGGAGTTGAGAACCATGTTTAAGTAGATATTACAATGGGGAGAAGAGGTGTTACACCACTGCATAGAGGGGGAGAAAGTTCATGTTGACGGTAGCAAGATTGTTGATGTAGATCGCCGTCACGATCCTTGCCCCGGCGGCACTCCGGCGCCACCGGGAGAGAGGGGGAGAGAGCCCCCCTCCTTATTATTCTTCCTTGGCCTCCCCCCTAGATGGGAGGAGAGTTCCCCCTCTGGTCCATGGCCTCCATGGCGACAGAGGGGCGGGAGCCCCTCCGAGATTGGATCTCCCTCTCTGTTCTCTTCTGTTTCGTGTTCCCCAGATCTAGCCGAAAACCGTTTCTTAAATATCTGGAGATGTGTAACTCCGATGGCGCTGAGATTTTAACACGATTTTTTTCCTGATATAAGCTTCCTTGCGCCCGAAGTAGAGCTCCAACCGACGTACGAGGTGAGCACAACCCACCACCGCTCGCCTGGCCCCTGGTGTATGTTGGCGGCTGTGGGCCCCCGTTTGCGTTGATTCCAAGTCCCAAAAATCACATATATTTCAAAATAATTCTCCATAAATTTTTCTCGTGTTTGGACTTTGTTTGATATGGATATTCTATGAAATAAAAAACATGCAACAAACAGGAACTGGCACTGGGCACTGGATCAATAGGTTAGTCCAATAAATCATATAAAATGCTGCCAAAATATGTGAAAATTGTATAATATTGGCATGAAACAATAAAAAATTATAGATATGACAAAGACGTATCAGCATCCCCAAGCTTAATTCCTGCTCGTCCTTGAGTAGGTAAATGATAAAAAAGAATAATTTTTGATGTGGAATGCTACCTAACATAATCTTGATCATATGTCTAATCATGGCATGAATATTAAGACCCGAGTGATTCAAAGCAACAGACTATAATTTGACATAAAGACATCAATACTCAGGCATCCGAACAAACAATCTTGTCTTTCAAAATATCAACGCTAA
Source organism: Thinopyrum elongatum (assembly GCA_011799875.1). Classification (NCBI taxonomy): domain Eukaryota; kingdom Viridiplantae; phylum Streptophyta; class Magnoliopsida; order Poales; family Poaceae; genus Thinopyrum; species Thinopyrum elongatum. The sequence goes on from CM022298.1 coordinate 136,520,838, forward strand.
AGAAAGCTATCCCTACAAAATCATATAGTCTTGTCATGCTCTGTCTTCTTAACACAAAGTATTTATCATGCACAACCCCGATGACAAGCCGAGCAATTGGTTCATACTTTTTAACGCGCTTTAGCTTTTTCAACTGCCATGCAATACATGAGCGCAAGCCATGGATATAGCACTATGGGTGGAATAGAGTTTGATGACAGGGATAAATATAGAGAAGACAAAAAAAAGTAAGAAAGTCTCACATCAACGCGGCTAACCAACGGGCTATGGAGATGCCCATCAGTTGATATCAATGCGAGGAGTAGGTATTGCCATGCAACTGATGCACTAAGAGCTATAAGTGTATGAAAGCTCAATAAGAAAACTAAGAGGGTGTGCATCCAACTTACTTGCTCATGAAGACCTCGGGCATTTGAGGAAGCCCATCATCGGAATATACAAGCCAAGTTCTATAATGAAAAATTCCCACTAGTATATGAAAGTGACTAAATAGGAGACTCTCTATATGAAAAACATGGTGCTACTTTGAAGCACAAGTGTGGTAAAGGATAGTAACAATGCCCCTTCTCTCTTTTTTTCTTTTTTTTCTTTTTTTTTCTTTTTTTCTCTCTCTTTGTCTGGAGTCTCATCCCGACTTGTGGGAGAATCATAGTCTCCACCATCCTTTCCTCACTGGGATAATGCTCTAATAATGAATAATGATTATCATCGCACTTCTATTTACTTACAACTCAAAAGAAATAAAAATCTAGAACAAAGTATGACTCTATATGAATGCCTCTAGCAGTGTACCAGGATGTGCAATGATCTAGCGTAACAACGATATCAAAAAATGGACAAGACATGGAAATATCATGCTAGCTATCTTACGATCATGCAAAGCAATATGACAGTGAATGCTCAAGTCATCAAAACGGAAGCGGTGGAAGTTGCATGGCAATATATTTCGGAATGGCTATGGAAAGGCCATAATAGGTAGGTATGGTGGCTGTTTTGAGGAAGATATAATAAGGCTTATGTGTGATAGAGCATATCATATCATGGGGTTTGGATGCACCTGCGAAGTTTGCACCACATCTCGAGGTGAGAAAGGGCAATGCACGGTACCGTAGAGGCTAGCAAATTGCGGAAAGGTAAGAGTGTGTATAATCCATGGACTCACATTAGTCATAAAGAACTCATATACTTATTGCAAAAGTTTATTAGCCCTCGAAGCAAAGTACTACTACGCATGCCCCTAGGGGGATAGATTGGTAGGAAAAGACCATCGCTTGTCCCCGACCGCCACTCATAAGGAAGACAATCAATAATAAATCATGCTCCAACTTCATAGCATAATGAGAGACTATACGTGCATGCTTCGGGAATCACAAACCTTAACACCAATATTCTTACTAACCACAACCGTTTACTAGTACCTCCCACATATTATCATCTCTATATCACAAAACTATTGCAAGGAATCAAACATATCATATTCAGTGATCCACAAGTTTTATGCAGGATTTTATGACTAACCATGCAAATGACCAATTCTTGTTGACTCTCTAAATAGATATAAGTGAAGCATGAGAGTTTAATTCTTTCTACAAAAGACCATGCTCTAATAAATATAAGTGAAGAAAAAGAGCATTCTACGAATAACGGTTTTCAATGTGAAGAGAAACAGGCAATCCAAACTTCAAATGATATAAGTGAAGCACATGAAGCATTCTATAAAGCCATACTCAAAAGATATAAGTGAAGTGCAATGAGCATTCTATAAATCAACCATGGACTATCTCATACCATCATGGTGCATAAAAGAAAAATGAAAACTAAACACAAAAGACGCTCCAAGATTTACGCATATCACGTGAATAAAACGAAGACGAAAACATACTGATACTTGTTGAAGAAAGATGGGATGCCTTCTGGGGCATCCCCAAGCTTAGACGCTTGAGTCTCCTTGAATATTTACTTGTGGTGCCTTGTGCATCCCCAAGCTTGAGCTATTGCCTCTCCTCCTTCTTCTCAAATCGAGACCTCCTCGATCTTAGATCACTTCATCCACACAAAACTCAACAGAAACCTCGTAAGATCCGTTAGTATAATAATACAAATCACTACTTTAAGTACTATTGCAAACCAATTTATATTTTGTTTTTGCATTGTAGCTACTGTAATATAACCTTTCCATGGCTTATACCACCAGTACAATCGATAGTTTCATCAAAACAAGCAAAACAATGCATAAAAAACAGAATCTGTCAAAAACAGGACAGTCTATAGTAATCTGAACATTCACCATACTTCTGTAACTCTAAAATTCTGAAAAATTATTAAAAGATAAACATTTTGTATAGCAATACTGTGCAAAAAGTTTCATAAGCTTTTGACGTTTCAGTAAAAAATATAAAATCATGCACTACAGCCAAAGTTTCTGTTTTTGCACCGCACATACCAACAAGCAATCTAATCATCCTAAAGGCAAATCTTGGCATATTATTTTTATAATACAATGGATTTGTACAAGGGGATAATTATTTTTGTTTAAAATTTTCTCTAATCGAGATTCACAAAGTTTCCATGGGCATGAACAAAGTTCAAGGCTAGCTCCCACTTTCACAATGCTCGTCTCTCTCACTTTCAGTTTTCTTTTTGTGAAGTTTTAAGTTCCCCTCTATATTTTTTTGTTTTTAAACTTTATAAAAGCACTCAACAGAATAAAATGACTCTCTAAATCTTCCGGGTTGTCTCCCTGGCAGCACTTTGTTTAAAGCCATTAAGCTAGGCATAAAGTGCTCAAGTAATGAATCCACCCGGATTCCAAGGTATATCAAAGCCAATTTTAATTAGCAATGATTTGTAGTTTAGTAGTGAGAACAAAGCAACATATATCATGCAATGACCAAGTCTAACACTCTTCCTATGCATCGGCATGTCATAAAAGAACAATTCATGCATATCAAGTAAAAGCCAATACATAGCATAAGCAGTTTCTTGCAATTTTATCGTGTTGGAAACATAAAGAGATGGAGATGTAGTTCCTATCTCATAGTAATTGCAAGTAGGAGCAGCAAGCACATGCATATTATATTCATCAAAATCATCATGTGCAATGGTAAAAGGCAACCCATCAATGTAATCCTTAATAAGTGCAAACTTCTCCGATATAGTGTAGTTTGGAGAATTCAAAAAGATAATAGGACTATCATGTGTGGGTGCAATAGCAACAATTTCATTCTTAACATAAGGAACTATAGCATGTTCATCTCCATAAGCATAATTCAAATTAACATCTTGGCCATAAGCATAGCAAGCATCAATTTCATCAAAAAGGGATATTTCAAACGAATCCGAGGGATCATAGCATTCATCCTTCGGTAAGAACGAATGGACATTAAACAATGTATGAGTTGAAGAGTTACTCTCATTAGAAGGTTGGCACGGGTAGCTAATCCGCTCTTCCTGCTTTTGTTCTTCTTTCTCCTCATCATCTTTTTCATCCAATGAGTTCACAATTTCATCAATTTCTTCTTCCATAGACTCCTGCAAAATATTAGTCTCTTTTTGGACAACGGAGATTTTCTCAATAAACACATCAATATCATAATTGCACTTATAATTATCATAGCAATATTTAAGTATAGCAAAATTTCCAGGTCTATAAACTGAATCATCAAAATCTTCATACTTTTCAAACATAGATTCAATTTCATAAGCACCCTTAAAACCAACAAATTCTTCTATTCGTTCCACATCATAGTAATCATATATACCATTAGCATAAGAAGCCAAGGTTTCATTATCGTTAAATTTGCATGAAAAGGGAAGGTGTGGAGCCTTCATCCTAGAGCTACAAGTATAATCATATCTCAAGCATACCAATGCAACATATAAATTTGATCCCATAATAATTTCCTTTTTTGTGTCAAGCGATAATCCCTAAAGTATTCATGTTGATCCAACGTGTCTCTCATTATCAAGTTGAATGGGGTTTTCTCAGGATTATCAAAGTATTGCATAATATTTTTCACATAATGAGCATCGAGGGTTTTAGGAGGTTCCCCATCTCCATGAGTAGCAAGTACAACTAATTTTTTTTGGTGTTTCGTGTTCCATATCCATAACTAAGATAGAGAACAACTTAGAACAGAAAATAAAAACTACTCAATGATAAAGCAAACAATCACACACGAGAATGTTCACCCCACGCTATTGCTCCCCGGCAGCGGTGCAAGAAAAAGGTCTTGATAACCCACAAGTATCGAGGATCGTTTGTAGCATTTTTCGATAAATAAGAGTGTCAAACCCAACGAGGAGCTAAAGGCAGAACAAATATTCCCTCAAGTTCTATCGACCACTGATACAACTCTACGCACACTTAACATTTGCTTTACCTAGAACAAGTATGAAACTATTTTGCAAGAATAAAACTACAAGTACTTTTCAAGAATAAAACTACGAATAAAATGCAAGACAATAAAAGTAGATAGCTTTTGTCAATAAGAAAGTCATTTGTCCCTAGGTGATCGATAACTAAACCGGTAATCATTGTTGCAATTTTATATGAGGGAGAGGCATGAGCTAACATACTTTCTCTACTTGAATCATATGCACTTATGATTGGAACTCTAGCAAGCATCCGCAACTACTAAAGATCATTAAGGTCATAAAACCCAACCATAGCATTAAGTATCAAGTCCTCTTTATCCCATATGTAATGACCCCCAAACTCGGGTCTGTGCTTCTGTCACTCACGCCACCCACCATAAGCGAACCATGAACGTACTGCAACACCCTATAGCGGGGATCCCTCCATTTGCGCGACACGGAGGGCACCGTAGGACAGCACCAAAATAAAATATACAACTCAAACCAATCATGATCATCTATCAACCCATAGGACGAAACGGATCTACTCAAACATCATAGGATAGCCAAATATCATTGGGAAATAATATATGGAGTTGAGCACCATGTTTAAGTAGAGATTACAGCGGGGATAAGAGGTGTTACACCGCTGCATAGAGGGGGAGAAAGTTGATGTTGACGGTAGCAAGATTGTTGATCTAGATCGTCGTCATGATTCTTGCCCCGGTGGCATTCCGGCGCCACCGGGAGAGAGGGGGAGAGAGCCCCCCTCCTTCTTCTTCTTTCTTGGCACCCCCCTAGATGGGAGGAGAGTTCCCCCTCTGGTCCATGGCCTCCATGGCGGTGGAGGGGCGGGAGCCCCTCCGAGATTGGATCTCCCTATCTGTTCTCTTCTGTTTCGTGTTCCCCATATCTGGCCGAAAACCGTTTCTTAAATATCCGGAGATCCGTAACTCGGATTGCGCTGAGATTTTAACATGATTTTTTTCTGAATATAAGCTTGCTTGCGCCCGAAGTAGAGCTCCAACCGACGTACGAGGTGAGCACAACCCACCACTGCACGCCTGGCCCCTAGGGCGCGCCTTGGTGTATGTTGGGGGCTGTGGGCCCCCGTTTGCGTTTATTCCAAGTCCCAAAAATCACATATATTCCAAAATAATTCTCCATAAATTTTTATCGCGTTTGGACTTCGTTTGATATGGATATTCTGCGAAACAAAAAACATGCAACAAACATGAACTGGCACTGGGCACTGGATCAATAGATTAGTCCAATAAATCATATAAAATGTTGCCAAAAATATGTGAAAGTTGTATAATATTGGCATGAAACAATAAAAAATTATATATACGACAGAGACGTATCACATACCTAGACTCGGTATGGTAGGATTGCAGGTATGGTATCAACAGTAATCGCAAAGACAGACTATGTAGCAGTATAGGATCTACCGATAAAGTAGTAACAATATCATAACTCTAATGGAAGCAATAGAGTGAAGGAATATGCGATATCAGAATGATCAAGGGGGTTTGCTTGCCTTGAAGCATTGCTGGATGGCTCATCGTCGATGTAGTCGTACTCGAGGGCAGCGGCAGTCTCGGGGTCTACCGAAATAATAGTGGAGAGGGGGGAAACAGATAAATAATGGAGCAATCAAATGCAACACAATGCATGTCATGTAAAATTGTGACGATGATATGACCTAATGCAATACTAAGCATTTTAAAAGAAGAGGGAAAACATATGGCAACGTTTTCCCAACTCCAAGTATTTTCTGGTATATTGATCCAATGCCAAAATGTTGATGTTCATTAAGTTAGATAGGTGTGACAGGTATGTGGATGGCATATTCAGATTTGTTATATTTTTTGATCATTTTTCATATATAAATTATTTTCATCTGACTTACAGATTATTTTATATGAATTTCCAAAGTTTTAATTTTTTTTCTAGATTTTTATTAATTTGAAATACAAACAGTAAATACTATGTGTACCCATTGTGGACTAGCTACAGTGGCTGACATGTGGGGCCCCTTGACTGCTTAGTCAGCGGATAACATTGAACAGTCAAAGGGGAATAGTGCATGCGGGGCCCAATTGTCGTTGACTTAGATATTTTTAAATTAACGTAGCACTTCAATTTGATAGTGGGTCCACCTGCCATTGACACATTAATTAACCTACCACTAATTACCCCTAACTAAAAATAGATTAGTCATATCTAATTAGGCTGGCCCCACTGGCCAGGGGCACAACCGAGCCACACGCACAGCTGTGCACAAGCACGGGTTGGCCATGGCCACGGCCAGGAGGCCACCGGGCAGCAGCGGTGAGCGCGGCCCGTGGGCGAGGCAGCAGCGGGCGCGCGCGGGGCGGCCAAGGGCGCGCAGGGCACGCGGCCACTCATACGTCTCCAATGTATCTATAATTTTTTATTGTTCCATGCTATTTATTGTATCAATCTTGGATGTTATTTATGCAATTATATGTAATTATATATCACTCTTTGGGACTAACCTATTAACCTAGTGCCCAGTGCCATTTGCTATTTTTTTGCTTGTTTTTGGCTTTTCCGAAAATTAGTACCAAGCGGACTCCAAACACTACAAAACTTTTTGACGGTTTTTTCTGGACTAGAAGGGGCCCTAGAAGCTTTGGGAGAAGACCTGAAGTGCCACGGGGGAGCGACAAGCCTGCTAGGCACGCCCCCAGGCTTGTGGATCCCTCGGGGCACCTCCTGGCCTAATTCCCAATACATCAGAGAGCCACCCGAAACACTTTTTCCGCCGCTGCAAGTTTCTGTTCTTACGAGATCCCATCTGGAGGCCTTTTCCGGCACTCTGTTGGAGCGGGAATCGACCACGGAGGGCTTCTATATCAACCTTGCTGCCCTTCCGGTGATGTGTGAGTAGTTTACCACAGACCTACGGGTCCATAGCTAGTAGCTAGATGGCTTCTTCTCTCTCTTTGATCTTCAACACAATGTTCTCCTCGATGTTCTTGGAGTTCTATTTGATGTAATCTTCTTTTGCGGTGTGTTTGTTAGGATCGGATGAATGGTTTATGATCATATTATCTATGAATATTATTTGAGTCTTCTCTGAACTCTTTTATGCATGATTTTTATAGCTTTGTATTTCTCTCTGAGTTATCCGTTTGGTTTGGCCAACTAGATTGATTTATCCTGCAATGGGAGAGGTGCTTTGTGATGGGTTCAATCTTGCGGTGCTCTATATCCCAGTGACAGAAAGGGACAAGACATGTATTTGTATCATTGCCATTAAGGATAAAATGATGGGGTATTCATATTGATTGAGTTTACTTTGTCTACATCATGTCATCTTGCTTAAGGCGTTACTCCGTTCTTTATGAACTTAATACTATAGATGCTTGTTGGATAGCGGTCGATGTGTGGAGTAATAGTAGTAGATGCAGGCAGGAGTCGGTCTACTTGTCTCGGCGTGATGCATATATACATGATCATCGCCTTGGATACCGTCGTAAATATGCGCTTTTCTATCAATTGCCCAACAATAATTTGTTTACCCACCGTATGCTATGTTCAAGAGAGAAGCCTCTAGTGAAAACTATGGCCCCCGCGTCTATCTTTATCATATATTAAAATCCAGAAATACCTTGCTGCAATTTATTACCGTTATTTTATTTTGTGTTTTTGTTTATCTATCTATCACTACAAGATTTGATCCATGCAATTAAGCGCCAAGGGATTGACAACCCCTTGTTTGTGTTGGGTGCAAGTATTTTTTTTCTGTGTAGGTGTTGTTCACGAGGTTTTGCGTGGTTCTCCTACTGGATTGATAACCTTGGTTCTTAACTGAGGGAAATACTTATCTCTACTCTACTGCATCATCCTCTCCTCTTTGAGGAAATCCGAACGCAGCTCACAAGTAGCAGGAAGAATTTCTGGCGCCGTTGCCCGGGAGACATCACCAAAACCTATCAAGTACCACGCATAAACCTTCATCTCCTTGCATTTATTTTATTTGTCATTTGCCTCTCGTTTTCATCTCCCCCACTTCTAAAACATTTTCACAAAAACACAAAAATATTTTTCGTTTGCCTTTTTGTTTGTTTGCTAGTTTTCTTGCTTTACCGTTATGGCTAGTTCTTCACTTGTTGCTTGTACCCCTGAAATGAAGTGCTTAATTTTAAACAAAGAGGGGGAGCGAATTTAAAAGATGCTCGGCATAGGATTTGCGATGCTCGGAATAGATCAACTCGTAAGCAATCCACTATCATACTCCTTCGCAATTTTTATGTGGGTATTACTACTTGGTATAGATTTGTGCTTGATATTATTACCGAAGGGAATTTCTTGATTAGTCACCCTATGGATGCTTTCAATGCTATGGGGAATTTAGTGGGATCACCACCTATTACTATTAATGAAACCGCATTGACATTGGAGCATGTTATGCAAATGTTAGAAGCTATTGAGAATAAAGTGCCTACGTAGAGCATATTGAAAATTTGGATAAAAAGATCCATGATCATATTAATCAATTTGGGGCAAAGGTAGGCACTAATTTGAAAGAGCTAAAAGGAAAATAACCGGTAATTAATGAGAGGATAGAACAAAGTCCTGCTAGAATTGATAAGTTGGAAGAAATTATTAATAATTTGGGTTCTGCTTTTTCTTCCGTTAAATCCATTGAAAGGACTCCTCCTAGAAAGAATTGCAAGTTTATGTATGTTCCTAAGAACAAGGGTACCACATCTAGTAATGGAAGCGAAGATCTTAAAATGATTAGTGTTCGCCCCAATTTTGTTGATTTGATAAAGGAACCCATCTATGAGAGTGAATTCCTCAACTTTGTTCCTAGGAGTGTGATTGTTAAAAATATGTATGCTAGAACTCCTAGGAAGTATGGATGTGTGATTGAGGAATTAGAGAAGAAAGCTGACAATACTTGAAACTATGATTACGCCTAGCTAGGCGCGTAAAATGATAGCGCTTCTTGGGAGGTAACCCAATAGTTATCTTTATTTTCTTGTTTATTTTCAGTTTTTTGGGTGTGCATACAATTATGATACTATTATGGTTGTGTTTTTGTGTTTTAATTAGTATTTGTGCCAAGTAAAGCCTTTGGGATGATTTGGATGATAGTTGCTTTGATTCTGTGAAAAAAAAACTGAAACTTTTGCGCCCGGTAGCAGAATTGTTTAAATTCACTGGAATGTGCTTTTGATCTGATTTTTTTACACATGATTGATATACAAATTTTCCACGTTTTCCTAATTTTTCAGATTTTTTAGAGTTACAGAAGTATAGTCATTATCCGAATTTCTACATATTGTTCTGTTTTTGACATATTCTGTTTTTGTTGCATTGTTTGCTTGTTTTGATGAATCTATGGATTGTATCGGGGGGTGATACGTCCCCAACGTATCTATAATTTTTTATTATTCCATGCTATTATATTATCTGTTTTGGATATTTTATATGCATTAATACGCTATTTTATATTATTTTGGGACTAACCTATTAACCTACAGCCCAGTGCCAGTTTATATTTTTTCCTTGTTTTTGAGCTTCGCAAAAAAAGAATACTAAACGGAGTCCAAACGGAATAAAACTTCACGATGATTTTTCTTGGACCAGAAGACACCCAGGAGACTTGGAGTGCAAGTCAGAAGAGCCACGAGGAGGCGACAAGGGTGGAGGGCGCGCCCCCCTACCTTGTGGGCCCCTCAGTGACCCCCTGACCTAGATCTTCCTCCTATATATTTGCAAATATTCCCAAACCACCAGAAGCATCCACGAAAATACTTTTCCACCGCCGCAACCTTCTGTTCCCGTGAGATCCCATCTTGGGGCCTTTTCCGGCATCCTGCCGGAGGGGGATTCGATCACGGAGGGCTTCTACATCAACTCTATTGCCCTTCCAATGAAGCGTGAGTAGTTTACCACAGACCTACGGGTCCATAGCTAGTAGCTAGATGGCTTCTTCTCTCTCTTTGATTCTAAATACCATGTTCTCCTTGATGTTCTTGGAGATTTATCCGATGTAATCTTCTTTTGCGGTGTGTTTGTCGAGATCCGATGAATTGTGGATTTATGATCAGCTTATCTATGAATATTATTTGAATCTTCTCTGAATTCTTTTATGCATGATTTGATATCTTTGTAATTCTCTTCGAACTATCGGTTTAGTTTGGCCAACTAGATTGGTTTTTCTTGCAATGGGAGAAGTGCTTAGCTTTGGGTTCAATCTTGCGGTATCCTCACCCAGTGACAGTAGGGGTAGCGAGGCACGTATTTTATTGTTGCCATTGAGGATAAAAAGATGGGGTTTACATCATATTGCTTGAGTTTATTCCTCTACATCATGTCATCTTACTTAAAGCGTTACTCTGTTCTTCATGAACTTAATACTCTAGATGCAGGCATGAGTCGGTCGATGTGTGGAGTAATAGTAGTAGATGCAGGCAGGAGTCGGTCTACTTGACACGGACGTGATGCCTATATTACATAATCATTGCCTTAGATATCGTCATAACTTTGCGCTTTTCTATCAACTGCTCGACATCAATTTGTTCACCCACCGTATTATTTGCTATCTTGAGAGAAGCCTCTAGTGAAACCTATGGCCCCCGGGTCTATTTTCCATCATATTAGTTTCCGATCTTCTATTTTCCATCATATAAGTTTCCGATCTACTGTTTTGCAATCTTTTACTTTCCGATCTATAAACCAAAAAACCCAAAAATATTTACTTTATTTTTTGTTTAGTTTTATCTATCTCTATCAGATCTCACTTTTGTAAGTAACCGTGAAGGGATTGACAACCCCTTTATCGCGTTGGGTGCAAGTGTTTGATTGTTTGTGCAGGTATTGGTGATTTGTGCGTTGTCTCCTACTGGATTGATACCTTGGTTCTCTAACTGAGGGAAATACTTATCTCTACTTTGCTGCATCACCCTTTCCTCTTCAAGGGAAAAACCAATGCAAGATCAAGAAGTAGCAGGGGGTATAAGCCATGGTGAAGTTAGAATACAATAGGTATTGTGCAATAATAAAATATGATTGGGTTTACAACAACACCTAAAGTTTGTGATTTGGTTGTTATACTAACGGATCTCATGAGGTTTTTGTTGAGTTTTGTGTGTTGAAGTTTTCAAGTTTTAAGGGAGATCACGATGGATGAAGGAATAAGGAGTGGCAAGACTCTAAGCTTGGGGATTCCCATGGCACCCCAAGGAAATATCTAAGGACACCAAGCATCTAAGCTTGGGGATGCCCCGGATGTCATCCCCTCTTTCATCTACCAACCATCGGTAAAATTACTTGGAGCTATATTTTTATTCATCACATGATATGAGTTTTGCTTGGAGCGTCGTGTATTATATGAGTCTTGTATTTGTTTGCTTTTTAGTTTTCCACAATAATCTTTGCTGGACACACCTTTTTGAGAGGGACACACATTATTCGTGATTTGTTAGAATACTCTTTGTGCTTCACTTATATCTTTTGAGCTAGGCAGTTGCTCTAGTGCTTCACTTATATTTTTTAGAGCACAACGGTAGTTATATTTTAAAGAAATAGTTGCACTCTCATAATTCAGTTACATTATTTTGAGAGTTTGATAAATAGAAATGGCAATATGCACGGGTTGTGAATTTGGTCCTAATATGATAGGTATTCAAGAGGGATATAATTAAAACTTTCATGTAGATCACTGAATATTATAAGTTTGATTCCTTGCAATAGTTTTGTGATATAAAGATGGTAATATGTGGGAGGTATTAGTGAATGATTGTGGTTTAGTAAGAATATTGGTGTTAAGGTTTGTGATTCTTGAAGCATGCACGCATATTCTCTCGTTATGCTAAGAAGTTGGAGCATGATTTATAATTGATTTTATTTCTTATGTGTGGTGGTCGGGGACCAGTGATGGTCTTTTCCTACAAATCTATCCCCCTAGGAGCATGCATAGTAGTACTTTGCTTCGAGGGCTAATAAACTTTCGCAATAAGTATATGAGTTCTTTATGACTAATGCGAGTCCATGGATTATACGCACTCTCACCTTTCCGCAATTTGCTAGCCTCTTCGGTACCGTGCATTGCCCTTTCTCACCTCGAGTTGTGGTGCAAACTTCACCGATGCATCCAAATCCCGTGATATGAGGCCCTCTATCGCACATAAGCCTCCTTATATCTTCCTCAAAACAGCCACTATACCTACCTATTATGGCATTTCCATAGCCATTCCGAGATATATTGCCATGCAACTTACACCATTCTGTTTTTAGGACACACATCATCATTGTCATATTGCTTTGCATGATCATATAGCTGACATAGTATTTGTGGCTCAGCCACTGTTCATCATTTTGTATATGTTACGCTAGATCGTTGCACATCCTGGTACACTACCAGAGGCATTCATATAGTCATATTTTGTTCTAGTATCAAGTTGTAATTTTGAGTTGTAAGTAAATAGAAGTGTGATGATCATTGTATTCATTATTAGAGCATTGTCCCAGTGAGGAATGAATAGATAAAAAAATAGGCCAAAACGAGCCCAAGAAAAAAGAGGCCAAAAATAGCCCACCCCAAAAAAAATGAGAGAAAGAGAGAAGGGGCAATGTTACTATCCTTTTCCACACTTGTGCTTCAAATTAGCACCATGTTTTTCATATAGAGAGTCTCCTATGCTTTCATTTTCATATACTAGTGGGAATTTTTCATTATAGAACTTGGCTTGTATATTTCGATGATGGGCTTCGTCAAATGCATGAGGTCTTCATGAGCAAGCTAGTTGGATTCACACCCACTTAGTTTTATTTTTGAGCTTTCATACACTTATAGCTCTTAGTGCATACGTTGCATGGCAATCCCTACTCCTTGCTTTGACATCGATTGATGGGCATCTCCATAGCCCGTTGATTAGCCTCGTCGATGTGAGACTTTCTCCTTTTTTATCTTTTCCATATTAATCTCTACCACCGTATTCTATTCCACCCATAGTGCTATATCCATAGTTTGTGCTCTTGTATTGCCTGGGGGTTGAAAAAGATGAAGCGCGTTGAAAAGTATGAACCAATTGCTTGGCTTGTCATCGGGATTGTGCATGATAAATATTTTGTGTTAAGAAGATGGAGCTTGACAAGGCTATATGATTTTGTAGGGATAGTGTTCTTTAGCATTGATATTTAGAAAGACATGATTGTTTGTTGGGATGCCTGAGTATTGATGTCTTTATGCCAAATTATAGACTATTGCTTTGAATCATCCAGATCTAATATTCATGCCATAAAAGAAAGATTACATGATGAACATGTTAGGTAGCATTTCACATCAAAAAAATTATTTTTATCATTTACCTACTCGAGGACGAACATGAATTAAGCTTGGGGATGCTGATACGTCTCCAACGTATTTTTTTTATTGTTCCATGCTATTATAATATCAATCTTGGATGTTTATTATGCAAGTATATATCATTTTTTGGCACTAACCTATTAACCTAGTGCCCAGTGCCAGTTGTTGTTTTTGCTTGTTTTCGCTTTTGAAAGTGCAACTAATCCCTGGGTGGTTTTGGTAATTCATAACAACATATAGCTCATTGAACTAATATCCATTCAAGTTGATTATTTCAGAAAGTTCAATGATTGGCATGGCACATGCACTAGAGATGTGGACCCCTCAAAATGCTAAGGACAAATATTGGCAAAAGCTCAAGACTCTTCATTTCTATTTTAGTGATCCAAGATCACATTGAGTCCATAGGAAAAGCCAATACTATTAAAAGGGGATGAGGTGTTGCTTAATGGTCTACTTGCTCAAAATTCTTAGTGATATGCTCCAAAGCCCTCAACCACTTTCTCAATTCCATATATGTCCTAAACCTAAAGTCAAACTCGGCCCCACCGATTTGATCTATCCAGCGCCACCGAGTTCTTTTGACATAGCCATAGCCAGAAACCCTAATCAGTTCGGTCTCACCGATAGGGATTTCGGTCTCACCGAGATGGGATTGCAAGCTCTCTGTTTCCCTTCGTAACATTTCAGTCTCACCGAAATGAGTGATCGGTCCCACCGAGTTCGCAATGCAAACTCTCTGTTTCCCTTTCGTAACGTTTCAGTATCACCGAAAGGAGCGATCGGTCCCACCGAGTTTGCCTGACCAACTCTCTGTTTGCTCATTGCTGGAATCGGTCTCACCGAGTTCATGCAATCGGTCACACTGAGATGAGGTTTTGCCCTAACCCTAGCGCATCGGTCCTACCGAGTTGATCATGTCGGTCCCACCGAAAATCCTAATGTTCACATTTTATATTGAATCGGTCTCACCGAGTTCTTCTATTCGGTCTGACCGAGTTGGGTCAAATGTGCGTAACGGTTAGATTTTGTGTGGATGCTATATATACCCCTCCACCCCCTTCTCTATTCAAGAGAGAGCCATCAGAACGTGCCTACACTTCCACTACTCATTTTCTGAGAGAGAACCACCTACTCATGTGTTGAGACCAAGACATTCCAATCTAACCACAAGAATCTTGATCTCTAGCCTTCCCCAAGTTGCTTTCCACTCAAATCATCTTTCCACCATAGCCAAATCTGTGAGAGAGAGTTGAGTGTTGGGGAGACTATCATTTGAAGCACAAGAGCAAGGAGTTCATCATCAACACACCATTTATTACCTTTTAGAGAGTGGTGTCTCCTAGATTGGTTAGGTGTCACTTGGGAGCCTCCGACAAGATTGTGGAGTTGAACCAAGGAGTTTGTAAGGGCAAGGAGATCGCCTACTTCGTGAAGATCTACCCGAGTGATGCAAGTCCTTCGTGGGCGATGGCCATGGTGGGATAGACAAGGTTGCTTCTTCGTGGACTCTTCGTGGGTGGAGCCCTCCGTGGACTCGCGCAACCGTTACCCTTCGTGGGTTGAAGTCTCCATCAACGTGGACGTACGATAGCACCACCTATCGGAACCACGCCAAAAATCTTCGTGTCTACATTGCGTTTGACTTCTCCAAACCCTTCCCTTTACCTTCATATGCAATGTTTTACTTTCCGCTGCTACACTCTTAGAATTGCATGTGTAGGTTGATTGCTTGACTTGTGCTAAGTTGCTAAAATTTGCCAAGACTTAAAACTGGAAAAAGGCTAGATTTTTATTTGGTCAAGTAGTCTAATCACCCCCCTCTAGACCTACTTTCGATCCTACAAGTGGTATCAGAGCTTTGGTCTCCATTTGCCTTGATTTCCATAACTTTGGTGATCATAGCCTTGGTTTCACAACCTAGGAGAGTATGGCGTCTAGCGAGGGAAATTACCACCATAGAGGTCCTTACTTTGATGGTACAAATTTTGCTAGTTGGAAGCCTAAGATGAAAATGCATATTCTTGGACATAACCCCGCCGTTTGGGCTATTGTATGTATTGGTTTGCAAGGTGAATTCTTCGAAGATGGAAGAGAACCGAATCGTGAAGCAACCGCGGAAGAATTGAAGATGTTGCAATACAACGCTCAAGCTTACGATATCCCCTTCAACGGATTATGCCCCGAAGAATTCAACAAAATCAGCCGTCTTGAGAATGCAAAGGAAATTTGGGATACTTTGGTTGATATGCACGAAGGTACCGAGTCTGTCAAGGAATCCAAATTGGATGTGCTTCAAAGTCAACTTGACAAGTTCAAAATGAAGGATGGTGAAGGTGTCGCTGAAATGTACTCTAGGCTTGCTCTCATCACAAATGAGATTGCCGGCTTAGGAAGTGAAGAGATGACCGACAGATTCATCATCATTAAGATCCTAAGAGTCTTGGATGGAAAATATGATACCGTGTGCACTTTGATCCAAATGATGCCCAATTACAAAGATCTCAAGCCAACGGAAGTCATTGGTAGAATTGTTGCTCATGAGATGTCACTCAAGGATAAAGAAGAGCTTCACAACAAGTCTAGTGGTGCTTACAAAGCTTCATGTGATGCCCCTACATCATCAAGTGAGAAACAAGTCTTCAATGAAGAATTGAGCCTAATGGTGAAGAACTTCAACAAGTTCTACAAGAGTAGAAGCAAAGAGAGAAGTTCCAAGTCAAGGTCCTACTATGACAAGAGATCTTCTAGTCATGATAGAAATTTCTACAATTGTGGAAGACCCGGACACTACTCCAATGAGTGTACGGCTCCCTACAAAAGAAGAGAAGACTCACCTAAAAGGAGGAGTAAAAGAGAGGAATCACCTCCAAGAGAGAGAAGGAGTAGAGATGATCGTTATGAACGAAGACCCTCTCGCAGAAGCAAGGATTCGGAAAGGAAGGACAAGTCATCAAAGAGCTACACAAGATGAAGACATCAAGCTCATTGTGGTGAATGGGTATCCGGTTCTGACTCCGAACACCACTCCGAGAGAAGTTATCACTCCGACTCCGAACATACTCAAGATGAAGGTGTTGCCGGTCTTGCACTTGTGTCATCCAACTCCTACGACATATTTGACTCACCAAATGAAGGGATTGGAAGATGCTTCATGGCTAAAGGCCCCAAGGTATCACACCCCGAGTATGTTGATTTCAATAGTGATGATGATGATTTGCTAGGTGATGATGATTTACTTGTTAACAACTCTAGTGACGAAAACTATGATGAAATTGCTGTTAATCATGCTAATCAAGATGAAACGAGTGACAATGATAAGAAGGAGATTGAGCGTCTAACTAAAGAATTAAACACTCTTAAGTTAGCTCATGAAACTACCTTAGAGGATCATCGAGAACTTTTAAAGACTCATGTGAAGCTACGCTTTGAAAAGCTCAATCTAGAGCAAGAGCATGGGTTCTTAAAAGCAATCAATGATGATCTTCGTAAGAAAAGTTCTTCTTACATTGCCAAGCGTTTACTCTTGTCTACTTACATGCCACAAGTAAAATCTAGCAACAAGAGCAAGAAAGATTCTTCTTCTAGTAGTAACAATAATCATGTTAAATCCAATATTGTTGCTTCTAGTAGCTCTCTTGATTCCACTAATGATTCTCTTAGCCAAGTTACACTTGAGCAAGAAAATAGCTTATGGAAGGGAATTATAGAGAAAGGTGTTTACAAGAGCCTTGCCAGAAGTAAGCAATTTGAGGAAATTGTACGCAAGCAAGGAAGGCACCGGAAGAATCAAGGTGTTGGTTTTGAACGCAAGTTCAATGCCAATGGAGTTGAGTGGGAAGAAGATCAATACCCCAAGACAAAGTTTGTTCCTCAACAAGAGAAGTATGACCCCACTTCTTTCAAGGGAACACAAGCTCAAGATGATCTTCCACCACAAGACCACAAGCTAAAAGGCAAGGACAAGCTTCAAGAGGAGATTGATTCATTTGAAGAAGCTCCAAAGGCCTTGGTCAAGTGGGTTCCCAAGACTACATCAAGTTCTACTTCATCAAGTATGACTACAACTCCAAGAATTCCCATCAAGATGATGTGGATCCCAAAGAAGAAGAACTAGAGAGTTCTTGAGGGTGACTCCGCCAACATACTTCACTCATATTCATTTTCGCAAGGACAAGTGCAATCAACTTCCATATCTTGCACTAGTTCAAGGAGTCACAAACCCTCTTGTTGATAAGACAAGGGACAAGGTAACCTAATGCTTTCATGGACAACATCATATGTGTATTTCACTCTATGTCTATGGATATCCTTGTGTGTTCCTTGTGGGACTAACCCATGTAGGTATTGAAAGTGCAACTCACTCCAATGGATTGCTCCAAATGATCTACATCAACATTGAGCATCCACATCTTCAACATCTACATGAAGTCATCATCGACGAAACCCAAGGTTAGTTCATCCCTCTTAGGGGGGATATCACATCTAGGGGGAGCTTTACTCTAAGAATTGGGCTAAAGCAACTCCAATGGTGTGAACACAACAGTGCTTTATGTAAAAGTGGTAACCCCACTTATGCTTAAACGATGAGTATGACCTATGATCAAATGTTCTCATTTGACTCCTAAGTCAATATACTCATATATAGATGACCTAGTCATCACTAATTGCTTGATAGATGCTAGAGTGTTTGTGCATGCTTTGACACATATTTCATTTGCTATCTTATTGTGTGAGCATGTTGGATGCATAATTTTTTTTCTCCATTCGAGGAAATCCATTTGTTGTTTTGATTGATTGGTTTTTCTTCTTTCTGCCAAATGGATGGACAAGAATGCCTAAGTACTCCCTCTAGCTATCTATGCTTTTCTCGTCTCAAACTCTATTCATGCTACATCACAAAGTTTGATCAAGTCATATTCGGACCCTCTGAGTGAGGAGCACTCGGAGCCACCGATTCGTCATAGACTTAACTTCCAAAACTTCTTAGTGCATTTCGGTCTGACCGATCCATCCCATTCGGTCACACCGAGTTCATTAAGTTGATCTAAATTTTAATCTCGGTGCAACCAATTTGAACATTTTGGTCACACCGAGTTGCAGCAACCGCTTGCGATTCTGCATCTCGGTGCCACCGAGTTGTTCCACTCGGTCACACCGATAGTGACTGGACATATATTCCCACGGGCTAAAAATTTGGAAATTCCTCCAAACGCTTCGCCCGCGCCTGTCCAGCTTTGCCGACTCGAGGTCTCCGGATCGTCTCCTCATCGCCAGCGTTCTCCTGCCACTGGTTTTCGCCGCCATCAACGGGAATCTTCACCGCCGTTGTTGCCGTAGCGAGTTCATCGCCAAGTTAGGGTATGAACTCGTCCCTTTGTGCTTTCCCCACTCCGATTCCGAGCACAAAGATCAATACCATGAATCTTGCCACGTTTTGAGATTACTCTATCCACTGGAAACTCCGTTAGATTAGATTTGATGCAAAAATTTAGGATTAGGTTTCCGCCGAACTCATCTCGAACCGACCGATATTATGATTTCGGTCTCACCGATTTGGCTCAGGCCATAGCACAAGTATTTTTCGGTCTGACCAAAACATACCAATCGGTGTGACCGAGTTCATTTCTCTGTGAAACCCTAGCATCTCGAAGTCACCGAACTGTGTCTCGGTCTGACCAATTTCACATGTTTAGACTCTAAAGCTGCTTCGGTGTCACCGAGTTTGTAATATCGGTAGCTCCGAAATGCTTTCTGTAGAAAACTAAGACTAAGTTTTTGACTCATTTGTTTTACAAAATGGCTGTATTTTGTGATGCTTATCCACTCTATCTCAACCTATCTATTCACAGGGTCAGCTTTCAGTGTCAGAGATGTCAGACAATAGTGACAGCCAGAACAGATCAGAGGAGCAGGCAAATCTGAGTGAGGACACTAGTCCCTCCAACAGTAGCTATGATGAGGGTAGCAGAAGCACCCCAAGCAACTTGCGTAAGGCTGCAACTAGGCAGAGGAAGAAGAGAACCTCAGATTCTGAAGATGAAGACTTTGTGGTTGATGAGGAGGTCACCTCAAAGAAGAAGGTAGTCAAGAAGGAGTATGCTGCTGCTGCTGCCATCAAGCCTGGCATGAAGAAGAAAGTTCCTGCCAAGAGAGTGCCCATGTCCAAAGCCAGAGCCTCAACTCAGGAAACCATGGAGTTCACTGCTGAACCAAAAGAAGAAGAGGCTGCTAGAGGCAAGAAGAGGAAAGAAAGGGTCAAGAAGACCATGGCCAGAGTGATTGGCAGATCATCAATGATGAGAGATCCAGATGAAGATGATGAAGAAGAAGATGCTGCACCAGCTCAGAAATCTCAGAAATTGATGGGAGATGCTATTAAGTCTGGGGCTGCTCCATCCAAGCCCAAGACAGCTCCCAAGCAATCTTCACAAGCTCAAGCTCCAAAGCCAACAGCATCTAAGAGAAGCACAAGAAATATCTCAGCTGCAGAGAAGAACAAGGCCCCAGTGCCTGAAGCTCAAGAAGATGAGGAGCAGCAAGTGCTCAGGAAGCTAAAACCAAAATTTGCAGACCATGATGACACTCATCCAATAGCACAAAACATGAAGTTGAGAAAAGATGCAGGTCTCAGACTATGGAGGCAGACAAATCCCTATGCTACAAGGAGAAGGACTGCTGTGGATTACAAGTTTCACACCAAGGAGCAGCAAGACTTCTATGAGACAATTCTCCTAGACAAGAAGCCCATAGTCAGTGACATGAGATGGGTCGACTGGAAGTTCATTGATGACAATGAAGATTACTTCCCTGGAGTTCATGAGAGCTTCAGAATGAATGGAGTTGACACTTTTGTTGGTCAGAAATTGACAAAATGGAATGATGAGATGGTGATGCAATTTTATTCCACTGCACATTTTTACCCAGATGGCAAGATAGTCTGGATGACTGAGGGTACTAGGTACCAATCTTCAATTGCTGAGTGGGCCAAGCTGATCAATGCCCCTGAAGAAAGTGAGGATGACACAGATGTCTATGCAAAGCCCAGGAAAGATCATAACTCCATGGCACACATGTACAAGGAAATTCCAGATGCTGCATTGGGGACTCAGAAGTTTGGGTCCATTTACTATCTGTTGTCAGGGCTGCCAACCATCAACACTATACTGAGGCACACCTTGTTGCCCAAATCAGGAGATGACAGGATGATCAGAGGTCACTCAATTAACTTGTTACATATGTTTGATGTGCCACAGAAGTTCAAGGTGATGACCTTGATTGTTGAAAAAATTAAGAGGACTACAGCAGATCAGAAGAGGTCATGTGGATATGCCCCACACATTCAGATGCTCATCAACTCCAAGATGGGCACAAGCACATATCTGCTAGACAGAGAGCACCTTCCCCTGAGGCCAGACTTTGAGGACAATGTAGTTGTCATGGATGCATCACATCCTACATCTGTGGAGGCTCAGGAGAAGAGAGAAAAAGCAAAGGCAGCAAAGACTTCCAAGATTCCAGATGTCTCAGCTGTAAATCTCAAGACCAAGCAGGATCAGCTCAGCTATCTACTTGAGGCCACTATGAGAATTGAGAAAGGACTAGCTACCCTGACTCAAAATCAAGAAAGTCTTGAGAGAATCATTGAAACAAAATTTTATGATCTAGACTTGAAGGTCATAGAGATTCAGACCATAGTTGAGCAACTTCAAGAAGAAGCAGAGGACAGGAGAGGAAGAGCTACCACAGAGGCATTTCTGAGAGTGCCTAGAGCCAACAAGTCTGTAGCTGTGCCAGTCAGTGACACAAGAGCCACCACTTCAGCACCTGCAGCCACAGCCCCAGTTGCCCCTCCAGTTGCAACTCCTCCAGTTCCTCATTCATCATCGGAAGCTTTTGCAGATGCTGTCCTCTCCATGCCATCTTCGCACACCGGAGCTCCCGGAGATCGTGCTTAGAGTGCCGCATAGCACTATGCATTTTCAAGCTTTTTGGTAACTTGTTGCCAAAGGGGGAGAAAGTGTATAGATCATAGGCTTCGAGAGAGTGTGTGTTTTTGTTTTATTTGCCTCTCTTGCTACTTGTTATTTGCTCGTTTGTTTGCTACACTAATTATGCTTGTGTGTGAGATAAGAGTATCTCAAACTCTTATGATCGTGTGGTTGATCATATTATGCCTTAATGTGTGCTTGAACGATGATATCTTATCACTTGTGTATGATCAATCATGTTTGCCTTGGTGATGAGTGCATGCTATTTATATTCTATCATTTTGAGCGCTCCACCAAGATGTATGTGGCATGGAAGAGTAACCCATGATCCTAATCGATTGTGCATTTGCATTCAAAAGCAAATTTTAAATAACGCACAAATTTAGGGGGAGCTCTTGCTTATCACATACTTCTCAAAGCGACGATATATTTCATTCATATTATCATTTGTCGAAGCTTTGATCTATATGTTGTCATCAATTACCAAAAAGGGGGAGATTGAAAGTGCAACTAATCCCTGGGTGGTTTTGGTAATTCATAACAACATATAGCTCATTGAACTAATATCCATTCAAGTTGATTATTTCAGAAAGTTCAATGATTGGCATGGCACATGGACTAAAGATGTGGACCCCTCAAAATGCTAAGGACAAATATTGGCAAAAGCTCAAGACTCTTCATTTCTATTTTAGTGATCCAAGATCACATTGAGTCCATAGGAAAAGCCAATACTATTAAAAGGGGATGAGGTGTTGCTTAATGGTCTACTTGCTCAAAATGCTTAGTGATATGCTCCAAAGCCCTCAACCACTTTCTCAATTCCATATATGTCCTAAACCTAAAGTCAAACTCGGCCCCACCGATTTGATCTATCCGGCGCCACCGAGTTCTTTTGACATAGCCATAGCCAGAAACCCTAATCAGTTCGGTCTCACCGAGATGGGATTGCAAGCTCTCTGTTTCCCTTCGTAACATTTCGGTCTCACTGAAATGAGCGATCGGTCCCACCGAATTCACAATGCAAACTCTCTGTTTCCCTTTCGTAACGTTTCGGTATCACCGAAAGGAGCGATCGGTCCCACCGAGTTTGCATGACCAACTCTCTGTTTGCTCATTGCTGTAATCGGTCACACCGAGATGAGGTTTTGCCCTAACCCTAGCGCATCGGTCCTACTGAGTTGACCATGTTGGTCCCACCGAAAATCCTAACGTTCACATTTTGAATTGAATCGGTCTCACCGAGTTCTTCTATTCGGTCTGACCGAGTTGGGTCAAATGTGTGTAACGGTTAGATTTTGTGTGGAGGCTATATATACCCTTCCACCCCTTCTCTATTCAAGAGAGAGCCATCAGAACGTGCCTACACTTCCACTACTCATTTTCTGAGAGAGAACCACCTACTCATGTGTTGAGACCAAGACATTCCAATCCAACCACAAGAATCTTGATCTCTAGCCTTCCCCAAGTTGCTTTCCACTCAAATCATCTTTCCACCATAGCCAAATCTGTGAAAGAGAGTTGAGTGTTGGGGAGACTATCATTTGAAGCACAAGAGCAAGGAGTTCATCATCAACACACCATTTATTACCTTTTGGAGAGTGGTGTCTCCTAGATTGGTTAGGTGTCACTTGGGAGCCTCCGACAAGATTGTGGAGTTGAACCAAGGAGTTTGTAAGGGCAAGGAGATCGCCTACTTCGTGAAGATCTACCCGAGTGAGGCAAGTCCTTCGTGGGCGATGGCCATGGTGGGATAGACAAGGTTGCTTCTTCGTGGACCCTTCGTGGGTGGAGCCCTCCGTGGACTCGTGCAACCGTTACCCTTCGGCGGTTGAAGTCTCCATCAACGTGGACGTACGATAGCACCACCTATCGGAACCACGCCAAAAATCTTTGTGTCTACATTGCGTTTGCCTTCTCCAAACCCTTCCCTTTACCTTCATATGCAATGTTTTATTTTTCGCTGCCACACTCTTAGAATTGCATGTGTGGGTTGATTGCTTGACTTGTGCTAAGTTGCTAAAATCTGCCAAGACTTAAAATTGGGAAAAGGCTAGATTTTTATTTGGTCAAGTAGTCTAATCACCCCCCCCCCCCTCTAGACCTACTTTTGATCCTACAGCTTTTTAGAAAATCAGTACCAACCGGAGTCCAAAAGCTAGGAAACTTTTTGACGATTTTTTCTGGACCAGAAGGGACCCTAGAAGCTTTGGGAGAATACCTGAAGTGCCACGGGGGAGCGGCCCCCAGGCTTGTGGGCCCCTCGTGGCACCTCTTGACCTAATTCCGGCGCTATAAATTCTCAAATATTCCCAATACATCAGAGAGCCATCTGAAACACTTTTTCCGCTGCCACAAGTTTCTGTACTTATGAGATCCCATATGGAGGCTTTTTCCGCTGCCGGAGAAGGACTCGACCACAGAGGGCTTCTACATCAACCTTGTTGCCCTTTTCATGATGTGTGAGTAGTTTACCACAGACCTACGGGTCCATAGCTAGTAGCTAGATGGCTTCTTCTCTCTCTTTGATCTTCAATACAATGTTCTCCTTGATGTTCTTGGAGTTCTATTCGATGTAATCTTCTTTTGCGGCCAGTTTGTTGGGATCCGATGAATTGTGAATTTATGATCAGATTATCTATGAATATTATTTGAGTCTTCTCTAAAATCTTTTATGCATGATTGTTATAATTTTGTATTTCTCTCTGATTTATCTGTTTGGTTTGGCCAACTAGATTGATTTATCTTGCAATGTGAGAGGTGCTTTGTGATGGGTTCAATCTTGCGGTGCTCTATATCCCAGTGACAGAAAGGGACAAGACACATATTTGTATTGTTGCCATTAAGGATAAAACGATGGGGTTTATTCATATTGATTGAGTTTATTTTATGTACATCATGTCATCTTGCTTAAGGCTTTACTCCGTTCTTTATGAACTTAATACTCTAGATGCATGCTGGATAGCGATCGATGTGTGGAGTAATAGTAGTAGATGCAGGCAGGAGTCGGTCTACTTGTCTCGGACGCGATTCTATATACATGATCATTGCCTTGGATATCGGCATAACTATAAGTTTTTTTTATCAATTGCCCGACAGTAATTTGTTTACCTACCATAAGCTATGTTCAAGAGAGAAGTCTCCAGTGAAAACTATGGCCCCGGGTCTATCTTTATCATATATTAACATCCAAAAATTCCTTGTTGCAATTTATTTACCGTTATTTTCTTTTGTGTTTTTGTTTATCTATCTATCACTACGAGATTTGATCCTTGCAACTAACCGCCAAGGGATTGACAACCCCTTGTTTGCGTTGGATGCAAATATTTGTTATTTTGTGTGTAGGTGTTATTCACGAGGTCTTGCGTGGTACTCCTACTGGATTGGTAACCTTGGTTCTTAACTGAGAGAAATACTTATCTCTACTATACTGCATCATCCTCTCCTCTTCGAGAAAATCCCAACATAGCTCACAAGTAGCAGCCGCCTGTAGGCGGGCGCATCCAGAGGGCGCGTGCAATGCACATAGGCGCGCAAGGGAGCACGATGGGAGTGGCGGGCAGCAGCGGGTGCGGCCGACGTGATGGGGCTCTGTCGCGGGCAGGCAAGGCGGGGCACGCAGCCGGAGTTGCCAGGGCGTGCTCCGGGCGCAGCAGAGCGCAGGGCTCGGGCGCGGCGGCCGCAAGCTCGCGGTGAGCTCAGGCACGCGAACAGACGACGACTATAAGCAATGGGAGAGGGGGAAAAGTGGGGGAATGGAGGAGGAGGGGCGTGAGCACACAATGATGCTCGAGGAGGGCTCGATGAAGCCGAAGGGGGTCGAGGGTGAGCGGATCGACGGCGAGGCAGAGGCGGCGTCCAACGAGGGGGATCGACGCGGGCCGCGTTGTTGAGGCTCCCAGGGATCGATCCGGCGGTGGAGACGATGAAGCAGACGAGGGCAGACCTCCAAGACAACCTCCCATGGCATGGGGAGGCGTCGGTGCACGCGGTTGACGATGATGCGGCAACAGTGGCGTCGGTTGGGTGTGGGGTAGAGAGCAGCGACACGAGGGGAGGGGGAGAAGTGGCCTAGGGTTTGCAGGGGCCCGCGAGCGACGGCTTAACCCCCCAGCGGGCCGGGGGATGGCCGGCACGTCTACACCCTCGGCCATGGTGGCCTAGATGGCTGCTACGCCCATCCCCTGCCTCCTGTAGCGGGAGGTGGAAGGAGAGGTGGCGGTGGGCTGGGCCGGATGCACTGTGGCCACTTATGGCCCAGTGGCATAGTAGTTTTAGGTCCTTTTCCCATTTTCATTTTCTGTCTTTTATTTTCACCTGAGTTTTCTATTTTAAATAGCTACCAAATGATTTTAGTTATAGTCCACACTTTATACATGAATACTCTGTTACATACCAGAGCTGCACAAAAAGTTTCACGCCATATGGAAAGGTTGAAGTATTTATTTATTTTGAAATGGCCAATTTAAAAGTTGCTGGTCCACAAAATAATTGCCAGGGACAATTTGGAGATCCAAGTGGAGTTGATATTATTTTTACCAATACGTGGGAATTTTATGACATATTTTCAACATTTGTTTGTTAGCTTTTAAAGAAATATCATTTTTGACTTTATTTTAAATTTGAATTTGAATTAGAGTTTTGGATTAACTCTTAATTGCAATTTAACTATGATAATCATGATGAAATTGCACATTAATTAGGATAATGACATGACTAATATCTGGGGGTGTCACAACAGCCTCGGTCGAGGTGGTCGGGGACGGGCCGGACGACATCTAGGGAGTCGGATCGGGACCAACGGTGAGGATGGTGAGCAAGGGAGGCAGATGGCGAGGGCTTGGACACAGGAAAGGGTGGAGAGAGGCAGGAGGAGGGGAAAGGGTTTGATGGATTTGATGCAATTTGTGGTGGGGCAGGCCTGTCTGGTCCGACATGGCAGACGCGCCCGGACATCCCCATATCTGCCCTACATTTGAGCTGGATATGAGAGGTGTCGTTCAGCCCCGGTGTTTGAGGCTCGTTTGAGGCGTTTGTCTGGGTCAGGTCTTTTTGATCGATCAGTGACCGAGCCGTCTGCCTGGACGTTTGAGGGGGGTTGGGGTGCCCGGCTGTAAATGCTCTTATCCTGGTATTCTCGATTCACCAGTAACCGATACAAGGTGCAACACTGGGTCACATACTCACATCTAAGACTACAAGTTGGACATTCACGGGTTGAGATTTCGGATAACGTACTCCCAACTAAAGTTGTACTAAAGTTGCCACATGTAATGTGAATCGAAGGGATTATATTAAAAGAATGCAAATGGCTGAAACTATTTTGGTATGTGAAATATATATTCTTGGCATGCTTCACCCTCTCTGAACAATGATTATCATATATATCCCAAGAATAATGACAAGTTCGATTCATGGTCGATTCATTAAAAAAGGTCAAAGAATGTTCATGATTTTTTTTTTGAAACACAATCTGATTTATTAAAAAAGGCCGAAGAGAGCTGTTCGGTTAATTAATGAAAACCTGGGCGTAAACAATTACAATATGCCCACAGAGAAGGCATCCGGCCGAGCTAGCACCCACAAGACCCACACCCACACCGTCAAGGAAAGGACACCGTTGAGGTTGCGTGCAATGTCATCATCATCACCTCTTCCTGAGGAAGCGACTCTGACTTCGTCGGCGGCGACCCGTCAAAAGCCCTCCGAATGAACGGTACACGGGAACCCTGTCGGCCAAGGCCAAACCATCGGCCGCACGCGTCGAGGACGAGACAACTCTGACTTTGCTGACAAGCCCCGCAGGAGAAAAGTAGCACGCCTTGCAATGATAGAGCCCGATCTGCCCATCGCCCGACATCGTTGCTGCAGTGTCGTCCCGCAACGCCGCAACTCCGACTGCAAGTTCAGAAACATGTCGGACGATCGACGACGATGGCGAGCCACGACCCTGCTCATTTTGCAACCATCATCGCCGCCACACAATTCGCAATGCAACATCTGCACCGCCAGCCGGGCACCTGCCGACCACGATGTCGTGCACATCCAGCCTCAAGGAAGAGCAGGAGGGATCACTATCTTCTAGGCGGCACCCCCCAAGAGGAAAAGCGACGTTGGAGCCGTCGCCGCCACCTGATTCTACACCAGGATCTTGGCTTCACCCGAAGAGCTCGATCCTTCCGTGTTGAAACAATAGAAATTACTATTAAAAACCATATGCCGCAACAAAAAGATTGTAGAAAAATATTGGTTGAACATTTCTTAGAAACAACGCCAAAAATATATATTGATGGAACACATAAAGTATAATAAAATGAGAAACAAAAACTAAATGAAATAGAGATAGTGACAAATGAAATGAAATAAGATAGTCCTTGAGAAAAATGCAATTTCACAAGGGTGTTTTTGTAAGGGTTAATGCTACGTAATATATGGCCTTTGGCTTTTTCAACAACAAAAACCTAACACGAAAACAAAAGGAAAAAGGAAAAAAAAACAAAAAATAAGACGCCACCACACACCCCATCCTTTAAAAGGGCCGTGCTATGTTGACAACGAAGCCACTTAGATTTGAGCGAAGCACAGCCCACGTACATGTGTGCGTCATTGGTGAGTTGAAATAATACGATATGATTTTTCCTTTCCTTCGAGGACATGGCTAATGCATAGCCTTATGATGATGCCTCCTAGGTCACATAGGATCAAATGTCAGGAAAAATAGTTTTGGATGGAATAACGGGATTCTCTGCAAGAGGCGGGTGCTTGGCGAAAAAAAGTGTGGTCCGATGCGTAAAGCTGAAAAGGTTGAAGTGGAGAGTAGAGATGCATGTGTAGTGGGAGTCTTTATTTTCTATTCTTTGATGAGGCCCACTAGTGATAGCTTGCATTGTAGAGAAAAAATAAATGTAGATGTCTCAAGCTACTTTTTGTCATGGAGCATCTATATTCATATGCCACCATTATACATTGCCTTTGAGTGAAAAAACTTGTAATCATGCTAAGGAAGGTTGCAGGAATAATGGTCATCTAATATATTAAAATCGCGCACAAACTAGCTGAGGAAGGTTGCAGAAATAAGCTTAGTAAAACTTGGTTTCATGTACAACCGGCATGTGTTAGCTACTTAGTTCGGTGGTGGCCTCGGAGTTTACCAATTTAATAAAACTGCAACAAGTTCCAACTGAAAAAACAAATTCCATCACCTTGACTGCTGTACTAGCAAACCTGACCAGGGCTTTGACACATATGGTTTTGGACATCCGGAGATACTCATTCCACGAAGTTATGGCTGTGCTATAGCCAAGCATCCTCAATGTAGGTGTGTACTTCTGATAACCAGAAAATGCAATATTTTCAACGACATCTTTCTTCAATATGAAGTACTCATCATAGGCCCAGGCACCATTATAGAGGCAATCGAACACAGTTCAGCTCATCTGGAATACGGCGAAAAACGGACTCAAATATCACTTTGGGGACAAATTAGTCTTCCATCAGCATCATATGCCCCCGCAACACTCGATGCCCCTTGATGGATCCCTTAAAATTGAGAACATTCTCATCTACACGTTGCACATCTTCGAGAACGGCATGCATCACCCCCATTCATTCTCATATTCGTCCACATCTGACGAGGATGAATCCATGAACTCGGCGTAGAAGTACTCCGCAACCAAATACATCCTGCTTTACTTCAAAGTAAACAACAAAAACGTCAATAAATTTGGCTATGGATTCGGTCGAACACTTGCCATGCATGGTGTCTGTCGTGGACAACAACCTGCAGAGGCGGAGGGTACCTGCGCGGTTGCATGATCAAGGGTGGAAGGGAGGCGTAGGCAAGTTGGTTAGCACCTGGGTGGTGCAACGAAGGTCCGGCAAGGCCAAGGTGCAGAGTGGGTAGTACAACAACGGCGACGGTCTCGAAGTATGCAGATACACAATAGGGGCGGAGGGACATAGTGAGAAAAGCAGATCCCAAGTGGGATTTTTGTGTGGGCCGAGGGTGTCGGAGTCTGACGTGGTGGCTCTCCGGACGTCCGCAAACCTTCCATGGGTTTGCTTCCGGTTTACGGGAACTCGGACGTGCGGACTGGTACGCGGATGTTTGATGGACGACGTTGGAGGGCACACAAAGTGTCTGGACATCGTGGTTCAGACGTTTACGGGCGGTTTGATGCATGTCGTTGGAGATTCCCTAACATCCTTCCAGATCCGATTCATATGGTGGATGGCGGCGGTGATGTACATAGTAGTCGGGTTGTGAAGTTGGTTGGTGTCTGCTCGTCTCCTTGGTGTTGTGCGGCTCGATCGCCGGGCTCTCTGGTCCAGTGTCGTCAATTTGCTTCTATCATGGGGTTGTCCTTTGTTGGCAGTGGTTGGCTTCTTCCTCGGGGCTCTGGTAGGTGGAGAGGCGTAGGGCTGTGAGCGAAAGCCTTGATTTGATGGGGGTCGAGGGATAACGGCGATGATGCTTCTTGGAGCTGCCGCCGAAGAGTTCCTTCTTTCCACTAGACTCCGGCTTGTTGGTTTTAGGGTTATCGTGGAGGTTGTTGGTGTGGCCGGACTTTTCCCGAGGTCGGCGGGGCTGGTGTGGGTGGGTGACTTTGGAAGAAAGTCTTGGTTCGATGGGGTCAAAGGATACCAGCGACGATGCTTTTTGAAGGCATCTCCGAAGAGCTCGCCCACACATCTTCGGTCCTGCTTGGAATGCGTGTAAGTTTTTACATCTGTATTTATTTTACAAGTGTAAATTACGGGTCAACACTTCATTCCTGCCTGAAATCAAAACGACGGGACGAGCTCGGTATTCTATACGGGCCAGAAACGAATAGAAACGGTAATCCAAACGCGGCCTTCAGGTTTTTTTTGTTGTTGCCTCCTTAAGGGGATACAAGTAGTAGCATCTGTTCAGACTCACAGACAACACACACCACACACACGCACACCACACTCACACACACTACTCGGAGCCTAAACTAGACCTACACCTATATCCAGAGCGCCCGGTACAGGTTTTCTATATCGTCATGGGGCTCACAGGCGCGGAGAGAGGCATTTTATTAGCGAAATATTGTTCCAATGAACAGTACCACAGAACACTGTTCCTACGAACAGTGCCCGGTGAGACCCCCAGAATTCGTCTCCGCTGGGGATCGAACTCGGGCGGGTGGATTGCCCACCGCGGCCTTGAGGTTTGACACCCCAGCTGCTACGTAACTGCTCACGGCGGTGCACTATGATTTGCGGGGCACGAGCACGTGCGTTGTTGTTGGCAACTGTACACTGTCGAAATATCTCCATCGACCCTCCGTTACACATTGTCCTCGATTGCTAGCTGTGCCTGCACGGCACACGTCGTCTTCTCCACGGGCGGGACCATGGCAATGGCAGCTTCACCAATCATGCACCCTATCTTCGTTGACAAGCGACAAGCAAGCACCTATCGTCGCGTTCGGCGGCTCACGCCATTGCTTCTACATCCGCACATGCTCGGAGTGCCCGGCTATCTATGACGTGCGCGTCGCTGCAGTGACACTGACACTGCTGGCTGGGAAATCTGAGAGAAGACGACTAGATAAGGAGGACGAAGGTACTAGCCAGCTCGTAGAGGCAATGTCACTGCAGCGTTTGGCCATCTGGGACCTGCGAGTCGCTGCAATGACACCGACATAGTCCCTGCAGTGACGCGGACACTGCACGAAAAAATCGATAAAGGCAGAGGCCGAGCTAGCCACCCAGCGCAACAGAGAGAATGGCCGGCGACGTCGCGCGCAAGGAGCTCCGGGCGCGCGTGGGGGCGATGCCGTGGGCGGTGCGGCTCCAGCTGCGCGCGCTCGAGGCCGCCGTCGACGCTACGCAGCGCCGGGACGGCACCGTCAACCGCTTCCTCTTCTCGCTGCTCGTGGACCGCCAGGCGCCCGCCAACCCCGCGCGCCCTGACGCCGGGGGTGTCCGCTCCGTGGACGTCACAGTCGACGCGTCCACCGGCGTGCGGGCGCGCGTCTACTTCGCGGCGGGGGAGGCGGGGGCAGAGGCGGACGCGTCGCCGCGGCCGGTGATTGTGTACTTCCACGGCGGCGGCTTCACGGTGTTCTCCGCGGCCACCCGGCCCTACGACGCGCTCTGCCGCACCATGTGCCGCGAGACGGGCGCCGTCGTCGTGTCCGTGACCTACCGCCTCGCGCCCGAGCACCGCTACCCCGCGGCCTACGACGACGGGGAGGCTGCCCTCCGGTACCTCGCCGCCACCGGCCTACCCGCCGAGGTCCCCGTCCGCGTCGACCTCTCCCGCTGCTTCCTCGCCGGCGACAGCGCCGGCGCCAACATCGCGCACCACGTGGCCCAGCGCTGGACGGCGGCACCGGCGACAACGCCTCCAGCCATCCACCTCGCCGGCCTCCTGCTCCTGTCCGCCTACTTCGGCGGAGAGGACCGGACCGAGTCGGAGCAAGCACTGGAGGGCGTGGCCCCGATCGTCAATCTCCGCCGGTCCGACTTCTGGTGGAAGGCGTTCTTGCCGGAGGGCGCCGACCGGAACCACCCGGCCGCGCACGTGACGGGCGAGGTCGGGCCGGAGCCGGAGCTGCCGGAGGCTTTCCCGACGGCGATGGTGGTCGTCGGCGGGCTCGACCCGCTACAGGACTGGGGGAGGCGGTACGCCGGCATGCTGCGCCGGAAGGGCAAGGAGGTGCGCGTGGTGGAGTTCACGGAGGCTGTACACGCCTTCTACTTCTTCCCGGTGCTGCCCGAGACCGGCAAGCTCGTCGCGGAGATCAGGGCGTTCATGGAGAGCGTGGCGCCGAATCAGACCACGTAGAGAAGTAGAGATGATGATTACGACCACTCGTCGACTCGTCGTGGATGTTGTGCATGTGTCGCTGCTAATGTATCTTGTTGGATGTTAGCCTATTTCACTCTCAAAGTCGCTGCGCGCAGCCGCGTCCGTTAAATTATTACTCTGTGGTGTATAAGTTCGAGTTGCCATCTCGATATTTTCTTTGTGCAACATGTGCCATGGTGATGGGGACATGGCAGTGATGGCACCCCCAAAGTTAAATGTTTGAGAATAGTTCATATCTCAATTTGAGATGAGTTCATTTTACAACCTCAAACTACCACCCAAGCCTAAAACACAACTATGAACTATGAGACCGTCAAATTTACAACCCTCAACTTTCAAAACCGAACAAAAAACAACTCTGGAATGGTTTTTGACTGGTTTTGACCAATCAACAGCTTAGTCAGCACCAAGTCATACGCCATGTCACATCTCCTGAATCTGAATTTTGCTTCCACTTTTTTATCCAGTGAGCAAAACTTCTTGAATCTTTCACGGATTGAATCTAAGGGCTGTGTGTATTTTTGAGAATTTTATCAATTTTTTCTGGAAACCTTTTTTTGCAAAAATGGCTTTGAATTTGAATTTTTGCTCTAATTTTTTTCTACTTAGCAAAACTTGTTGAGACTAACCCAGATTGAATATAATGGTTGTGTGGGTTTTGAGAATTATTTCAATTTTTCTGGTAATTTTTTGTTTTGGTCAAAATTTGACCCAAAAATGGCTCCAAATTTGAATTTTCGCTCTAATATTTTTTTTACTTGGCAGAACATATTGAAAGTTTCCCAGATTTAATATCGGGGCATGCTACGCATCGGCCAGAGATCCGCCGCCTCGGCTGCCCGTTAGATTTATCGCTATCGAACGGCCTATCCCGCCTTAATCATTGCAACAAAGGCAATGTTACAGAACCTTTTGCAACTGAGCTAATATTTCAGAAATATTTGCAATAGAGGTTGTGTTGCAGAAAAAAAACATCTTCACTTTTTTGCAACATAGATAATGTTGAACAGGAGGCCTTTTGCAAAAAGGATGGTGTTGCAGATTTCTTTTTCTTTTTTTGCAATAAATGATGATGTCGCAACACCACCATCGTCATTGCCGTCGTCGTTTGCAACTCCGTTGTTGCTCAGTGACTCATTGTTGCCGTCCGGGTCATGGCGCTCGCGGACGCCGGGCAGAGGCGATGCGCGCGACGGAGGCGAAATTTTGGTGATGGACATCGGCCATGGCGGCGGTTGTTTTTGGATCGTACCTAGTTGAGTCGAGGAGGCC
Source organism: Thinopyrum elongatum (assembly GCA_011799875.1). Classification (NCBI taxonomy): domain Eukaryota; kingdom Viridiplantae; phylum Streptophyta; class Magnoliopsida; order Poales; family Poaceae; genus Thinopyrum; species Thinopyrum elongatum. The sequence continues at coordinate 136,554,649 of CM022298.1, forward strand.
ATCACCGACAGAGACCTAGTCATCCTCACCACCGCAGGGGGTCTGCACCTGGTCAACCTGGCAGGCCCGTGATGACAATGCTCATGGATCCAACCGCCACCGCCCTCCCCAATCCTAACCACTGCAGGATCTAGCTCATCGTCTGATTTGCAACAAACGCCTAGTTGTGGTCTTGCATTCTAAAACATGGGTGTAGTTGCAAGAATATACAGTGAGGGGAGGTTGGCTTTCGATCGTCCGATGAAAAAAATCTGATGGACACGGAGGCGGCGGACGCTCACCTAAAATCGATCGGCTGAAGGCAAGCATTTCCCTTTAAAACATGGATTGACTGGATTTTGAGATTTTTTTCATTTTTTCTGAAAACTTTGACCCAAAATGGCTCTTAATTTGAATTTTCCCTCTAATTGTTTTTCAACTTGTCAAAACTTGTTGAAACTTTCCCAGATTGAATACAAGGGTTGTTTGGTTTTTTGAGAATTTTTTGAAAAAAATTCTGGGCACTTTCTTTTTCTGGTAGAATTTTTATGTAGCATTTGGCTAGCAATAGCATTAGGCCATCATGTGCACTTCATATGTTGAAAAGAAGAAAATATGTGAAAATTGTAAGTTACTTTACGTAGGTCTAGCATTACTCGGCTAATGGAGTATAGTTTTTGTAGTCTAGTCATGTGTTCCTCCTTCTCTAGTTCTCATTTTCATATAAATTAGTTTGGATTGCTTACCATGTATTCCACGTAGTTCTCCAGTTCTCTTTCACTTTGTTTCTCTCTCTTTCAATCCTCCGGTTCCATGCTGGCATTGATGAACACGCTTCGTTGCCTCGCCGAAGCAGGTCAGCTTCACAACCCGAAGTTCATGGTTGCTGAGCACGTGCAACATAAATTTTTTCCAGTTTGTTGCCACCATGAGTGGACCTTTCACTTTCCACCTCTCGTCCAAATTCGTGATCTCCTGTTCTCCGGCGACGCCCCCGCCCCCCTCCCCCTTCGACCCGCATTAGTCAACCAGCTTTCTCACCTTCGCGAGCTAGGACGTCTTAGCTTGGTGCCGGTGGCAGCGCCGTTCCTGTTTCCGGCGAGGTCCTAACTCGGCCTTGTCATGATCGACGCTCCTCACGGGCACCCATCACATCACCCTAGTCTTGGACCTCAGTGGAATCAACTGAGACGCGTGAACTTTTCATGTACTTCCTTCGTTTCTTTTTATTTTGCATATAAGATTTGGTCAAAATCAAACTTTGTTAATTTTGACCAAGTTTATAGAAAAAATATCAAGATTCATAATATGAAATCAATATTGTGAGATGCATCATGAAATTAATTTTCATACCATATAGGTTTAGTATTATAGATGTTAATATTTTTTCCTACAAAGTTGATCAAATTTTACAAAGTTTGACTTTGACAAATATTATATGCAGACTAAAAAGAAATGGTTGTGCTAAATCTCAATTGACTGAGACTTGATTATAGCCATCCAATTTGATTAAGGGTATTTGTCGTTTATGTTTGCTCGTATAGCTTGTCTGGGCTGTTTTTAGCGTATCAGATGCTGGGCTAACGCTTGGGTCGTTGTCCAACCATCCTGGGTCTTTTTATATGGGCAGGTTACGGATTGTTGTCTTCTTTTTTATTTCACTTTGTTTTTCACATAGTTTGTCTGCGTAGATGTTTGGATTCTCCTATGTAGATGCTTACTCTCTAAAAAAATATGTAAATGTTTACACCTTAGTCGATATATTTATTTGTACCTTATTTATTTGTTTTATGTAAATAATTTTTATCTTATTTATTTGTTTCTCAAGCCTACTTTTTAATACATTGTTTGCTTACATATTTATTATGTATTGTTTTTGCAATTTACACTAATACTAATTGATAATGTGTGTGCGTGAGTGCGGCGAGTGCCGCTAGGGGATGGCTCGATGATGTCATTTTTTATTTCTTTTTAAATTTTTGTCTTCTTTCCCCCATTGCATGAGGACAATATGCAAAACGATCTCCAGGAAGAAATTTCGATTTTCCAGTTGCATGTCAACCCCTCGACACGTAATTACCGTTCACATGCAAAATGCCCCCGACGATGACCAGTGTCATGTCCACTTGACTCGCAACTGCACTGGCCGCAGCTAGTTGCATGTCCACTCGATTCGCAATCGAGAAATTATGCATATAAAACACTAAAGAAAAAAAGGAGACTCGTGCCATGATTTTCAAATCTTTAGCAACTGCCACAGCGGCAGCCACCCTCGACATGCAAGTATGTTTTTCCGTTATTTATTTATTTATTTTTTGTCCTTTCTTTTGCAACAGGGACAAAAACAACAAAACATGCTAACACAATATTCTTTCCTTTGTGTTTTTTAAATCCTGCATGCTTCCTTTTTTTTCAATCAAATCTTCTATATTCTTTTTGTATTTTTGATCCAAAACTGTGTAAATATAGTTTGTCTTTCGTTTGTAGCCAGTATACTTTTACAATTTTTTATGCCATTTTTTTTCATTTTTACTTCTATTTTTACTTCTATTTCTATTATTATTTTTTATTTTGTTTTTTATTTATTTTCTTGGAATGTTATGTATTTTTCTAAAAAATAAGGGTGTTTAATGCGACTGCAACTAAGGGGTAGGGAGTGAGGGAGGGACAGTTGCATGTCTGCCACTAGGCACGCAACTGCAAGTGTCGCTACTGACTGCAACTGTATGTCTTCAACACAACTGCAACTCGTTGATGTTTTGTCGGAGGGAGGGCACTTGCATGTCTACCACTAGACACCGCAATTGCAAGTGTCGCTCTCGACTGTAACTGCAAGACTTTAACACGAATGCAACTCGGTGATGTTTTGTCAAATGGAGGGAGCAGTTGCATGTCTGCCACTAGTCACACAACTGCAAGTGTCTTACCCGACTACAATGTGGTGGTGTTTTGTCGGTCTAGGGAGGGGAGGGACATTTTCTGCTACTAGGCACACAATTGCAAGTGTCGCCCCGACTGCAACTGCATGTCTTCAACATGACTGCAACTCAATGGTGTTTTATTGGAGGGAGGGAGAAGCAGTTGCATGTCTGCTACTAGGCACGCAACTGCAAGTGTTGCCCTTCACTGCAATTGCATGTCTTCAATGCGACTGCAACTCGGTGATGGTTTGTCGACGAGAGAGGCACTTGCATCTGCTACTGGGCACGTAATTGCAAATCTTATCCCCGAATGCAACTGCATGTGTTCAATGAGGCTGCAACTTAGTGATATTTTGTCATAAGGAGGGGCATTGCATGTCTTCCACTAGGCACATAACTGCAAGTGTCGCCCCCGACTGCAACTTCATATCATCAACACGTCTATAACTCAGTGGTATTTTTCCGAGGGATGGAGGGGAGGGGAGTTGCATGTCAGCCACTAGATTGCAACTGAATTTATTCAATGCATCCGACAATTGGGTGATGTTTTGTCTTGGGGAAGAGGGCAGTTGCATGTGTACCACTAGGCATGCAACTGAAGTCTCGCCTCCCGACTGCAACTCAATGGTATTTTGTCCGAGGGGCGGAGGAGCAGTTGCATGTCTGCCACCAGGCACGCAACTGCAAGTGTTACCCTCAAGTGTATCTGCATGTCTTCAATGTGACTGTAATTCAGTGATGTTTGTCGATGGGAGAGGTAGTTGCATGCCTGCCACTAGGCACGCAATTGCAAATGTCATCCCCAAATGCAATTGCATGTCCTCAACGCGGTTGCAACTCAATGGTCTTTTGTCGTAAGGAGGGGCAGTGCATGTCTTCCACTAGGCACATAACTGCAAGTGTCACCCCCGACTGCAACTGCATATCGTCAACGCAACTACAACTCAATAGAAGACATGCAAGTGCACCCCTGACTGCAATATTGCATGTCTTCAATGTGACTGCAACATGGTATTGTTTCGTCAGGGGGAGGGGCAGTTGCATGTCTGTCACCAACACACAACCGCAAGTGTGGCCCACTATTGCAATTCCATGTCTTCAACGCGACTGCCACCAACACGCGACTGCAAGTTGGTGTTGTTTAGTTGGGAAGGGGCAGTTGCATGTCTGCCACCAACACGCAACTGCAAGTGTTGCCCCCGACTGCAATTGCATGTCTTCAACGGGACTGCAACTTGTTGTTTTGTCGGGGAAAGGTTAGTTGCATGTCTTCTACTAGGCACGCAACTGCAAGTATCACCAACTACTACAACTGCATGTCTTCAAAAGCAACTGCAATTTAATAGTGTTTTGCTCGGGGGGGAGGGGGCAGTTGCATGTATGTGTTGTGAGCAGGAAGATAACAATTGCATGTCTGCCCTTAGACACACAACTGCAAGTGTCTCTCCAGACTGCAACTACAATTCTGTGTTGTTTTGTCAGTGAGGAGGGTGGAAGGCGGCAGTTGCATGTCTGCCAGTAGGCTGCAACTGCAAGTGCCTCCCCTACCGCAATTGCATGTCCACAACTATTTCTATTCTTCTGCTTTTATTTTTATTTTTGCAGGTTTTTTAGGTTTTTCTAAATAGTGGGGGTTTCCCTTTCAAATTATCGAATGTGCCGCCTAGTTGCACGTCGCCCCATGCGGAACCCCATATGTTGTAGTCTGCATGCAATTGCAAGTGACACCACCCGAGCAAAACTAGGGTGTGTGCGAGGCGGGCGGTTGGTTGCTTGGGCAGACCGATATGATGGGTTTATTTTTAACTTTTTTGTTTTCTACTTTCTATTTTTTTGTGTGTTTTGGATTTGTGCTTTTTTTTTCCTTTTCTTATTAGTGATGTCTGGGATTTTTATTTTAAATAACGCCACTCGATTTGCACACCCATGGGCCGCACAGTCGCATGTACTCCGGCAATGCCCATCCATGTGTAACTTAATATATTTTTCTTTTTGTAAGATAGTGCTACTGGTTATGTACGTGCCAGCCGCATGTCAATCGCCCACGCGCAATTGCATGCTCGTCATTTCTGTGTAACCTTTTTTTCTCAAAATATTGTCATCTGGTCGCTCACACATTGATTACATGCAATTGCATGTCTGTCATCCGTGTGTAACTTATTATTTTATTTAAAATACTTCCTCCGTTTTTATTTACTCCGCGTATTAGCTTTGGTCAAAGTCAAAGTTTGTAAACTTTGACAAAGTTTATAAACAAAAATATTAACATATACAATAACAAATCAACACCATTAGATTCATTATCAAATGTACTTCTACATCATATAGATTTGTTATAATAAATATTTATATTCTTTTTTATAAACTTGATGAAACTTTAGGAAGTTTGACTTCAGTCAACTCTAATATGCGAAGTAAATAAAAACGGAGGGAGTATATTTTATTTTCCTGCGGATCACCTAAAACTAGTTTTTTTTTTTTGAGGTAAACCTAAAACTAGTGATATACTCTAAGAAAGAAGTAGATGGTCGCAGTTGTCTGTGACTTCGTGAAGACGTCAGCATCGTACGTCAGCTAGACCCAAAAAGAAATGTAAGGGGTACTTTAGTCAACTGAGACTTCGTTATGTCTCAGTCGATGCTATATTCCTTTGATCTTGCATAGAGATTCATATAATTTTTTCTTTTTCTTTTTCCTTTTTTCTTCTAACATACTCCCTTCATTTCAAAATATAGTGCGTCCGCGCTTCCCGAGGTCCAACTTTGACTATAAATTTAAACAACGGGACCGACTGCGGCGGGAGAAAAAAATTATATAATTGAAAACTTCTTTTGAATACGAATTCACTGGTATAACTTTTGCTCTCGCCGCAGTCGGTCTTGTTGGTTAAATTTATGGTCAAAGTTGAAGCACGGAGGGAGTATTACTCCCTCTGTCCCATAATATAAAAGCGTGTTTGACACTAGTCAGTGTTAAAAACGCTCTTATATTATGAGAGGGAGGGAGTATTGTGAGTGAGACTTGATTAAGTCTCAGTGGCTACACTCTACCTTATAAAAAAGATTTGTTGCATGCACCGCGATCAACTCAAACTCGCTTGTGGAGAAGCACCTACAAACAATACCGAAACTGATATTTCCCTCGCATCCGACACGATGGAGCTCTCGCCGGCGAGGCTGCATACGAGCTGAGTCGACTACACAGCCGATCGATTGTCAGACGTGTCGGTTTCCATGAAGTTCTTAACGTCCTTGACCAGCTTCCCGGCGTCGGGGAGCTTCGGGAACATGTAGAAGCCATGGATAGCGTCCGCTAACTCCAGCACCTGCACCGCCTTCCCCTTCCGCCGCAGCATGGCGGCGTACCGCCCCTGCCAGTCCTGCAGCGGGTCGAACCCGCCGATCACCACCATCGCCGGCGGGAACGCCTCCGGCAGCTCGGGCTCCGGGCCCGCCTCGCCAGTCACGTGCGCCGCCGGGTGGTTCCGATCGGCCCCCTCCGGCAGGAACGCCTTCCAGGACCAATCCGAGCGGCGCATGTTCACCACCGGCCCCACGCCCTCCAGCATCAGCTCTGCTTCCGTGCGCTCCTCGCCGCCGAAGTACGGCTGCAGCAGGATGATACCGGCGAGGCGGACAGTGTTATCAGAAGCAGCGGCGGCCGAGGAGGTCCATCGGTGGGCCACGTGGTGGGCGATGTTGCCGCCGGCGCTGTCCCCGAAGAGGAAGCATCGGGAGAGGTCGACTGGGACGCCGATGTCGGCAGGGAGGCTGGTGGTGCCAAGGTAGCTGAGCACGTCCGCGCAGTCATCGTAGGCCGCGGGGTAACGGTGCTCGGGCGCGCGGCGATAGTTGACGGAGACGACCACGGCGCCCAGCTCGCTGCAGAAGCGGCGGCACATGGCGTCCAGGGGCGCGGACGCCGCGGAGAGCAGCACGAAGCCGCCGCCGTGGAAGTACACGAGGACAGGGAGCGGCGTGGCCTCAGCGTTATCCGCGGACGGGGAGAAGACGCGCGCCCAGAGGTTCCTTGCGGGGTCGACGACGATGTCGACGGAGCGGACGCCGAGCGCGTCCGGGCGCGGCCTCGCCGAGGTCTTCCGGTCGGCGAGCGAGAAGAGGGAGCGGTTCACGGTGCCGTCGCGGCGCTGCGAGAGGTCGCAGAAGGCCCCGAGCGCGAGCACCTGGAGCCGCACCGTCCACGGCGGCACCGGAGGCGCCGGCCGCGCGCTCTTGGCTCCCGCCATCAATTTCTTGGCTCTGATACTTGGTCGCCTCCGTCGCGCTGCCCTTTCTCCGTTGTGTACACGGGAGAATAACGCAAATGCTGAAACAATGGGAGAAGATTTTGGCACCTACTATTATACATCCACGATGAGCGATCGCATTCCGATCGCGACGCGGACAATGTATGTCGCCGACGATGGTTTGAAGATGATCATCGTGTGAAGCAGAGCGTTTGCAGTGACGTGTCGCTGGGGGCAACTGCGTACTCCACACTCCACCCGCCTCATTTCGGCGGAAAAAGTCCAAAATAAACCCTGAACTCGTAGACGAAAACTAAATCGAACCCTGAACTTCCAATCTCTGAAATCAGCACACCAAACTCTCCGATCCCGGTCTATTTTGAACCTCGAGAGTGTTTCGCTCGTATTCGCTTACGTGGCAAATCAAATCGGGCCAGCCCATTAAAGCAGTCACTCGCGCGCTCGCTATAGTCTTGTCTTTATTGAATTTTTTGTTTTGTTTCTTTGTACACATCTCTAATTTTTCTCAGTACACAAAGTACATTTTAAGACGCACATGAAACTTTATGGTGCACTTTCGACATTTTTCAAATACATTATGTAAAAATTCTCTAAATACATGTTTTCAACATTTTTTGAAGAGTGTTCACTTTTTTAAAATTTATTCTGTTTTCAAAATGTTATTAAAGTTTTAAAACTTAATCAGCATTTTTCTCACACATTTTTTCAGGTTTCAAAACTTACTCCCATTTAAAAAAATCAAAAAGTGTTCGGACTTTAATTCTTTTCCAGGTTTCAGAACATGTTCATTTAAAAAAAATGTGAACAATTTTGAAATACCGATAATACTTTTTAACACAAATAATTTACAAAATTCCATTTTTTTTATTTGACACCGTAACATTTTACCAAATACGCTTATTACATTTTCTTAATGACAATAAAGCTTTTATAAAATTATACAAACATTTTCATACATTGTTTAACTTAAAAAACAGGTTTGAAAATTTGTTCCAATGTTTAAAAAAATATGTTTCAAACAGTGTTCACTATTTCAAAATTGATTATCTTTAAAAATATATTTTTTAATTATCCAGAATTTTCAAAAGGTGACCCCACTTAGAAAAAGGATATTGCAAAAATTGTTCAGAACATTTTCAATATTTGTGTGCCCTTCAGAAAATGATTCAAATCTCGGCGCTGCTCTATGTGGTTTAATTCTTCGGGTCAGCAGCGGTAGGTCACAAGTTCGAGTCCTTGTTTCTCTCTGTTCTTGTGTTTTTACTTTGGGTGTTTTATGAAAAAAAAAAAAAACCGTCTCGCGTCTGTTCGCCAGGCCCAATCGCGACCACACCCTTCAGTATTTTTACTTCGCGTTTTACGAAAAAAATTCCCTCAAAAAACTAAAAAATACCGGTTTCCTGTCTATTGGGCAAAATTATGTTTCAAAACATGGTCACCTTTTCAAAATTGATTCTGTTTTCAAAAAGTTGTTCGTTTATTAAAAAGTATTCAGAATTTTCAAACAGCATCCGCACTTTAATTATTTCGGAGATTTCACAAATTGTTTACGTTTTCTATATGTGTTTCCCCTTAAAAAAGTTTCATCTCGACTTTGCGGTGTGTGCTAAAAGATTTCGGGCTTCTGATTAAAGCATTAACAACTATTTGTTCTACTGGCTTGCTCGATGAGATCAACAACATTAGGTCGCAAGTTCGAGTCTGGATTCTCTATTTTCTTTGTATTTTTATTATGTCGCACCTTATGAAAGAGGAAAAATATACTCACTTCCCGCGTGGTTGACCGGCCCAGTCGCGTCCGCAACCAAGCAGTTGTCTATTTTTCTGTATTTTTACTACACATATTATGAAAAAGAAAAAAAAGACTAAAAAAGAACGAAAAAGGAAAAAAAATCACGCTTGGAGCTTGTTGGGCCGGCCCAGTCACGTCCGCAGTCAACAGTGCCGGGATTCAACCAATCCTTTTTCGAAACGCTCTCGAGGTTTGAATTAGACCGGGATCAGAAAGTTTGGTGTGCTATTTCAGGGATTGAGAATTCAAGGTACAGTTTAGCTTTCGTCTACAAGTTCAGAGTTTGTTTTGGACCTTTTCCCATTTCGGCTCCCCAATATGAATGATCAAAACGGGCGCGTCCAGCCGGCGTCGTCGCTGACACGCCACCGGTGGAAGTCGACCGCGTGGAGAACCAGGGTGATTAACAACCACTAGTCCCGAACCGGACATGCGTTGCACGTTGCACACGGCTTTCTCCCGAAAATGCTCTAGTTACGAACAGACGTGTCGCCTCCTAATTCATCCCCCAAATTAGGTGATGCCCCTCTGAGAAATTGCCCGTACATGTAGGATTAGGCAACTCTCATGCGACTTCAAATGGTCTGGCCGGGTTTAGTTGGGGTAAACGGACAGAACAAGCGGCCCAACACGTGGGAGTAAATGGACCAATGCCCGTTTTCGGCCTGCTTTCAACCAATTCTCGTCCCAACTTTGGGCCACGTTTGCGGCCAAGCGGATGCGCGCATGCCCTTGTCCTACCCTGGCCCGCCCGTTGGTGGCACAGACGCCCATTTTCTCTTCCCCTGCCGTCCCTTCGCTCTCCGCCCCCCGCCATCGCCGCCGCCACCCCCGTTCCCGACGGCATCGCCTTCCACCAAGGCCGTCCGAACCACGACCACGCCATGCCATAGCCGTCCCACACCTGCATTTCGGAAAGCTTTTTGCCAGTGTTCGTGGTCCCTTGTTGCCGGTGGGAGAGAAGCTACGGCCGCCGACGTCGCCCTTCGACCCCAGCAACTTCTGGCAGGCGCTGCATTGTCGCAGGGCGCGCACTACCACCACCGACCGCAACCTTGCTTTGCTACCTGTGAGGGGAGCTGGACATGCACTTTCCAGCCGCGCCTCAAACATGACCGCAAGGTGTTCGGCGCTTTGCTCACAAGGTATAATGGATAGCAGGGATGATTATTTCTTTCACAACTTCATTTGCTCATCAGACGATTCGTCTTCGGATAATGAAGAGCTTGTGGTGCCTGCATTGATCGTCCATGACCACATTAGTAGGAAGCGGTCGCGGTTCAGGGGATCAATCCCCGGCCATGCTCCGGCCTTGAACCGCAATAGGAAGAAAGGCCACACCTTCTCTATGCCGATTACTTTGAGAATGCCGCACTCTTCAAACCACATCAATTTCGTCGCCGATTTCGAATGAGAAGACATGTGTTCAATCGTATTCGGGAGGGATTTGTAGGATATGACCCATACTTTGAGTGCAAAGAGGACGCCCTTGGCAAGCTTGGGTTCTCTTCTTACAAGAAATGCACTAAGGCTATCTGTATGCTTGCATATGGAATTCCTGGTGATCTTGTGGATGAGTACGTGCGTATGAGTGAGTCCACATGTCTTCTCTCAATGTATAGTTTCTGCAATGGTGGCAGTGTTGGGCACTGAGTATCTGAGAGAGCCAACTGCCACTGATACAGAGAGGTTGTTGGCGATCAATGCCGATAGGGGGCTTTCCGGGCATGCTTGGTAGTATAGATTATATGCATTGGAAGTGGAAGAACTGTCCATTTGTTTGGCACAGGGGCAGTACAAGGGGTATGTGAAAGGTCCCACTGTCATACTTGAAGCGGTGGCTCCACAAGACCTGTGGATATGGCATTCTTTCTTCGGCATGGCGTGTTCTCATAATGATATCAACATGCTTCAGTGTTCTCCAGTGTTTGCAAGGCTTGCAAAAGGCCACTCCCCAGAGATCAATGGCCACCATTACAACAAGGGATATTACCTAGCTGATGGTATCTATCCTCAGTAGTCAACTCTTATGAAGACCATACCCAATCCGCAAGGAGGGAAGAGACAGAAGTTTGCCCAAATGCAGGAGAGTGCTAGGAAGGATGTGGAGCGTTCTTTTGGTGTGCTTCAATCTCGATGGGGTATCGTTCGAAACCCTGTATTGACATGGAGCATTCAGAAGCTTTGGGAGGTGATGACTGCTTTTGTGATCATGCACACCATGATCGTGGAGGATGGTGATAGCATCTACGACCAAGGGTTTGATTTCTAGGTTGAAAATGTTGAGCCTGAGCAGCTACCTCCTACAACCTTTCAACAGTTTGTCCAATTTCATCGTGAAATGTGTGATTGGCATACTCATGTGCAGCTCCAGGATGACTTGGTTGAGCACATGTGGACTCACATTATCAATCAGTAGATCTATCAGTTTGATCTCTTTTCATGCAAATAAATTTCGATTGGGTTATAAGACTATTTGATATTGTTTTTATTTTGATTGGGTTGTAAAGACTATTTTAGATGTGGAACTATTTGCTATGCTTGATTTTAGTATAAATAGTCTTCGGCGGACGAGATGCGGCCGAAACGCGGCCGCGCATTGGGGGCACGGCCATCACATCCACATATCCGGGCTGACACGGCCCCATTGCCACCCCTGAACGGATGAAATCCGGACAAAACGGATGTCCGTTTGGGGTCATGCGTTGGAGTTGCCCTTACTCTGCTTTCTCTTATTGTTCTTGTCACTACTAATCTATCATGTGGCTGCACAGAGAAGACTTTCCGTTCAGCGGCCACTGGATCTGACGCAATCGAGCGACTGAACGTCTTCCTCTACTTTTTTTTAAACATAGTACAGGCGCAGACGTTCATATATACGCACACCCTATCTCTATGAGTATCTCTGAGAGACTGAGCCGGCATATCATCTTAAGATTGACGAAGTCATCAAAGACGTCCCGTAGTCAAATAAATCTAGGAATAAATGCGAGCACCAGGACTTGAACACTGTTGGGCTAGAGATACCACTGTCCACCTAACCATCTAACCATAGGTCTTCCTCTACTCTGCAACAGAGGTCTTGTTGCAGAAACATTTCCAACAGAGGTTGTGTTGCGGGATTTTTTTGCAACCTAGGTCGTGTTGTAGAATTTTTTCTTGTCTTCACTTTTTTTTTGCAATAACGGTGATGTTGTGGAAGAACTTTTGCAGCACAGGTAATGATGCAGAAAATTTTGCAACTGAAAATAATGTAAAAAATGCCGCCATCGTTTGACCGCGTCGAGCACGTCGCCGCCTACCTCAACAGAGCAATAGCACAGCCATTCCCACTGTTGCAGAAGCACGCCGTTGCTACCGTTGTTCCAGAAGCACGTCGAGGAGCATAACCATCACAGCCGGAGAGCACCACCACTGCCGCCAACGACCAGCATCACCTCCGCCTACCACCACCGCCGTCCTACCACCACCATCCGTACCTGAATGAGTCGAGGTCGTCCACTGCTAGCTGGCAGAGATCTGGTCGTCATCGCCACCGCGGGGGTCTACCCCGGTCATCCGGTAGGCCTGCACCGCCGTCCTCCCTATGCCTAGCTGCTGCGGGATCTAGCCCCTGATCGGTTTGCAACAAGGGGCTAATTAGAGAGTTTGGCTCCCGACCGCCCGATGAAGAGTCCATCCGACGGACACGGGGGCGGAGGACACTTAACAGGGATCGTTCGGTTGAAGGAAATCATTTCCCTTTCAAGAAGGGTTGTCTAATCATTAGTCGGCTGATTTTCATAAGTCAACTTTTCTGTCCGAGGAGGGGATGACAGTTTGTTGATTTGTTTTTTAGGGTGGCCTGTTGCAAAAATCGACTGATTTCAACGCCGGTCTCGGTCAAATTCGGCTTGTTGGACCGCTCCCCCCATCCACCTGCTTGGTTTTTCCCCACACACTCTTGGCTAAGAGTATCTACAGCCGGACGTCTCAAACCATCCCTTATATGCCCGCGGACGCGCCGGTCAGTGACCGGACAGGAGAGAGAAGGAAAATGGTGACCCAACCGGACTCCTCATATCATCCCTATATGCCCGGGCTGTCCGCGAACCCTCGTATCCTTCTCAAATATGGGGAGGATATGAGGGCTTGCGGACGCGGACGCGCCCGGGCATTCCGCCACATAGGACGCGACCCCACCCCGAACCATCATTTCTCTTTCATTATCCATTCTTTTATTTCTCTCTCTTTATCTTCACCAATCACGTACAAATTACCGAACATATGAGAAGAAAAATAAGAAGTGTGACTACGCGGACGGATAAATAGGGGCTCAAAATGAACACGCCCGGTCACTGACCGGGCGCGTCCGCGGACGTTTGAGGGATGAAATTTGCTCATCGTGACTGAAGATGGTCTAACAGGCCGGGTTGTCCTGGGCAAATTCTGCCCACCTATTTTATATAAAAACAAATGGGGAGCTCTTATATGGCGCCTTTAGCAGTGCTTTTCCTTCCTGGTGCCCAGGCGGTAACACACCTTTGCCTGGCCAAACAGAAAAGCGACGGGGACATCCCGCTCGATCGCTTCCTTCGGTAGACCCCTGTTCAGCGTCGTTGAAAGTTGAAACGAACCGACGCTCACGCGTCGTTGCTTTTGGGCCGACCCTTTCGAAAAAGCGTTTTCCCCGCTTTGTATTACAACTCAACCACCACTGATACAACTAATGATATATACTGGGGCGGAAATAACACAGTCACGTAAAAAAAAACGAAAGAGAAAATACAAAAGGAACAAATATCGACAACGGCGGATCAACAAAAACGAAGAAGCCTCACGACTGCTGCGCCCACCGGAGATCTCCCACCAAGCTCCTAGACTCCGAAGCGCTGATACCAATCAACACCTCCAAGCAGGAACGCGACAATGACAACGCTGCTGCCAAGGGTTTCCCCCGGTACGCGGTGAGGAGAAAGGAAGGGTAGCCCCCGACGCCCTACAGGAAGGTCCGGCGGCACCCTCAGGCGCCCCACGTCGGTGTCGGCCCAGCCGACAGGGATTTCTCCCGACCCCAATCTTCACCTCGGGCGCTCCGGAGCTCGCCACCATACTGTCCACCACCCTGGCCAACACGGTCTTGAAGCTTCCCACGCCGTCTCATCACGACACCGTGAAGAGGGGCTTGCACAACGAAGAAGAGGAGCCGGGACTAGGGCAGCAACACCGTCGGCACGCGGGAGGGCCCAACCTTCACCGTCAATGACGGTAACTGACCGGACGCAACAACAAGAGCATACTAGGCCCGGCCAGGCCCTGAGATGCCCGTAAAGCTCCCGCCGTCGCGCTGCAGAAGGCACGTCATCGGCGCTGCCGCGCCCTGTCCGAGCTGCTCCTTGTCCTCACCGTGCAATAGGCGTCGAAGCCGTGCCGGAGTCGGCCCGCTAGGACCCAGATGGGGCCCTAAGGGCCCAGATCTGGGCCCGCGCCACCAATCCGTCCCACCACCAAGGAAACAGCGTCGCCGCCTCGCCCGCCGCCGCCAAGCCGAGCCTCACCGCCGCCGTCCCCTGCCCTGCGAAGGAGAGCCGTGCGCGGGTACAGAAGCTCCCGTCGCCGCCGACACCACCCATGCCAGATCCGGGGGCACCCGCCGGCGGGGGCGGGGGGGGGGGGGGGGATTGGGAGGGGGAGGGGGCCGAAGGGAGGGAGGTCACGCGCCGTGAGACGGCGCTAGGACAGGGTCCGGAGGGAGGAGGAGAGGAGGGGGAGCGTGTTTTGGGCCGACCCATAACCATGACTCACTAAGCTCGCTCACTCCCGATTTGCTTGACTCGCTCGCTCACTCGGGGAAGTTTGGTCAATCGGTTGACCGGCTGGCTGTTGACTCTTAGAAATAAAATCTGAAAAAAATAAAATTGGAAAAGTTTATAGTTAAAAAAAAATGTGTTTTCCAAAAATGTTCGTGGGTTTGAATTTTTTTGGTGAATCTGAAAAATGTTCATGGGTTTGAATGAAGTTCATGGATTCAAAAAAGTTCATCGATTTGAAAAAAATATTAGCTTTAAAAAATGCGAGTTCGAAATAAAGGTTTCAGATTTGAAAAGGTTCACAGATTTGAATAAAGTTCACAGATTCGTAAAAAGTTCATGATTTTTTAAAAAAATCACAGGTTTTGTAAAAGTCCGTAAATTTGATTTTTTTTTTGTGAATTGGAAAACATTCACGTGTTTGAAAAATTTCAGGGACTCTAAAAAAAGCTCACTATTTCGAAAAAAACATGGCTTTTGAAAAAAGGTTTACAAATTTGAAAGAATACCTGAATTTGATACATGTACATGAATTTGATAAAAGCTCATGAATTTCGAAAAAGTTGATGCATTCAAACAAAAGTAAAAAGTAAAAAGAAGAAGAACCAAATAAAACCAAACAAAACCGATCCAAAAATAAATTAAAAGAAAGACTGGTAGCAAGCCTCTAGAAGCTTCGCAATACGGGTTGGAAGCTTTTAGAAGCTTTCCAAAACCGGCTGGTGTAAAAAGCCGTTCGTGGAAAGAAAGACGAACAACATTACATGGGCCGACCCATTGCACTGGTAGGGGTGTGCGCCAATTGCAATTAAGCCTAAAAGTGGTGCAGAGAGCGCGAAATAGGGGTTGTGATTGCTTCCCTCTGTCGCTGGATGAACTGTCAATCGTTTGAGCAGTTGACCGTTGACGGTGTGACTCTCGTAAATATTGGATCGGGAAAATTGTTTAAAAAACATGAAATATGAGGGAAAACTTGGATTTGGAAAAAAAATCATAGATCTGCAAAACAAAATCACAAAATATGGAAAAGTTCAAAAACATTTAAAAAACAATGAATCTAAAACACATATGTTTTCAAAAGTTCATAAATTTTAAAATAAAGTTAGGAATTTGGGAAAAATTCTGGAATTTTGAAAACATGTGTGTATTTTAAAACAATCTTGCATTTGAAAAAATTCACGAATTTGAAAAAGTTCACGGGTTTTGAAAAAATGTTCGGAAGTTTGAAAAAGTCCGCCAACTCGAAACATGGTTGCAAATTCTTAAAATTTCCAAGAGTTCAAAAAATCTTCATGAATGAAAAAAAAGTTTCTGGGTTTGAATAAAGTTCATGAATTAGCACAAAGTTCATGGATTTGAATTTTTTAAATAATTTGAAAACGTTTTTGAATTTGAAAAACTTCATGCATTCAGAAAAAAATGTAAATTTGGAAAAGTTTTCTTATTTGAAAAAGGTCACACATTGGAAAAATTTAGTAAAATAAAGATAAGAGAAGACGCCAAACAGAAAACTAGGAAAACCCAATCAAAAGCTTCTAAAAGCTCCTAAAACTACGTGGAAGCTTCTAGAAGCCTCATAGAACCGTTTGGGAGACATCAGAAAAACAAAGACGTGACCCTCTACCTGGGTCACCCGATTACGTACGACTAGTGTACGTTGGTTTGCAAAATGATCTAAAACCAGCACCTGAAGCGCCAAATAGCATTTGGGCAGCAGATGGTTGATCAACAAAGTCAGGGAGACAAAGGAAACGCCCAAAAGGACCTTGAGGAAGTTATGCAAGCATCTATGCGTGATGAAACAGAAATGATGAAAAAGAATTGAGCTTGTTGAATATTTATTGGAACTAGAAGAAATTCACTGGCTCGAAAGTCCCACATCAATTGGTTGAAGAACGGAGACAGAAATACCTAATTCTTTCACGAGTTTGCGTCAGAGAGTAGAAAAAGAAATATAATCACTCATTTAAAAAATAATCAGCGCACTTGGCTTGAAGGTACTGATGTGCACCCAATGATTGTTGATTATTTCTTTCGCAAAAAAAATGATTGTTGATTATTTCATTAACCTGTTTTTTTTTCAAAAAAATAACCTGATTTCGTCGGAAGTTCATGAAACAGACCCATACCCGCTAGCTAAGAAGCACACGCATGTCACCACTGAGATGAATGATATGTTATTATGTCCTTGCACAACAAGGATGTGAAAAAAGGTCGTTCATAGTATTATGGATCTCAAAGGGCCAGGCCAGATGGACTACATGCTATATCTATAAGAAATATTGGCATATTTTGGGAGAAGAAATTATGCAGGAAGTATTGTACGCTCTTAACATGAGGGTGATTTAGGAGGAGTGGAATAATATTACGGTTGTTTTGATCTTGAAAACTTGTAATCCTGAGGTGGTTACACAATTTAGGCCAATAAGTCTTTGCAATGTTATTTATAAGATTATATCCAAGATATTGTGTCCCGCAAGAAGTCAATTCTTCCAGAAATGATTTCTCCAACTCAAAGTGTCCTTGTCCCTGGCAGATTGATCACTGATAACGTTCTGGTGGCACACGAAAATCATAAATAAAAAGGATGGATTATATGGTCTCTCTGCGGTTAAGTTGGATATGCATAAGGCGTATGACTGAATTGAGTGGGTGTTCTTGAAGAATATGATGGCCAAGTTGGGATTAACTTGGTTATGCATTGTGTTAGCATGGTCAGAAACATAGTAAGATATAACTCTGAGGAGACGGATAGTTTTACACTCATGAGGTGACGAGGAGCATTCCTCTAGGGGGTCCTCTATCACCATATTTATTCATGTTATGTGTTGAGGCCTTATCAAGTGTGATGTCACATGAAAAATAGTGTGATGTCACATGAAAAATAGTTGATGAGATTAAGATGTGTAGAACTGGACCATCAGTTTGAGATCTTTTATTTGCCGATGATTCCTTGTTTCTCATGACAACAAATATGTTAAATGCAACTTTCTTGCAGTAGGTTCTTGATTCTTATTGTGCAAACTCGGGACAATTGGTGAGTAGAGGTAAATCAAGTATCTTCTTTAGCCCAAACACAAATGTTG
The DNA here is from genome assembly GCA_011799875.1 of Thinopyrum elongatum. Classification (NCBI taxonomy): domain Eukaryota; kingdom Viridiplantae; phylum Streptophyta; class Magnoliopsida; order Poales; family Poaceae; genus Thinopyrum; species Thinopyrum elongatum. The sequence continues at coordinate 136,572,483 of CM022298.1, forward strand.
CACTAAAGACCGAGATCTGGAACAAACTACATATTGATAATGAGGCTTTATCAGATAAGTACCTGGGTTTGCCTGCAATGGTGGGGGCGGTGACTGTTATAAACACTTTCTGTAAAGAATTAGGGAAAGGATTACTGGTTGGAAGGAAAACACCTATCTCTAAGTGGAAAGGAAATCATAATTAAGGCTATGGCCAATGCATTACGGTTTAAGCAATGTCAGTGTTTAAAATTACTAAGGGGCCCTGCAAGGACATAATGAATACTATTGCGTGTTTCTTGTGGGGTGATGATGGAGATGAGAAGGAAATGCATTGGTACGCATGGTGGAAACTCTATGTGCCGAAAAAATGGGGGCACGGGATTTCGTGAGTTACACTCTTTTGACCTTGCAATGCTTGCCAAACAGGCGTGGATACCTGTTAATTGACGTAATTCTCTGCGCGCTAGAGTCATGAAAGCAAAGTACTATCCAAACAGTGATGTTCTAGATGATGGACCTAAAGCAGGTTCATCCTTCACCTAACAGAGTATTTGCTCCGGGATCCAAACTTTCAAAAGAGAGTGTATTTGCAGAATTTGTGATGGCGAGAAGGTAACGTTTGGATGGATCAATTGATCCCTTCTAGCCCAAACCAAACACTTATCATACGATGAGGCCATATCATTCTCTCCGAAGTTAGTGAATTAATTGATCCTACAACCGGACAATGGGATGAAACCCTCACCTCCTTGTTTTTGTTCAGTTGATGTTGGCATATTTTGGCGTATCCCCGTGAACCATATGGGGTTTTAAGATTTCATATCTTGGCACTTCACAAGATCTGGCATCTTCTCTGTCCGCACTGCTTACCATGTGGATTGGCAACACTAGTTTGGACAAGGAATCTCCAATTATCTTACTTTGGGACCGTCGGTGACCAACCTAGTTTGGAGCTCCCTATGGAAGTTATCACTCCCGCGCAAGGTACAAATCTTTTGCTAGAGAGCTATTCATGCAATTATTCCTCTGAAATCTATCCTTGCAAACCGCCATGTTGGAATAAATGGCCAATGCCCATTTTGTAAACAAGGGGATGACGACATCATGCATCTATTGTTTAGGTGCCATAGAGCCAATGCCCTATGGAACACACTAGGGGCTGTCAAATATGATCATGGAGGCTACAAGCATTCCTCGCTCAGGTTCTTGTGTTCTGGTGTATCTCCTACCTAAGCAGCCGCTACCTTGTCTACCATCCATCAATATACAAATGGCTATCGTTGTGGGAGCCTAGTACTTGCGGTGGTTGCGATGTCAAACTGCCCATGAAGAGAGCATCCCACCGCCTAGATGCTGACCTTTGTCAATTCTTGATATTGCAGCACATATCATCATCTCGATCACTCTATTCCGGCCAATCAAACTCAAGCTAGATGGTGCAAACCTGATATTGGTTCTATAAAGCTGAATGTGGATGTTGCATACCACTCGGAGTAAGGATCAAGCACGACAACAACATTATTGCGGGATAATCAAGGTAAATTTATCTCATGTAAGTGCATATATACTACCATGTAGCAGCTAATGTAACATCTATGGAGTCTCTTTTTTTTGAGAAATTTATGCATGTTCCTTAAAAACAAACGAGACCAAATGTGGCATACACGCAGAAAATACAAGAGAACCCGCGAGAGTACATGCATCCCAGTACAACTGCAAAAAATTTCCCACTAACTGGAGAAAATACAATCACGTTCTTGAGCAACTTCTCTGCAAACCAACCAATGCCCATTGGCGGCCACCGCTGCCGTCGAAACAGCCGCGGGAAAGGAGACAGGGGCCTCCGCAATCCTAGAAACTGAAAACACACCAACGCCACAGTTGGCTTTGTGAGTATGAAGATGTTGGGGAACGTAGTAATTTCAAAAAATTTCCTACGCACACGCAAGATCATGGTGATGCATAGCAACGAGAGGGGAGAGTGTGTCCACGTACCCTCGTAGACCGAAAGCTGAACCGTTATGACAACGCGGTTGATGTAGTCGTACGTCTTCACGATCCGACCGATCCAAGTACCGAATGCACGGCACCTCCGAGTTCAGCACACGTTCAGCTCGATGACGTCCCACGAACTCCGATCCAGCAGAGCTTCGAGGGAGAGTTCCGTCAGCACGACGGCGTGATGACGGTGATGATGATGCTACCGACGCAGGGCTTCGCCTAAGCACCGCTACGATATGACCGAGGTGGATTATGGTGGAGGGGGGCACCGCACACGGCTAAGAGAGATCAATGATCAACTTGTGTGTCTATGGGGTGCCCCCTGGCCACGTATATAAAGGAGTGGAGGAGGGGAGGGGCTGGCCCTCTCTATGGCGCGCCCTGGGGAGTCCTACTCCCACCGGGAGTAGGATTCCCCCCCTTCCATGTAGCAGGAGTAGGAGAGAAGGAAAGGGAAAAGAGAAGAGAAGGAAGGAGGGGCGCCGCCCCTCCCCCTAGTCCAATTCGAACTAAGCCTTGGGGGGCGCGCAGCCTCCCCTCTCTCTTTCCCCTAAAGCCCAATAAGGCCCATATACTCCCCGGCGAATTCCCGTAACTCTCCGGTACTCCGAAAAATACCCGAATCACTCGGAACCTTTCCGAAGTCCGAATATAGTCGTCCAATATATCGATCTTTACGTCTCGACCATTTCGAGACTCTCGTCATGTCTCCGATCTCATCCGGGACTCCGAACTACCTTCGGTACATCAAAACACATAAACTCATAATACCGATCGTCACCGAACGTTAAGCGTGCGGACCCTACGGGTTCGAGAACTATGTAGACATGACCGAGACACGTTTCCGGTCAATAACCAATAGCGGAACCTGGATGCTCATATTGGCTCCCACATATTCTACGAAGATCTTTATCGGTCAAACCGCATAACAACATACGTTGTTCCCTTTGTCATCGGTATGTTACTTGCCCGAGATTCGATCGTCGGTATCTCAATACCTAGTTCAATCTCGTTACCGGCAAGTCTCTTTACTCGTTCCGTAATACATCATCCCGCAACTAACTCATTAGTTACAATGCTTGCAAGGCTTATAGTGATGTGCATTACCGAGTGGGCCCAGAGATACCTCTCCGACAATCGGAGTGACAAATCCTAATCTCGAAATACGCCAACTCAACAAGTACCTTCGGAGACACCTGTAGAGCACCTTTATAATCACCCAGTTACGTTGTGACGTTTGGTAGCACACAAAGTGTTCCTCCGGTAAACGGGAGTTGCATAATCTCATAGTCATAGGAACATATATAAGTCATGAAGAAAGCAATAGAAACATACTAAACGATCAAGTGCTAAGCTAACGGAATGGGTCAAGTCAATCACATCATTCTCCTAATGATGTGATCCCGTTAATCAAATGACAACTCATGTCTATGGTTAGGAAACATAACCATATTTGATTAACGAGCTAGTCAAGTAGAGGCATACTAGTGACACTCTATTTTGTCTATGTATTCACACATGTACTAAGTTTCCAGTTAATACAATTCTAGCATGAATAATAAACATTTATCATGATATAAGGAAATATAAATAACAACTTTATTATTGCCTCTAGGGCATATTTCCTTCAGTCTCCCACTTGCACTAGAGTCAATAATCTAGTTCACATCGCCATGTGATTAACACCAATAGTTCACATCGCCATATGACCAACACCCAAAGGGTTTACTAGAGTCAATAATCTAGTTCACATCGCCATGTGATTAACACCAATAGTTCACATCGCTATGTGACCAACACCCAATGGGTTTACTAGAGTCAATAATCTAGTTCACATCGCCATGTGATTAACACCCAAAGAGTACTAAGGTGTGATCATGTTTTGCTTGTGAGAGAGGTTTAGTCAATGGGTCTGCCAAATTCAGATCCGTATGTATTTTACAAATTTCTATGTCTACAATGCTCTGCATGGAGCTACTCTAACTAATTGCTCCCACTTTCAATATGTATCCAGATTGAGACTCAAAGTCATCCAGATCGGTGTTTGCATCGACGTAACTCTTTACGATGAACTCTTTATCACCTCCATAACCGAGAAATATTTCCTTAGTCCTCTTAGGTAACTAAGGATAACTTTGACCGCTATCCAGTGATTCACTCCTGGATCACTATCGTACCTCCTTGCTAAACTCATAGGAAGGCACACAACTGGTCTGGTACATAGCATGGCATACTTTACAGAACCTATGACTGAGGCATAGGGAATGTCTTTCATTCTCTTTCTATCTTCTGTCGTGGTCGGGTTTTGAGTCTTACTCAATTTTACACCTTGTAACACAGGCAAGAACTCCTTCTTTGACTGATCCATTTTGAACTTCTTAAAAATCTTGTCAAGGTATGTGCTTTGTGAAAGTCCTATTAAGCGTCTCGATCTATCCCTATAGATCTTGATGCTCAATACTTAAGCAGCTTCACCGAGGTCCTTTTTATTGAAAAATTCTTATTCAAGTATCCTTTTATGCTATTCAGAAATTCTATATCATTTCCAATCAACAATATGTCATCCACATATAATATCAGAAATGCTACAGAGCTCCCACTCACTTTCTTGTAAATACAGACTTCACCATAAGTCTGTATAAAACCATATGCTTTGATCACTTTATCAAAGCGTATATTCCAACTCCGAGATGCTTGCACCAGTCCATAGATGGATCACTGGAGCTTGCATATTTTGTTAGCACCTTTAGGATTGACAAAACCTTCTGGTTGCATCATATACAACTTCTTCTTTAAAAATTCCATTAAGGAATGTAGTTTTTGACATCCATTTGTCAGATTTCATAAAATATGGCAATTGCTAACATGATTCGGACAGACTTAAGCATCGCTACGAGTGAGAAAATCTCATCGTAGTCAACACCTTGAACTTTGTCGAAAACCTTTTTGCGACAAGTCGAGCTTTGTAGATAGTAACACTACTATCAGCGTCTGTCTTCCTCTTGAAGATCCATTTATTCTCAATGGCTTGCCGATCATCGGGCAAGTCAACCAAAGTCCACACTTTGTTCTCATACATGGATCCTATCTCAGATTTCATGGCCTCAAGCCATTTCGCGGAATCTGGGCTCATCATCGCTTCCTCATAGTTCGTAGGTTTGTCATGGTCTAGTAACATGATTTCCAGATCAGGATTACCGTACCACTCTGGTGCGGAACGTACTCTGGTTGACCTACGAGGTTCGGTAGTAACTTGATCTGAAGTTTCATGATCATCATCATTAGCTTCCTCACTAATTGGTGTAGAAGTCACAGGAACCGGTTTCTGTGATGAACTACTTTCCAATAAGGGAGCAGGTACAGTTACCTCATCAAGTTCTACTTTCCTCCCACTCACTTCTTTCGAGAGAAATTCCTTCTCTAGAAAGGATCCATTCTTAGCAACGAATATCTTGCCTTCGGATATGTGATAGAAGGTGTACCCAACAGTCTCCTTTGGGTATCCTATGAAGACATATTTCTCCGATTTGGGTTCGAGCTTATCAGGTTGAAGCTTTTTCACATAAGCATCGTAGCCCCAAACTTTAAGAAACGACAGCTTAGGTTTCTTGCCAAACCACAGTTCATATGGTGTCGTCTCAACGGATTTAGATGGTGCCCTATTTAACATGAATGCAGCTGTCTCTAATGCATAACCCCAAAACGATAGTGGTAAATCGGTAAGAGACATCATAGATCGCACTATATCCAATAAAGTATGGTTATGACATTCGGACACACCATTATGCTGTGGTGTTCCAGGTGGCATGAGTTTGTGAAACTATTCCACATTGTTTTAATTGAAGACCAAACTCGTAACTCAAATATTCTCCTCCACGATCAGATCGCAGAAACTTTATTTTCTTGTTACGATGATTTTCTACTTCACTCTGAAATTCTTTGAACTTTTCAAATGTTTCAGACTTATTTCATCAAGTAGATATACCCATATCTTCTCAAATCATCTGTGAAGATCAGAAAATAACGATACCCGTCGTGAGCCTCAACACTCATCGGACCGCATACATCAGTATGTATTATTTCCAAAAAGTCAGTTGCTCGCTCCATTGTTCCGGAGAACGGAGTCTTAATCATCTAGGCATGGTTCGCAAGCATCAAGTGATTCATAATCAAGTGATTCCAAAAGCCCATCAGCATGGAGTTTCTTCATGCGCTTTACACCAATATGACCTAAACGACAGTGCCACAAATAAGTTGCACTATCATTATTAACCTTGCATCTTTTGGTTTCAATATTATGAATATGTGTATCACTACGATCGAGATTCAATAAACCATTTATATTGAGTGTATGACCATAGAAGGTTTTATTCATTTAAACAGAACAGCAATTATTCTCTGACTTAAATGAATAACCGTATCGCAATAAATATGATCCAATCATATTCATGCTCAACGCAAATACCAAATAATATTTATTTAGGTCCAACACTAATCCCGAAGGTAGAGGGAGTGTACGATGGTGATCTTATCAACCTTGAAATCACTTCCAACACACATCGTCACCTCGTCATTAACTAGTCTCTGTTCATTTTGCAACTCCTGTTTCGAGTTACTAATGTTAGCAACTGAACCAGTATCAAATACCCAGTGGCTACTATGAACACTAGTAAAATACACATTAATAACATGTATATCAAATATACCTTTATTCACTTTGCCATCCTTCTTATCCGCCAAAAACTTGGGGCAGTTCCGCTTCCAGTGACCAGTCCCTTTGCAGTAGAAGCACTCAGTTTCAGGCTTAGGTCCAGACTTGGGCTTCTTCCCGGGAGTAGCAACTTGCTTGCTATTCTTCTTGAAGTTCCCCTTCTTTCCTTTGCCCTTTTCTTAAAATTAGTGGTCTTGTTAACCATCAACACTTGATGCTCTTTCTTGATTTCTACCTTCGTTGATTTCAGCATCACGAAGAGCTCGGGAATCGTTTTTGTCATCCCTTGCATATTATAGTTCATCACGAAGTTCCAGTAACTTGGTGATAGTGACTAGAGAATTCTGTCAATTACTATCTTATCCGGAAGATTAACTCCCACTTGATTTAAGCAACTGTAGTACTCAGACATTCTGAGCACATGCTCACTGGTTGAGCTATTCTCCTCCATCTTGTAGGCAAAGTACTTGTCAGAGGTCTCATACCTCTTGACACGGGCATGAGTCTGAAATATCAATTTCATCTCTTTGGAACATCTCATATGCTCCGTGGCATTCAAAACATTTTTGAAGTCCCGATTCTAAGCCGTAAATCATGGCGCACTAAACTATCAAGTAGTCATCACATCGAGCTTGCTAAACGTTCATAACGTCTGCATCTGCTCCTGCAATAGGTCTGTCACTTAGCGGTGCATCAAGGACATAATTCTTCTGTGCAGCAATAAGGATAATCCTCATATCACTGAACCAGTTCGCATCATTGCTACTATCATCTTTCAACTTAGTTTTCTCCAGGAACATATCAAAAATTAAAACAGGGGAGCTATACGCGAGCTATTGATCTACAACATAATTTGCAAATACTACCAGGACTAAGTTCATGATAAATTTAAGTTCAATTAATCATATTACTCAAGAACTCCCACTTAGATAGATATCTCTCTAATCATCTAAGTGATCACGTGATCCAAATCAACTAAACCATAACCGATCATCACGTGAAATGGAGTAGTTTTCAATGGTGAACATCACTATGTTGATCATATCTACTATATGATTCACGCTCGACCTTTCGGTCTCAGTGTTCCGAGGCCATATCTGCATATGCTAGGCTCGTCAAGTTTAACCCGAGTATTCTGCGTGTGTAAAACTGGCTTGCACCCGTTGTAGATGAACGTTGAGCTTATCACACCCGATCATCACGTGGTGTCTCGGCACGACGAACTTTGGCAACGGTGCATACTCAGGGAGAACACTTTTACCTTGAAATTTAGTGAGAGATCATCTTATAATGCTACCGTCAAACAAAGCAAAATAAGATGCATAAAGGATAAATATCACATGCAATCAATATAAGTGATATGATATGGCCATCATCATCTTGTGTTTGTGATCTCCATCTCCGAAGCACCGTCATGATCACCATCATCACCGGCGCGACACCTTGATCTCCATCGTAGCATCGTTGTCGTCTCGCCAACTATTGCTTCTACGACTATCGCTACCGCTTAGTGATAAAGTAAAGCATTACATGGCGATTGCATTGCATACAATAAAGCGACAACCATATGGCTCCTGCCAGTTGCCGATAACTCGGTTTCAAAACATGATCATCTCATACAATAAAATATAGCATCATGTCTTGACCATATCACATCACAACATGCCCTACAAAAACAAGTTAGACGTCCTCTACTTTGTTGTTGCAAGTTTTACGTGGCTGCTATGGGCTGAGCAAGAACCGTTCTTACCTACGCATCAAAACCACAACGATAGTTCGTCAAGTTAGTGCTGTTTTAACCTTCTCAAGGACCGGGCGTAGCCACACTCGATTCAACTAAAGTTGGAGAACCTGACACCCGCCAGCTACCTGTGTGCAAAGCACGTCGGTAGAACCAGTCTCGCGTAAGCGTACGCGTAATGTCGGTCCGGGCCGCTTCATCCAACAATACCGCCGAACCAAAGTGTGACATGCTGGTAAGCAGTATAACTTGTATCGCCCACAACTCACTTGTGTTCTACTCGTGCATATAGCATCTACGCATAAAACCAGGCTCGGATGCCACTGTTGGGGAACGTAGTAATTTCAAAAAAATTCCTACACACACGCAGGATCATGGTGATGCATAGCAACGAGAGGGGAGAGTGTGTCCACGTACCCTCGTAGACCGAAAGCGGAAGCGTTATGACAACGCGGTTGATGTAGTCGTACGTCTTCACGATCCGACCGATCCAAGTACCGAATGCACGGCACCTCCGAGTTCATCACACGTTCAGCTCGATGACGTCCCACGAACTCCGATCCAGCAGAGCTTCGAGGGAGAGTTCCGTCAGCACGACGGCGTGATGACGGTGATGATGATGCTACCGACGCAGGGCTTCGCCTAAGCACCGCTACGATATGACCGAGGTGGATTATGATGGAGGGGGGCACCGCACACGGCTAAGAGAGATCAATGATCAACTTGTGTGTCTATGGGGTGCCCCCTGGCCACGTATATAAAGGAGTGGAGGAGGGGAGGGGCTGGCCCTCTCTATGGCGCGCCCTGGGGAGTCCTACTCCCACCGGGAGTAGGATTCCCCCCCTTCCATGTAGTAGGAGTAGGAGAGAAGAAAAGGGAAAAGAGAAGAGAAGGAAGGAGGGGGCGCCGCCCCTCCCCCTAGTCCAATTCAGACTAAGCCTTGGGGGGGCGCGCAGCCTCCCTTCTCTCTTTCCCCTAAAGCCCAATAAGGCCCATATACTCCCCGGCGAATTCCCGTAACTCTCCGGTACTCCGAAAAATATCCGAATCACTCGGAACCTTTCCGAAGTCCGAATATAGTCGTCCAATATATCGATCTTTACGTCTCGACCATTTCGAGACTCCTCGTCATGTCTCCGATCTCATCCGGGACTCCGAACTACCTTCGGTACATCAAAACACATAAACTCATAATACCGATCGTCACCGAACGTTAAGCGTGCGGACCCTACGGGTTCGAGAACTATGTAGACATGACCGAGACACGTTTCCGGTCAATAACCAATAGCGGAACCTGGATGCTCATATTGGCTCCCACATATTCTACGAAGATCTTTATCGGTCAAACCGCATAACAACATACGTTGTTCCCTTTGTCATCGGTATGTTACTTGCCCGAGATTCGATCGTCGGTATCTCAATACCTAGTTCAATCTCGTTACCGGCAAGTCTCTTTACTCGTTCCATAATACATCATCCCGCAACTAACTCATTAGTTACAATGCTTGCAAGGCTTATAGTGATGTGCATTACCGAGTGGGCCCAGAGATACCTCTCCGACAATCGAAGTGACAAATCCTAATCTCGAAATACGCCAACTCAACAAGTACCTTCGGAGACACCTGTAGAGCACATTTATAATCACCCAGTTACGTTGTGACGTTTGGTAGCACACAAAGTGTTCCTCCGGTAAACGGGAGTTGCATAATCTCATAGTCATAGGAACATATATAAGTCATGAAGAAAGCAATAGAAACATACTAAACGATCAAGTGCTAAGCTAACGGAATGGGTCAAGTCAATCACATCATTCTCCTAATGATGTGATCCCGTTAATCAAATGACAACTCATGTCTATGGTTAGGAAACATAACCATATTTGATTAACGAGCTAGTCAAGTAGAGGCATACTAGTGACACTCTATTTTGTCTATGTATTCACACATGTACTAAGTTTCCGGTTAATACAATTCGAGCATGAATAATAAACATTTATCATGATATAAGGAAATATAAATAACAACTTTATTATTGCCTTTAGGGCATATTTCCTTCAGAAGATCCTCACCACGAAAGGCGAAGCACTGTCCATGTGGCGCGTCGACCAGGGTAAATCCCCGTGCGTCTCAGCCCCAACATCGGTTGCTCCATCCAACGAAGTAGAAGGAGAATCACCGGAGCTGCTGCCTCGGACCACCCACCACACACTGGAGAACCAAACCTCTCACCGGCCACCGAGATCGCCACGAAGACGACCGCAGCCGACCACGAAACCCCTGTACAAGATCTCCCGACCACTTGTAGGCGCTGCAGAGCCGATGGAGAAGCCGGTGAACAAACAGGAAGGACGAGATCAGCGCCACCGTTCCGCACATCTCGCCCACCTACACCAGATCATGTCGCTCCAAGGAGACTTCGAGAAGACACGTCCCCCAACTCCATGACGCCGCCAGAAGCGCCGCCGTGGAGGAATCGGAGTTGAGGAAAAATTTATTGGATGCTGCTCCACCGCCACCTCCCGGATGAAGCCAAACGAAAACTGAATCCTACAACTATGTACAAACCGGAAGAGAACCGGTGTTCCCTCCCCCTCCCGACGCCGGAGCGACGGAAGGAGGGGCAGGGAACCCGCAGCCTCGCCGACGGTCGACGCTGGGAACCTGGTCGCCTCCCTTTCGGCTTTCTATGATTGCAGAAGAAGGGGAGCGTTTGTAGTAGCTACTGGGAGTGTTTCTAGGACTTGTGAAGTTGTAACTATGGAGTCTCTTGCGATGAAAGATGGCCTCGCCATGGTTTCCTCTCTTCGTATTCATGAAGTCACAATGGAGTTTGATTGTCTGGAGGTCGCTAATTTATGTCTGTGCCAATCTCAGGGGTGGCAACCTATAGCTGCAGTGCAGTGGCGGAGCTAGACCAAAATCATTAGGGGCGACACACAAATCATCAGTGTTTGGGCGCGCCAAATGCTAAAAAGGTCTAATCTAAGCCCTCCTAAAAAATCCTTCACTAATTGATTCAAGACGCGCGCGGGGGGGGGGGGGGGGGGGGGGGGGCACGTCACCCGAGCAGTGCACGCCACTGCTGCAGTGTATGCAGAAATCGTGGATTGGCGTGAGGCTAATGGCGTAACTCTTAGCTTTATCAATCATATTTCTTGTATTTGGGACGATGATCCCTCTAGCTGTTTATTTGCTAGGCTTATAAGCGATGTAATTGCTGTTAATTATCATTTATTTGAAGAAATTCTTTTCGACAGTTTTATTTGAAAGGCTTGTCAAAGGTGACGACATAATGTAGACTTCCCTTGTGATAAGCACACACACTTTTCGCACCTCCCAAACGCCTACATTACTGGTTTGTTTAGATGCCTACACTACTGGGTTGGCATTACCAGTTTGGGGAGAAGAAGAATATGTGCCAAGATTACATCGTTTCAACCTCGATGATCCAATATACGTAAGTCTATATCCTGGACTCATATGTCATGGAGCAAAACTGTTTCATGTTTTTGGCTTCCGGCTAGGCCCATTTGGCGAGCATGGACATGAGGCCTGCACCGACCAGCATGGAGACGTTGATACCGAGTTGCAGCTTTCCCCTGCTCTGCACCTTAGGGTTCATGAAGTCCTCGGCGAGGAGGTCGACGAGGGCCATGTAGACGAGGATCCCCGCTGCCACGGAGTTGAGGCTGCCCTCCACCACCAGCGCCGTCGGGCTGTTCTCGTTGTACACTCGTGATATGCCGAAGCCGATGGCGATGCCCACCGGAGTTGTCAGGCAGAAGAAGAGGATCATGGTCACGATGGACCTAGCCTTGAACTTTGCCTGCAGCATTGTCAGAAAATAATCAGGACAAAATTCCGGCATACCAGGTTATTGATAGAATGGTTAAAAAGAATGGTCGTGTGAGGATATTATTTTTTGGTTAAAAAGAGTTGGTCAAAAATAGCAGCAGATTCCTTGGATTTGTTAAAGTGGGTCACTTTTTTGTTCTCAAACATCTGATGACATATGCAGTTACTGATTCTTTTGCCTTGTTCTGCTTCTGCAGGCCACCCGAAGTGCTCTGCTCTACTTTCTTCTCTCTCATGACTACCCAGACATATATTATCTAGATATGCGTGTATATATGGTTCTCTAGCTAGAACTTTACACGGAAGAGCATCATAGAATTCTCCCCTTTCTGAAGCACAGGTTCTAGCCAGTGTTTGTTTAGATGGGCGTTTCCACTTTTGATGGAGACCATACATGCAAAGTTTCAGTTATGCTTATACAGCCATCCGTTGAAAAGTTCATACATGGAAAGATTCCTATTGTTCTATTTTTCTTAGAAATAGGCAAGCATGTCAAGTAGAGTAGCACCTTTGCTGCTTTGCATGACATGCACATGCACTCCACGAGTCACTGGTCAAATATGCTTGGTTTTGATCAACATGTATAATTTGGGATTACCGGCAGATATTTTGTCTATATGTATTGCTCTCCTTTCGTATTTTTTTGAGAGGGTGTATCATATCTTTATAGAAACTTCACTATTTTAGAAGAACTCTGATTATTAGTAGTACTCCGCAACTTCGACCTGATCTTCACTAGGCGTTGTGTGTGTGATAGTGTGTTTACATTGCAATCCGTGTTTTCTATAAAGAAATTGTGACAAAGCCCGCAACAATAGAAACCACACGCATGTGCACGGCAATAACTATAACTGAGGGGAGTACGGGTGTGTATACCTGAACTATGCAGCCACCAAGGCCCATTCCCTCGAACATCTGGTGGAAGCTCAAGGCGACGACGAGAGGTTTGATTGTTTCCGGGTCCTGAGACGCGCCGAGGGAGATGCCAATGATCACCGAGTGCACCACAATACCCAACTCGAGTACCTACAATACAACATCGTCATCGATCGTCACAAAAAACATTAAAAACAGGATACAAGAATGTGTTAAGTTTCTCTAAGTATTACGTGATCATCAGGGGCGGAGCTAAGGGGGGATGAGCGGGGGTCCCCCCCCCCCTCCCCCCCCCCCCAAAAAAAGGATGTGTCGTACCAAAGTACGGTAATAGGACAAATTGCTCCCCCCCCCCCCACAACACACACCAAAGCTTGAAGCCCGCAAACTTTGAACAGATTGTTAGATGCTAGTTCCTATTCTTTGGGACGATTAGAAATCTACCTACCAGTTTGTATACATGATAGCTTAAATATTAAATTAGCTGACACACAAGCTACCGATCAAATATTTTAGGATGAATAAAATTTGCACACCAAGCTAAAATTGTAAGCGCACAATATAAGATTATCAACTTCGTTCTATGTGTTTTAGGCGTTAGAGCCACAATCAAATTAATGAAAAAAGTGCATTTTTTTATTGCAGAATATATATTATCATGTGTTCCTCTTGGTATGGTCATTATTATAAAAAAAAATGTTCATTGTCTTCTTCGCCCCCCTATGATCAAATCCGACTCGTACCAACCTGAGAGATTACGCTATGCTGGATCGTGTCCTTTTCATCCTCGGCGCCCCCAACGGCTGCAACGAGCGCCACCGACCCGTGGGCGTGGCCATGGGTCGCGTGCGTGTGCACGTGCACGTGTCCGTCGTGCTCCCCGCCGTGGTGGCGGCGCGCTTCCTCGCTGGCGGCGGCAGCAGCAGCCTGTTTCTCCTCGTCCACCACGGCGGCGCTGCTGCCGTGGGCTCGGTCCTTGTTCAAGTGGGCGCGCGTGAAGTACCCCGTTGCGACGGTGTCGACCACGAGCGTGCCAATGGCGCCGACCATGGCTCCCAACCCGGCGAACGGGAAGTCCTTCCACGGCCCGGCGGCAGGCAGGCAGTCGGACGTGAGATTTTCGAACGCGTCGGGGAGGATGTGGATGAACCCCGTGGCGAGGATGACCCCCGCCGCGAACGCCTTGACCAGGAAGAAGATGTCGCCGTCGGGCCGGAGCACGGGTACGTGTCGCCCCAGCACGGGCAGGGAGCAACCCAGCGCCCCGCAGATCAGGATGGAGAAGAAGGCCGCGATCTTGAGCGGCTTCGCCCGCGCGCGGTCGCGCGCCGCCGACTCCGGCGACCCGCAGTCGTCGTCGCCCCGGACGGCCGAGACCAGGAGCAGCGCCACGACGGCGGCAAGGAGGATGCCGCTCGGCTTCATGGCTAGGCTGTCGTGATGCACGTACGCGGCGAGTGGGCGATGACGCGAGGGAGACCAGGAGACTGAAACTGAAGAGCTTCGGAGCTACGGTGGTTGCAGGGGGTTTATATAGATGGAGGAAGTGAGGAACAGCTGTGCTGTAGCCAGGAATCGCCATTGATTAGGGTTTATACTAGTCAATTACATAGGCGATCGGTTGAGGTGAAAACGACTGTCTCTGTCACAAGGTGACGACATGCATGATACTCCGCGTTATAGGCGAGCTCGATTTGACCGTTGGATGATGTGCTAATTAGGGAAGTAGATTGTTTTCCTGATTTTCTTGGGTGTTTATTATCGGGGAAATTACTCACGATGACGACACTCTGCCGTCCAATGAGGTAATTTCGGTACACCGTGCAAGCGCGGTTCGTAGTTGTCTTGGACTACGGTGGTTATTTGATGGCGGACGCGGCGTCACGTGGCGGGCTCGACCTTGTTATTTGAGTGTGGGCCGGGCCGGTTTTGTAGGGCTTTCTAGTCGTTCTGATGAAACAGCCCAGCCCACTAGAAGCGTAGAAGCGACCCACTAGAATGGCCCATTATGGCGTTTCTACCTCGCCGCGGCAACATTTTTCAACACCATCTCAACAAGTTTTCTCTCCTACTACTTTGTCCTTATATTTAACTAGGAAACATGTCCGTACGTTGCAACGGGAGAAAACAGCCCTCACACGCCCTTACCCACTGAGCATGGCTAAAGACCTCATCCTCATGCCATAACAAAATAAACATGACTAATACCTCATTCTCAGGTCCACATCCTCCATTTCAATATAACACCAGACACATGTTTCCGCTTGTTGTCTTTGCCATACTCGTCGCCGATGGTCGCAGTACCGGTTGTCACTAACTAAGGTTGGCAAGGTCCAATAGCTGGATTGTTGAGCCGCCTTTGTGTCCGATGAAGATCAAGAGCGTTGAACACAGTTCTTTTATCATCTGCCTAATATAATAGGGAAAATGACTGCACATAATATATGTCCGTGTCATCATGTAAATTGAGTAGTTTGTGTCAGATAGACCATGAAACCTTAGTTGGACTCCTCATGCATTTTGACGGGAGTCACTGGTCCGAGTGAGACTGGTTGTACGTAAAGACGCGACAGAGAAAAAGATTCCTTCCATACACCTAGTTTAATAAAATGAAGTAAAACAAAGCATCATGTGGGCATATTTCAAAAATTCGCCAAGTTTTATTAATACAGGTATAGATTAAAATAATTTAGCTACAGTACCTCCCAGTTTTAGAAAAACATGTTTACAAATATGTTTTCCTTTTCAAATTTAAATTTCAGAAAATATTTGTATTTTTAAAATGTTTGCAAATTCGAGAAATAATCACAACAGTATGTTCTATTTTTTTAAAATTGTGTTTTAAAAAATACTCAGGTTTCAAAAAAAAATAAAAAGACAAATATTGTTCTTTAAAAAAATGTTCGCTTTAAATTTTTTATTAACAACTTTGCAAAATTTTCGAATATATTCATTTTTTTAAAATATATTTTCCTCTCAGTATCTGGCATGACTGTGTACTTAATTTAAAATTTCGTTGTGCTAGTTAAACACCTAGTCTTGTTTAGTATAGTGGTTAGCATTTGAGTGCTCTAGCGTGATCGGCTGGGTTCGATTCCTCGCATCGCAGTACTTTTTCTTGGAAATTCTTTTACTGGCGCGGGCTGTTTGTACGCTAATGTGCCGGCCCATTGTGGCTAAACCAATCGGGAGAACCAGAAAACGCCCGCACGAGGAAACGCCTGCGACGTACGAAGCCTGGGACGTACGTACGAAAATTATGTGGGTCTCACCGTGAACGAAAAAATTGAAGAAACAATCCTCCCTTTAATATTTGGACGTACGTACGAAAATTATGTGGGTCTCACCGTGAACGAAAAAATTAAAGAAACAATCCTCCCTTTAATATTTGGTAAAGATACGTCGTCCGTCATCGTACGTCACCGACCCTGGCCAAAAGAACGAACCAGCCCATGTGCTATGGCCCAGTGAATCCGGCCCACGGGAGGTAAAAATTCTGCTCGCAAGGGGTATCGAACTGGTAACTCCAGTATCTCTACGTAATGTCATGACCAACGGAGCAAGTCCTGCTTCATGTAGAATTGAAAGTTGACTCATATATAGTCCCACCTCGCTCCTTTATATCAAATCCATCTGATTTATATACGTTTTTATTTTTCTGGGCATCAAGAATCCTTCTTGAAGATCATGAGATATAAACGAGGAAGGAAAGAAAACAGAAAATCTGTTGGCGTGGTCGCGCGCTCACTTTATCGTCAGCCGTTCGGTCGCATTTAGATACGGAACGTCCGCCGTGGTACAGGTGGCTGACAAGGCGATATTTAATGAGCATACGTAACGGCAAGAAGCGCCGTGAGGAAGGGTGACGGTGGCCGGCGTTTAAGCATTGATGACGGTGTTTTCCGCAGGCCCGTTTGTTTACTATTTTGTACCAATATGTACCGGAGTACGGAAGCGGCACATACCGTGAGGGTGCGATCAAGCAGTAGGTGGACGGCCCACTGGTTGTATTTAACTCAGCCCATCGGCTCGTTCGAGGCCTGCAACCTTTTCAGTCGAAGGTGACCAAGTGGGAGAACATCAATCGAAAGAGGATTATTAGTACGTACCTCAATCAAAGAAGATACATGGAGGAAAGCTTGCTCTGGGTTGATGTCGATGGCGAAATAATCTTTTTTTTAAAGAACCAGTGTATCACTGGCATTCATATATTAAGCAGGGGGAAGACGGCAAATGCATTCATGATCAAAAACTTGATCATGGTGGTTACAAGAGGTTTTGACTGAAAAAGGAAAAAAGGCATCTCAGCCTGGGTCACCGAGTGGTGTTTGTAGGCACTTTGCACCGGCTAGCTTCCAACAGTCCATGTCACCACGGATGGCGGCCAATGTGTCACTAATTTGTCTTGGTGAATTCCTGAAGATGCGATTGTTTCTCTCCGTCCATATGTGCCATGTAACAAGGAATATCATTGTTTTGAGCTTCGCCCTGAGGTTTAGTCTTGTCAGTTACAGAACGCTCCTGATTCTTTGGTCGGAGGGCTCATCTATGGGCAGCGTTAGGAGAGCAAGCTGCCCGCAAGCCGGCCACATTGAGACTCGCTGCCATATCTCCCTTGTCACCGGGCAATCCCAGAACAGATGGCAGGCAGTTTCCAGGTTTCTCATGCATAAGGGGCAGAAATATCCATTCTCCCAACCTCGGCGTTGTAATCTATCATTGCACCATAAACGGTTTTGCACCAGCAGCCAGAAGAAGGCTTTTATCTTTCCAGGGGCCCAAGTCTTCCAGATCAACTCCTTGTAATCAGTCTTTGCCAGCTGATCGAACTGAGCTGTGTATGCAGATTTTGCAGTGTACACCCCTGAGCTGTGCAGACGCCAGAGTATTTTGTCGTCGGTCTGAGGTTGCAGCGTGATATTTGCAGCCCGGATTGCTCTCCATAGGATGAGAAAATTTTGAATCAGATCGATGTTGGTTGGCTGTCTGAGGTCTGATATCCACTTGTCATTGGTGAGTGCATCCTGTACACACCTTTTCTTGCCCCTCGATCGGTTGTACAGGTCTGGGAAAAGCATTGCAAGGCATGGCGAAGTGAACCATGGTGAGGTCCAGAAGGAGGCAAGCTTGCCGTTTCCCAAAGTCACCATTGTTGCATTGTCGAAGAGGGCTCTGTCGGCGCTGTCACACGGCAGCTCGGACCCCTTCCAGAGTCTCTCTTCATTTTGCCAGGCCAACCACAAGCATCGCTGGCATAGGGCACTGGAAAATCTTCCCAGATCATGTATCCCTAGTCCACCATTGTCTGTCGGTGTGCAAATTTTCTTCCATGCGACTTTGCAGTGTCCGGCAGTGAGGTCTTTTTCTTGTGCCCAGAGAAAACGGCGACGGATCTTGTCAATGTCTTTGAGCAATTTCTTTGGCGGTCGCAACACAGACAGGGCGAAAGTTGGGATAGCGGAGAGCACGCATCGGACCAACACCCTTCTTCCGGCAAACGACATCAATCTACCTTTCCAACCAGCCAATCTTGCTCTGATTCGATCAAGAATGAATTGAAAGTGAACTAGTCTCGCTCTCCCAAGGGTGATCGGCAAACCCAGGTATTTGATGGGGAACTGTGTTGTCTGACCTCCAAAACTTTGCAGGATCTCTTGGAGGTTTATGTCATCGCACCTGATTGGCGTGACCGTGCTCTTATCAATGTTCAGACGCAGGCCAGAGGCATCACCAAACATAGATATGATTTTCAGTAGCTTGTCAACCTCATCCTTGATAGGGTTTGCAAAAATGACAGCGTCATCTGCATATAGGCTGATGCGTAGTTTGAGCTCGCGGCCTGGTAGAGGTGCCAGAATACTCAGCTCAGCTGCTCTTGCAATTAGGTGATGTAACACATCAATCACCAGGATAAAAAGCAGAGGGGACAAGGGGTCTCCCTGACGAAGGCCACGCCGATGTTGCAGCCTCTTCCCCGGGTCGCCATTCAGCAGGAAGGAGGAGGAGGTCGAGACCAGAAGCAATGAGATCCAATCCCTCCAACGACTGCTAAAACCCAGGTTCTGCATCAGCTCCAGCAAGAATTCCCACGATATCGAGTCAAAAGCTCGAGCGATATCCGATCAACAGAGCTGGTTTTTTCCTACGGTGGAGTGAGCGAACTGAGTTTCTGACATATAAGTAGTTGTCTTGCAAACATCTGGACTTGAGGAAAGCACTCTGCGCCGGCGAGATGATCGAGCCGATCTTGTCAGCAAGTCGCAGGGCCAGAACCTTAGCAATCAGTTTGGCAACGGAGTTGATCAGGCTGATCGGCTGGAAGTCTCCAACTGTTTCAGCACCATCTTTTTTCGGCAGCAGAGCGACGAAAGCTGTGTTGATCATTGCGAAATTTGCACCCGAAAGGCTGTGGAATTGTTGAAAAGCCGCCATCACGTCATCCTTAATGATATCCCAACAGGAGCGAAAAAACTGCCCGTTGAAACCGTCCGGCCCTGGTGCCTTTTCAGCCGGCGATGCCAGCACTGCCGCCCAAACTTCGGCTTCGAAGAAGGGGGCGTCGAGCCCCTCGGCTTGTATTGTGGGTAGCTGCAGATCTGGCCAGTTGATGGTGCAGCTTCGAGGTTCAGAGTTGCCCATGATCTTGTTGTAGTGCTCATAGATGATGCCAGCCTTTTCCTCATGCTCAGTTGCAACCTGGCTGCTTGTCTTTAGAGAGTGAATGAAGTTTTTCCTTTTCCTTGAGTTGATCTTGGCATTGAAGAACTTGGTGTTTGCATCTCCTGCCTTCAACCAGGTTATTCTGGAGGCTTGTCGTCGTCTGGCTCTTTCCACAGCAGCAAGGCCAGTCACTCTTTATTTCAGAAGTTTTCTGAAACTGAATTCGGCCGGTGTTAACTATCGCTTTTCCATTGCGATATCGAATCTCAGAATTATCTCCGCTGCGATGTGAAACTGAAGCTTTGCATCATTGAACAGACTCTTGCTCCAAATCTTGAGGTCTTTAGCCACTCGCTCAAGCTTCGTCTTGATTCTGTGGAATGCACATGTCTGTGTTGCAGGCCGTTCCCAAGCTCGCTGAACCGTCTCTCTGAAGTGAGGGAATTTTACCCAGAAACCTTCAAAACGGAAACGAGCACGCCTCGGTGGAGCAGTGGCATTGGCCAAGACTAGAGGACAGTGATCCGAGCATGTCGTGGAGGCGGCCATGAGCATGTGGGAGGGGAAGATCGCCTCCCATTCTACGTTCGCGAAGAATTTGTCGATGCTAACTAGAGTAGGTGATTCTCTCTCGTTGCTCCATGTGAAACGCCTATTCTTGCATTTGATTTCTTGAAGTGCTGCCATGTCGATCGCCGCTCTAAATCTACTCATCAATCTCCTATTGAGATTGAGATTGTTCTTATCCCTAGCCTCGTAGATCACGTTAAAATCTCCGTTAATTAGCCAAGGAGTGCCAAGAGGTGGAGCAGCGCTAGCTAATTCATTGAAGAAATCTTCTTTGTTCGTGCCGTCGGACGGGCCGTAGACCGTGGTAAGAACGAAACTAGAGGAGGAGCTAACTACTGTTACTGTGGCCGTGATGGAAAACTGGCCAATCGCCTGGGAACAGACAGAGACCAGCTCTTCGTTCCAGAAGATTGCGGCACCACCCCTGGTTGCGATCGCCGGAAGAACAACACAGTCGTCTAGTCAGCTACCCCCAATGTCGCGCACCATGGCTTGATTCCAAGTTTCAACTTTTGTTTCCTGAACACAGAGAATGGCTAATGTATGCGCAGCAGCTACCTCTCTAATTGCCTCCCTCTTCGCCGCCGAATTCAAGCCTCGGACGTTCTAGGACATGATCGCACAGTTGTTGTTATTCATGTAGACACCTGGGGATGCTCCAGAGACTATCATAACTAAGTAAGCCGAAATACACCTCCAACACATAATCCGGGGCATGCTGGTGGCCACCAATAGGCCCCAAATTCCACCAGCATGAGCTCAACCTAGCTAATCTTGCACTAAACATGGATCCTAACTCAAGCCAGCCACTGGCCGACCGCCTCCGGAGACTAGACCTACGTAACATAATCTAAACGACGTCCCCGCGGGGAGCTCCGTCGGGGTCGGCAAGGCCGACAGCAATGCACAGAACGGCAGGATCCTGGCGGGTGAGCTTTGCCAGGGCCATGATGTCGTCGCCGGTGAGCGGCTCATCGAACTTCTTGATCAGCGCATGTGCTGCTTTCTGGGTCATCTTGTCCTTGGGGCCGAGTAGGCCGAGGTCGCGCACCATCCTCAGTGTTGCCCGGTGCGCCACCGGCACCTCCGAGGGGTTCTTTGCCAGCCTCGCGCTCTGACGTGTCGGGGCCGAAGCTGTTCTGGTCTTCACGGGGGCGGAGGGGCGTGGCGGGGCCAGCAGGGGGGCGGGGATGTCGGCGAAGAGGCGTCGTGGCGTCGTAGACCGGTCCTGATCCTGAATCTCCATGCGCTGCACCCTTTGAGTGACCGCGCCCAGCTGCAAGCCAACCGAGGAGGCTGGAGCAGGGGCACGGTACGCCTGAGAGGAGGGCGCGGTTTCCGACGGCGCCTAAACTTGCAAAGAACTGAAGCTGCTGCTCATGTTGATTTGTGGCTCCAAGGGCGCCTGAAGCAGAGCTCGAAGAGACATGCGTAACAGAGCATCCGCTCGAGAGAGGTGCAGACATCTCTGCTCTTGATCACGCACACACACACACACAACTGTTTTTTTTTCTATCAGACAGCAGGATGTAGAGGAACGAGAGATGAATGCGCCTTGCGGCGGAAGAGATGCAGCAACTCCTCCTTAAGTACACCTTCTTACGCCGAGCGCGCTCATGTAGTTTGAAATTCGAAATTGGGGATTTCCCGCTCGTGGCATACAGCAGGATTGGATGCCACCTGTTGTCGTGCGATGGCATGCATAGTTAATGTTTTGATTCGGTTCAAAGGACCAGCGACAATATATAGTAGGCAGTAAGAAAGAATTACTGTAGGATCCGGTAATAAAATGATGAACTTTCAGGAATTTATGCTCGTACATAGATTGTACTTCTAGTTTAACAGCGACGAGACTTGTTGATGAACAGGTTCTCTCATTAACAAACACAACACGTAGCACACAGCAACAAACGCTGTGTCTTATTACACAGATGATATAAATACTGCATGCTGAGGCCTCAACAACAGAGAGTCTGCAAGTTTAATTCAACGTGGTAATGACATTTGTTTCCAGAATAATCGGTTCAACATGGAGAACAACTTTTGGGTTGTTGCAGGTGTTTCTCCTGTGCCCACCGACTCCACAGTTTAAGCATTTTGCCTCTTTCCTCTCCTTCTGGGGAAGATCTCCTCTCTGTGGACATGTGGGGCTCTTGTGTTCTGGTTCTCAGCATATGCTGCAGAAGCGAGTCCGTTTGCTTGTGCTGCACTTGCCGACATCCTGTGCAGTTGCTCGTTGCTTGATTTTCTTGCTTTTTGCACCTCAATCATCATATGGAGGTTTGTCCCTGCTGTTGGTTGGTCATCTGGCCTTTCTTTTTCGCTCTGGAGCTTTTAATCCTATAAAAACCCCAACTGCACTTCCTTCTGCATCACTTGCATTGCCGCTGGCTTGTGCAATTGTTGGAAGAGCTTCTCTACCTTTATTTTTTGTTTGCAGAGTTCTGTCTTCCAATCCCATTCCATCACGGACAACAGCTATTGGTGATAGTTTATCCATTGTTTGTTTCAACATTTCCATTGCACACTCATATGCTTCTGGATTTGCATCTCCCAACCTCACTACTTCGAGTGCGTGTGTGTACAGATTCGAATGTCTGAATGTTACTGAATTTACATAAATGTTGTCCTTCTAAAGATGTGACAGGTGAGCTGGCAGTACATCTCTTGCATTCTTTGTCCAACATTTCATAATATGTTTTGCAGGTATTTGGTCTATGCCGAGGAAATCGAGTACTTATCACATGCACAACTAGTATTATGAATTATGCTTTTTGAGACAGTTGTTTTACCAGGAGAATAGAATGCTTTCTTACCTTGACCCCATGGCAGCAGAGCAAGCCAGTGTGTTCAAAATTGCCACACTCACATATCAGGTTTGCCCCTCCATCGACAACTTCCACTTTGTATACAATCCTGCACCATTTTTTCATGTTTTTCTGGATGATATCGTCGAAAGAAATATGTTTTACCTTTAGTAACCTCTTCTACTTTGTACTGTCCTGCTTCATATATAACTTCCACAATTTTTTCTAACATGGCTCGTGTGTAGATTTTGCTGGCATGTAGCTCGAGTGGTGTGTTCATTTTCATACACAGGGGCTACCTGCACATGTAGAGGGTGTATTAGACTCATGGTGGCATGAATGACATAGGATAACTATATTTTCAATAACTTACTATCTTGGTGCGTCTCTATCAAAAAGAAGTCTCATGTACTGGTGAACAAATAGATGCATGGGGCAACTAGCTGGAACATAAGTCTTCAACATATGGTTGGCACTCTCGCTACGTTGTGTGCTTGTCATCTTTGCACAAAACTTTCCATTAAAATATGGTTTTGCCCATTTTCCCCTCATTTCATATATTTGGGTGAGGTAATTGTGTTTTTGCAAACCATATGTTTAGGTTAATTGCTTCCATGCAGTCTCGAATTCATCAATTGTGAGCATGTGATGTATTATCTTGTGAGATTCTGACCTGAATTTGCTGCGCTTCGTGTAATGTGACCCAAGATATTCTTTTGCTCTCTTGAGGACATGCCATTTGCACCATCAGTGTGTAGTATCTGGCATCACGTTTGCTATCGCAACTTCCATCGCTCTGCATTGGTCTACACACAAATGACAGGTCAGAATTCATGTTAGTATAGTCAAACTTAGTTGTGGTATGATGACTGAAACCGAACGAATTTTCAAGTACCAATGACTTCATTTTTTTTCAACTTACCAGTGAGTATTGTTTGTGGATGCTTTCCACCCATCATACGGATGAATTCAGTGAAAACCCACTCAAAAGTCTCCTCTGTCTCATCCCTGACTAGTACCCCACCAAATATGATGCTTTGAAAGTGATTGTTGACCCCGACAAACAATCCAAATGGCATGTCTTACACGTTTGTGCGGTATGTTGTATCAAACGTTATTGCATCACCAAAATAGTGGTATTGTGCTCTGCTGGCTCCTGTTGACCATAACAAGTTCCGTATGCGGCTCTCTCCATCAGGTTGTACTCTGTAGTATAACCCAGAGTCTTTTGCTCCTAACTCTGCAAAAACATCCATTGTCTTCTTCACATCATTATCTGCTTGTTCTCGATTGATCTTGCCACACAACCCCCGCAGTGCTCTTTTGCTGAATGATACATTGTCCACATTGAACCAAAGAAACTACCGATTATATTGTACACTTTGCCAATGCTGATATTATTTTCACAGAGTTGTTTGATAACATCTCGTGTATATATATCAATATGCCTGTGTGAAGGCCAGTAAACTTTCTCACCATATTTTTCAGTGAGTGCATGTTTGTGATCTGGTCTGTACTCGTTTATGTACCAGCCATTGTCATTAGACCGAAGCAACCGTACCATCGCAGGGCATCTGCATCTGCATGTCCGTATGTTACTCTTCTTTGGGATTCCCTGCAAGCAATACAACAAATATCAACTTGTCACTCTTTGCAATTGACATACCTAACTCGTGAGCTAGTTTAGGATAGATGGTATTGAACTGGAATGAGGACTTACAGAGAACCCACAAACTATCTCTTGCATGCACTTTGTTCTTTCGACATTTAGCCTGCCCTTACTCCAAATCCGATTTCCCATGAATAGAGATTGTAATAATCATAAGCTTCCCCAATTGAATCGAAGTTGCTACCAACTACAGGAACTATGAAAGTATCAGTTTTCTTCTCTGCATATCGACCAAATGTTTTTTCCAGGGCACTCATCCTTGCAGCACATGGTTGACATTCTGAAGGTGCATGACCGACACGGACTCTGCAATATTCAGAAATATGTATTTCAAAAAATGCTTCACTGCGTTTAGAAAGTACATTGCTCGAACAATTCGATGTTCTCTGCACTATATATGCATGTTCCCAAATTTTGTTTAGCTACTTTCAGAAGAGGAATTTTCCCCTTATCAATCAAATTTAAGGAATGTTCAGACTGTGGTATACCTTCGTGTCCATCGAGGGGATGTAGGGTCATCTTTCTATGGAGATTGCTGGGAGGTTGGTGCGGACAGGGCCACTCCATCGCAAGTGCTGTTCAAATCTAATTGTACGGTGACTGCCGCCTCTCCAGCATCTCCAATGCTGGACTCAGCAGTCGCACATATGAGAGTTTTAGTGATTCTGGCAGTCACAAATGGGTCTCCGCCGGCGAGATCCGACAGGGGAAATCTAGGTAAAACAAAGCAGCACAGGAATAAGATGGTGTCTACGTACTTCGGATTTCACGGAGGAAAAGAATGGGGGCGGCAAAATTTACCTGTCAACTGGATCTGACAAGAACTCGATTGAGTCGCCTTCCGCGGTGGCCATCGCCATAGCCATGAGCTTATCACTTTAGGGTGCCGGAACGGAGAGGATAGATTGCTTTTACTTTTCATCGCTGGTCGGTCCAACACGGGTCCCACAATCTGACATACACCTATCCGTTCGGTACACGCCGTCTGCGGGACGGACGCAACTGATGGGGATGGTTCTGTACCGCGAGAACAGACATGTACCAATGGAACATCATACTCGACGGTCGTCTATTGTACGTTAGTTTAGACGCGTCCGCCGCATTAGACCACCGTTTTCGCGAGCGTACTCGACTTGTTCCCATACGATCGCATTTAATACAATCAGCAACGCGTCCTGCAATTGTTCGTCCACTTAGCAGGAGCGCGCGAGCTCGTCCATACCATCGCCATTCTCGAAAGAAAACCTAATTATATGAGAATAAAAGAGGTGCTAATTATACCAGAAAAAAAGGAAAGAGGGCTAATGCTTTCCATAGGTGAGGGGTGGGCTATTAAACGGATGCCTGCAGACATGCATCATGCATAATTTGAGGACACGACTTGACAGAAACAAGGAGGAAAGAGGGGCTAATCTCCCATCGCGACGTTCCAGATCGGTGAGTGCATCGTCGCATGATGCGCCACTTGAGGCCAATTTGTGCGTACAAACACGCCTCTGCAGCGCAAAAACAAGAGACTTTAAATCAAGATCATGGTGATAAAAAAGGAGGAGAAGAATAGCAGCAAGATAGAGAAGGGATTTCAGATTCAGTACCAAACATCAATTGTTAGAATAATCCGAGGTACGTGGTCGATCCACCGAGGAACAAGCAATCACAGCACAATGACAACACCGAGATTTGTTAACGGGGTTCGGCGAACTCGCCTACTCCCCGGGGCAATGACTACGAGCGCTCCTCCCCGAGATACCGCAAACACCGGCCACCCGGGCGCCGGCACAAGCCGCCGGCACCCCCTTGCGAGCCTGTCGCTATCTAGTCGTCATGGGTTACAACATGGGGTGCCTCCTCATATATAAGAGGCCAAGGGTACAATGTGTCCGACTCCGACACTACAAGTATCCTACCCACACTACAACACCAAGTCCAAACGTAACCCAACTCGTACACTATATTCGACACAAACACAACAAACTCCACCTTAGCGAATATTCTCCATCACCTTGAATTTGTCCATGCGTCAAACTTCCATGTACTCGTACCTCGGATTATTCTAACAAGTGGTATTAGAGCACAATGACGACACCGAGATTTGTTAACGGGGTTCGGCGAACTCGCCTACTCCCCGGGGCAATGACTACGGGCGCTCCTCCCCGAGATACCGCAAACACCGGCCACCCGGGCGTCAGCACAAGCCGCTGGCACCCCCTTGCGAGCCTGTCGCTATCTAGTCGTCATGGTTTACAACGTGGGGTGCCTCCTCATATATAAGAGGCCAAGGGTACAATGTGTCCGACTCCTACACTACAAGTATCCTACCCACACTACACCACCAAGTCCAAACGTAACCCAACTCGTACACTATATTCGACACAAACACAACATCAATCCTTATCAGTAGAGCGAGCTAGACAAGAAGATATGGAGCATAGGAGTTGGGGAAGAAGAGAGACGTGTATCTTTTTTAGTTGGGAGAAATCCATGTGTTTGTGAGTGGTAGCTGGGTGTGTCCGTGTGTGCCTCCTGTTTATTTATTTTTGCGGGTAGTTTGTGGCTCCTGTTTGAGAAAGAGGGGAATGTAGAGAGAGCGATGTGAGCTAGACTAGTTGATGGTGTCATAGCATGTGTTTGCACTGTCAGAGAAGCATCTCATAACTTTTTGTAGGGCATTCAAAGGATGTGCTTCATCTTTATTGGTCCAAATTTCAGGTAATGACAACAAGTCGTTATAGTCTCTCTTCGATACTATGTTCTTTCGAGTGCAAACCCACTACAACTGAGCTGACTACACATAACACCGAAGGTATCGCCATTGGCATCGACTGTCGTGTGCACTCCTCTCCTCCTTGCCTGGGTGCCGTGGCGTGGCAGGAACATTCTTCGTGTGTCTTTCACCAACGCACGAGGAGGACTTGGATCAATTTGATTTAGGCACATGGGATGAACGCAGGGAAACATGACGCAACCATGCTGCACCAACCAACAGGATGCTGGTAAGTTCATGTCATGTGAAGGGAACATATCTGCTTTCTATAGTTTACTTACACTGAGTAGATGGAAATATAATTAAGCACAAAGAATATTATAACCTTTCTTTCTGTTAGGTTGTTGGCTATAGGAGGGCTGGCCAGATTTGTTTGTCACGTATTAGAAGCTCATCATGGTTGTGGCAGTAATTGCAAATGTTGGCTTGATATTGCGGCCTTCCATCATGGTTTAAAAGGCAGTAAGTGTTGCATGCGAAAATCTCAAGTGCTACTTGATAAGGTGCCTAAATATAAAGAAGATGTGACTGATGTATCCACGAGATCCTGTTTCTCCACATATATTTTTACATAATCTTTTTATGCGTACTATGAGCGTTAGCCCCATGTTGTGTATTGCATATTTAGTATGTGCAAGTTTGCTAGGTAGGCACCTTGAGCCATGCTTATTGGGCTAGGGCTTGTGGTATTTCTTTTTCTCCCGTTGCAACGCATGGGCATGTTCGCTAGTAACATTTAAATATGCATGTAATCAAACATTTTTCTTATTGTTTGAACAAAATGGTGTCCATATCTCTCCGCTGTAAGTTGCACTCGCAGATGAAGATGCTCGTTGCAGCATTGCTATCAGCCTTGAACCAGCTATGACTAGCCTTGTAGCATTGCACGTCCTTGTTGCAATATTTATTGACATGCCTTGCAGCATCGCAATTTTGACATTGCAGTGTCGCCCATCCAGCTTGTATCGTCACAATTTTCTATTGTGCAATGTCGCGCATCCAAACTTGCAGCAGCATCACTATTATGCTTTTGCAGCTGCAAAAGGTCCCGCCTTGGCTTGCATCATCATGATTTTGACTTTGTATCGGTAGTGGCATTACCGTGCAGTGTTGCAATTTCCTTACAGTGTCGCGATTCTTTCTTGCAACATCTACAAGGGTTGTTCATATCTCGTTCCCTATCGTGCTCTTTTGCTAGCCCCGTGCTTAACACAACTGGATCCTGACTTACTCAAACTCTTGAAACATATGATGCATTAAATGGAGTTATGGTCGTGTCCCTTTCAGGTTGTTTGCTAGTTGCTCGAGCACAAAATCCAGGCAACAATGGAAGGATCACACATCCGCGCCCACACTGCTCACCCAAAGCATGAGCAAGCATTATTGGGCCGGTGTTTGCATATCATGTGCTTGTGTTTTTATCTGGCGAAAAGCGGAAGCCCAAGAGTGTCCATATTGTAACTCGCTTTGCTCCAGAATTGTAGTGATGTGCCCACCTCACATAGGTCTAGTTGAGGGCGAGGTAGCCACACGTCGTATTGGAGAGCATGCCAGCCTTCACTGTCGGGGTGTTCGTGAATTCCATCTGTAAGTGGCCACGCACAATGTCCCATCCCTGGTTGGCATGGGGCAGTGTCTCCGCATCCAAGGGCAGTCCTTGGTTGTGTCGTGTTAGACTGTTGGTTGCCTCGAGTGGCGCCTGAGCATCCAAGAACGACATGTCAAGGGTGTCGTGGCTGGCAGCCTTGGGCGCCTCGATATCCAGGGGAAGCACAAGCCGGGAGACCAAATTCGCAGGCTCCTCCTCATCCTTGCAGAGAGGGGCGAATCTAGTCTTCCGCCTCTTTGAGGCGGGGGAGAAGATGGAGCGCATGAGCGGTCGTGATGTGACCCGACGAAGCAATAAGATATTGGAGGATGGTGGGGAGGAATAAGATGAAGAATTTGGAGGAACCTGTGTGCCGGACAAGACGAGGAAGAGGCGGTAGCCGGCGACGAGATAGGAGTACCAAGGAATGGGTTGTGAGGGGCCTAAAATGGGTCATGGTGGGCCCACACCCAAGATTTTCAGGGTTTGGATGAGGATTTAACGGGCCAATGTGGGATGATACGTCTCCATCGTATCTACTTTTCCAAACTCTTTTGCCCTTGTTTTGGACTCTAATTTGCATGATTTGAATAGAACTAACCCGGACTGACGCTGTTTTCAGCAGAATTGCCTTGGTGTTATTTTTGTGCAGAAATAAAAGTTCTCAGAATGACCTGAAAATCCACGGAGAATATTTTTAGAATAAATAAAAAATACTGGCAAAAGAATCAACCAAGGGGACCCACCTGCTGTCCACAAGGGTGGAGGGCGCGCCCACCCCCCTAGGGTGCGCCCCTGCCTTGTGGGTCCCCTGGACCTCCACCGACCTCAACTCCAACTCCATATATTCACGTTCGGGGAGAAAAAAAATCAGAGAGAAGGATTCATCGCGTTTCACGATACGGATCCGCTGCCACCTCCTGTTCTTCCTCGGGAGGGCAGATCTGGAGTCCGTTTTGGGCTCCGGAGAGGGGAAATCGTCGCCATCATCATGATCAACCATCCCCCATCACCAATTTCATGATGCTCACTGTTGTGCGTGAGTAATTCCATCATAGGCTTGCTGGACAGTGATGGGTTGGATGAGATTTATCATGTAATCGAGTTAGTTTTGTTAGGGTTTGATCCCTAGTATCCACTATGTTCTGAGATTGATGTTGCTATGACTTTGCTATGCTTAATGCTTGTCACTAGGGCCCGAGTGCCATGAATTCAGATCTGAACCCTTTATGTTTCCATGAATATATTTGTGTTCTTGATCTGATCTTGCAAGTTGTAGACACCTATTACGAGTTATGATCCGCATACCCCAAGGTGACAATAATTGGGATTCTCTCCGGTGATTACCGTAGTTTGAGGACTTCATGTATTCACTAAGTGCTAATGCTTTGGTCCCGTTCTCTATTAAAAGGAGGCCTTAATATCCCTTAGTTTCCATTAGGACCCCGCTGCTACGGGAGGGTAGGACAAAAGATGTCATGCAAGTTCTTTTCCATAAGCACGTATGACTATATTCGGAATACATGCCTACATTATATTGATGAATTGGAGCTAGTTCTGTGTCACCCTAGGTTATAACTGTTGCATGATGAAAGCCATCCGACATAATTATCCATCACTGATCCATTGCCTACGAGCTTTTCACATATTGATCTTTGCTATGTTACTTTGCCGTTGCCACTGTTACAATTACTACAAAACTGCTACTATTACTTTCGCCACTGTTACCGTTACTTCCATACTACTTTACTACTAAATACTTTGCTGCAGATATTAAGTCTTTCAGGTGTGGTTGAATTGACAACTCAGTTGCTAATACTTGAGAATATTCTTTGGCTCCCCTTGTGTCGAATCAATAAATTTGGGTTGAATACTCTACCCTCGAAAACTTTTGCGATCCCCTATACTTGTGGGTTATCAAGACCTTTTTCTGGCGCCGTTGCCGGGGAGCATAGCTCTATTCTCTGAGTCACTTGGGATTTATATCTGTTTATCACTATGAAGAATTTGAAAGATACTAGAACCAAGATCTATCCCTCTACTACGAGGGGAGGTAAGGAACTGCCATCTAGCCCTCCACTTGATTCACCTTCTGTTTTGAGTAAGCTTGCGACACCTACACATACTATTGATTCTGATATGTCGCATGTTATTGATGATGCTACTTCTACTATGAATGATGCCAATGATGCTACTACTTTGCTTGATAAAACTATGCCACTGGGTGAATTACTTGATGAACATCTCGCTACAGTTAGAACTATTGATTATGCTGAAGATGATGATATTTCTGAAACTGATGAAATTATTGAAGCTGAACACTTTGAAACACCTGTTAGACCTAGCTCTCCTAGATATGAACTTCTTGTTATGCCTGAGGGTTATGTTATGGATGGAGAGGTAGATAGGGACTTTCTTGCTTGTAAGGATAGAGATGATCTTAAGAAATTATTGTGCAAGTGGAAAGAAAAATCTTTGAATGCTAGAATGCAATATGATCCTAAGTTTGCTACTTCACCTATCTTTGTTACTGATAAGGATTATGAATTCTCTGTCGATCCTGAGTTAATTACTTTGGTTGAATCTGATCCTTTCCATGGTTATGAATCTGAAACTGTTGTGGCACATCTTATTAAATTGAATGATATAGCTACCCTATTTGCACATGAGGAAAAAATTCGCTATTACTATATTCTTAAATTGTTTCCTTTCTCGTTAAAGGGTGATGCTAAGATATGGTTTAATTCTCTTGCTCCTGATTGTGTGCGTAGTCCCCGGGATATGATTTACTACTTCTCTGCAAAATATTTCCCTGCTCAGAAGAAACAAGCTGCCTTACAGGAAATATTTAACTTTGTGCAAATTGAAGAAGAGAGTCTCCCACAAGCTTGCGGGAGGCTTCTCCAATTACTTAATGCTTTGCCTGATCATCCTCTCAAGAAAAATGAAATACTTGATATCTTTTATAATGGACTAACCGATGCTTCTAGGGACCACCTAGATAGTTGCGCTGGTTGTGTTTTCAGGGAACGAACTATCAAGCAAGCTGAATTGCTATTGAATAATATATTGAGTAATGATAATGATTGGACACTTCCTGAACCAACTCCTAAGCCAACTCCAAAGAAAAGAGGTATTCTATTTCTCAGTCCTGAAGATATGCAAGAGGCAAAGAAATCTATGAAAGAAAAAGGTATTAAAGCTGAAGATGTTAAGAATTTACCGCCTATTGAAGAAATACATGGTCTTGATAACCCGACACAGGTAGTAGAGATAAATTATCTCTATAGATTTGATGAAGGTGATATTCCTCATAATAAGTCTGCTAGTCAATGCTTGGATGAGTTTGATAATTTTATTGTTAAACAAGAAAACTTCAATGCTTATGTTAGTACACAATTGAAACATAATGCTTACATGCTTGACTGCTTGGGTGATTATATGAGTAGAACTATTAATGATCTTAAGCTTATTAGTAAGCATGCTTCCATGGTTAAAACTCAAGTATAACAAGTACTTAAGGCACAAGATGATTTGCTTAGTGAGTTGAATAGTAAGAATAATGATAATGCTGTTAGAGTTATGACTAGAGGTGGTAAGATGACTCAGGAACCTTTGTATCCTGAGGGCCATCCTAAGAGAATTGAGCAAGATTCTCAGAGAATTAATACTGATGCATCTAGTCCTAGTAATAAGAAGAAAAAGAAAACTGATAGGGCTTTGCATGCTTCTAGTGAACCTGTTATAGATACACCTGAGAATCCCAATGATATTTCTATTTCTGATGCTGAGACACAATCTGGTTATGAACATGAACCTAGTGATAATGTTAATGATGATGTTCATGGTGGTGCGCAACCTAGTAATGATAATGATGTGGAGGTCAAACCTGCTGTTGATCTTGATAACCCACAATCAAAGAATCAACGTTATGATAAGAGAGACTTTGTTGCTAGAAAACACGATAAAGAAAGAGAACCATGGGTTCAGAAACCCATGCCCTTTCCTCCTAAACCATCCAAGAAAAAGGATGATGCGGATTTTGAGCGCTTTGCGGAAATGATTAGACCTATCTTTTTGCGTATGCATTTGACTGATATTCTGAAAATGTCTCCTTATGCTAAGTATATGAAAGATATTGTTATAAATAAAAGAAAGATACCTGAAGCTGAAATTTCCACCATGCTTGCTAATTATACTTTTAAGGGTGGAATACCAAAGAAACTTGGAGATCCAGGAATACCAACTATACCATGCTCCATTAAAAGAAACTATGTTAAAACCGCTTTATGTGATTTGGGAGCCGGTGTTAGTGTTATGCCTTTCTCTTTGTATCGTAGACTTGATTTGAATAAGTTGACACCTACTGAAATCTCTTTGCAAATGGTTGATAAATCAACTGCTATACCCATCGGTATTTGTGAGGATGTGCCTGTTGTGGTTGCAAACGTTACTATCTTAACGGACTTTGTTATTCTTGATATTCCTGAGGACGACAATATGTCGATCATCCTTGGT
Organism: Thinopyrum elongatum; assembly: GCA_011799875.1. NCBI lineage: Eukaryota > Viridiplantae > Streptophyta > Magnoliopsida > Poales > Poaceae > Thinopyrum > Thinopyrum elongatum. The sequence continues at coordinate 136,606,224 of CM022298.1, forward strand.
AGACCCTTTTTGAATACTGCAGGGGCTGTTATTGATTGCAACAAGGGCAATGTCATTTTGCATGTTAATGGTAATGAGCATACGGTACACTTTTCGAAGAAACAACCTCAAGTTCATAGTATTGATTCTATTGGAAAAATTTCAACTATTACTATTGGAGGTTTTGAATTCCCTCTTCCTACTTTCAAAAAGAAATATGATATTCTTATTGTTGGGGACACGCATATCCCCGTTGAGGTAACCTAGTGTTGTTCAAAAATTCTCCGGTTTCATGTTATTCGAAAGAAGTTTGTTAATAAGACTTGATCAACCTTGTTAACGGATTCCTTTTGAGGAGCATGAGATGGATGAATTTAGAAAGCACAACTTTCTGTACCTACCTTTTACTTTTTGTTATTTAGACTAAATAAAGCAGAAATAGTATTATCTATCTGTTTTCTGAATTATCCGTGCAATAAAAAATATTCCGAAAATAAAAGTTCTCCAAATGCCCTAAAAATTTAGTATGATTTTTTATAGAATATTTTAGAATTTCTGGCGCTAAGATTGCACCAGGGGGCTGCACCAGTGGACCACAAGGGTGGAGGGCGTGCCCTACCCCCTGGGTGCGCCCCCTGCCTTGTGGGTCCCACGTGGGTCCCCCTCACTTATTCCAGCACCCATCCACTTCGTCTTCCTCCAGAAAAAATCATCCCGTTGCTCAAACCCGTGTTCTAGCTCATCTTGCTGCCATTTTCGATCTCCTTGTGCAAAGCTCCATTTGCAAAACTGTTTTGGGAGATTGTTCTTTGGTATGTGACTCCTCCAATGGTCCAATTAGTTTTTGTTCGAGTGCTTTATTTATTGCAAATTTTTGCTACTGTGGTGACCTTGTTCTTGAGCTTGCATGTCAAATTTATATGGTCCAAAGTAGTTTTGATGCATGATATAGCCTCTAGATACTTGTAGGAGTAGTTGCTATTAATTTTGTTGAGTTTGGTTCACTTTTATTTTGAGTCACTAAAAATTTCAGAAATTTTTCAGAGGAAGAAAAATATTCAGGAAAATATACCAAGGTGGTTCCTCAAGGAAGCAAGCACCGAGGCTCGCGATACGTGAGCCGGACCTTGAACCACCAACGGAAGCTCAAGTACGGCCTTGCGAATGGCCATTGGATCAATTTATGGTTCATGCAGGTTTCAAAGAGGAATTTGATGCGTACGTACGAAATGATGATCTTGAGGACTTCGTATCAGATAAGTGTCCTCAGTACTATCAACTCACTGATTCATTCATGCGAAGATTTAAGTTTACATCTCAGCGCAATACCCATACTGTTTTATTTGATCTTTATGATGAATCATACACCATGGACCTTGAAGATTTTAATACTGCATGCAAAATCCCACAATGGGGCATTCATAGTGAGCCTCACAAAGCTGAATACAATGATTTCCTTGCTAGCATCACTGTGGGAGAACTAGAAATATTACACAAGCCTCCATGGGGAGCATTCATTTTCCTGCCATACATTATTTTGCACTTTTCATAGGTAGATGCATTAATGGTAAACATGATCATAGCCACCTTTGTGCATCAGATCTTAGTATCCTCCAGTGTGCGGTGTTAGGTGATAAACGATATAACTTGGGGGCCATTATTGCGAGGAGGTTACATCTTAATGCTAAAGATGGAGATTTATTTGGTGGGATTTATGCAACCCGTTTAGCTAATTATCTTGGAATACCCATAAGAGGGAATGTCATTGAGTTACCACCTGCTTTTCTAGATTATAATGCTATGGTACGCTACCAGTTTCTTGAGAGGAACGAACAGTCTCTCCAGTGCCGACTAATCTTTGACAGACGGTGTGCTATCCATATTACCCTTCCTGCTTCTGCGTTCTTTAACTTTCAGGTAAATGAGAGATATTTTATAACTAGAGAGGAGGCAAATGAGTATGAGAGAGCAGAGGAGGCCGCTCGCCTCCATGAAGCAGCTCGCCAAGCGGTAGCTGCCGCAACACAGTACAACCCCAACTACGATTTCGAATACAATCCGGGTTAGTCGTGGCCCTAGACCAACTTAGGCCAAAACCCTAAGCTTGGGGGAGTACATATTTCTCACCGACACTACATTCATTTTCACACACTCATTCCAGTTGTCGGTGTTCATACTTTTTCATTGTATTATCCATGCTAGTTTATTTTCTTTTTCTCGCTTTCTTCTTGTGTGTTTGAAAAACTTTGAGAAAATCCAAAAAATTAGTAGTAGCTTCTGTTTAGTTTGCTTTCCATGTTTATGTAGTAGTACTAAAGAAAACCCAAAAAGATTTCTCGTTCTTCTTTTGCTTGTTGGGAACTTTCCCGTGTAAATAGTTTTTCTCGTTCTGGTTTTACTTTCTTCAAAAAAAAAACTCCAAAAACATTTCAGTGTGTTTCTTTGAAATTCTTTTTCTTTTCTTTGGGGTCGAGAGGAGAAGACTACGATGAAAATGATGAGTGGCTCTCATATGCATTATTGATGATCTAACAAAGAGCCCATATTACCTTGTCTTCTCCTTTGAATAAATGTTTGCAGATTCCAGCTTAGTCCAATGCACGTGCACGCTTATTATTATTCACACCGTTCGGTTGTGCAAGTGAAAGGCAATAATGACGATATGTGATGAAATGATTGAGATGAGGAAAAGCTGGTATGAACTCGACCTATCTTGTTTTTGTAAATATGATTAGTTCATCGTTCCTGATTCAGCCCATTATGAATGAAACATGTTTGCAATGACAATTAGAGATTATAGTTACTCATGCCATGCTTAATTAGCTAGGAGTTTATAATGGTTTACCTTGCGTGCCAACATGCTTTTAAAATGGTTGTGATGTAGTATGATAGGATGGTATCCTCCTTTGAATGATTCAAGTGGCTTGACTTGGCACATGTTCACGCATGTAGTTGAAACAAAATCAACATAGCCTCCATGATATTTATGTTCATGATGATTTATATCCTACTCATGCTTGCATTCAATGTTGGTTAATCTCAATGCATGTTTATGACCGTTGTCGCTCTCTAGTTGGTCGCTTCCCAGTCTCTTGCTAGCCTTCACTTGTACTAAGCAGGAATACTGCTTGTGCATCCACTTCCATAAACCCAAAGTTGTTACATATGAGTCCACCATACCTACCTATATGCGGTATTTACCTGCCGTTCCAAGTAAATTTGCATGTGCCAAACTCTAAACCTTCAAATTATAATCTGTTTTGTATGCCCGAATCGCTCATGTAGCGACTGGGGGCTGTCAGTATCTTCCATGCTAGGTGGGTTATTCTCACGACGAGTGGACTCCGCTCGTCATTCACGAGAAAATGGCTGGTAATCGGGATGCCCAATTCCATGCTCAAATCAAATCAAAATATAACTTCAAACAAAACTCCCCCAGGATTGTTGTTAGTTGGACGGTACCCGTTGTTTCGGACCAGCCGTGGAGTGTGCTTGTTGGTGGTGGGGGAGTAAAAACTTTACCATTCTGTTTGGGAACCGCCTATAATGTATCTAGTATGGAAGATACCGAGATCTCTTGGTTGTTATGTTAACAATGAAAGCATACCGCTCAAAATATTATTTATCTCTGTTTCAAAAACCTGAGCTCTGGCACCTCTGCAAATCCCTGCTTCCCTCTGCGAAGGGCCTATCTATTTACTTTTATTGCTGAGTCATCATCCTCTTATAAAAAGCACCAGTTAGAGAGCACCACTGTCATTTGTATGCTTTGTTATTAATTGATATTGAGTATAACTGTGACTGGATCTCTTTTACCATGAATTACAATGTCTAGTCAGTCCTTGATCTTCAAGGGTGCTCTGCATTTATGTTTTGCGGTCTCAGAAAGGGCTAGCGAGATACCATCTTGTTATATCATATCATGATTGTTTTGAAAAAGCGTTGTCATCCGAGATTTATTATTATTACTCGCTAGTTGATTATGCCATTGATATGAGTAAACGTGAGACCTAAATGTTATTGTGAATATGGTTAGTTCATAATCTTTGCTGAAAACCTGAATGCCGGCTATACATATTTACAACAACAAGATCAAACAGAGTTTGTAAAAAATTTTCTTTATCACTTTCAGTTTGTCAACTGAATTGCTTGAGGACAAGCAATGGGTTAAGCTTGGGGGAGTTGATACGTCTCCATCGTATCTACTTTTCCAAACTCTTTTGCCCTTGTTTTGGACGCTAATTTGCATGATTTGAATAGAACTAACCCGGACTGACACTGTTTTCAGCAGAATTGGCTTGGTGTTATTTTTGTGCAGAAATAAAAGTTCTCGGAATGACCTGAAAATCCACAGAGAATATTTTTGGAATAAATAAAAAATACTGGCGAAAGAATCAACCGAGGGGGACCCACCTACTGTCCACAAGGGTGGAGGGCGCGGCCCCTGCCTTGTGGGTCCCCTGGACCTCCACCGACCTCAACTCCAACTCCATATATTCACATTCGGGGAGAAAAAAATTAGAGAGAAGGATTCATCGCGTTTCATGATACAGAGCCGCCGCTACCTCCTGTTCTTCCTCGGGAGGGCAGATCTGGAGTCCGTTTTGGGCTCTAGAGAGGGGAAATCGTCGCCATCGTCATCATCAACCATCCTCCATCACCAATTTCATGATGCTCACCGCCGTGCGTGAGTAATTCCATCGTAGGCTTGCTGGACGGTGATGGGTTGGATGAGATTTATCATGTAATCGAGTTAGTTTTGTTAGGGTTTGATCCCTAGTATCCACTATGTTCTGAGATTGATGTTGCTATGACTTTGCTATGCTTAATGCTTGTCACTAGGGCCCGAGTGCCATGAATTCAGATCTGAACCCTTTATGTTTCTATGAATATATTTGTGTTCTTGATCCGATCTTGCAAGTTGTAGACACCTATTACGAGTTATGATCCGCATACCCCAAGGTGACAATAATTGGGATTCTTTCCGGTGATTACCGTAGTTTGAGGAGTTCATGTATTCACCAAGTGCTAATGCTTTGGTCCGGTTCTCTATTAAAAGGAGGCCTTAATATCCCTTAGTTTTCATTAGGACCCCGCTGCCACGGGAGGATAGGACAGTCATGCAAGTTCTTTTCCATAAGCACGTATGACTATATTCGGAATACATGCCTACATTATATTGATGAATTGGAGATAGTTCTGTGTCACCCTAGGTTATAACTGTTGCATGATGAATGCCATCCGACATAATGATCCATCACTGATCCATTGCCTACGAGCTTTTCACATATTGATCTTTGCTATGTTACTTTGCCGTTGCCACTGTTACAATTACTACAAAACTGCTATTGTTACTTTCGCCATTGTTACCATTACTTCCATACTACTTTGCTAATAAATACTTTGCTGTAGATATTAAGTCTTTCAGGTGTGGTTGAATTGACAACTCAGCTGCTAATACTTGAGAATATTCTTTGGCTCCCCTTGTGTCGAATCAATAAATTTGGGTTGAATACTCTACCCTCGAAAACTGTTGCGATCCCCTATACTTGTGGGTTATCATGGGACACGTGATCTACTGTGTTTGTTCACTATCAAGGTTAGGCCTTGAGAGGACGGGGCGTCGACCCGTTGGCTGGGCAGCCGGGGTAGCTGCCAGCCCACCAGAGTTCGAGCCCCGGCTCGGACACGCGGTGCTCGCGGAGTTTCTCCTATAAAAAAATGCCAACGAGGGTTATCCCTTGGATTGGTCTTTTTTTATGGTTAGGCCAGGAAAAATAGCGACGAGGTGGATGGCATGCATATGTAACCTCATGTATGATTTCTCTTCATGAACTGAAAGTGTGCCCTTGGTCAAAATGTCATCACTGTGCGAGAGCGAAAACGTCCTATCTCAGTGCGAGGAGACATGTTGCATGTTATAGGCAGGGGCGCAGGATCCCTGATAGCGCATACATGTGGTTGGGAGAGAAGATCGGGAGTACAACTTGTAGAAGAAGAATAGGAGATAAGGCTAAGCTAGTTACAACATAATAGAGATAAACAACCGTGCCTAACTACCTCCTACATAACCAAGATGATCTCCCTGTCACGTACAAGTCCTGCACGTATATGCCTTGTTTACACCCTCCCTTAATCACAACTTCATTAAGTTGAGATTATGCTTGAAGTCTTCAAAGCTTCTTGTAGGAAAGGCTTTTGTAAACCCATCTGCTACTTGATCTCTTGAGTGAATAAACTTAATGTCTAAGACTTTATTAGAAACTCTTTCTCTGACAAAATGAAAATCTATCTCGATGTGTTTTGTTCTGGCATGAAACACTAGATTTGCAAATAAGTATGTGGCACCAAGGTTATCACACCATAGACATGGAACCTGAGAGCTTTTCACACCAACTCTTTTAAGATGGACTGTACCCATATAATTTCTGTTGTTGCATTGGCCAGTGCCTTGTATTTTGCCTCAGTGCTAGACCTGGAAATTGTAGCTTGTTTTCTGGCACACCATGATATGACATTGGGTCCAAAAAATACTGCAAAACCACCAGTTGGGTGCCTGTCATCCAGACATACTGCCCAATCTAAATCAGAGAAAACACTTACAAGAGTAGAAGGTGACTTGCTGAAGTTTAGGCCAATGTTCAAAGTATATTTGACATATCTGACAATACGTTTGGTAGCAGTCAAATGAATTGTAGTGGGTGCATGTAGAAACTGACACACTTTGTTAACAGCAAAAGAAATATCTGGCCTGGTAAGTGTCAAATACTGAAGTGCATCTACTAGGCTTCCATATTTTGTACTGTCCTCTGAACTCAGAGGTGTTCCCTCTGTAAGAGATAATTTTTCTGTACTAGATAGGGGAATGGGTGTGGGTTTACAACCTTGTAAGCTAGCCTTCCTTACCAAATCTATTGCATATTTCTCTTGAGAGAAGTCAAGACCATCCTTGTGCTGCTTTACTTCAATCCCTAGGAAATAATGTAATACTCCTAGATCCTTGAGAGAAAACTCTGCACTCAAATCCTTCAAGAGTCCTGATATTGCCTCATCAAATGAGCTTGTGACAATGACACCATCAACATATATAAGCACAAATATGAAGGTATTGAACTTGTTATAAATAAACAAGGAGGTGTCAGATTTGGAAGGATCAAAGCCTAGTGTCTGCATCTTTTTACTGATACAGGAGTACCATGCCCTCGGAGCTTGTTTCAATCCATACAGTGCTTTATCAAGTTTGCACACATGAGAGGGTGCATGTTGTTGGAGATATGCCCTAGAGGCAATCATGTATGATGATATTTCCTATGTGTTTATGAATAAAGATAGTCCTTGGACATTATCAATGATGTGTATTAGCAAGTACGTGACTTGTTTGTGGGACTATGCATTGTATGATGATTGTCCTAAAAGGTCCCTAGTCGAAAGGGATGTGTGGACGCGCAGCCGACTAGACTAGCATATGACACGATCGATGGCTTGGTCTCACTAGCCATGGAGCATTGGATGCTAACCGGATAATATGGACTCGGAAGGGTCTGGTCGGATTCGACATAGTCGGATCCGAGTTGAGATAAGGTCCGAGTCAGACAGACCCAACTATGACACACGGCGATATGTCATCTGTGAGTCTCTAGTACAACATACGTTCTATGTCCTAAGACCTGAGCTGGCGCATGTACTCGGGATGGTGACAGACCTGCTTTGAGCCGACCAAACGCTACTCCGTGACTGGGTAGTTACAAAGGTAGGTTTTGGACTTGTCCAGACCCATGCTGCGAGACATGGTCGAGCAAGATGGGATTTGCCCCTCCGATCAGGAGAGATATACTCTGCGCCCCATTGTACAGGTTTGCCAACCGGCTTCATTGTCTACTTGGTGGTCGGCACGCCTTGCTAGAGGCCGCTACCAACCGAGCAGGTCGGAGGTGATCCGACCTGCGACCAAGCCGACTTGAACCTAAGGGGTCGCGCGCTTAAGGGAAGGAACTTGTGAGGCCCGATCCGACTCCACGAGTCAGATGTGATCCTACTCGGACTCGGATCCCGGCCGAACAGATTTTGGGCTTTAGAGTCCGTGCGAGGCCCAAGTGTTGAGCCCGCGATGGACGCTTCGGCGCTGTCACTAGGGTTTGCATGTGTTGCGAATAGCCAACTCCACTCGCTGCCGACTGTGTGATCGGACCTAGCAGTCCGCCGCATGGTGTTCCCTGCACGCGTGGATACCGTTAGAGGCGGTGCACCTGCGCCACTCTGGCAAACTTGTACGTGGGATCCACGACCTGCTGTTCAAGGGAGATCAGACAAGGAGGAGACGATCCACGTGGACACGCTGCCCCAACTCTTCTTCCACTTCACGGCACTGCGCTTCTAGTGGTAACGATCTGTGATCCATCTCCCGTAGCATGTTCTTGGTTGTTCTGCGCGTAGGAATTTTTAATTTGCAGTCAACGCACCCTACCGCATAACCCACAGTGGTATCAGAGCCTCGGCTATAGGATTTGGTTTCGGATCATATGCATATTAGATATGTGGAGGCGGCAGATGAGATCTGTTGTCGTTTATGAGATCGGCTATGTGCACGGTTGATGAGATCAACTGCACATGGGGATCAATGAGGCTATGTTTTCTAATGATCGGGATCGATGAGGTTGTGACACAACCTACCCCTATCGGTCGGTATCCGCCATCGGGGTTAACAGTGAAACGTAAATCCGAATCGGATTCACGATGATCGATAAGATCAGTTAGATCGGAAAATTCGACGTGATCGGAGTTCAGATGTGTGCGAACGTAGCTGGACCGCCGTGTGCGTAGCGTCTTGTATTTCATGCACGATCACTCGAACCGGTAGAATGTGATTCTATGCATAACTTTGTTTTGCAGGTTTGATGTGAATAGTATGGCTCATGTGTGTAAATTATACATGGCCTGCGTGTCATGTTTGTCAGCTGGTAGGAGCCAAAGTGTTGTCATTATAATGTATAACCACCTGCGTGTCGACTTGTGACTCTATGTAAAATTCATTACTAGTTGTGGTAGTTGGATAATAGAGATCAGGTTGGTGGCTTGGCGTCCCAGCGTGACAAACAAGATGGAGTTCCTAGATGGTCATCGAAGTCGGAGCCGACCTGGAAGAACATCCATGAAGGAGCCATACTATTTCACAATATATGTTTATTTGTGACTATTATGCTTCTTTATTTCTATGCATGTTAAAATGGTAGAAAGATCCCTCGTTAATATCAAGCACGTTTGCCATTCCCGATGTTGCACCTTCGCACGTCAAGTACGTCTAGTAGTGGGCTCATAAAATTGGGGTGCTGCTAGGTGTCCTTGAACTGAAGGGTTCATGTTGGACACGGACATGCACTGCATCTGGTTAACTTGACAAGGCTATCAAAACGGTTTTGGGCCTTGTGGCAAAGAAGGTTGGGAGCCGGGGTATGAGATACCTACCCGACCGACAGGAGTCGTATAGAGATATGATTAGCAAAGAGTTGCTTACCGGATAGTCATGTTGGCTAGCAGTGATGCTAAAGCTCACTAGTCGCATGCGCTAGTCGGATCCTGAATCACTGAAAGTTTGCGGAGGGATGCTGACTTCAGTGGGAGTATTTCTATTTAGGCTTGAATTACTCTACATAAACACATAGCTTAGTGATTGCATATTTTTCTGTTGTAGATCAATGGCACCACCTGCTCAACCCAACTTTGCATTGAAATCAATTCTGGAAAAGACTAAACTGAATGGAACAAACTTTACCACCTGGTATAGAAATTTGAGAATTGTTCTCAAGCATGATAAAAGGAACATGTTCTAGAGGATCCACTTCCAGAGGAACCTGTTGATAATGCTAATGCCACAACCAAGAATGCCTACCAGAAACTCGTTGATGAATCAACGGAGATCAGTTGTCTGATGCTGGCTTGTATGGAGCCCGATTTGCAATAGCATTTCGAAAATGTTGAGGCTTACGATATGATCGAGAGTCTCAAGAGCATGTTTCAGACACAGGCAAGGACCGAAAGGTTCAACGTCTGGCGATCCTTGATGGATTGCAAGCTGAAGGAAGGTGATCCACTGAGCCCACATGTGATCAAGATGATCGGATATGTGCAAGCTCTGGATCGGTTGGGCTTCCCGCTCTTGGATGAGCTGGCTACTGATGCAGTTCTAGTTTCTCTTCCACCCAGCTATGGGACATTCATCTCGATTATCCATAATGTTAGGGCTAGAACTATGATGTTTTAGACATAGGGTTTCACTAAGTCCTAAGATGAGGATAATAATGTTTTTGTTTATATTTTGTTTTTGCAGAAATCAAGGAGCCCCTGCATCATCCCGCCGTCGTCCCTGTCACCGACCCACTCCGACCTCGAGGTGAGACCAGCCAAATAGAATAGAATGTAGAATGTAATTTTTTTTTAGTAAATATAGGGTTATAAGATATTTAGTATTGTAGATTATTTGAATAGAACAGAAAATTTTCAATAATGTAGATTATTTGAATAGAATATATTTTTTAAATAATGTAGGGGCAAAACAACCAAATACCTTTAAAAATTTAGTATTAATTTAGGTTATTTGAATAGAATAGAATAGAATAGTTTGTATATTATAGTTTGTATTTTACTACATTTAGTTGGTAAAAAATATCCTCTACTTGTTATATTCTGAAATTCGGGCTTTTTCTAGGGTTCATAGTATATTTTCAAATATATTTCAGCAATCAAACTCTAAGTTATCTGAAATTAGGGCATTTTTCTATGATTCAAGAAGTAGACAATAGGTAAAAAACCAGGGCATTTTTCTAGGGTTTAGAGTTTCACTAAACCCTAAAATGAGGATATATAGATAGATGGATGGATGGACAGATGTTAGGGCTAGAACTCGGGTATTTTTAGTAAATGTATAGGTCTTTTCAATTTTTAGGGTTAGAACAAGCTATTTTTAGTAAATGTTAGGGCTAGAACTAGGATGTTTTAGACATAGGGTTTCACTAAGTCCTAAGATGAGGATAATAATGTTTTTGTTTATATTTTGTTTTTGCAGAAATCAAGGAGCCCCTGCATCATCCCGCCGCCGTCCCCGTCACCGACCCACTCCGACCTCAAGGTGAGACCAGCCAAATCCCCATGTCGATGATGATGTAGATGTTTTGATAGTTGTAGTAGAGTAGTAGCTACATGAGTAGCTGTGACAATTTTCCTGGAATAGAAAATTTTCAATGGAGGTCTTTCAAAAATGATGGAGATTTAGACATGTGATATGTAGTGTTGTGTAGTACTAGTGCTTGCCCAAGTGGCCTATGTTTGCAGGGAAAACCTCATAGTGGCCTATGTTTTGCCGGAGTGTTGATTAATTTCCATTCTGGTAAATTTCAGGCGCTCGATATATGTCCTTTTTAGCAAAGGTCATGCCGGATTTTTCCGGTGAATTTTGGCACGACTTGTGCTAGAATATGTAGGAAATATCGAGTGGCCCGGATTTTGTAGAAAGATAATTAAACGACATTTGGGGTTGACTTTAAGTCTTTCAGGACTCCACCATATATATGAGAGAAGAAGAATGCCGACTGTTGTCGTTGGGGTAGCTTCTTCTTCATTCCAAGGTGCTAGACATTTTGGTGTAATGCACTTTGGAATGACAGGAGTAGCTACCATCACCGACGGTCGCAAATGTCAGAGAGGAAGATTCCCGACTGTTGTCGTGGGGGTCGCTTCTCCTTCGTTCCCGTGTGCTAGACATTTTGGTGTAATGCACTCGGGCACGAAGGGAGGAGCTGAGAGTTTTCAAGAAAAGACTCGACAGACCGATAGTCAACCCGTGATGAATATATACACCACGTGAGCTGAGAGTTTTCAAGAAAAGACTCGACAGACCGATAGTCAACCCGTGATGAATAATAATGATCTAATTTAGTTTTTGTACTACATATATTGAATTGTACAAGTTTAATCTTTGAATTATGAACATAGGAAATGTCTGACGATGACGATAGGCTCCCGGAGTGCGACTGGTGCGGCGACGACCGGGGTCTGTGCGACAGGCCTCACCTGGTAGACTGTCGGCGCTTCAGTATTAAGCTCGACGAGACCTTCGATGTCGAAACGGTACACAACGATGACAAGTGTTTTTTCATAACTAAGCATGACTTCTGCTTCTTCAACGTGTAATTTCCGTTTTTTACAATTCGACTAGCTTATCCCATGCCATGCAAGACGCTATGTCTTGGAGAAGTTGGATTTTGAAGTTCATGAAAATATGGAGACAAAGATAGTTCATCTAAGGACCCATCATGGTTATGATTTTGCTGTAAATCTATACAATTCTAAGAGCATGACAGAACCTACTACACTGATGGCGCAGAATTAACTTATCAAGAGAAAAATCATCTTATCTCATTTATTAATGATGTTGAGAATTACAATATCAATTATCAAACTCCTGCACATTATGGTCAATACGTGCCACTAGTGCATGTGTTGAACTACGGTAACATCCATGGACTTAGATCCTACTACACTGATGGCGCATAATTAACTTATCAGGAGAAAAATCATCTTATCTCATTTATTAATGATGTTGAGAATTACAATATCAATTATCAAACTCCTGCACATTATGGTCAATACGTGCCACTAGTGCATGTGTTGAACTACGGTAGAATCCATGGAGATGGCATGGTAATACTTTTTACTATTACGACATCCGTGCATCTTTTGCATAAATTCTTCCAAGGCTAAACTACATTGCTAACTCTGACGTTATTACTATGTTTTTCAACAGAAAATCCCGAAGGATTGTGTGCCTGATCTGATGTTTCCGAAAGGTCGCCTTGATGTTATTAGCTTACGGCCAGGTCATCCTAGCCTTCACAGCTGTTCATACCGGATTTCTAAAACCGATGAAGACATGACAATCAAAGAATGGAAAAAAATGTATGGACAATTTTAGGGAGCTACTTGGAAGCAACATTGTGCGAAGCGCAAGAATTGGAGACATGATAATCTCCATTCTCCATAATGGAGCGGCAGGGCCTATCTTGTTTTATGCTATTTTACCTTAGAGAGGGTAGTAGGTCCTAGCAAATACTCATGATCATGTGCTAAGAACAATTAAGTAGGGTTGGTTAGATGACTATGATGATGATGAGTATGACTTGTTATTATCATAACGAGTAGAAGTTGTATGATGATGATGAGTAGGACTTGTTATTATGATAACAATGATGAGTTATTTATTATTATGATGATGCATGATGCTAAGTTATTATATGAGCATGATGAGTTATTATATATATATCAGTGGGTGAAATGAACATGGATTAGATTCAAGTGGAGGCAACATGTGGTGCACATCGAAAGTACTACTAATCCAAACTAGATCAAGTGGCTTGCAGAGCATGGCAAGAAGGCCGGAAATGTAGCGCTACTGATAGAATGGTCACTGGAAGAGGAACTGTAGCAAGTGGCTTGCAGAGCATGGCAAGAAGGCCGGAAATGCTTCTTCAGGCAAAGGTACACTTGTTGCATATGTTATAGACATTTACCTTGCTGACATACCTAGTGGCTCTTGGGTATTTGATACCGGATCGGTTGTTCATATTTGCAACTCGATGTAGGGGCTGGTAAGAACTAGGCATGTGGCATAAGGGGAGATTGACATCAGGATCGGCAACAAAGCAAGAGTTGCTGCGTTGGAGGTCAGCATGATGCAACTCCAGCTTTGTTCTGGATTTATTTTGGAATTGAATAATTGTTATTACATTCCTGCACTTAGTCAGAACATTATTTTTGCCTCATGCTTGATGAGTCAGGGTTATGAATTCAATTTAAAGGACAATGGTTGTTTGTTTTATTTGAATGGTATGTTCCACGGCTATGCACCCATTGTTGATGGGCTTTTTATATTGAATCTAGAAACGGAACCGGTCTATAACGTGAATGTCAAGAGGCATAAGCCAAATGAGATAAATCCGACGTACTTCTGGCATTGCCGGCTTGGACACATTAGTCTGAAACGCATGAAGAAGCTCCATTATGATGGGCTCCTAATTTCGTTTGACTTCGGGTTGTTCGAGACATGCGAATCATGCTTGCTCGGCAAGATTACTAAGTCTCCTTTTGCAAAGAGTTGCGAGAGGGCGTCTGAGCTGTTGGAGCTTATACACAGTGATGTGTGTGTGGTCCAATGAGCACAACTGATAGAGGTGGCTATCAGTACTTCGTGACTTTTATCGATGACTTGAGTAGATATGGATATATGTATTTGATGAGGCACAAGTCAGAAACTTTTGAAAAGTTCAAAGAGTTTCAAAATGAGATTGAGAATCAGCTCAGCAAGACTATAAAGCTTCTATGATCTGATCATGGAGGTGAGTACATGAGCCAGGAGTTTGATGATCATCTGAAAAGTCGAGGTATAGTACCTCAGCTCACACCTCCGGGTATGCCACAGAGAAACGGCGTGTCAGAATGGAGGAATAGGACCTTGTTGGACATGGTCCGTTCAATGATGAGCAAATCGCATTTACCCTTGTCATTCTGGGGATACACTCTAGAAACTACAGCTTTCACACTCAACAGGGTACCATCAAAATCTGTAGACAAGACACCATATGAGATGTGGACTGGGAAGAGTCCCAGTTTGTCTTTTCTAAAGATTTGGGGTTGTGAAGCATTTGTCAAGCGACTTATGTCAGACAAGCTTACACCCAAGTCGGATAAATGCATATTCGTGGGATATCCAAGGGAAACCTTGGGATATAGCTTCTACAACCGGGAAGAGAACAAAGTGTTTGTTGCTCGGAACGGGGTTTTCCTTGATAAAGAGTTTCTCAGTCGGGAGGCCAGTGGGAGGACGGTCCGACTCGAAGAAATTCGAGGACCACTCGGGGACGGCTTGGCTGGTGATGAGATCATACCGGAGTCAGTCAGGGAACCCATGGTGGAAGCGGCACCTGAACCACGGAGGTCGGAAAGATTGCGTAGAGTGCGTGATGTATTGTTGTAGAAAGCGACGAGCCGGCCACGTATGCGGAGGCGATGGTGAGCCCAGATTCCGAGGCATGGCTGGAGGCCATGAGATCCGAGTTAAAGTCCATGGATGAGAATCAAGTCTGGGACTTGGTTGATCCGCCGCCTGGCGTAACAGCCATTGGTTGCAAATGGGTCTTTAAGAAGAAAACCGATGTGGATGGAAATGTTCAGATCCACAAAGCTTGGCTTGTCACTAAAGGTTATGGACAAGTTCAAGGAATTGACTATGACGAGACTTACTCGCCGGTAGCGATGCTGAAATCGGTGAGGATCATACTAGCTATAGCTGCATATTTCGATTATGAGATATGGCAGATGGATGTCAAAACGGCTTTCCTTCACGGAAATTTAACCGAGGATGTGTATATGATACAGCCTGAGGGTTTTGTCGATCCGACTAGCGCTGGTAAGGTATGCAAGCTCAAGAGATCCATTTATGGGTTGAAGTAAGCATCTCAGAGTTGGAACATTCGTTTTGATGAGGTCGTCACTAGTCTCGGTTTCATCAAAAGCGAAGAGGACGCTTCACTACTAGGGAAAACCTTATACACAGAGTCTTATCAGTAGCGCGAGTTAAAGAGAGGCGCTACTGCTAATTAATAGTAGCGCTTTATATTTCCGAGCGCTACTAGTACGTGGTTAGCAGTAGCGCGTTCTCGCAAACCACGCTGCTGTTATGGCCAGCCCGGGCCCATGGTGCCATCCCCACTTAGCAGTAGCGCCTCGATACGTCTCCAACGTATCTATAATTTTTTATTGTTCCATGCTGTTATATTATCATTCTTGGATGTTTTACAATCATTTTATAGCAACTTTATATCATTTTTTGGGACTAACCTATTGACATAGTGCCCAGTGCCAGTTGCTGTTTTTGCTTGTTTTTTACTTCGCAGAAAATCAATACAAAACGGAGTCCAAACGCAGTGAAACTTTTTGGTGATTTTTTCTGGACCAGAAGACACCTGTTGGGCCAAAGAAGTACCAGAGGGGGGCTCCGAGGGGAGCACAACCCACCAGGGCGCGCCTGGGGGCCCAGGCGCGCCCAGGTGGGTTGTGCCCACCTCGGCCTCCTCCCGCACCACCTCTTTGCTCTATAAATACCCTGGACGTCCAAAAACCCTAGGGAAGTTGACGAAAAACAATTCCAGCCGCCACAAGTTCCAGAAACCACAGATCCAATCTAGACACCATCACGGAGGGGTTCATCATCCTCATTGGTGCCTCTCCGATGATGCGTGAGTAGTTCATTGTAGACCTACGGGTCTGTAGTTAGTAGCTAGATGGCTTCCTCTCTCTCTTTTGATTCTCAATACAATGGTCTCTTGGAGATCTATTTGATGTAACTCTTTTTGCGGTGTGTTTGTTGGGATCCGATGAACTTTGAGTTTATGATCAGATCTATGTTTTTATCCATGAAAGTTATTTGAGTCTTTTGATCTCTTATATGCATGATTACTTATAGCCTCGTATTTCTTTTTCAAATCTTTGGTTTAGTTAGGCTGACTAGATCGATTTTTCTTGCCATGGGAAGAGGTGCTTTGTGATGGGTTCGATCTTACGGTGCTCAATCCCAGTGACAGAAGGGGAAATGACACATATGTATCGTTGCTATTACGGATAACAAGATGGGGTCTATTCCTACATGAATAGATCTTGTCTACATCATGTCATCGTTCTTATTGCATTACTCCGTTTCTCCATGAACTTAATACACCAGATGCATGCTGGATAGCGGTCGATGTGTGGAGTAATAGTAGTAGATGCAGGCAGGAGTCGGTCTAGTAATCTTGGACGTGATGCCTATATAATGATCATTGCCTGGATATCGTCATGATTATTTAAAGTTCTATCAATTGTCCAACAATAATTTGTTTACCCACCGTATGCTATTTTTCTCGAGAGAAGCCACTAGTGAAATCTACGGCCCCCGGGTCTATTTCCTCACCATATACTTTCAGATCTATATTGCTATTTGCCTTTTTATTTATTTGCATCTTTTATTTTCAGATCTATATTTGCAAAAACCCAAAAATACCTTGCTACACTTTATTTTATTTGCGTTCTTTCGAGATCTATTTATCCAATCTATCATATTTTTCTCCCGTCAACTCGACAATTTCTGGCACCGTTACCCGAAAGGGATTGACAACCCCTTTAACACGTCGGGTTGCAAGTAGTTGTTCTTTGTGTGCAGGTACCGTTTATGTAGTGTTGCGTCTCATCACTGAGGGAAATACCTACCGTAGTTGTGCTGCATCATCCCTTCCTCTTTGGGGAAATACCGACGTAGTTCAAGCCGCATCACGCCTGTCTTGCACCAGTGCTACAGCTATTGGCTTTACTAGTAGCGTTGGGCCTAAAACCGCGCTGCTGTTATGGCCAGCCCGGGCCCAGGTGCCCATCCCCACTTAGCAGTAGCGCCTGTCTTGGACCAGCGCTACAGCTATTGGCTTTAGTAGTAGCGTTGGGCCTAAAACCGCGCTACTACTAAGCCAGGTTATCATCTCTGCGCCTGAACTCTCCCTTCCTCACTCTCCATCTCCACTCTCTCTCCCACCCTCGTCGTCGGCCCGCCCTCCTCCGCCGCATTTCCGCTGCCATTGCCGCCTCCTTCCTCGTCGGTAAGCCGCCTCCATCCTCCCCTCCTCCCTCCTCCTGCTCTCTCCTTTCTCCTCCCTCCTCTCCCTCCTCGGTCGGCCGCCCTCCTCCTCTCTCTCCTCCTTCCCTCCCTCCCTCCTCCTCCGGGCACCATCCTCCCTCCTCCTCTCTCTCTCCTCCCTCCCTCCCTTCCTCCATCCCTCCTCCCTCTGTTCTTGTAGATTGTAGTTTTTTTAATGTTTTTCAAATAGAATAGAATGTAGAATGTAAATTTTTAGTAAATATAGGGTTGTAAGATATTTAGTATTGTAGATTATTTGAATAGAATAGAGAATTTTCAATAATGTAGATTATTTGAATAGAATAGAATTTTTTAAAAATGTAGGGGCAAAACAACCAAATACCTTTAAAATTTTAGTATTAATTTAGGTTATTTGAATAGAATAGAATAGTTTTATATTATAGTTTGTATTTTACTACATTTAGTTGGTAAAAAAAAAGTTCTCTACTAGTTTTATATTCTGAAATTCGGCTTTTTTTCAAGCCCCCCCACGGTTCATAGTATATTTTAAATTTATTTCAGCAATCAAACTCTAAGTTATGTGAAATTAGGGCATTTTTCTATGATTCAAGAAGTAGATAGTAGGTAAAAAACCAGGGCATTTTTCTAGGGTTTAGAGTTTCACTAAACCCTAAAATGAGGATATATAGATAGATGGATGAATGGACAGATGTTAGGGCTAGAACTAGGGTATTTTTAGTAAATGTATAGGTCTTTTCAATTTTTAGGGTTAGAACAAGGTACTTTTAGTAAATGTTAGGGCTAGAACTAGGATGTTTTAGACATAGGGTTTCACTAAGTCCTAAGATGAGGATAATAATGTTTTTGTTTATATTTTGTTTTTGCAGAAATCAAGGAGCCCCTGCATCATCCCCGCAGTCGTCCCCGTCCCCGACCCACTCCGACCTCGAGGTGAGACTAGCCAAATCCCCATGTCGATGATGATGTAGATGTTTTGATAGTTGTAGTATGATGACCCGCAAGTACAGGGGATCAAGCGTAGTCCTTTCAATAAGTAAGAGTGTCAAACCCAACGAGGAGCAGAAGGAAATGACAAGCGGTTTTCAGCAAGGTAATGTCTACAAGCACTGAAACTATAAGTAACGAGTAGTTTGGTAGCGAGATAATTTGTAACGAGCAAGTAACGGTAATGGTAACAAAAGTGCAGCAAGGTAGCCCAATCCTTTTGAGGCAAAGGACAGGCCAAAACGGTCTCTTATGATAAGCAAAGCGTTCTTGAGAGTACACGGGAATTTCATCTAGTCACTTTCATCATGTTGGTTTGATTTGTGTTCGCTAGTTTGATAATTTAATATGTGGGTGGACCGGTGCTTAGGTGCTGTTCTTACTTGAACAAACCTCCTACTTATGATTAACCCCCTCGCAAGCATCCACAACTACGAGAAAAGTATTAAGAATAAACCTAACCATAGCATTAAACTTTTGGATCCAAATCAGTCCCTTACGGAATAGCGCATAAACTAGGGTTTAAGCTTCTGTCACTCTCGCAACCCATCATCTAATAACTACTCCACAATGCATTCCCTTAGGCCCAAATATGGTGAAGTGTCATGTAGTCGACGTTCACATGACAACACTAAGGGAATCACAACATACATATCATCAAAATATCGAACACATATCAAGTTCACATAATTACTTGCAACAAGATTTCTCCCATGACCTCAAGAACAAAAGTAACTACTCACAAATAATAATCATGGTCAAGATCAGAGGGGTATTAAATATCATAATGGATCTGAACATATAATCTTCCACCAAATAAACCATATAGTAATCAACTACAAGATGTAATCAACACTACTAGTCACCCACAAGTACCAATCTATAGTTCCGGTACAAAGATTGAACACAAGAGATGAACTAGGGTTTGAGAGGAGATGGTGCTGTTGAAGATGTTGATGGAGATTGCCCTCCCCAACATGGGAGAGTTGTTGGTGATGATGATGACGGTGATTTCCCCCTCTGGGAGGGAAGTTCCCCCGGCGGAATCGCTCCGCCGGAGGGCAAAAGTGCTCCTGCCCAAGTTCCGCCTCGAGACGGCGGCGCTTCATCCCAAAAGTCCTCTCCTTATTTTTTTCTAGGTCAAAATGACTTATATACCAGAAGAGGGGCACCGGAGGTGGGCCGAGGAGGGCACAACCCACCAGGGCACGCCTGGGCTCCTTGGCGCGCCCAGGTGGGTTGTGCCCACCTGGTGGGTCCCCTCTGGTAATTATTTGCTCCAATATTTCTTATTTATTCCATAAAAATTCCTCATGAAGTTTCAGCTCATTTAGAGTTGTGCGGAATAGGTAGCCTGACGTAGCTTTTTCAGGTCCATATTTCCAGCTGCCGGAATTCTCCCTCTTTGTGTGAACCTTGCATATTATGAGAGAAAAGGCATTAGAATTACTCCAAAAAGCATTATTATGCATAAAAACATCATAAATAACAGTAGAAAAACATGATGCAAAATGGACGTATCAACTCCCCCAAGCTTAGACCTCGCTTGTTCTCAAGCGAAAACCAAAATCGAAAAACATGTCCACATGCTTAGAGAGAGAGGTGTCAAAAAAAATACGGACATAGAAGCATCATGTATATTATTATAATAGCAACAAACTTTAACATAAAACTTTATTATAGAACTTTTATCATATAACTTCAATCATAGACTTCTCATGAACAAGTAACAATTCATCACAACATCGAAGTATAAAGCATAAACTCTATTGAAAACCAACAAACTATGTTCTCAGTCAACTTTGCAACTACAATTCATCATCTTTTCAGGAAGGGTCACGTATCGGAGCCTTTTTGGCAAGTCCACATACTCAACCATCATATAGTCTTCTATGATTGCTAACACTCACCGCATACACATGAGCAAAACGTTTCAACCGGACACATAGAAAGATAGGGGCTTATAGTTTCGCCTCCCAACATACTCACCTCGAGGGTGATGTCAACTATAATAACTCAGGCTACTCATATCCAACTGGATATATGTGCCTAGATCTTTCCTCACCACATGATGCTTGCCAAAAGAGAAAATAAAAAGGAATAGAGAGAAGAACTTTTACTCTTGCATAAAAGTAAATACATAAAAGTAAAAGATAGGCCCTTCGCAGAGGGAAGCAGAGGTTGCCATGCGCTTATTTGTTTGTATGCTCAATACCTTAATGCAAAAGAACGTCACGTTATATTGCCCCTTATGATAGCAACCTTTATTATGCAGTCTGTCGCTTTTATTCTTTGCCATCACAAGTTCGTACAACGCTCAATTTTCTCTTACACTAAATGATCCAACACTTTTAGAAGCAATTTTTATTGCCTTTTTGCACCGATGACAACTTACTTGAAGGATCTTACTCAATCCATAGGTAGGTATGGTGGACTCTCAAAATAAGATTTGGGTTTAAAGGTTTTTGGATGCACAAGCAGTATCTCTACTTAGTGCGGAATTTTTGTCTAGCAAAGATGGGGACAAGCACCACATGTTAAAGGATCTATGACAATATAACTTCTATGTGAATATGAACAAACATGAATCATTACATTGTCTTCCTTGTCCAACGTCAACAATTTTGGCATATAATATTTTGATGGGGGCTCACAATCACAAAAGATGTCTAAGATAGTATATTTGCATGTGAATCTTCTGTTCCCTTATTAATTCTTTCATGAATTGCATCATTGACCAATGCTATGTTTGTCAATCTCCAATAAAATTTTCTACTTATACTCTTCCTTATGTGATGTCATTACTTACCATAAGATTAGCATATGATCTTTTTCATTTATTTCTTTTCTTTTCATTGAACATGAAAGTAAAGAAGACAAAACTCAAACTAAACTTTATTATATATCTCGCACACGATTACAAAGATAGATCACTAGGCAAACACTCGAAAAGAAAGGATCGAACTAAACTTTTATTCATCTAAACAAAAGATAACTATGGATCGAACTAAGATAAGTAAAGGTAAAAGATAGTGGAGGTGATACGATACCGGGGCACCTCCCCCAAGCTTGGCACAAGCCAAGGGGAGTGCCCATACCTGATTACTCAATTTTCTTTTGTTGATGAAGAAGGAGGTGGTGGTGATGAAGCAGTAGCAATCTTATCCTCGGGTTTCCATGGCAAGGGCTCACCATCATAAGAGGAGGAGTGAGTCTCACGGGTCCTGCAACTGGCAGCCAAACTCATACCTTTAAACCTCGCCTCATATACAAAGACTTGGTTTTGGAGATCATAGATCTGGCTTTGGAGGAAGTTGATTTGATCGTCGAAGGTGAAGATGATGTCCTTCATGGACTTGCCATCCACCTTGAGATCACGGGTGTAGTCCGCGATCATGAGGTGATTGGCATTGAGTCCACGTTCTACCATCCCCTTGCACCGGAAGACTTCCTGCTCCATAGCTTCAAGCCTAGCCTCCACGGATCCCGTCCCCTTGGGTCCTTGCACATCACGGATGTGCAGCAGCCCCTCATGCATCTGGATAGCCTGAGGGTGCTGCATCACCTCCCGCAAATATGGGTTGATGACGTTCTCGAAGAACTTGTCCTTGGAGGAGCTTGAAGCGGCCGTGGTGGATTGGATCTGTCAGAAAACAGCAAGGAAAAGAAAATAGAAGATTTCTCCGCGACACGGTGGTCAATAGGTTCGGGGGGTATATAAAGATTTTTTTATCTTGGGAAACAAGCAAACGGAAGAAAAACGGAGTGGCAAGCCAGGCGTGCCCTGGTGTCTTGTGCCCACGAGGGGTGCCTTCCTGGTTGTTTCTTATTTTCCTAATTTTTGTTATATTCCAAAACGGACAGTAAATATTTTTGTAGATTTTTTGGAGTCCGTTTACTTACCGTATCACGTACCTCCTTTTTTCACAATTTTGGAGTGTTCCGGAAGGTTTCCTTTATGTGTACTTCCGGTGTCATGGTTTGGATAATATTGCTTTCAACGTTAATGGGCGTACCTGAGATATAATGTTTTATTCTTTGCCCATTGACAACCTTCGGGTTAGTACCCTGGGCATTATTTATTTTAATGGCTCCGGATCGATAAAACTCCTCGATAACATAAGGTACTTCCCATTTGGAGAGGAGTTATCCTACAAAGAATCTGAAACAAGAGTCGTACAAAAGAACATATTCTCCAACTTTGAACTCACGCTTTTGGATTCTTTTGTCATGCCATCTTTTAACTTTTTCTTTAAATAACTTGGCATTTTCATAAGCTTGGGTTCTCCATTCATCTAGTGAGCTAATATCAAATAACCTCTTTTCACCGGAAAGTTTGAAATCATAGTTGAGTTCTTTAATTGCCCAATATGCTTTATGTTCTAACTCAAGAGGCAAATGACAAGCTTTTCCATAAACCATTTTATACGGAGACATACCCATAGGATTTTTATATGCTGTTCTATAAGCCCAAAGTGCATCATCTAACTTCTTAGACCAATTCTTTTGGGACCTATTGACAGTTTTTTGTAATATTAATTTTATTTCTCTATTGCTAAGTTCAACTTGACCACTAGACTGAGGATGATAAGGTGATGCAATTCTATGGTTAACATCATATTTAGCAAGCATTTTACGGAAAGCACCATGAATAAAATGTGAACCACCATCAGTCATTTGATATCTAGGGACTCCAAACCTTGGGAAAATGACTTCCTTAAGCATTTTAATAGAGGTGTTGTGATCAGCACTACTAGTTGGAATAGCTTCTACCCATTTAGTAACATAATCAACAGCAACCAAAATATGTGTATACCCATTAGAGGAAGGAAAAGGTCCCATGTAATCAAATCCCCAAACATCAAATGGTTCAACAGCAAGAGAATAATTCATAGGCATTTCCTGACGCTTACCAATATTACCAATTCTTTGACATTCATCACAAGATAAAACAAACTTACGGGCATCCTTGAAGAGAGTAGGCCAATAAAAACTTGATTGCAATACCTTGTGAGCAGTTCTATCTCCCGCATGATGTCCTCCATAAGCTTCGGAGTGACATTTCCATAGGATTTGTCCCTGTTCATGCTCAGGTACACAACATCTAATAATACCATCTACTCCTTCTTTATAAAGATGTGGGTCATCCCAAAAGTAATGTCTTAAATCATATAAGAATTTTTTATTTTGTTGGTATGTGAAGCTAGGTGGTATATATTTAGCAACAATATAATTGGCATAGTCAGCATACCAAGGAGTGTTATGAGAAACATTTATTCCAGCTAATTGTTCATCAGGAAAACTATCATTAATAGGTTGTGGGTCATCAAGAATATTTTCTAACCTAGACAAGTTATCAGCAACGGGGTTCTCAGCTCCCTTTCTATCAGTGATATGTAAATCAAATTCTTGTAGCAAAAGAACCCACCTAATGAGTCTAGGTTTAGCATCCTTCTTTTCCATAAGATATTTTATAGCAGCATGATCGGTGTGAACAATCACTTTAGAATCAACAATGTAAGATATAAATTTGTCACAAGCAAACACAACTGCTAAAAATTCTTTTTCAGTAGTAGCATAATTTCGTTGAGCACTGTCCAGAGTTTTACTAGCATAATGAATAACATTTAGTTTCTTATCGACTCTTTGTCCTAGAACAACACCAACAGCATAATCACTAGCATCACACATAATTTGAAAAGGCAAGTTCCAATCAGGTGGTTGAACAATAGGTGCAGAAATCAAGGCTTTCTTAAGTGTTTCAAAGGCTTCTACACAATCATCATCAAAAACAAATGGAACATCCTTTTGTAAAAGATTTGTAAGAGGCCTAGAAATTTTAGAGAAGTCTTTAATAAACCTCCTATAGAAACCAGCATGACCGAGGAAACTACGGATACCTTTGATATCTTTAGGGCGTGGCATTTTCTCTGTTGCATCAACTTTAGCTTTATCCACCTCAATACCTCGTTCAGAAATTTTATGTCCCAAGACAATACCTTCATTAACCATCAAGTGGCACTTCTCCCAATTCAAGACGAGATTAGTTTGCTCACATCTCTGCAAAACTCGATCAAGGTTGCTCAAGCAATCATCAAAAGAAGTTCCGTAAACGGAAAAATCATCCATGAAAACCTCAACAATCTTTTCACAAAAGTCAGAGAATATAGCAGTCATACATCTTTGAAAGGTAGCAGGTGCATTGCATAAACCAAAAGGCATACGTCTATAAGCATAGGTTCCAAAAGGGCAAGTAAAGGTGGTTTTCTCTTGATCAGGTTGTGAGACAGGTATTTGAGAAAAACCGGAATATCCATCAAGAAAGCAAAAAATGTGTGTGCTTTGATAGTCTTTCTAATATTTGATCAATAAAAGGCAGAGGGTAATGATCTTTTCTAGTAGCTTTATTTAGTTTTCTAAAATCAATTACCATTCTGTAGCCAGTGACAATTCTTTGTGGAATAAGTTCATTCTTATCATTAGGAACAACGGTAATACCTCCCTTTTTAGGGACACAATGAACGGGACTTACCCATCTACTATCAGCTATGGGATAGATTATACCTGCTTCCAGAAGCTTCAGTATTTCTGTTCTTACCACTTCTTTCATTTTAGGATTTAAACGTCGTTGGTGATCAACAACGGGTTTAGCATCAGGTTCCATATTAATTTTATGCTGACAGAGAGTGGGACTAATGCCCTTTAAATCATCAAGAGTATATCCAATGGCAGCTCGGTGCTTCTTCAGAACCTTCAATAATCTTTCTTCTTCATGTTCTGAAAGGTTAGCACTAATAATAACAGGATAAATCTTTTTCTCATCAAGATAAGCATATTTCAAAGTGTCTGGAAATTGTTTTAATTCAAACACAGGATCACCTTTAGGTGGAGGAGGACCTCCTAGAGTTTCAATAGGAAAATTGTGTTTAAGCAGAGGACGTTGTTCAAAGAAAATCTTATCTATTTCATTTCTTTCATGCAGATGCATATCATTTTCGTGGTCTAGCAAATATTGTTCTAGTGGATCGGTAGGAGACACGGCAATAGAAGCAAGACCAATTATTTCATCCTTACTAGACAACTCTTTATTATGATGTTTTCTGCTGTGGAAAAATTAAACTCATGAGACTCATCACCAAAACTAACACCGACAGTTTGCTTCTCGCAATCTATTTTAGTATTAACGGTGTTCAAGAAAGGTCTACCAAAGATAATGGGACAAAAGTCATCTTGTGGGGAACCAAGAACAAGAAAATCAGTAGGGTATTTTATTTTCCCACACAAGACTTCAACATCTCTAACAATCCCAAGTGGTGTGATGGTGTCCCAATTAGCAAGTTTAATAGTAACATCCATGTCTTCTATTTCAGCGGGTGCTATATCATTCATAATTTCTTGATGTAAGGTAAAAGGAATGGCACTCACGCTAGCACCTATGTCGAATAAACCATGATAACAGTGATCTCCTATTTTAACTGAGACAACAGGCATGCCAACAACGGGTCTATGTTTATCTTTTTCATCGGGTTTGGCAATTCTAGCAGCTTCATCACAGAAGTAAATAACATGCCCATCTATGTTTTCAACCAAGAGATCTTTACCATAGCAACACTAGGTTCTACTTTGATTTGTTCAGCAGGTTTGGAAGTTCTAATATAACTTTTGTTGACCACAGTTGAGACTTTAGCATGTTCCTTTATCCTAACAGGGAAAGGTGGTTTTTCAATATACGCAGTAGGCACAACTGGATCAACATTTTAAATAATAGTTTCATCTTCAGCTATTACTGGTTCTTTAATTTCTTCTTTGATAGGTGGGTGATATTTAAACCACTTCTCCTTAGGGAGGTCAACATGAGTAGCAAATGATTCACAAAAGGAGGCTACTATCTCAGAGTCAAGTCAATATTTAGTGCTAAACTTTTGAAAAGCATCGGTATTCATAAAAGATTTAACACAATCATACTTGAGCTTAATACCTGACTCTTTACCTTCGTCGAGTTCCCAATCTTCAGAGTTGTGTTTAATTCTTTCTAAAAGATCCCACCGGAAGTCAATAGTCTTCTTCATAAAGGAACCAGTACAAGAAGTATCAAGCATGGATCGATCATCATGAGAAAGCCGAGCATAAAAATTCTGAATAATAATTTCTCTTGAGAGCTCATGATTGGGGCATGAATATAACATTGACTTAAGCCTCCCCCAAGCTAGAGCGATACTTTCTCCTTCACGAGGCCAAAAATTATATATATAATTCCGATCACGATGAACTAGATGCATAGGATAATTTTTTTGGTGAAATTCCAATTTCAATCGATTCCAATTCCAAGATCCAATATCATCGCATAGCCTATACCATGCTAATGCTTTTCCCTTCAAAGATAAAGGGAAAACCTTCTTCTTGACTTCATCTCCAAGTAAACCTGTAAGCTTAAATAATCCACAAATTTCATCCACATATATCAAGTGCATATCAGGATGTTCAGTTCCATCTCCTGCATAAGGATTAGCTAGCAGTTGTTCTATCATACCCAAAGGAATTTCATAACCAATATTTTCAGTAGGTGCAGTAGGTTGAGGGGTAACTAATTGTGGTTCCGATCGAGGTGAAGATACCCCGAACAAACCCCTCAAAGGATTGTTTTCCATAGTAACAAGTGACAATAAATTTCAGCATGTAGTAATAATTTTTCCTAACCGATTTCCACTTACCAAGAGCGCTTCACTCCCCGACAATGGCGCCAGAAAAGAGCCTTGATAACCCACAAGTATAGGGGATCAATCGTCGTCCTTTTGATAAGTAAGAGTGTCGAACCCAACGAGGAGCAGAAGGAAATGACAAGCGGTTTTCAGCAAGGTAATGTCTGCAAGCACTGAAATTAAAAGTAACGAGTAGTTTGGTAGCAAGATAGTTTGTAACGAGCAAGTAACGGTAATGGTAACAAAAGTGCGGCAAGGTAGCCCAATCCTTTTGAGGCAAAGGACAGGCCAAAACGGTCTCTTATGATAAGCAAAGCGTTCTTGAGGGTGCACGAGAATTTCATCTAGTCACTTTCATCATGTTGGTTTGATTTGTGTTCGCTAGTTTGATAATTTGATATGTGGGTGGACCGGTGATTAGGTGCTGTTCTTACTTGAACAAACCTCCTACTTATGATTAACCCCCTCGCAAGCATCCGCAACTACGAGAAAAGTATTAAGAATAAATCTAACCATAGCATTAAACTTTTGGATCCAAATCAATCCCTTACGGAATAGCGCATAAACTAGGGTTTAAGCTTCTGTCACTCTCGCAACCCATCATCTAATAACTACTCCACAATTCATTCCCTTAGGCCCAAATATGGTGAAGTGTCATGTAGTCGACGTTCACATGACACCACTAAGGGAATCACAACATACATATCATCAAAATATCTAACACATATCAAGTTCACATGATTACTTGCAACAGGATTTCTCCCGTGACCTCAAGAACAAAAGTAACTACTCACAAATAATAATCATGGTCAAGATCAGAGGGGTATTAAATAGTATAATGGATCTGAACATATAATCTTCCACCAAATAAACCATATAGTAATCAACTGCAAGATGTAATCAACACTACTAGTCACCCACAAGTACCAATCTATAGTTCCGGTACAAAGATTGAACACAAGAGATGAACTAGGGTTTGAGAGGAGGTGGTGCTGTTGAAGATGTTGATGGAGATTGCCCTACCCAAGATGGGAGAGTTGTTGGTGATGATGATGACGATGATTTCCCCCTCCGGGAGGGAAGTTCCCCCGGTGGAATTGCTCCGCCGGAGGGCAAAAGTGCTCCTGCCCAAGTTCCGCCTCGAGACGGCGGCGCTTCGTCCCGAAAGTCCTCTCCTTATTTTTTCTAGGTCAAAATGACTTATATACCAGAAGAGGGGCACCGGAGGTGGGCCGAGGAGGGCACAACCCACCAGGGCGCGCCTGGGCTCCCTGGCGCGCCCAAGTGGGTTGTGCCCACCTGGTGGGCGCCCTGTGGTAGTTATTTGCTCCAATAATTCTTATTTATTCCATAAAAATTCCTCGTGAAGTTTCAGCTCATTTGAAGTTGTGTAGAATAGGTAGCCTGACGTAGATTTTTTAGGTCCAGATTTCCAGCTGCCGGAATTCGCCCTCTTTGTGTGAACCTTGCATATTATGAGAGAAAAGGCATTAGAATTACTCCAAAAAAACATTATTATGCATAAAAACATCATAAATAACAGTAGGAAAACATGATGCAAAATGGACGTATCATAGTAGAGTAGTAGCTACATGAGTAGCTGTGACAATTTTCCTGGAATAGAAAATTTTCAATGTAGGTCTTCCAAATATGATGGAGATTTAGACATGTGATATGTAGTGTTGTGTAGTACTAGTGCTTGCCCAAGAGGCCTATGTTTGCAGGGAACACCTCACAGTGGCCTATGTTTTGCCGGAGTGTTGATTAATTTCCATTCCGGTAAATTTCAGGCGCTCGATATATGTCCTTTTTAGCAAAGGTCATGCCGGATTTTCCGTGAATTTTGGTATGACTTGTGCTAGAATATGTAGGAAATATCGAGTGGCCCAGATTTTGTAGAAAGATAATTAAACGACATTTCGGGTTGACTTTAAGTCTGTCGAGACTCCACCATATATATGAGAGAAGAAGAATGCCGACTGTTGTCGTGGGGGTAGCTTCTTCTTCTTCAGTCCAAGGTGCTAGACATTTTGGTGTAATGCACTTTAGAATGACAGGAGTAGCTACCATCACCGACTGTCGCAAATGTCAGAGAGGAAGAATCCCGACTATTGTTGTGGGGGTCGCTTCTCCTTCGTTCCCGTGTGCTAGACATTTTGGTGTAATGCACTCGGGGATGAAGGGAGGAGCGACCATCAGCGACGGTCGAATATATACACCACGTGAGCTGAGAGTTTTCAAGAAAAGACTCGACAGACTGATAGTCAACCCGTGATGAATAATAATGATCTAATTTAGTTTTTGTAGTATATATATTGAATTGTACAAGTTTAATCTTTGAATTATGAACATAGGAAATGTCTGACGACGACGATAGGCTCCCGGAGTGCGACTGGTGCGGCGACGACCGGGGTCTGTGCGACAGGCCTCACCTGGTAGATGGTTGGCTCTTCAGTATTAAGCTTGATGAGACCTTATATGTCGAAACGGTACGCAACGACGACAAGGGTTTGAACGTGTAATTTCTGTCTTTTACAATTCGACTAGCTTATCCCATGCCATGCAAGATGCCATGTCTTGGAGAATCTGGATTTTGAAGATCATGAAAATATGGAGACAAAGATAGTTCATCTAAGGACCCATCATGGTTATGATTTTGCTGTAAATCTATACAATACTGAGAGCGTATCCCATTTTGGTTGCTCGAATTGGGAAGCACTGTGCAAGGCATATGATTTTTAGGAGGGTATGCTTGTCACCTTCGATCTTGGTGATCCTGACATCGACGAAGAGAATATGGACATTTTGGTCCTTGTTGATACGCTTCCACTTCTACCTCTCTGTGAGTTTCTCAAACATATTTATTAAGTAATTTATATTGTTTATTTCAAAATAGTTGACAGCTTATTTCCATTAACAGCTTATTTTCATTCTTCAAAAAGTGTACGGAAGATGGTAGACAGAACCTACTACACTGATGGTGCAGAATTAACTTATCAGGAGAAAGATCATCTTATCTCATTTATTAATGATGTTGAGAATTACAATATCAATTATCAAACTCCTGCACATTATGGTCAATACGTGCCACTAGTGCACGTGTTGAACTACGGTAACATCCATGGAGATGGCATGCTAAGATTTTTTACTATTACGACATTCGTGCATCTTTTGCATAAATTCTTCCAAAGCTAAACTACATTGCTAACTACGACGTTATTACTATGTTTTTCAACATAAAATCCAGAAGGATTGTGTGCCTGATCTGATGTTTCCGAAAGGTCGCCTTGATGTTATTAGCTTACGACCAGGTCATCCTAGGCTTCACTGTTGTTCATACCGGATTTCTAAAACCAATGAAGACATGACAATCAAAGAATGAAAAAAATGTATGGACAATTGTAGGGAGCTACTTGGAAGCAACATTGTGCGAAGCGCAAGAATTGGAGACATGATAATCTCCATTCTCCATAATGGAGCGGCAGGGCCTATCTTGTTTTATGCTATTTTACCTTAGAGAGGGTAGTAGGTCCTAGCTAATACTCATGATCATGCGCTAAGAACAATTAAGTAGGGTTGGTTAGATGACTATGATGATGATGAGTATGACTTGTTATTATGATAACGAGTAGAAGTTGTATGATGATGATGAGTAGGGCTTGTTATTATGATAACAATGATGAGTTATTTATTATTATGATGATGCATGATGCTAAATTGTTATATGAGCATGATGAGTTATTATATATATATCAGTGGGTGAAATGAACATGGATTAGATTCAAGTGGAGGCAACATGTGGTGCACATCAAAAGTACTACTAATCGAAACTAGATCAAGTGGCTTTCAGAGCATGGCAAGAAGGCCGGAAATGTAGCACTACTGATAGACCGGTCACTGGAAGAGGAACTGTAGCAAGTGGCTTGCAGAGCATGGCAAGAAGGCCGGAAATGCTTCTTCAGGCAAAGGTACACTTGTTGCATATGTTATAGACATTTACCTTGCTGACATACCTAGTAGCTGTTGGGTATTTGATACCGGATCAGTTGTTCATATTTGCAACTCGATGCAGGGGCTGGTAAGAACTAGGCGTGTGGCACAAGGGGAGATTGACATCAGGGTCAGCAATAAAGCAAGAGTTGCTGCGTTGGAGGTCAGCATGATGCAACTCCAGCTTTGTTCTGGATTTATTTTGGAATTGAATAATTGTTATTACATTCCTGCACTTAGTCGGAATATTATTTCTGCCTCATGCTTGATGAGTCAGGGTTATGAATTCAATTTGAAGGACAATGGTTGTTCGTTTTATTTGAATGGTATGTTCCACGGCTATGCACCCATTGTTGATGGGCTTTTTATATTGAATCTAGAAACGGAACCGGTCTATAACGTGAATGTCAAGAGGCATAAGCCTAATGAGATAAATCCGACGTACTTCTGGCATTGCCGGCTTGGACACATTAGTCTGAAACGCATGAAGAAGCTCCTTGATGATGGGCTCCTAATTTCGTTTGACTTCGGGTCGTTCGAGACATGCGAATCATGCTTGCTCGGCAAGATGACTAAGTCTCCTTTTGCAAAGAGTTGCGAGAGGGCGTCCGAGCTGTTGGAGCTTATACACAGTGATGTGTGTGTGGTCCAATGAGCACAACTGCTAGAGGTGGCTATCAGTACTTCGTGACTTTTATCGATGACTTGAGTAGATATGGATATATGTATTTGATGAGGCACAAGTCAGAAACTTTTGAAAAGCTCAAAGAGTTTCAAAACGAGGTTGAGAATCAGCTCGGCAAGACTATAAAGCTTCTACGATGTGATCATGGAGGTGAGTACATGAGCCAGGAGTTTGATGATCATCTGAAAAGTCGAGGTATAGTACCTCAGCTCACACCTCCGGGTACGCCACAGAGAAACGGCGTGTCGGAACGGAGGAATAGGACCTTGTTGGACATGGTCTGTTCAATGATGAGCAAATCGGATTTACCCTTGTCATTCTGGGGATACGCTCTAGAAACTGCAGCTTTTACACGTAACAGGGTACCATCAAAATCCGTAGACAAGACACCATATGAGATGTGGACTGGGAAGAGTCCCAGTTTGTCTTTTCTAAAGATTAGGGGTTGTGAAGCATTTGTCAAGCGAATTATGTCAGACAAGCTTACACCCAAGTCAGATAAATGCATATTCATGGGATATCCGAGGGAAACCTTGGGATATAGCTTCTACAACCGGGAAGAGAACAAAGTGTTTGTTGCTCGGAACGGGGGTTTCCTTGAGAAAGAGTTTCTCAATCGGGAGGCCAGTGGGAGGACGGTCCGACTCGAAGAAATTTGAGGACCAC
Organism: Thinopyrum elongatum; assembly: GCA_011799875.1. Lineage (NCBI taxonomy): Eukaryota > Viridiplantae > Streptophyta > Magnoliopsida > Poales > Poaceae > Thinopyrum > Thinopyrum elongatum. The sequence continues at coordinate 136,638,916 of CM022298.1, forward strand.
TCGGGGACGGCTCGGTTGGTGATGAGATCATATCGGAGTCAGTCAGGGAACCCGTGGTGGAAGCGGCACCTGAACCACGGCGGTCGGAAAGATTGCACAGAGTGTGTGATGTATTGTTGATAGAAAGCGACGAGCCGGCCACGTATGCGAAAGCGATGGTGAGCCCAGATTCCGAGGCATGGCTGGAGGCCATGAGATCCGAGTTAAAGTCCATGGATGAGAATCAAGTCTGGGACTTGGTTGATCCGCCGCCTGGCGTAACGGCCATTGGTTGCAAATGGGTCTTTAAGAAGAAAACCGATGTGGATGGAAATGTTCAGATCCACAAAGCTCGGCTTGTCGCTAAAGGTTATGGACAAGTTCAAGGAATTGACTACGATGAGACTTACTCGCCGGTAGCAATGCTGAAATCGGTGAGGATCATACTAGCTATAGCTGCATATTTCGATTACGAGATATGGCAGATGGATGTCAAAACGGCTTTCATTCACGGAAATTTAACCGAGGATGTGTATATGATACAGCCCGAGGGTTTTGTCGATCCGACTAGCGCTGGTAAGGTATGCAAGCTCAAGAGATCCATTTATGGGTTGAAGCAAGCATCTTGGAGTTGGAACATTCGTTTTGATGAGGTCGTCACTAGTCTCGCTTTCATCAAAAGTGAAGAGGACGCTTGTTTATACAAGTAGTTAAGTGGGAGCACGATAGTGTTTTTGATCTTGTATGTGGACGACATACTATTGATCAAAAATGATGTTTCGATGCTGAACACGGTCAAGGAGTCCTTGAATGGCAAGTTTTCAATGAAGGACCTTGGTGAAGCAGTTTATATATTAGGCATCAAGATCTATAGAGATAGATCGAGGAGGCTGCTCGGCTTAAGCCAGAGCACGTACATAGATAAAGTGTTGAAGCGGTTCAACATGAGTGAGGCCAAGAAAGGGTTCTTGCCTATCTCACATGGTATAAGGCTAAGCGAGACTCAGAGTCCTTCGACATCTGATGAGCGAAGCAGGATAAGTCGGATTCCGTATGCCTCAGCAATCGGATCCATCATGTATGCCATGATATGTACACGACCTGATGTTGCTTTTGCAATAAGCCTAACAAGTAGATACCAGGCCAACCTAGGTGAGAGTCACTGGGCAGCGGTAAAGACTATTTTGAAGTACTTGAAAAGGACTAAAGAGATGTTCCTAGTTCATGGAGGTGAGGAAGAGCTCGTCGTAAGGGGTTACGCCGACGCTAGTTTCCAAACCGACATAGATGATTGTCGATCATAGTCCGGATTCGTGTACGTCATGAATGGAGGAGCAGTGAGCTGGATGAGTTCCAAGCAAGATACAGTGGCTGATTCTACCATAGAAGTCGAATACATTGCGGCTTGTGAAGCTGCAAAGGAAGGTGTTTGGATCCGAAACTTTCTGGATGATCTTGGTATTTTTCCCAGCCTCGGTAAAACCGTTGGACCTTTATTGTGATAATTCTGGTGCCATCGCACAAGCCAAGGAGCCGAGGAATCACCACAAGACCAGACACATAGATCGAAAATATCACCTGATACGAAAGATCGTAAAGAGTGGTGATGTAGAGTTATGCAAAATTCACACGAATGCAAATCTTGCGGATCCGTTGACTAAGCCGCTTCCACAACCCAAGCATGAGGGGCACATTAGAGCTATGGGCATACGATGTCTATTTGATTGACTCTAGTGCAAGTGGGAGACTGTTGGAGATATGCCCTAGAGGCAATCATGTATGATGATATTTCCTATGTGTTTATGAATAAAGATAGTCCTTGGACATTATCAATGATGTGTATCAGCAAGTACGTGACTTGTTTGTGGGACTATGCATTGTATGATGACTGTCCTAAAAGGTGCCTAGTCGAAAGGGCTGTGTGGATGCGCAGCCGACTAGACTAGCTTATGACACGGTCGATGGCTTGGTCTCACTAGCCATGGAGCATTGGATGCTAACCGGATAATATCGACTCGGAAGGGTCTGGTCGGATTCGACATAGTCGGATCCGAGTTGAGATAAGGTCTGAGTCGGACAGACCCAACTATGAGACACAGCGATATGTCATCTGTGAGTCTCTAGTACAACATACGTTCTATGTCCTAAGACTTGAGCTGGCGCATGTACTCAGGATGGTGACAGACCTGCTTTGGGCTGACCAAACGCTACTCCGTGACTGGGTAGTTACAAAGGTAGGTTTCGGGCTTGTCCAGACCCATGCCGTGAGACATGGTCGAGCAAGATGGGATTTGCCCCTCCGATCAGGAGAGATATACACTGGGCCCCTCGTGTGATCCGACCAAGATAAGCATGGCCATGCGACAGGGATTATGAGATAATCCGGTTAGTGGTCGGCATCACTAGAACGACAAAGAGGTCGGGCTAGCACAAGGATGACAGGCTCGCCTTGAGCCCGACAACATATATCGTGTGGCAAAGGAAACAGAAGTGTGACATGTTGTATAGGTTCGCCAACCGGCTTCATTATCTACTTGGTGGTCGGCACGCCTTGCTACAGGCTGCCACCAACCGAGTAGGTCGGAGGTGATCCGACCTGCGACCAAGCCAACTTGAACCTAAGGGGTCGCGCGCTTAAGGGAAGGAACCTGTGAGGCCCGATCTGACTCCATGAGTCAGATGTGATCCTATTCGGACTCGGATCCCGGCCGAACAGATTTTGGGCTTTAGGGTCCGTGCGAGGCCCAAGTGTTTATCCCGCGATGGACGCCTATATAAAGTGGGGGTGCGGCACACTCATGCGGTTGATCGCTTTGGCACTGTCACTAGGGTTTGCATGTGTTGCGAATAGCCACCTCCACTCACCGCCGACTGTGTGATCGGACCTAGCAGTCCGCCGCACGGTGTTCCTCCTGCACGCGCGGATACCGTTAGAGGCGGTGCACCTACGCCGCTCCGGCGAACTTGTACGTGGGATCCACGATCGGCTGTTTGAGGGAGATCGGACGATGAGGAGACGATCCATGTGGACACGCTGCCCCAACTCTTCTTCCGCTGCACGGCACTGCGCGTCTAGTGGTAACGATTTGTGATCCATCTCCCGTAGCATGTTCTTGGTTGTTCTGCGCGTAGGAATTTTTAATTTGCAGTCGACCACCCTACCGCATAACCGACACATGTTTGTCTTCAAACCCAAGGGGTTGTTTCATGTACACTTCCTCTTCCAAAACACCATGGAGGAACGCATTCTGCACATCTAGCTGTTGAAGGCTCCATCCCCTGGAAACAGCAATAGACAAAACAAGACGAACGGTGGCATCTTTTACAACTGGACTAAAAGTGTCCTCATAGTCTATGTCATACCGTTGTTTGAAGCCTTTTGCGACAAGTCTAGCCTTGTAACGATCAATGGTTCCATCAGACTTTCTCTTAATTCTGAAAACCCGCTTGCAATCAATGAGATTTTTACCTTGCTGTGGAGGAACCAAATGCCATGTTTTGTTTTTCTCTAGAGCCTTGTATTCTTCACACATTGCCCTTTTCCATTTTTCATCACCAAGAGCCTCTTCAAGTGTGTTGGGCTCGCTTGGTTCACCTGTAGAGCAAACCAGGCCATATTTGGTTATATTTTTGTAATTTACCGGTTGAATTACCCCTTGTTGCAATCTTGTGCGGCGTTGTTGAGGTGTAGGAGAATTCTCAGCCGCAGAAGATCCCGGAGTCTGTTCTGGAGACAAGTCAGCAACAGGCCCCGAGGACAATCTGCTCGCAACTGCTGGTTCGAGACGAACTTGATCGTCTGTGGCAGCGGACTGAAGCGCTGCTGATGTAGGAGTCGTAGAAGATCTAGGGCGGCTGATGAGCTCACCATGAGCCCGTGATGACGCGGGCCCATCGGAATCAGGAGCTGTCCCCGCATCCACCTTGTAACACCCCTGTGTAATAGCCACTGTGGTTACATGCTAATAATGCCAAGTCATCTCATGTGCAGTGCCTAGTCATAGTGGTTAACCTTAGCAATTCAACTACTCCGAAAATCAACTCAAATTCAAAAGTGCAAAAATAAATTTGCTCAAACACTATGGAAAAATGTTCACATTATAGCAAATAATCTAAAACTAGTTTCTGTTAAGGAACCCAACATCACCATCAACCACAGAAGGGTCCAAGCATTTAAATCAGAGCCGAAACAGCATTTAAATGCCCTATTTATTTTTGAATAATTTCAAATGGAATCCAAAAATGCCCAAACTTTTTGTGGCAGTGCTGGATATTGCGAGATATTTATGTGAGCAAGTTTCACCTTTTTGCTAATCCATTTGAATGCTCAAAATATTTCAAAACCAAATCTGTAAAAAGAGAAAAGGCAGAAGCAGAAAAGAAAAATAGGAAAGGCCACTGTGCACCGGCCTAAGTGCACAGTGCCTGGAGGCCAGCCCACCATGGCCTCTTTCTCCCTCCTCCCCTCTCTCTCCATCGCCGTGTCGCCTCGCCTGTGGATGCGCCGGCGCTGCTCCGGCCGTTCGGCCACACCGCGGCATCCCACCGACACGTGAGGAGATAAGGACGGCCGAGCCATTCCCCCTGGTCCTCCTCGTCATTCTCCCCCTCTCCCTGCTCGCGCTGTCGCCTCCCCTCCTTCTCAGATCCGTCGCCCGAGTGCCGTCGTCGCCGTGTTTCCGTCATTACCGCGGCCACTGTCGTTCCCACGGCGCATCCCAGTGTCCATCAGCTTCGCCGTCGACTGCTGCGTCGACTGGTGTCACTTGGAGGAGCCAGGACCCCTGCAACGAGCGCATCGACCCCGTCCTCTTCCTCGGCCGCCGGTGATCTTCCTCCTCGCCGACGACGCTCTGCAGCTACTAAACCTCCGAGGGCCACCGTGCGTGCCGCAAGGTGAGCCCCTACTCCTCTCCCATCTCTTTGTTCCCTCTCGTGCGCCCTCTAGCTACTCCTACCACTACGGCCGAACCCACCGCCGCGCGAGCTCGTCGCCGGCGTGGCCACGGTGACCTTCTGGTCCCGTATGTGCCCCCGTTGCATTCGCTGCATCGTATAGACGCCGTAGACGCCTCACGCTGCTCGTTTAGCGCACCGTAACTCCGAACCCGACGACGGCCGAACTCCGGCGTCCGCCACGCTGCTTGCCGCCGTCGTTTCCGGCCACCTCCGGCCCGGAGACCGCCACGGTTGGACGCGGCGTCGTCTCCTTGTTCGAACGCGCCTCGCCGCGCTCGTTTTGGCTCGCTGTGGCCGAAATCCGACGCGCACTCGTGCCTCCGCCGCGTCTGGAGGTCGCCGGCGTTGAGCCGCCGGTCACCGCTGACGTGGCACTCGCATGGCACCGCTGGGCCACTGACTGGTGGGCCCCAGGGTCCCGGTTGACCCATTAACCTGGTCAACTGTGGTGACTGGGCAGCTCTGGCCCACTGACAGGCGGGTCCCACCCCTTAATCCGCTAATTAAATCAATTCATTAATTAAAACTAATTAGGGATACTAATTAGTCTATGACAGGTGGGGCCTATCTGCTAAATAACCCAGTTTAGATAAAGTAATTCCCTGTTAAAGCCACTGTCACCGACATGTGGGTCCCACTGGACCCACATGTCAGGTTTGACTTTGGTCAGACGCTGTTGACTGCTGACGTCACAGTGACATCATGCTGACGTCATAATTCAATTCTGTTAATAAAAATAATTCCAGAAAATGATTAAATCTTTGAAAAATTAATAACTTCTAAACCGTAGCTCAGATCGAAAAACTTAAAACATGAAAGTTGCTCAGAACGACGAGACGAATCTGATCATTTCGTCTGTTTCCATGTCGGAACCCCCTACGTAGGAGAACTCGTAACTTTGAACCCGATTCCGGTAGATGAATAGTGCACACATACCGGTTAATAAATCCCACGTTGATTCTAAAATAACTAAAATGACCTAGATGCATCTTTAGGCAACCCTGCACTGCATCTTAGCATAGCATGCCTGTATTGCATCGTTTGCTGTGCATTTATTTGTTTCTTCCCCCTCTTCTCTCTCGATAGACCCTGTCGTCGACGTAGCTCCCGAGACTGACGCAGCTCCGGAGGTCGACCACGCTCCTGACGATCAGACTCTTGCCGTCGAGCAGACAGGCAAGCACCCCCTTTTTGAGCATTCCGATATCGCCCATTCTCTTTTCTCTTATGCTTGCATTAGAATTTGCTGATGTTACTGTATCATATATCTGCTGCATAGCCTGTTTACTTGTAACCTGCTGTTGATACTTATCTGTTATCCTAAACTGCTTAGAATAGGTTGGGTAGAGACCATCAGAGACCCCCCTTATCCTGACTGCCCCGCTGGACAATCAGAAGACCCGTGCAACGGGATTGAAGACCAGGCCCCGACACCGCACGTCACTTCCCCCTTAGTTGCCGACACTACTGGGTTAATATCGAGTGCCGAGGGTGATACCTCGTCAGCACTTCTGATGATAACCTTGTAGGCTAGTTAATCGGTCGTGGTCAGTGAGGGTGATTCCTCCTACACCACCCCCGAAACCGACACTGTCGTGCAACTCCTCAAGAGTGGACCTCGAGGGTGATTCCTCTTACGTTCACCTTGACGGTTATGTCAGGTGGGGATCCAACGAGGGTGATGCCTCGGATTCCTTCTTGATGCGGTAGCCACACGGATGACTTACATTACTGATATAACTGTTCATACTGGATAAAGACGGGTCGGCCCTGAGGGGTACCCACGCGAGCTTAATAGCGAGTGATGTGGAATCGGGTGGACCTGAATGGTGCCCGAGGGTTGAACACGAGGCGTGGCCGGGCATTCCTAGCCCTTGCCGCAAGTCCTCGAGACGGGGCGACGGGGTCACATCTTTCGTGAGTCTCTGCTCGTTACCGCACTACCAACACACTAACGGTTTGGATATTTGATCCGAGGGGCCTCTGGCCTGATAGCACTAACCATCACGTGGGCATAGTATGGGCGTTCTGCGTCGTATACTTCAGCCGAAGCTTAATAGACATCAGCGACTGAGCGGCGCGCGCTGGATTGGACTGGTTACGCAACCGCGCTTGTATTAAGGGGTTGCTAGGTCTGCTTCCGGCCGCCCACGTAATGCGCAGGACTTCCCGGGGCGAAGGCCCAAGACCCCTGGGGGCATAGGTTAGTCCGGCGTGCTAACCTCTCTGTTAAGTATTTGGTCGGGTTGCGGCGTATCGTTTGGCCGAGGCCGGGCATGACCCAGAAAAGTGTGTCCGGCCGAAGTTAAGTGAGCGTGGTGGGTAAGTTGGTGCACTCCTGTAGGGAAGAAAACATCTATCGATAGCCTGTCCTACGGTAACGGACACTCGGAGTTGTATCCCGATCGGTACAACTAGAACTTGAGATGATAACTGGATAGTATGGCTCTGGGATTGCTTTCTCGCAGGGAGTCGAGAAAGGATCTCTGGCCGAGGTTGTTGATACATTACTACTACTTTACATTATGATAATCTGCACTCTTCTAATGCTGCAAGACCGATGAAGATGATTGAAGATGCTAGTCTTCGATAGGACTAGGCTTTCCCCTTCTACTCTGGCATTTCTGCAGCCCAGTCCACATATACAGCCCTCTTTGAAAATGTTGCATATGTAGTGTAGATCCTTGCTTGCTGAGTACTTCGGATGAGTACTCACGTTTGCTTTATTTTCTTTTTCTCCCCATATCCAATTGACGCCGCGAGATGACGGAGTCCCTGAGATAGCTGCCCCCGTCGACGACTACGGCTACTACTACTACCCTCCCGGCGAGTACTACTACGAGGAGCCGACAGACGACCAGGAGTAGGATTCGGAGGGTCTTAGGCAGGAGGCCTACGCCTTTCGATCGTAGAGTTTTATTTTGCCCCGCCTTTATAAAGGCTTACCTCTATTTCTGTAATATATCTGTACCCAGATATCTGATGCTTCCGCTGACACTTGTATGCCATCGAGCTATGTATTCGAGCCCTCGAGGCCCTGGCTTGTAATATTAAGCTTGTATGACTTTATTTATGTTTTAGAGTTGTGTTGTGATATTTTCAAGTGAGTCCTTAGGCTTGATCGTGTGCATTTGCGTGTATGGTTAGTGCACGCACTACTAGGAAAAGGCATGCTAGTGGCGCACCACTTTTGCTTACTAATGGCGCACTAGTGGTGCGCCACTAGCACCACGCCATTAGATTTTTTACTAATGGCGCACCACTGGTGCGCCATTAGTATCTGGTATACTAATGGCGCACTAACATTTTTTTTTCAATTTTTTTTAAAAAAAATTTTTGCAGAAATTTTTTTTTATAATTTTTTTTCTTAATCTCAGGTCACTATGGCTTAATCTCGGGTCAATATGCTTAATCTCAAGTCAAATCGCACTCTGTGGTCCCCCTGTTAAGTTCGGATGTAACTTTTCGAGTAGATGATTTTTCATATAAAAAACTTTTTAATCCGAGTTCGTATGCAAAAGCTATGCCCATTTTACAAATTCCAGAGATATTTTGCAAATAAAGTCGAAATTCATATTTGTAAATTTTCCCAACAAGTAGACCACATATCACATGGGAAACTTATTTTCTTTTATTTTTTTGACATTTCCATCATTTTCTTTTATTTTTTTTAAACTGAAAAGGCGGTCCACGGGGGGTGCATTCGGTGAAATTTTTGGGCCAAGTTAGTAATGGCGCACCGTGTGTGTGGTGCGTCATTACTAGTCAACTAGTAATGACGCACCACACACATGGTGCGCCATTACTAGTTTTGAAAAAAAAAATTGAAACAAACTTTGAAAAAAAATTACTAGTGGCGCACCGTGGATGTGGTGCGCCATTGCTAGTTTAACTAGTAATTAGTAGTTTTGAAAAAAAAATAAAAAAAAATTGAAAAAAAAATTTAAAAAAAATTGAAAAAAATTTACTAGTGGCGCACCGTGGATGTGGTGCGCCATTACTAGTTTAACTAGTAATGGCGCACTATCCACTGGTGCGCCATTACTAGTTTTGAAAAAAAATGAAAAAATAATTTGTTACTGATGGCGCACCGTGGATGTGGTGCGCCATTAGTATTTGGACACTAATGGCGCACCAACACATGGTGCGCCATTAGTATATAGTAATGGCGCACCACATGTCTGGTGCGTCATTACTGGCCATATCATCTATAGCCATTTTCCTAGTAGTGACGATTAAGCCGGGGTCGTCACACACCTGATGAGTGGGAACACGCCGCTTGTAGCACATGGGCTGGGCCTCGAAGCGCGCGCGGTCCAGGCCATCCCTCGAGCTGTCGCGTGGCGACTGGAGATGGGCGCGGGCCGGAGGGCGCGTCTCGCCTGGTCGGGGAAGGCCGCGTGTCGAGCGATGGGTCGCTGGCGCCCGTGCGACCGAACTTACCTGACGCTTCTGGCTTGTCCGACGCAGGCCTGCGGCTGGCATCTGGCGCAGATCCCGGAGGCGATTGCCTGGACCTCAGCAACTCGGATCCCGAGGAGGATATGCTCCCCATGTTGCGGCACACGCGATGTAGCTCATTTGAGCTGATTTCTTCACCATTTTCATTGTTGTTTTCACTGTTTGGTGCCCCTGTAACATCAGCAGAAGACTCATGCGCACTGTTAAGAGGGTTAGCCAACATATGATCATCACAATTATTAATGCCCCTTGATCATAACCGGAAAGACTAGACGGTAGCAAGAGAATTTCTTTCTGGAGTAGGGCACCGGCATTAGGGTGGAGATCTGAAAGAGGGAATTTGGTCTCATCGAAGACAATGTCACGAGAGATGTAGACACGACCAATGGAGATGTCAAGGCATTTTACAACCTTATGTTGGGCACTATACCCAAGAAAAGCACACAGTTTTGAGCGAAACATGAGTTTGCGATTGTTGTAGAGACGTAGATTAGGCCAGCACGCACATCCAAAAACACAAAGTGTGGTGTAGTCTGGTTTGGTGTGGAGAAGTCGTTCTACTGGAGTTTCATTATTTATGACACGGTTATGGAGCATGTTAATAATGTGAACAGTAGTAAGAAACGTTTCATCCCAAAACTTAAGTGACATGGAGGCATGAGCTGAAAGAGTGAGGCCAACCTCAACAATGTGTCGATGTTTGCGTTCAGCTGAGCCATTTTGTTGGTGAGTGTGGGGGCATGACACATGGTGTGATATGCCAAGGGTTTGGAAGAAGGAGTTCAACTTCTCATACTCCACTCCCCAGTCGGATTGGACAGCAATGATCTTAAAATCGAATTTGCGCTCAACAAGTGCTTGGAAATTTTGGAACACTTGAAAAACGTCGGATCTTTTCTTAAGAAGATAGATCCAAGAAAACTTGTTGTAGTCATCAATAAAACTTACATAGTAGGTGTATCTACCAACGGAACTAGGGGCAGGACCCCACACATCAGAAAAAATCAATTGCAATGGTTTGGTAGAAACACTAGTAGAAATTGGATAAGGTAATTGATGGCTCTTAGCTCGCTGATAGGAATCACAAATAGTTTCAACATTGCGCTCACTAACATGCGGGAGCTTATTTTTCCTAAGCAATTTTTCAACTAAACAAAAAGAAGCAATGTCCTAATCGATCATGCCACCATGTTGATGAAAGTTTGACAACACCAAAAGCTTGTCTATTGAATCTTGTACGCTCCGGAATCAACGGGTAAAGCCCTCGAACACATCTACCACGATAGAGGATTCCCCTCGTTGCCTGATCCTTTATCAAAAAGAAATAAGCATGAAATTCAAGAAATACATGATTATCAAGAGCAATTCTATGAACGGAAAGAATGCTTTTATTGGCACTAGGAACATGCAAGATTTTTCTAAGATGAATTTTACGATGAGGGGTATTAAAAATTGAGTGACCAATGTGGTTTATCCTCATACCTTCACCACTAGCAGTGTGGATTTGGTCCTTGCCGCGGTATTTTTCCTTCATGGTCACCTTTTCAAGTTCATTGGTGATGTGGTTGGTGGCGCCACTGTCGACGTACTAGTTGGTGTCGCTCCCGTAGGAGCCATCCGCAACAACAGCAACTTTGTCCTCATCTTGGGAGGAGTCATCATCGTCGTCAGAGCGGTACCAGCAATCCTTGGCCGTATGCCCTGGCTTGCCACATATCTGGCAGCGAGGTGCATCCGGGCGCGATCTGGTGGAGCGCCGCGACGGCCCCTGTTGTTGTTGCCAGAAGAGCGCCGACCATTGCGAGCGTTGGAGTTGTTGTTTCTGTTTCCCCCGCCAGAGGACTTGCTCTTGTTGCGAGGTGGTCCGCGCTGACAAGAGGAGACGCCGCCGTGGCGGCAGTACGTGGCGTTCGCGGATGACTTGAACCTGCCCGAGGCCTGGAAGAGCGCCACGCGCTGATCAAAATTGCTCGTCATGGAGAAGAGCTCGTCGATGGAGACCGGCATGGTGCGGGCATCAAGGGTGGACACCAGGGGCTGGTAGTCCATGTCCAGCCCGTGGAGGATGTAGGAGACGAGTTCATTGTCTTGCAGAGGCTTGCCGACCGCGGCGAGTTCGTCCGCGAGACCGCGCATGTGGGCAAAGAAGGTGGCGACGGATTGGTTCCCCTTCTACGTGTTGATGAGAGCCGTGCGAATGTTATTCACCCGGCTGAGGGACTGTGACGAGAACATGCCCGCCAGAGCTGCCCAGAGCGCGTGCGCCGTGGTGATCGCGGTCACCTGCACGAGCACTTCCTTGGACAGGTTGTTGAGCAGGTAACCTAGGACCTGCTGGTCCTCCCGAACCCAGATTGGGTGGGGAGGATTGGGCTCCGATGATTCCTTCCCGTCTTTGTCCTTGCCGACGAGGAATTGACCGGCTCCGGTGTGGTGCCGTCGGCGTAGCCGAAGACGCCGGCACCTCTCATCTGCGGCACGATCTGGGCGCGCCACAAGAGGTAGTTGGTGCGGGTGAGTTTCTCCGTGACCTGGTTGTTGAGGTTTGGGTGGGAGGAACCGGAGGAAGACATGGCTAGGGCACTAATGGAGATCAGCTAGGCTAGATGATCGGAGGAAGGCTTTGTATACCATGTGCGAGAGCGGAAACGTCTTACCTCGGGGTGAGGGGACGTGTTGCATGGGGCGCAGGATCCCTGATAGCGCATACATGTGGTCGGGAGAGAAGATCGGAAGTACAACTTGTAGAAGAAGAATAGGAGATAAGGCTAAGCTTGTTACAACAGAATAGAGATAAACAGCCGTGCCTAACTACTTCCTACGTAACCAAGATGATCTCCCTGTCTCACGTACAAGTCCTGCGCATATATGCCTTGTTTGACAATCACAACGGTCTGAGCTCAGTAGCCTGAACTTGGCAGGTCCATATTTTCAGCTAGTAGCGCTCAATTTGGCTCTTGGTTCTTCGATCAAAGTCAATGATATACTCGTTTTGTTTTGGCATGATCTGGTATCATTTATTTGAAGAATTTCTTTTCAACAGTTTTCTTTTTGAGGTACACCACGTGTCATTTATTCATGAGCAGAATTACAAACCCACACGTAGCCACAATCAAGAGGCATCCAGAACACACATAGTACAACACTTTGCAAGAAGAAATCCATGAAAAATTTGCAAAGAAAGACTTGGGATCCTAAAAGCAAAACAACCTGATGTCGCCGCCATATGCCGTCATCGCAAAAGCTTCGTCGGACAGAGGGGAGACGCCAACTTGCCCAGGATAGAATTAGCGCCACAACAGACAAAGCTGCGTTGTGAGTCGATGAAGCAAGCCGCCGTGCGGCCTGAGACTTTGTGGCTCGTCGACCGGGATCATCCCCACACTATTCTATCCATGGCTTCGCTACACTCATCCAACAATATTGGAGAGAAGACCCGAAGCCACTATCCTGCACCCGCCTTTCTCGTGCTGAACCGACTATCTTCCAAATCAGATCGCCGTCGTCATTCTCGAAGGAGATAACACCACCGACCCCGCTGCATCCAGAACGAGGCCTCCAATCCCCACCACGGCGCCAGACCAAGCACCATCGCGGCGACGGGATCGAAGCACATAGGGCCTCCACCGAGTGCTGCCGCCGCTGCGCCAACTAGGCTTGACCACCAGCCCAACCAGATCCACAGTTTTATTTGAACGACTTGTTGTCGACATCCCTTGTGATAAGCACGCACACTTTCCACCCCGCCAAAACTCTCAGTCCAAAACCTACGCTACTGTTTTTCAGATGTCTACGCTACTGGGTTGACATTTGGCAACTTGGCATTACATAGTTTGGGAGATGAAGCATATGCACCAAAGATAGAACATCGTTTCAACCTCGTCAGTCTAATATACATACGTCTGTATCCTGGACTCATATCTCATGGAGTAAAATTTTCCCAAATGCTTTAAGTTCCGTGTCGCTTTTGTTTTCATGGGCGCACGCAAGGACATGGGACACACGTGCATCTCTTCACCCAAGCATACCCACCTATATATATAAGATAGATGACGCATCATGCAAATCTATGCCAATTTTTTTTAAATGCATTATTTTCAAACCAATGGGCCAAATCAAAATCCATTTCCATGGTTGTGTTCCTCACGACCAGGTCTTTGTATTGAATATCGTGATTATTTATAAAACATAGGATAACGTGGAATTTATTCTATCTTATCTTGTATTTTAAGAAGATCATATACTCTACGTCCACGAGGCTTAAGCAATACAACATCAATTTCATCTTAATTTCTCTTACATGGTATCAGCCTTACCTCGATCTAAACTCTAGCTGCTGCCGTTTCAGCACTGCGCCGCCCTAGGGAGATCGATCTTCATGATCTTCATCGGGGGCTGCGCAACCCGTAGCTAGGGTTGGTCCGTCAATCGTGTTGATCGTTTACCCTAAAGAGTCTTTTTCTCGATCCGTTGATTGAAGTTCTTCTCTTTCACTGATCCATTTGATCGTTTTTTTTTTCAAAAATCTAATATCAATTTACGTCGACCACCTACTCCGACAACGGCCTCGCCAACACATGTCGTCGCTCGAGCTCCTATGCTGGCCCGCACAGCGTCACCCGCGGCTCAATCCCACTTCCTGCGCGGGAGTTGGCTGCAGTGCGTCACCTGCGCAAGTGCAGCGCTGGCACCTCATGCATGGTACTCCCTTCATTCCATAATGTAGTGCCTATAGATTTTTGTAAAAGTCAAACATTACAAACTTTGACCATATTTTTAGAGAAAAATAGGTACATCTAGAATGCCAAATGCACATCATTGGATACATGATGAGTTATATTTTAAGAACGTACATGTTTGGTATTGTAGATGTAAACAATTTTCTCTATACACTTGATCAAAGTTGGCAAAGTTGGCAAAGTTTAACTTTCAGGAAAAATCTATAGGCACTACGTTGTGAAATGGAGGGAGTACCACGTGCTAGCATGATTGCACGTAGGTGCTTGATGGCACCTCGTGCTAGTCTGGTTGCACTAGATGTTGCGCGTGTGTCAGTCAGGTGGGCTAGCTGCACGTCACGTCCGGCTGAGCGGACAATTCGACTTCGCGGTAATCGGATTGATCACCCGGGTGCATGTTGATTCATTTCCGCGGGCATCGTGAAATACGGCGCGTCTCTCTATCGGTCGTGCAACGGGCCGTCGTTGCGATCGTCGCCGTCCATTGGATCTTTCGGTGGATGCATCGGCCCGCACACTGCCGCTGCTTTGTTCCTTTGAACCGAAGCATCGCGGCGCGCGGTCAAATTTCGCCGCCCCAAGGCCTTTCCTGACAATTGCACCGACCCGCAAGCTGCCGCTGCATCGCTTATTAGGGTTGTGGCGCCGCGATGTACGGTCCAATGCGGCTGCCCCGAGGCCATTTCCATGGTTGCATCAACTCGCGTGTTGTCGTTGCGTCAACCCTTCGGACTGTAGTGTCGCGGCGCGTGGTCCACACTGCCCTTCCCCGCCATCGTCTCGACGCGCGCACTACAGTTGCGTCGCCCCTTCGGGCCGTAACGCCGCGGCACGCGGTCCACTTCGTCGTCCCCACGCGTCGACTACTACGTGGTATGCGCCATGACGCCTCCCTAGGCGCGGGAATGTCACCGTCGGTGCACGGTCTTCGTCACGTTGTTGGGTTCTTCCTCGCCTACTTCGAGCACCACCGTCGCGCCCCTACCAGCGACCGACGTGGCCTTCCGCCGCCTACTTCGTCGTCCACCTCTTCGTCTCCGTCCTGCACCAGCTCATTGCCAGCGTCGCCGTCATCTTCCCTGACCACTTCACCTGCTCCAACAACCGTGGTTTACATCGGCCCCACGTCGATTTGTGTCGCAACCGTCGTCGTGTTCTTCTCTGCTAGCCCCCTCGACATGGTGTACAGGTACAACTCGTGCTGGCCCCCGTCTACGCATGTCCGTGCTGGCAACACCGATGTGTGCATTCGTCCACGACGTGTCCCCGGGCTTGGGAAGCTTGGTGCGGCGCCTCATCAAAATCGATTTCGTTCGTCTACGAATGGCCGGTGCTGACAACTTCGGCGCGTGCCTTCGTCCACGACATGTCCCCAGGCTTGGCAAGCCTGGCGCGACGCCTTGTTAACACCTTCTTTTTCTCGGCGCACCACTTCGAGTGCCCATGACTAACCCGGTGCCTCCTTGCGCCCGCGGCCCCACGATGACTACCTCGACACCAGCCACCCCGATTCGACATCGATCATGGCGTCCCTCGACCACGGTTACACCACCCTACGCTCTCGGGTACATCACATCGGCAGAAAGGGCTACCGCATTACTTGAGCAACCTCGTTGCATCAGCTTACATTCGCATTCTTCTCTAGTCTCACCGTCTGCGTCGCTACCGTTCTGACTGCGGGCGGATATTGAGTATCGTGATTATTTAGGAAGCATAGGATAGAGTGGGATTTATTCTACATTACCTTGTACTTCAAGAAGGTCATGTACTCACTATATATACGCCTACGAGGCTCAGGCAATAGAACATCAGTTCCACCAATTCCCTCTCAATTCCTCTTACACTTTGGAACTAGATCCCACATTGACATGTTTCAAGCTTTTTATTTCTTGAAAAACAACTTTGTGCCTGAAAAGCAAAGGATTGGCACGAACTTACTTTTCTAGCACATACCAAGAAGTATTTATTTGTTCTGAGTAAAACTAGTCTCACATGTATTTCTTGCATTTTTAATGTTCCTCGTCACGAGACTTTCAAAACTAAATTTCACATGGACATGTTTTGGTGGATATATTTGGAAAACAACTTATAGTGATGAAAAGCAAGTGTTCAGTATAACCTTGCTTTTCTCTCACAAATCAGTAGGTAGACCGTCTGATATGAATTCCATGTGCTAAAAACAATTTTCATGGTACGAAAAATGTTTTATACAATTTAAAGAGTTTACCCATGTATTTATGGAATGAAAATTAGTGTGGCAAAAAATAAATTGTATTTTTATCAGATTACGTCGCTTCGGACAAATTAGTGCATGTCAAGAAGCTACACAAAAGAAACATTAATGGTTTGCAACCAGCTGTTTTTTCGGAAACAAACTACTCATCGCCAAATAATATATAAATTTACCGACATTGTGGTAGAAAATTGGACCAAGCTAGAAAAGCTTTTTTTAACCACAAAAATTGCTTTTCAGGACTCAAAATTGCTTTTGCAATATATCCGTTTGGATATGCCAACGCGGGATCTAATTTGAAAGGTCTTCACACGAGGAACACAACGGTGAAAATGTATTTTGATTTGGACGCTCGGTTTGGAATAAATGCAATTTTATTCTAGAATACACATAAGTATGCGTATCATCAATTAAGAGAGGAGAGGGTAGAGAACTCATCCACAAGTTTACAACTTGCACACAGGACTGCAACCACCATTGCACGCATTAGACAGGCTACTCGCTACCGTTCCGCCTGTACAACCGCTGACTAGGTCCCCTCGTAGCAAGCCCGCAAGGTGCCATGTCTTCCCCTCCTCTTGAATTCTTCTGAGTACAAAAGGCACATAAGGGGAAGCATTGTCGAAAATGATGGCATTGCGGAGCTTCTAGATCACCCATATCACCCAGATCGCCAGTAAGAGGAGGGAGTGCCAATCTTTAAGCCAATGTGCCTCTAGGCGGAATCTTGTGAACCATAAGAGAAGCCTATCATCCAACATCGGAGCCCACTCCCCCTCCCCCCACCACGCAGAAAGGACCACAACCCAAACTGTCCTTGCAAAAACGCAAGGCACCAAGATATGGTCCAAGCTTTCCTCCATTTGATCAGACAGCGGACATGATAACTAGTGAGGTAGTCCCTGGCATGCAAGTCAATGAGACGTCCAACACCGGTTGCGGAAGGCTAGCCAAGCAAAAAACTTGCATCTGGGATGGTGGCCACGAGATCGTGTTGACAACCAACGAACTTGATGGCATACGCTGAGCGAACCGAGTAGTTTCCAGATGGCTGCCATGTCCAACACACCTTGTCTTTGAGTCCCTCCTAAGTGTAATACCCGCAACACGCTCTGACAGATCTAAGTATTCAGCCAAATCCTCCACTCCCAAATCCAGATCGCTGAGAGCTTCCTGAACTGTTCTTGTGGCATGAATGTGTGGCCTGATGCGGTCATATAACCAAGAAGCAATCTCTGACCCTTTGAGACCAAACAAGAGGCAATCTCCTCGACCCTCCAGTCGTCCAGCCAACGATCTTCCCAGAAAAAAGAGGAGCGGCCGTTCCCCACGTCCATAAAAAATTTGTGTGGTAGATCTCCCTGGATTCGTGAGGGGTGATGATATCTAGATCGGCCCAAGGTCTTGCGTTATCCTCCTTCTTCAGTCACAACCATCTCGCTCTAAGAGCAAAACCGAGGCACCTCAAGTTGGGTATCTCTAGGCCCCCATCCAACTTGGGCATCAACACAACATCCCACGCCACTGCACATTGGCCACCATGGGCATGTGATTGGCTAGCCCAGAGAAAACCCTTGTAGATTTTGATGATGCTCACTAAGATCTTAGGGGGGGGGGGTGTTAAAGCGCCATCATTGTGTGGATAGGCATGGCACACAGGACTGTGCGCACTAGGGCGAGCCCCCCTGACTTGTCCATAAAGGAGGCACACCAAGTTGGTGACTTACGAGCAATCCCATCCAGAATCTCCTGGAACTGTGCCAACGTGCGATTCCTGATTGAAGGGAGATTCCTAGGTATCGTCACAGAAACGCGTGCACAGGGCAACCTAATCCATCCCTCAATAACCCCACCTGCTCGTTGCCACATCTGATGGGTACGGCAACACACTCTGACACGGTTAATCTGCAAGCCAGAAGCCTCACCAAAGTCCTCTAAGATAGCCAAGTAGACTTGGACGTCATCATTTTAGGCTCCATGAACAACATGATATCCGCGAACAGGGATAGACGATGTAAAGGACCGTGCTCCGTGAATCTAAACATGTGGTGCACCACTGTCGTAGGCCCTGGCTCTTGAGGAGTGTTTCCTGGAGAGCCATTCACAAGAATCCGCGTTGACACAGAGGAGAGCAGCCCACTGACCCAGGTGATCTACATGTGGCCAAAGCCTAGCATGCCTAGAACCTTAAGAAGAAAGGCTCAGTCCATGGTATCAAATGCCTTTGATATGTCTAATTTGATCAGGCTCAGTCCACGGTATCATTGGCCACCACGGTATCAATGCATTTTTCAATGTTCAAAAAGAAATTTGCATGTCGATGACGTCATCTATTTTGGTGAATAAGTGCATGGGTGCTGTCTAGAGGCCAAGTTTGAGTCTTAACTCATAACATTTTTGAGTTTTTTGGGGATCGGTTAGACTGGCCTTAACTCCAAAAGAAAAACGATTTAAAAAAAAAGTGTTATACATTTTTAAGGACTCAGTTAGAGCTGCCCTTAGGTACTTTTATTTCGAAAATCCTAAGGTCCTCTTTGATTCAAATGATTCTTAGTATTTTTGGAGAATTTAAATCCTTAAAAAAATTGCTACGTTGATCATTTGATTGGTAGGACTGAATCATATAGATCCTTTTTTTCAAAGAAGCACCCAGTCCAACCTCTTCAAAAGAATCCTTTATCTCAAACAAATTCTAGGATTTCTATGGTACAATTAAACAAACTTGAACCCTGGAGAATTCGAATGAGCATGACTTTCCAATCTTATGTTTTTCTATATTTCTGCGTTTTACAGTTCTACAAATCAAAGGGAACCTAAACCTATGGAGAGGAAGTTGCGGAGAAAAGATTACGGAAGGACATGTAATTACCATACTAATCCCCTGAATTTTATTGTGGACCCATGCCCTGAATTTCAATTTTCTTTCATAACAAACATCCCATAGATGTAGTATTGCTCGAGCGCACGTGTAGGGAATCTCTATACGACCAAGCAGCACGCTTCGCTGACAACGCACATCGAAACTGACGGCGGGCGGTCAAAGTCAAAATACAATACAAATAGCAGGCAAAACATAGACGAAACCATCCAACAAAAACCTTGACAAATTCAAGTGAGAAAGATGAACCTGCAAATATATTCTGTCCCAAGGTGCATTTCCTTCCATGCATGTTCCATAGGATGCACACGTTGACACACAAGTTTAAACTTAAAAAAACCCAGAACCCATGGCATTACCTTTGTCGTTTCCTCATGCCTTCCTTAGAGCTTTCAAGACCGTCAAAGCCACTGTACCAAACAACCTTCTGGGTTGATAAACTTTTGGCTGCGGAATTCCACCCAGGATCTTAAGTGCTTCGCCAGTTGATTTACCCAAGATATTGGTCATCTCCCTAGGAGTGGGAGACACTGGATAAAGCTGGGACGTTAACACTGATCTCCGATATGGGAAGAAACTCCTCCTTGCCAATTTGAGCTCCCATCCCCTAGGATCTTTCTTCACTTTAGCCTGGCTCACAAGTCAATCAAGATCTTTATAAATGTTAGAGATCCCAAAACCCCACTGCAAATGTTATAAAAATGATAGTCAATTGTACTCGTAATATTATGGGACCAGAATATTATTCACCAAGATACACCACTTAACAATTTATAACATAATCAAGTCACATGCCCGTGATATTAAATCTAGAAACAACTATCGCATAATGTGGTCACAACATCAGTAACACCGTAAAGACCATGTGTGTTGAAAAGTAAGTGTCGGTAAGAACTGTAGCCAAATAAAAACATAAATAAACCTGATTTCTCGCATGAGGGCTTGGGAAATAATCATGGCAAGAATGTCTAATAAGGTACTCGCATCATTTGAGTATCTTTACCTTTCAATTTTCCAGACAAGGCACTTTCAAACCTGCTTCAATCCTAGCCATCTCCGCTATTTTCAATCAGATATAATTAGGGTTTTAAATTCTTAAATTCTGAAAGAAATAGTTCAGTCAAAACACACACCAAGCTTGTGAGGTTTCTCTTCTATGGATAGCACATTCTCATAGGGGTGTGTAAAGTATGCAAAGTTACCATTGTAAGTATGCAAAGTTACGATCAACTAAGAAATGGAAGGGGTGTGTAAAAAAGTACAGATTTCCAATATTTATGCCCGCAGAACAAAAACCACAATCCTTCAGAATCAGTGTAACATGTTCAAAGACCTCCGCATGGGCCACTTCCATGTCAGAGGGCAGCTGCATGAGATTTTTAACGCATGAGAGAGAGATGATAAAAAGTATTGTTTTCAATGTCCACACATAACAAATAGTACCGTTGTTCGTAAATACATGAATTCCAACATAGCGCATGGTCAAACTTTTCTAACTTTGACTACCAAACATATGAAAAAAAAAAGGTTGGTAGAATCAGTATACATAAAAAATATTCCTCACAAATCTAATAAATTTTCCACAAACGTATTAATGCAAGTAGTAAGACAGGAGAGGTATTTACATTCTTAAAAGATGTAAAAAACGCGTGTTCAGATATAGAATTCATACTTCATATGAAAAGTTATTTTGATATTGTAGTTTGTAAAACATAAATGTTCACCTCACTTCCTAGAATTTAGTCATTATATGTTGTAAGCATCACAAATGTATCAGGAACAAATGATCTATTCGGGCACCATGACATCTACAAAGTGCTCAATAACAATTAGGCCCTCAGAAATAGGAAAGATATCAATAATTTCAAGCTTTGTTATATCGATCAGATTAATTCAGTGGTATGCATTTATTTAGTAGAGGTAAGGACATGGTGGCATCGCCACTGCGACTACGATGTTGTTACCTTCGGATGAGACTGTATGTATGCATCAAGAGCTTCACCAGCTTTAGAAATTATATGAACAAGACCCAATGTAACATCCAAAAGCCTTTTTTTCACCTCTAGTGGCTCCATTTCCAGTCTGTTTTGGCACATCTCAAATTTTATAGCAGTAATGTTGCCCACAACACAGTTAGTGATAGTACCAAACCCGTCATGCTTACTACTCCTGCCTCCCTTGCGGGAAGATAACCCACGGATCCGCTTTTGAGCAGCTAGGAGCAAAACACCCGTATGGACGATCTTCCCATCGACTATGTACTTGCAGAGCTCATCTAACAGATTATCTGTGTGTTTGGCTAGTAGCCTGGTCGTATCCAAGAAGAGTTTCTGCAAAAACAATGAAAATTGAAGAAAAACTCAGTTCAATTTTTAAACAATATCAATTTTTCAGAAATTAACTTAAGATGTTCTCTGTTTATTAAAAATTAGAAATGTCATAGCACATGGACACAGACATACAGACAGTGAAACGCAAAGAACTGCAATCTCTAAAAAGTGCAATTGTAAGAATGTAATGTCCTTAGGAATTAGGTACTGCTATATCAGTGGTTTGAGATATATGCCAACTTCTTGTTATGGTGCAAAACAAGTTATATGTGCAAGGATAGATGCAAACAAACCATTTCAGGTAGGCACATGATGTGGATGAGCTTGAGGATATAGTTGATATCTGCCTGGCTGCAGTCCACCCGCTGTTGATTAGGATTTAGACCGTCCTCCAGGTACTTATGCATGCAAGTGTTTTCAACCGCAACATGGAGTGGGAGTAGATTATCAGTGACTAAATCACATGATGTGCGTAAATTGGCCGACGCACCATGGCGCAAAAGCAACCCAATCATATCAACATGGAACATATCAGCAGCGCGGTGGAGGGGAAAGAACCCATATTGTGTCATGTAGTTGGGATTGGCTCGGAACCCATGAAGCTTAGGATCCTTACCAACCAAGACAACTTTGGCACATCGCACTGCATCACACACGACCATTTGGTTTAAAGTTTCTGGCGTGATGACAAAACCCCAAGTCATGCCCCTTCCATTCTGATTCAAGAAGCGGAGGAACGATCGGACACTATCCTTATCCAAGATTGGCTCCAATCTGGGGAATATCTCGAAGAACGCATCATTTATGCACTAGATTGATCCATTCACAAACAAGGGTGAAAGGAAATCGATTAATAGAAATGTTGCAATAGACAGTTTAAATACTCAAAAGTTGTGCAGGTCAATTGCAAAAAACCTGCGGAGTACGATCTGGGATGATTATATTGGTTGCTCTGGAGTTACCAAGGATAGCCGCTGTTTTGTCAAACCATTGTGAGAGAGAATGTCACCGTCAAGAGCTGTGAGACTACGGAAAGAAACAATTTGAGGTTGCTTTATATATAAAGCGGGGCGAAAGCCTTTTTCGGTAAGAAACAATTTGTAGAAAAACATTACAAAGGTGGTTAGTTACTGCACCTCCCGGACTAATTTCATATGAGAAGCTATGTCAAATTTGCCCGGAGGACGAGGATCACGTGGAGGGTAGGGAGGATTCCATGGATCATTTTGCCCATCAGTGTTTGTGCCATATACGACTTTATCATTGCCTTCAGGACAAGCAGTTGCTGTTGCCTCCTTTTTGTGCATGATCTCCATTGGTGCAGACCTGGCCTGCAATGTCAGTTACCCTGTTTGTTACAAGTCAAGTCAGCTTCTACATTTCGTATAGAATTTATGCTAGGAAATACAAAGTTAGAATGCAGACCTTACAAAGAAAACTAGTCCTACGCATAAACATGACATTTTTAATGTTTACAAGATGGTATTGGTATACTTTTATGTGTTGCCCTCTCTGTTCCTCAAGAAGAAACACACAATAATATTCAAGCATTGCAAACTTCAACAACCAATTGCTTTAACTTTAAAATGTCCTGTTTCAAAGCTGAACATGAGTACATCGTCACTCTATAACTTGACTGAAGCATAGCACAGCCCTAGAAAATGGGAGATGAACAACCAAAATCATCCTTAAGTAAGGCATAGACCAATCATTTCGACCAGACATTTGTTCTCTATTCATCAACGACCAGTCCCTCAATGACATTGAAGCAGAACGAAAGAATTGAAATTGCACAGATACATCGGGCTGTCAATTAAAGGCCGATAGTCGAAATTCAAAATAAAAAGGGATAGAACGAAACTTGATTTATAATACTCCAATTATTTCTTTATGTCGGTTCTTTATGTAATTGCCAAACAATTATTCTTTATGTCAGTTCACATGATATTCCAGTTATTTTCTGACAATCATGTAGGCTGTAAACCTTTTGCTCGAATATAAACAGGGCAGATACAACTTTGAGGTCAACAGACTGCTAATTTTTAGGAGTGCCATAAGTGATCAGATGCATCGATCCGATTCCGTGCATGCTTTTGTGGATTTGGAGTATACTCACAAGCAGATGCGGATGACAAGGCTGCTGTAGATCTCTGCTGTTTCCCAAAGCACACTGGTAAAGGCCCTTGTACTCGCCGACGAGCCGCTGGCGGCTGGCCTAACTGGTAGCGCTCCTTGGCCAGGCCGACCAGCTTCCACTTCCTCCCAAAGTACAGCAGCCGGGCAGTGGGTAGACTGGGGCAGCGAGGGGACGGGGTCGAGGTAACTCGGGCGGCCAGCCGGCCGGCGCGGGGCACGGGCGAGCACGACGCGCGATGGAATTTGAGCTCCGGATGTAGGCGGACGCGGCCGTCCACGAGCCTGTTTCGTCCGCGCCGCAAAAAACAATGGCCTTGGAGACGAGCCGCAAAACTGAAGCGGACTTGGCCTGCCTAGCCTACGGGGCCCACAAGGCTTCTTTTTAACAAGAAGCAAGCGCATACACTCATCCCTATGAAACGCACATATTCACACACCCTATCCCTATGAGAACCTCTGAGAGACTGAGCCGGCATATCATCTTGAGATTTTACAAAGCCACCGTAGGTGCCTTGTAGTCGACACTGAAAGCGCATCGCCGAAAATTCTGAAATAAATCCAGAATAAATGCGAGCATCAGGATTTGAACCCTGGTGGGCTGAAGATACCACTGTTCACCTAACCATCCAACCACAGGTTGGTTTGCGGCCCACAAGGCTCTTAGGTCAACTCCAACGCGCTACCGCATTTGGCCCGTCTCTGTCCGTCTGGGTTGAAACGGACAGATAACGCGGCCCAACGCGCCAACACAAATTGACAGGCGTACTTTTTCTGTCCGTCCACGACTCATATCCATCCCAAATTTGAGCAGGGTTTGCGTCGAAATGGACAACACATGGACGCGCGAGACACATGCTCTTGTCATCCCCTGGCCCGCCCGTCGGGGCCATAACGTTCCATTCCCTCCTTTCTCCCCCAAAACCCTCGCGCACCCGCCATGGCCACCGCCCCAACGGACGCCGCCACCGCCATCCCGGAGGCCACCGCCGCCTGCCTCGCTGCCGCGAAGAAGAAACCCAAGAAGGTGCTCATGCCAGAGCAGCTCGTCCGAGAAACGGCAAAGAGGGTTGCCTATAGGGCCAGTGCTGCAGAGAGGAAAGTCACCGCCTAGGCCGCTGTCGACTCCGTCGCCGCGCAACAGCGGGTCGCCGCTGAGGATAACGAGGCCCTCGTCGCCAAGGCTACGCAGACAGTGACAGAGCAGGCCCTCCTCATGCTAGGGTTTAGCCAACCCAGGCCGGCCATTCTTACCGCCGCCACCATGGCCGCGACGAGCACTTGCTCGTCGGTTGTTTGCCCTCCACAGGGGTAGTCGCCGAGCTCCTCCATAATGCCGCAGACAGGCGGTCTGCATCCGACGCACGACCATGGTGCGACCCGCTTCTCCACGTCGCCGAAAGGTAGCGTGATCACGCCAGCCACCCTCGCTGTCGCGGCCAGCATCGACCTCAACATCACGCAGGGTTCGAGAAGAAACAAAAAGCGATGCTCGAGCTACGGCCAAGAGCGACATCATTTTGTATGTCGACTTTGTGTGCCGGCATGAACTAGGGGTCGCGAGACATGAACTATGGCTGTTTTTTGTGCGCTGGCAAGTGTGCCGGCACACTTGCCAGTGCTTGTAGTTGTTGCTAGGTGGTTTACGGACCTAGATGTAATTTTTACTTCTAGTGTTTTTCGTACCATCTTGACAGTTGATGAATAGATCGGAAGTTTTCTCGCAAAAAAAAAACAATACGTGAGACAAGATACTTACTTTTGTGCCTTCAAATTATAGTTATTAGTCTGCTATATTTCTATGAGAAGATTTTCTAGTTTTATGTTCACTACATAACATATGTCAATTTCAGGAGTTCGGTTAATGAGTTAGTATATAGCCATGGTCTGTGGTAATATACAAGCTTTTGAATCTAATGCTTCAAAATATAATGAGTAAAATGCACTACATGTACTTAAACTTGTGTCGCGAGCTCGTTTTGGTCACCGTACTTAGAAATACGGTCACTACGGTCACTTTGTACGATGGGACATGATTGTACGGTCATTGTTCCACGTACAGAGCCGGTATGCCGCCGGTTTGACCAGTCCACGAGCGCCACGTAGGCCGGGGGGGTGCTTAATTGAACAACACAAGTTTGGGGGGGGGCGGGGGGGGGGGGGGGGGTTATGTGTAAAGATGCATTGAGCTCAAAATCCCTAGCTCTGTTCCCCTCGTACCCAAAATCCCTAGCTTTGTTCCCCTCCTACCCTCCATCTCCGTCGCCCAACGCTCGTCATCGCCGCTGCCCACCGCTCCCCGCTGCCCATTGCCTTCGTCCTCGTCTTCATCATCACCCGCCATGTCCAGCAGCAGTTTTGTCCAATCTGGACGTCGCGGGCGGACAGTGGTTGTGCCGCTCATCTCATGCCCTCGCTGCGGCTGCAAAGCGAGGTTCTACGTGTCCAGCACGGAGGAGCATGATGGATGGGTGTTCTACAGATGTGTGAACCATGGTGTAAGCATTCGCGGACCTGATTTTCTTGTTTTGAGTTGTTGAAATTTTTTGATTTTTTCTGATTTTGAGTTTGTAGAATGGATGTGTTTTCTGGCATTGGGAGAGGGAATACATGGCCTACCTTGTAGATCATCGCTATCTTGTTGGGGATGAAGTTGTTGATGCGATTGGAGCAACAGAGGATAGGAGGGAACTGCTTGAGAGAGAAAGAGAAGAAAGAATGGAGCAACAGAGGATTGGAGGAACAGAGGATAGGAGGGCTCCAGACAAAAATGTAGGTCAAAGGGAGTTCATGGTTGGGCCTAGAGTTAGCATGAACATCACCAGGGCACAAGCTGGTGCACTTCTTACTTTAGGTATGCAGATGTTGTTGCTGTTGAAACTGCTGCTTGGTGGTGTATTGGTGCTTGCTGTGCTATCTGTGATGTTGCTGATGAAGAAGTGAAGCTAGTGGTTCCTGATGAAGATGTGAAGCTGGTGATTCCTGATGGAATAGTCATGCTGAAGATGTGCTAGCTTCAAGTAGAACTAGTGGTAGTAATAGTAGTATTGCTTTGATGAAGAAGTGAACTTTCAGTATGATCTATGTGGTTGTAACAGTTCAATATGTATGAACCTTTTGTATGAACTAGTGGCAATGTCTCTTTTGTATGAACTAGTTTGTCTCTCAAGTTCAGTAAGTTGTTGATGGAATGAATCTGTTGTATGAACTAAATCACTGTAAATTGTTGATGGAATGACTCAAGTTCAAGTTCAGTATGATCATGTAAATTGTTGTTCAACAAAATGATTCAACTAAGTGTAAGCACAAAGATGCACAAGTATGATAAGAAGAGATGCATCAAATGGTTTCAACAACACAATAAGTAGAAGAGGTATAGCAAACAGCTGACACATGATCAAAATCACATCAGTAAGTACAAAAGATCATTGGTTTTTAAGATGCCTTCAGTAAGATCAATGGTTCCTGACATGACTTCAAGTAAGCAAAATGATGACAACCATCATACTAATATTTTACATAATATGTCCAAAAGGAAAAGT
The DNA here is from genome assembly GCA_011799875.1 of Thinopyrum elongatum. Taxonomy (NCBI): domain Eukaryota; kingdom Viridiplantae; phylum Streptophyta; class Magnoliopsida; order Poales; family Poaceae; genus Thinopyrum; species Thinopyrum elongatum. The sequence goes on from CM022298.1 coordinate 136,666,170, forward strand.
TGCTTAACAGCTCTAGCACTAGTCCCTAAAGATGTCAAACATGCTTCCATTCTTCTCAAGCCCTGAGCTATGGTGCACTTCTTGAACTATTCTCTTTCCCAGTTTTTTCTTTGCAGCAGCAACTGCTCTCCCTGCCATCTTCTTTGCAGCAACTGCTTGCCTGGCTTCTTCCTTTTTTGCATTAGCTGTTTGTCTCTCTGCAAGCTTCTTAGCAGCAGCAGCCTCTCTCTGGGCTAACTTCTCAGCAGCTAGTTTCTCCTTCTTCTCTGCAGCAATGGTATTTTGTGTCTCCAAGATTATTTGCCTTGTCTCTCTAGCTGCCTGCTTCAGGATGGCTTGAGCTTCTCTTTTCTGAGCAGCTGCCTGCTTCTTCCTTTCTGCATCTTGTGCTTTCTTCTCTGCTACCTCATGCCTCTTCCTCGTAGCTTCTTGTGCTTTCTTCATACCTGCTTCCCTTCTAACTGCTAGCACATCTTGCTTCTTGTCCTCCAGCTCCTTCTCTCTTTGTGTCTTCATGGCTTGCAGCTTCTTAGCAAGATCACCCTACCTGATTGTGCTACTGCTTGGCTGGGAGTGGTTGAGCATAGACTGTGCATTGAGTAAGAATGCAGACTCTGGTACTGGTGTTTGTTGTATGATTCTTGGCAAAGGCCTCTGCAAATGTCATGAAAAACTATTAGTACTATCATTCTTGGCAAAGGCCTCTGCACAGTACCTGCTCAAGAATAGAGTCTATCATAAGATCATCCACTGGTGGGGCCCTTTGTGTTGATGCTTCCTCCTGGTTACCATCAGTGGGGAAGTGAAGTAATCAGTACTATGTGATATTAAGAAATGCTATACCAAAACAAGAGATATTAAGAAGTTTATAATTTACCTGGGTTCTCACGGGTTCTCTTCTTACACATTAGTTTCTACATGTTCAACATTCTCTTCTGGTGCCTGTACTTCAACTTGTGCATTTGGAGGTGGCAGGCCAGCCTTAAGATATTTACAACCCTTCTGTTGTGGTCTGGGTTGCCACAGTAGGAGCAATGCATTATGACACCATGCGTGGACATTCTCTTCCCTCCATTGCTGCATATGAACTCTTCTGGTGATTTCCTTCTACTCTTGCAAGGTATTCCCACATGTTTTGTGTACTCTGGTGGCAGCATTGGGGGGCCATTCATCTTCTCCCACTCTGTGATATCTTTGCAAGGATAAGTTATGTTGTTGTAGGCCTTCTTAAACATTGCCACTGAGTAGCAATTATCCACCAATGTTATGGGGTCAACTCTGTGACGCCCCCGGCTTAATCGTGCACTAACCATACACGCAAGTGCACACGATCAAGCCTAAGGACTCACTTGAAGATATCACAACACAACTCTAAAACATAAATAAAATCATACAAGCTTTATATTACAAGCCAGGGCCTCGAGGGCTCGAATACATAGCTCGATGGCATACAAGCGTCAGCGGAAGCATCAGATATCTGAGTACAGATATAAAAGAGAAACGGAAAGGACTTTGGAAGGCGTGGCAAAACAAAAGCTACGATCGAAAGGCGCAGGCCTCCTGCCTAGGACCCTCCGAACCTACTCCAGGTCGTCAGCTATCTCGAAGTAATAGCCATCCTCGGGGTAGTAGTAGTAGTCGACGGCGGGAGCAACTGTCTCAGGGGCTCCGTCATCTGGTCACGACAAACTGATATGGGGAGAAAAAGAAAGCAAAGCAACCGTGAGTACTCCAAAGTACTCAGCAAGCAAGGATCTATACTACATATGCAACACTATCAAAGGGAGGCTGTATATGTGGACTAGGCTGCAGAAATGCCAGAATAGAGAGGAAGGTCTAGTCCTATCGAAGACTAGCATCTTCAGCAACTTCAAACATCTTCAACGATCTTGCAGCATTAGAAGAGTACAGTATAGCATAATGTAAAGTAGTAGTAGTATCAAGTAACAGTCTCGCCCAGAGATCCTTTCTCGACTCCCTGCGAGAAAGCGATCCCGGAGCCACATATCCAGGTACCATCTCAAGTTCTAGTTGTATCGATCGGGATACAACTCCGAGTGTCCTTTACCATAGGACCGGCTATCGATAGATGTGTTCTTCCCTGCAGGGGTGCACCAACTTACCCACCACGCTCGCTTAACTCCGGCTGGACACACTTTCCTGGGTCATGCCCGGCCTCGGCCAAATGACACACCGCAACCCTACCTATAGCTCAGCAGAGAGGTCCCCGCCGGTCTACCTCCTAAGCGCAAGGGGGTCTTGGGCCATCGCCCCTCGCCCTCCGGGTCGTTGCGCACACGCGGATCCAGGTACCACCCCTCAGGATGGCGCCGGCCCAGCCGTGCCGCGATGCTGAACTGGACGTCTGACAGAGCTTTCGGCTGATGCTATGATGCAGAGTGCCCATAACTATCCCCACGTGATGGTTAGTGCTATCCGACCATAGGTCGGCTCGGATCAAATATCCAAATCGTTAGAGGTCTAGGGGCTTGCGGTAACGAGCAGAGACTCACGATCGATGTGACCCCGTCGCCCCGTCTCGAGGACTTGCTGCAAGGGCTAAGAATGCCCGGTCACGCCTCGTAAAATAACTCACGGGTAGCTATCCATCATTCGCGGGTACCCCTCAGGGTCGGCCCGCCTTACCAAGTAGCAGTATCATCAGTTATGTAAGGCATCCGTGTGGCTACCATATCAAGGGGGAATCCGAGGCATCACCCTCGTTGGACTCCCACCTGATGTAATATCAAGGTGGACGTAGGAGGAATCACCCTCGAGGCCCACACTTGAGGTGTTGCACGACTTCGTCGTTATCGGGGGTGGTGTAGGAGGAATCACCCTCGCTGACCACGACCGAATAACTAACCTACAAGGTTATCATCAGAAGTGCTGACGAGGTATCACCCTCGGCACTCGATAGTAACCCAGTAGTGTCGAGTAACTAAGGGGAAGTGAGGTGCGGTGCCGGGTCCTGGTCTTCGATCCCGTTGATCGGGTTTTCTAATACTCCAGCGGGGCAGTCGGGATAAGTGGGGGTCACTGATGGGGCTCTACCCAGTCTATACTAAACAGTTTAGGATGAACAGAAAGGTATCAACAGCAGGTTACAATAAATAGGCTATGCAGCAGAATAGGAGCAATCATTTACAATAGCAAAATCTAATGCAAGCATGAGAAAATAGAATAGGCGATATCGGGATGATCAAAGGGGGGGCTTGCCTGGTTGCTCGGCGGCAAAGGCAGAATCGTCGGTAATGTAGCCAATCACCGGAGCTGCGTCGATCTCGGAGGCTACACCGGTACCGGGCTCTATCGAGAGAGGGGGAGGAAACAGTATAAATACAAGGCAGACAAAGCAACGCAGAGCAGGCTAGGCTAACGTGCGGTGCAGGGGTGCCTAAAGCATGTCTAAGTCATATTAGTTATTTAAGGATTTAAGTTGGAATTAATAACCGGTATATGTGCACTATTCATCTACCGGAAACAGGCTAAAAGTTATGGGTTCACCTCCGTAGAGGGTCCCGACACGAAAACGGACGGCACGGTTAGCTTCATCTCGTCGTTCTGATCAACTTTCATGTACAAAGTTTTTCCATCCGAGCTACGGTTTATTTTCTACTGAATTTCAAAGTTTAATCAATATTCTGAAATTGTTTTAATTACTAAATTCATCAGAAATGAATTATGATGTCATCCTGGCATCAGCACTGCGTCAGCCAGTCTACTGAGCTGTTGAGTGGTCAAACTGACAGGTGGGGCCCACCTATCAGCCTCTCTGGCTTTAACAGAGGATTAAAACAAACTAACAGGGTTAATTAGTAGGTGGGGCCCTACTATCAGTCCCTCAGCTAATCTAACTGGGTTAATTAGTTAGTCAAAATAGTTAATTAGTCGCACGGGCCCACACGTCAGCGTCTATGGGTGAACAGTAATCTGGCATTGACCCGGTCAACAGGTCAAAGGGGGCCCGCGGGGGCCCGCAGTCAGTGGCTCAAAGGTGGGGCCCGGCCGTCCATGTCGGACGCCGGCCACCGGAGCTCTCCGGCGAGCCGAAATGACGGCGACAACTCCGGCGAGCCCGGGTTTTGTCTGTGGTGCGTCATTTTGGGCGCGGTTAAGTGCTCTGGAACGGCCACTCGATCCCGCGCACGCCGGTGGCCTCGGTTTGCCACGGGGAGGGCTATAACGTCGACGGCGACCACCGTGGCGGACGCCGGAGTTCGGTCGCGCTCGGATCGGCACTAAGGGGAACGAGGAAACGAGCGCGGGGGCTCGCTGGGCTTCTTGGAGCTCCAGGAGCTCGGTAGCGACCTCGGACATGAGCTGCGGCAGTAATGGCTACGGCGGTGAGTTCGGCCTCGGTGAAAACGACAGCTACGAGCAGGGAAAAGGGCCGGGGAAAGAGGGAAGAGGGGGAGAAGCTCACCGAGCAGGCGCAAGATGGCCCGGCGATGGGTTAGGAGCAGCAGAGGCGGCGAATTCGTCGGAAGAACTCGCCGGAGCTGAGGAAGAAGACGAGCTCGAGACGCTCGCCACCGCGGCTCCCAGCTGGACCCAACGGTAGCAGGCGATGCGGAAGACAACGGCGGAGCGAAGGGACTCGACGAGAGGGCAGGGGAGCTCGGTGGCCTCGCCTACGTCGAGGTCACGGCGACGGTGGCGCTCAGCTCTAGTCCAGATCGAGAGAGACGGGGCACGGGGGGGAAATGGAGGGGGATCTAGGGTTCCAGGGGGAGAGGAGAGGCTCAGGGCAGCCCTTAACCTCGTCGGGGAGGCACGGATGGCCGGCGCGTGGTGGATCGCCGGCTCGGGCGCATGCGGTGGCGACACGGCGACGGAGGGGGGAGGCAACTCGGTTGATGGGCTGGGCCTCCAGGTGCTATGCACTGCTGGGCCTGTCAGGTAAGTGGCCTCTGGCCTTTTTCTTTATTTCTGTTTCTGCTTTTCTTTTACTTATTTAACAGAGGTAGAAAATGATTTCTATGGGCCACCAAATATTTTAGAAAGAAGTGGGACTAAGCCCCAATATTTCTTGGTAATATGTGGCTCTGCCAGCAAAAGTTTGGATGCCAAATGAATAGGTCAGATATTTTTAGAAATTGAAAAGGGACGGATTAATGCTGCTGGACTACTGTTTAAAGTCCAGGGGCATTTTTGTGAGTTCCAAAAATATTGGTTTCTATTTTATAATTGCCTTGGGATTATTTGCAACATTATGAACATTTTAGTTTCCACTTTCGAACAACTTTTATTTTCACTTTGAATTTGAATTTATTTCAGAGAGGAATTTGAAATGAAGTGTTTAACCACTGTGATCTAGCATTGCAAATGGGTATGACTTGGCATGATTATCATTATGTCACAGTGCTTATTACACAGGGGTGTTACAATTCTCCTCCTCTAAAAGAAATTCTCGTCCCGAGAATTCAGGAGGTAGAAGGAAATAGGTCGGGGTATTCCTTGCGAAGATGATCCTCGCGTTCCCAGGTGGCTTCATCTTCAGTATGATTTGACCACTGCACTTTCAGGAACTTGGTTGTCTTCTGACGAGTCCGACGTTCAGCTTCATCGAGAATGCGGATCGGATGCTCCTTATAAGATAGGTCATCTTGCAATTCGAGCATCTCGTGATCCACTGCGCGGTGCGGAGATTCCTTGAAGCATTTACGAAGTTGCGACACATGGAATACGTCGTGGATATGAGAGAATTGCGGTGGCAACTCCAATTTATATGCCACCTGACCGCGTCTGGCAACAATGCGGAAAGGACCAATGCAGCGTGGAGCTAGCTTGCCCTTGATTCCAAAACGGTGAGTGCTCTTCATAGGAGTGACTCACAGATAAGCCTGATCACCAGGTTGATAAGTCAAACCCCATCATTTGCGATCATAGTTGCTCTTTTGGCGGTCCTGAGCCGCCTTCAGATTTTCCCGAATGATACGGACTTGCTCTTCGGCGTGTTGAATAATATCCAGACCCACGAGCGGTTGTTCCCCAGTTTCTGACCAATTCAGAGGGGTTCGACACTTACGTCCATACAGAACTTCGAAGGGAGCCATTTTCAAGCTGGCTTGATAGCTGTTGTTATAGAGAACTCGGCATACGGGAGAGATTCTTCCCACTTCTTGCCGAAAGAAATAACGCAAGCTCGCAGCATGTCTTCAAGCACTTGATTTACTCGTTCGACTTGGCCTTGGGACTGGGGGTGATATGCTGAACTCCAGGTGATGTGAGTTCCCATAGCTCCTTGGAAACTTTCCCAGAACTTCGAGGTGAAAAGACCGCCACGGTCCGAACTGATCTCCTTCGGAATACCGTGGAGTGAAATAATTCTGGAGATATACAACTCTGCTAACTGACTAGCAGTGATCGTCTCCTTGACAGGCAGAAAGTGTGCAACTTTGGAAAGTTGGTCGACGACGACAAGAATAGCATCGTGACCCTTCTGTGACTTGGGAAGGCCAGTAATAAAATCCATCTGAACCTTATCCCATTTCCATAAAGGAATAGGCAGCGGTTGCAGAATTCCAGCAGGCTTCTGATGTTCTGCTTTAATGCGACGACACACATCACATTCAGCAACATATCGAGCAATGTCCTGCTTCATTCTAGACCACCAGTACCTTTGACGGAGATCACGATACATCTTGGTGCTACCCGGATGAATAGACAGCGGTGTATCATGTGCCTCCTTCATGACCTTGTCAGTCATTAGCTCGAAGCGAGGTACCACAATGCGGTCTCTGAAGTACAAGGTTCCATCTTCAGACAGCGAGAAATCCCTGTACTTTTCCAGGTGAAGATCCTTCTTCATCAGATCAACTTCAGCATCTTTAGCTTGCGCACTCTTAACGGCCTTCTCAAGGTCTGGTTCAACAACCAAGGTTTTTAGGTGTCCTTGAGGAACTATCTCGAGATTTAGCTTTCGAAGCTTTTCATACAGGAGTGGTTGCTGTAACTGGACTTCAAGTTCACTGCAGTAGGATTTACGACTCAACGCATCAGCCATTACATTAGCCTTGCCAGGGGTATAAGAAATACCCAAATCATAGTCTGCAATGGTCTCCATCCATCTTTGCTGACGGAGGTTTAGAGATGGCTGAGTGAACAGGTACTTCAGACTTTTATGATCCGTGTATATCTCGCAACGATTACCGAGGAGGTAATGTCGCCACAACTGCAGTGCATAGATGACAGCAGCTAGTTCTAGATCATGTACCGGATAATTCTTTTCATGCGAGCGCAACTGACGAGAGCCATAGGCAATCACTTTACGCTCTTGCATTAGGACACAGCCTAATCCTTCACGGGATGCGTCGCAATAAATCACGAAGTCTTTGCGAGAATCTGGAGGAGCAAGTACTGGGGCAGATGTCAGCTTGTCTTTGAGTGTTTGAAAACTTTCCTGACATTTTTCTGTCCATTCAAACTTAACGCCTTTGTGAAGCAGATCAGTCAGAGGCTTAGCAATCTTTGAGAAATTCTCGACAAAGCGACGGCAATAGCTTGCAAGGCCGAGAAAACTTCTGACTTGCTTGACATTCTTCGGCGGAGTCCATTCAAGAATAGCCTGAACTCGTTCTGGGTTAACGGCAATGCCATCTTTGGAAATCACATGGCCGAGATATGTTACTTCAGATAACCAGAACTCGCATTTTGAATACTTGGCATATAGTTGATGTTCACGCAGCTTTTCCAGTACAAGCCGAAGATGTTCGGCATGTTCTTCTTCATTCTTCGAATATACCAGAATATCATCCAGATATACCACGACGAATTTGTCGAGATAATCCATGAATATGTAATTCATTAACCGGGAGAAGGTAGCTGGAGCATTAGTCAAGCCGAAAGACATGACAGTGTACTCATAAGAACCATAGCGAGTAACGAATGCTGTCTTCGGAATATCCTCTTCACGAACTCGGATCTGGTGGTATCCCAATCTCAAATCAAGCTTAGAGAATACTGAGGAACCAGCAAGTTGATCATACAGATCGTTGATTCTGGGAAGCGGATACTTGTTCTGAATTGTTGCTTGGTTGATAGGTCGGTAATCTTGAACCAACCGATTCGTGCCATCCTTCTTCTTGACGAAGAGTGAAGGTGCTCCCCAAATAGAGGAACTGGGGAGGCAACTCGGTTGATGGGCTGGGCCTCCAGGTGCTATGCACTGCTGGGCCTGTCAGGTAAGTGGCCTCTGGCCTTTTTCTTTATTTCTGTTTCTGCTTTTCTTTTACTTATTTAACAGAGGTAGAAAATGATTTCTATGGGCCACCAAATATTTTAGAAAGAAGTGGGACTAAGCCCCAATATTTCTTGGTAATATGTGGCTCTGCCAGCAAAAGTTTGGAGGCCAAATGAATAGGTCAGATATTTTTAGAAATTGAAAAGGGACGGATTAATGCTGCTGGACTACTGTTTAAAGTCCAGGGGCATTTTTGTGAGTTCCAAAAATATTGGTTTCTATTTTATAAGTGCCTTGGGATTATTTGCAACATTATGAACATTTTAGTTTCCACTTTGGAACAACTTTTATTTTCACTTTGAATTTGAATTTATTTCAGAGAGGAATTTGAAATGAAGTGTTTAACCACTGTGATCTAGCATTGCAAATGGGTATGACTTGGCATGATTATCATTATGTCACAGTGCTTATTACACAGGGGTGTTACCAACTCTCTCATTTCTGCAGCATGCAATGACATGTATACATGTGACTCCACTTTTTTGCCATCTCATGCAACTGCAAGACTTGGTGTGTATGTCCACAGTGTAGTCTGTTCCTCTATCACCTACTTGAAATACTCCATCTCCTAACTCATATACATAACAAGTGTTTGCCAAATCTTTGAGCTTCTCAACCATCTTCTTTATCTTAGGGCATGTAACTCCTTGCATCTTATCACCCTCAATTTGTTTGGTGTAATGTCTACTGATACGTCCATTTTGCATCATGTTTTTATGTTCATATTTATTGCATTACGGACTATTATTTCACATTATGGTACAATACTTATGCCTTTTCTCTCTTATTTTACAAGATTTACGTGAAGAGAGAGAATGCCGGCAGCTGGAATTCTGGACCGGAAAGGAGCAAATCTGAGATACCTATTCTGCACAACTCCAAATGTCCTGAAACTTTACGAAGAATTATTTTGGAATATATAAAAAATATTGGGCGAAGAAACTACAGAAGGGGACCCACCAGGTGGCCACAAGCCTGGGGGGCGCGCCCTACCCCCAGGGCGTGCCCCCTGAGCTTGTGGACCCCCTGGCCAGCCCCCGGTGTCCATCTTCTACTATATGAGAGGTTTTGACCTAGAAAAAAAATCAAAAGAAAGCTTTCAAGACGAAATGCCGCCGTCTCGAGGCGGAACCTGGGCAGAAGCAATCTAGGGCTCCAGCGGAGCTATTCTGCTGGGGAAACTTCCCTCCGGGAGGGGGAAATCGAAGCCATCATCATCACCAACGATCCTCTCATCGAGGGAGGGTCAATCTTCATCAACATCTTCACCAGCACCATCTCCTCTCAAACCCTAGTTCATCTCTTGTATTCAATCTTTGCCTCAGAACCTCAGATTGGTACCTGTGGGTTGCTAGTAGTGTTGATTACTCCTTGTAGTTGATGCTAGTTGGTTTATTTGGTGGAAGTTCATATGTTCAGATCCTTAATGATATTTATTACCCCTCTGATCTTGAACATGAACATGCTTTGTGAGTAGTTACGTTTGTTCCAGAGGACATGGGAGAAGTCTTGTTATAAGTAATCATGTGAATTTGGTATTCGTTCGATATTTTGATGAGATGTATGTTGTCTTTCCTCTAGTGGTGTTATGTGAACGTCGACTACATGACACTTCACCATGATTTGGGCCTAGGGGAAGGCATTGGGAAGTAGCAAGTAGATGATGGGTTGCTAGAGTGATAGAAGCTTAAACCATAGTTTATGCATTGCTTCGTAAGGGGCTGATTTGGATCCACATGTTTCATGCTATGGTTAGATTTATCTTAATTCTTCTTTCATAGTTGCGGATGCTTGCGAGAGGGTTTAATCATAAGTGGGAGGCTTGTCCAAGTAAGGACAACACCCAAGCACCGGTCCACCCACATATCAAATTATCAAATTAACGAACGCGAATCATATGAGCATGATGAAAACTAGCTTGACGATAATTCCCATGTGTCCTCGGGAGCGCTTTGCTTTATATAAGAGTTCGTCCAGGCTTAACCTTTGATACAAAAGGGATTGAGCCACCTTGCCGCACCTTTGTTACACTTGTTACTTGTTGCCCGTTACAAATTATCTTGCTACCAAACTATTTGTTACCGACAATTTCAGTGCTTGCAGAAAATACCTTGCTGAAAACCGCTTGTCATTTCCTTCGGCTCCTCGTTGGGTTCGACACTCTTACTTATCGAAAGGACTATGATAGATCCCCTATACTTGTGGGTCATCACTGTGGCGCCCCCTGCTCGATCGTACACTAATCATGCACGCAAACGTGTACGATCAAGATCAGGGACTCACGGGAAGATATCACAACACAACTCTAAAACATAAATAAGTCATACAAGCATCATAATACAAGCCAGGGGCCACGTGGGCTCGAATACAAATGCTCGATCATAGACGAGTCAGCGGAAGCAACAATATCTGAGTACAGACATAGGTTAAACAAGGTGCCATAAGATGGCTAGCACAAACAGGGATACAACAGATCGAACAGGCGCAGGGCCTCCTGCCTGGGATCCTCCTAACTACTCCTGGTCGTCGGCGTCCTGGACGTAGTAGTAGGCTCCGTCCTGGTGGTAGTAGTCGTCGTAGGTGGCGTCTGGCTCCTGGGCTCCAACATCTGGTTGCGACAACCAGCAAGAAGGGAAAGGGGGAAAGGAGGGGGAAAGCAACCGTGAGTACTCATCCAAAGTACTCGCAAGCAAGGATCTATACTACATATGCATGGTATATGTGTAAAGAGGCAATATCGGTGGACTGAACTGCAGAATGCCAGAATAAAAGGGGGATAGCTAGTCCTGTCGAAGACTACGCTTCTGGCAGCCTCCATCTTGAAGCAATAGAAGAGATTAGTTGGAAGTTAACCAAACAACAACGTAAAGCATAATCCTACCCGTCGATCCTCTCGTCGCCACCATGCGAGAGAGCGACCACCGGGTTATATCTGTCACTTGTAAGGGTGTGTTTTATTAAGTATCCATTTCTAGTTGTCATGAGGTCGGAATACAACTCCGGGTCGTCCTTTTACCGAGGGACACGGCTATTCGAATAGATAAACTTCCCTGCAGGGGTGCACCACATATTCCCCAACACGCTCGATCCCCTTTGGCCGGACACACTTTCCTGGGTCATGCCCGGCCTCGGAAGATCCACACGTCGCAGCCCCACCTAGGCTCAACAGAGAGGTCAGCACGCCGGACTAATCCTAGGCACTCTGGAGTCTGGGCCCATCGCCCAGTGCGCTCCTGCACGTTGCGTACGCGGCCGCGAGCAGACCTAGCAACCCACACGATCACGGCAGTTACGTTAGCGCGGTCCAACACGGCGCGCGCCGCTCAGTCGCTGACGTCAAGAAGGCTTCAGCTGATACCACGACGCCGGGATACCCATAACTACTCCCGCGTAGTTGGTTAGTGCGTATAGGCCAGTGGCCAGACTCAGATCAAATATCCAATCTCGTTAAGCGTGTTATTATGAAGTAAACGCGAACGCCGACCAGGGCCTGGCCCACCTGTCTCCTAGGTGGTCTCAACCTGCCCTGTCGCTCCGCCACAAAGATCCACACAAAGGGCCGTGGGGACAAAGGTCCTTTCAGCCCCCAATCCGTGAATCACTCGCGGGTACTCTTCGAGCCGACCCGACTTTAGTCACCATTTGTATAGTATGTATAGTATAACCCGTGATCACCTCCCGAGTGATCACGGCCCGATAGTATAGCAAGGCAGACTGACAAGAATGCAGGGCCAATGATGATAAACTAGCATCCTACACTAGGCATTTAGGATTGCAGGTAAGGTATCAACAGATGTAGCAACAGTGTCAGGCTATGCATCAGACTAGGATTAACGGAAAGCAGTAACATGCTACACTACTCTAATGCAAGCAGTATAGAGGAGAATAGGCGATATCTGGTGATCAAGGGGGGGGCTTGCCTGGTTGCTCTGGCAAGTAGGGGTCGTCAACAACGTAGTCGGTCGGGGCACCAGCAGCTGCGTCGGTCTCGTAGTCTACCGAAGAGAAGAGGGGGAAGAAACAGTAAACACACGGCAATAATGCAACAGGGATGCATGACATGTCTAAATGATATGCCGGGGTGATATACAGCCTAACTAAGCGATTTAGTTAATTTAGGAATTTATTCGGACTTATTTAATTAAAGTTGGACACTATTCATTTATCGGAATCGGTCTAATTGTTCAACGTTCTCATAGCTGCGGGCGTCTGACGGAGATACCGAGGGCGTATCCGGGTTCGTATCGTCGTTCTGAGCAAGTTTCATGTATAAAATATTTTCATCGGAGTTACGGTTTAAAAGATATGATTTTCTAAAGTTTTTATTAATTTCTGAAATTTTAATTAATTATTTAATTCAACATTATCCGAAACAGTGCTGCGATGATGTCAGCATGACATCATGCTGATGTCAGCAGGCGCCCTGACAGGGTGGGTCCCACCTGTCATAGACTGTTAAATTAATTAGGGTTAACTAATTATATTACTGTTTAATTAACACTAATTAGTTAATTAAATTAACCTAATCAGGATTAATTAACTAATTAATTAATTATTTTTATTATTTTTATTTTTATTTTTATTTCCTTTTTATTAAAACGTTCTGGGGCTGGGCCCCACATGTCAATGGGCCAGGGGGACTTAACGGGCGCTGGGTACGGGTAACGGGCGGGCGAACCCGCTCGAACGGGCACGGGCGATGGGGCGCGCCAGGGCGCCATCGCCGGTCGCGGGAGATGGCCGCGAGGGTGCGCGGCCGGCGGCCACGGCGCGGCTGGAGCCGCGGGGGGGGGGAGGACCGGTGGCCGGAGGCGGCGTAGAGGGGCGAGGTGGGACTGGCGGCAGAGGTAGGCGAGGGTGAGGCGCAGGCAGCGCGCGGGGTAGTGAGTAGGGGCCGGCGAGGCAGAGAGGCCTCAGCGGGGCGAGGCGCTGGGCGCGGTGACCGCTGGGCGACGGGCACGGCCGGACGGCGCGGCGCATGGCCAGGGCACGGCCCGACCGCGGTGAGCGCGGGGCCGGAGCGCGCGAGGCGTGGTCACGGCCGGAGCGGAGCAACGGTGGGCGCGGCGGGAGCGCGGCAGGCGAGCGAGAGAGGAGGACCGGGGGCCTCACCGAGGGAGCGTAGGGACGGGGCAGTGGAGCGCGAGGAGGAAGACGGGGACGACGGCGGAGAGGAGAAGCAGGCCGGCGGGGGAGCGCTCCGGCGACGGCGTCCAACGGCAATGGCAACGGGGCGGCGTCGGGCGGCAGGGTCGGGGCGTCGCGGCGACCTCCACCTCTCGATCCCGATCCAATCGGGGGAGAGGGGGGGATATATCGGGAGAGGGGGGAAGTGGGGGGGTGGCTGGTTAGGGTTTCCCCCCCCATGGGGATAAGGCAGGGGATGGGGCTGGGCCGGCCAGTTGGGCCAGGTGGGTCGGCCAGCTGGGCCGCCTGGCCCAGTTGGCCAGGGGGGCCTTTTCTTTTCTTTTGTTTTTCTGTTTCTTTTCCCTTTTCTTTACTGTTAAATGTTTAGGCCCCAAATGGTTTTTGTAAAAAGTGTGACCTATTTCATAAATACCAGCGCATTATTCCTTAACACCTAAAATTAGTTTGGACAAAACATAATTCCATATTTATTTCAGATTTAATAAATGGTTATTAAATATTATCTTTATCCACTGTTTGAGGCTGTTCGAGTCACTTATCCAATTCCAATGATGTTGGTTTCAATTTTAGAATAGCCTCTGGAATATTTGTTACTTATCTGACATTTTAGTTTCTATGTTGGACAACTTTTATATCCCACTTTCATTTAAATTTGAATTTGACTTAGGAGTTGAAATGCAATATGATGCTAATGATGATTATGCACTATTAATCATGATGACATGGCCTCATCAAAAGGGTGATCTCTGTAGCTTAATACAGGGGGTGTTACAAATCTCCTCCACTACAAGAAATCTCGTCCCGAGATTTAGGAGGTAGAAAGAAACAAAGCGGGGTATTCATCGCGAAGACGATCCTCGCGTTCCCAAGTGGCTTCATCCTCAGAATGGTTTGACCACTGAACCTTGAGGAACTTGATAACCTTCTGGCGTGTGCGACGCTCGGCTTGATCGAGAATGCGGACCGAATGCTCTTTATAAGAGAGGTCTTGTTGCAGTTCAAGCAATTCGTGATCTACTCCGCGGATAGGGTCTTTGAAGCAGCGGCGGAGTTGTGAGACGTGGAACACATCGTGAACCTGAGAAAGGTTCGGTGGAAGTTCCAACTGATATGCCACTCTACCACGCCTTTCAAGAACAGTGAAAGGACCAATATAGCGAGGAGCTAGCTTGCCCTTGATCCCGAATCGGTGTGTACCTTTCATCGGTGTGACTCGAAGATAAGCCTTTTCGCCAGGTTGATAGACCATATCTTTGTGTTTGCGGTCATACTGACTCTTTTGACGTGACTGAGCAGTCTTCAAATGCTCGCGGACAACGCGAACTTGATCTTCGGCAAGTTGGATAATATCCGGACCGAAGAGTGGACGTTCCCCAGTTTCTGACCAATTCAGAGGGGTTCGGCACTTTCTTCCGTACAACACTTCGAAGGGGGCCATCTTCAGACTGGCTTGATAGCTGTTATTGTAAGAGAATTCGGCATATGGGAGAGATTCTTCCCATTTCCTTCCGAAGGATATGACACAAGCTCGAAGCATGTCTTCGAGAACTTGGTTGACTCGTTCAACTTGTCCTTGAGACTGAGGGTGAAAAGCGGTGCTGAAGGACAGATGAGTTCCCATAGCTTCTTGGAAACTTGCCCAGAATCTTGAAGTGAATAAGCTGCCACGGTCTGAACTGATAACCAGTGGAATACTGTGAAGTGAAACAATTCTGGACATGTAGAGAGTTGCGAGCTGACTAGCAGTGATCGTCTCTTTGACGGCTAGAAAATGTGCAACTTTGGAAAGTCGGTCAATGACGACAAGAATAGCATCATTACCTTTCTGTGATTTGGGAAATCCAGTGATAAAGTCCATTTCAACATGGTCCCACTTCCATTCAGGAACAGCAATTGGTTGCAGAGTTCCGGCGGGCCTTTGATGTTCTGCTTTGACGCGACGGCAAACATCACATTCAGCAACATAGCGAGCAATGTCTTGCTTCATGTTTGACCACCAGAATCTTTGACGGATGTCTTGGTACATCTTGGTACTGCCGGGATGAATAGACAACGGAGTGTCGTGAGCTTCTTGCATGACCTCCTGAGTCATACCCAGGTTACCTTTAGAGGGGACCACTAGACGACTTTTAAAGAACAAGGTGCCAGTATCATCAATAGTGAAGAACGAAGGCCTTCCTTCAGCGAGATAGCGCTTAATCTTGTGGGCTTGAGAGTCATAACCCTGCAGCGTCTTGATGCTGTCCACGAGATCTGGTTTAGCGACCAGGGTATTAAGTGAACCCTGGGAAACAACGTGGAGGTTCATTTTGTAGGAACCTTCAGGAGGGGGAGCGAGTGCTCCAGGAGGAACAATGTGGAGATTCAGCTTTCTGAATTCTTCAATAAGCGAAGGTTGAACTTCGTGAAACTGGAGGTGACTGCAATAAGACTTGCGGCTCAAGGCATCGGCCATTACATTAGCCTTGCCAGGGGTATAAGAAATACCCAAGTTAAAATCCGCTACGGTCTCCATCCATCTCTGTTGACGGAGGTTCAGGTCTGGCTGAGTGAACAGATACTTCAGACTTTGATGATCGGTGTGATCCTCGCAACGATTACCGAGAAGGTAATGTCCCCACCTGTTTTAGTGCATGATGACTGGCAGCAAGCTCGAGGTCATGTACTGGGTAATCTCTTCGTGCGGACGCAATTGACGCGAAGCATAAGCAATTACTCTGCGTTCTTGCCTTAGGACACCGCCTAATCCTTGACGGTATCATACAATAGATGCCAATCCTTCTGGGAATCAGGAGGGGCAAGCCTGGGGCAGAAGTCAGCTTGTCTTTGAGCGTCTGAACTTTCCTGACACTTTTCCGTCCAATCGAACTTGACGCCTTTATGAAACAGGTTAGTCAGGGGCTTGGCGATCTTGGAGAAGTTCTCGACAAATCGACGCAATAGCTGGCGAGTCCGAGAAAACTTCGAACTTGCTTGACGTTCTTTGAGGAGCCCAATCAAGAATAGCCTGAACTCGCTCGGGGTTGACGGCAATACCTCCTTGGAGATGACATGCCCAAGTATGTTACTTCGGGAAGCCAGATTCACACTTGGAAAACTTAGCATATAGTTGATGCTCTCGAAGTTTCCTCCAAACAAGTCGAAGATGTTCAGCATGTTCCTCTTTGTTCTTGAGTATACTAGGATATCATCCAAGTAAACCACGACGAACTTGTCAAGGTATTCCATGAATATATAATTCATCAGGCGGGAGAAATGTGGCGGGAGCATTGGTTAAGAAGCCGAATGACATGACAGTGTACTCGTATAGCCATATACGAGTAACGAAGGCGGTCTTTGGGATACCTCTTCACGAACACGGATCTGGTGTAACCCAACCTTAAGTCGATTTTAGAGAACACTGAGAACCCGCCAGTTGATCATACAGATCGTTTATCCGAGGAAGGGGATATTTGTTCTGGATGTTTGCTTGGTTAATAGGACGGTATCTTGGACAATCGGTTTGATCCATCCTTCTTCCTACAGAAGAGAAGGTGCTCCCCAAGCAGAGGAACTTGGGCGAATGAAACCCTTACGAGTGAAGCGTCGATTCCTCCTTAAGTTCAAGGAGTTCATGCGGCGGCATCTTGTAGGGTCGCTTGGCATGGAGTGGTGCCTGGTTTTCAGTCGATGACAAATTCGACAGCTCGAGCAGGGGGTATCCCTGGGAGTTCTTCTGGGAAAACACCTTGGAATTCGCGAACAACTGAATGTTCTCGATGCCTTCAAGTGGTGATGCGTTTAACGCATTCAAGGCATAAAGTCTCGCCTCGGCATTTTTGGATGATTGAGCCTGGTAGCTTATTATTCATCAGAAGGGTTAGAGATGGACGATCTCCGTGGCGCAAACTATAGAAGCAGTATGCGCTTTCAACCAATCCATTCCGAGAATGAGGTCGATACTACAAGACTTTAGTATGAAAGGGGAGGCGTGAAACTCCAGCCCTTCAATTTCAACAGTGACGTCGTTGCTACCCATGGAGTTTGACATTGCCCCGCGGGGTGTGTATTACTATTGCATGTGTTCATGACCTCACATTTAATGTCGTGTTTGTATGCAAATTCTTCGGACATGAATTGAATGCATGCTCCCGAATCAAATAAAACAGAAGCTGGTACTGATTTAACAAGGAGAGTACCCTCACAGTGGCAGGCTGGTCCTGAGCTTCTTTGAAATCGGTGTGGTTGGCCTGAATACCCATAAGTCTTGGCATTGTTGTTGCGAGGCTGTTTGTTCCTCCGGCCAGTTGCAGGAAGTGCCAGTTGGTTCTGGTTCTGAATGCAGTTCCTGGAAAAATGACCTGGCTGCCCACACTTGTAGCACAGACTATCATTGGGATTAGGAGCAGGAGCTCGGGGTGGTGGAGCTGGAAGTCCTGGCTGCCTAGGTGTGGAGGCAGGCGTGGTGCAGCATAGGACCGTCTTGAGCAGGTGCAGTCGGACGGTACAACGCTGTTTGGAATCCAGATCCGACGCTTCTGTGCAGCGGGCTCGAAGATGAACCAGTGTCACGGTTTGCGCTAAGAGATCCCGGGTGTGCCTGCAACCAGTCTCGACCTGGATAGCTTGTTCACCAAGATGGAGAAATTATCAAATTCATGCACAGAGCGCTAGCTTGATGTCAGCTTGAAGTCCTTGGCGAACCTTTCCTGACGGCGAGCATCAGTGGGAATTTCAGTCTTCTTCAGCATAGCGGGATAATTCCAAAACTCCCGCTGAATAAGCTTCCACTGTCTTGTTGCCCTGGGTGAGGTTGCGGAACTCTTGCTTCTTCCGGTCCATGATTCCCTGGGGAATGAAACGGGCACGGAAGGCAGCTTGGAAATCCGGCCAAGTGATGACTGGGCCAGCTGGTTGAGTGCGCCTGTGGCTGTCCCCCATTGAGCAGCGGGGCCCTTGAGAAAGAAGGAGGCGAAGGTGACATAGTTTGCAGGGGCAACGCCACCAGATTCCAACTCATAGGTGATGTCGCGAAGCCAGTCATCCGCATCCAGGGGCTGAGTTGACGCGCGTAGACGGTTGGTGAGGCGCATAAAGTCCTCGCAGGTCCCTGGGCCCGGATACTGGTTCATATTGGGACGAGAAACTGATCCATGATCCCTTGCATGACTGACGTTGCAGTTCAAATTGCTGCATCATTCCAGCCATATAGTTCGGCGGTGTGGATTCGTTGGCACCACGTCCACGACCACGACCAACGGGTCTACCATCTTGCTAATTTTCACAGGGGGGGTAGTTTAGTAAGCAAGCACGAGTGCTTAGCGACAAGCATGATGTAACTCGACAATAGTTTAAGCAGTGCATCAAATACATAAAAGAGTCGATTAAGACTACAGATCCATACACAACGTCGGGTACAAGCGGACAGCATAACGGCGCAAATCAAAGCTAGACATACTAGGCGGCGCGCAGGCACAGCGGTAAGGAAGTACACACAACGAGAGATAGCAAAGGCTACATCAACGTCGGAGAGACCCTGTATCGGGGTAGCTGCGAGTGGTGCGGACGACGAATGTTCGTCGCGGAAAGATCCGTGCTCCATGTGCACTCTGATGCAACCCGGTCTCGAGCTGTAGAAGAGGTCCCGGTGTCGGGTGTGACCCCCAACAATAGGCCAGTCAATACCAGCATACATCTGAGTCCTGTGCGGATAAGGATGTGCTCCGGATTATCCCTGCACGAACAGCCAGCAACTGCGTCATAGCATCGTAGAGACGTGCTCGAGTGGCAACCAACTCGACGGCAAGAGCCCGAACTGCGATCCAGAGCCTGAGTGCACTGAATCAGAACGCGCGGGTCGTACGACGAGGCTCGTACGGGGCACAGATAGCTGTGTAGTATCCGTGCATCTCCAGCAGGGGCATACGGAATGTATCGAACTCGGAGTCATCCAAGATAGCATTGTGCTCCCCTCGTAGACGTACGACAGCGGAGTAGGCGGCATCATGGATGCCATCTCAATCGTCACGCCTAATCCTGAAAAATGTGTAGCTCGGTGTCTGAGTTGTTCTGCTGATCATAAATCCGAACTTCAGCATAGTACTGTTCCTGGTTGAACTCGCGGGTAAACTCATAAACCAGTACTCAGGGTACAACGGTAGCCAATCTGGTCATGAGAGCGATCAGGACGCTGGAAACCCAGGGTATTACGAGCCCAAGTGCGAAGCACAAGCTGTGTTCTAGGAGCGGTGGAAACAAACGGTCCATCTGAAAATAGAGGAAATTCAGGTTTGTCAAACGACAATAAGAGGTTTAACACAACTCGGAGAGAAAGGTTAAACAAAACAATGGAAAGGAAAATGATTATCAGACTAATCAGATCAACGACAGGGAAATTCGCACAGATATCCAGCTCTCCCGGGTAGACAGAATTTACGAGATCCTAAGTGTTGGCGTTAGTAAACTTCATTTAATACCCGATAAAGAAGAGATCAAGTCCCAGAGTATAGACGAGGAATAAAAGATCCTATACCACCCAGTTGGCAATGTGGCCCGTAAGCCACACAGCCAAGTTAGTAAAACGGTTTCCTTGTCTAGACTCAACTTCGGCCAAGGAATTGGAAAGGGGAATTCCTTCAGGCAGTCGGCTCTGATACCACTTGTGGGCGCCCCTGCTCGATCGTACACTAATCATGCACGCAAACGTGTACGATCAAGATCAGGGACTCACGGGAAGATATCACAACACAACTCTAAACATAAATAAGTCATACAAGCATCATAATACAAGCCAGGGGCCACGTGGGCTCGAATAACATGCTCGATCAAAGACGAGTCAGCGGAAGCAACAATATCTGAGTACAGACATAGGTTAAACAAGGTGCCATAAGATGGCTAGCACAAACAGGGATACACAGATCGAACAGGCGCAGCCTCCTGCCTGGGATCCTCCTACTACTCCTGGTCGTCGGCGTCGGACGTAGTAGTAGCCGTCCTGGTGGTAGTAGTCGTCTTGGTGGCGTCTGGCTCCTGGGCTCCAACATCTGGTTGCGACAACCAGCAAGAGGGAAAGGGGGAAAGGAGGGGGAAAGCAACCGTGAGTACTCATCCAAAGTCCTCGCAAGCAGGATCTATACTACATATGCATGGTATATGTGTAAAGAGGCAATATCGGTGGACTGAACTGCAGAATGCCAGAATAAAGGGGGATAGCTAGTCCTGTCGAAGACTACGCTTCTGGCAGCCTTCGTCTTGAAGCATAGAAGAGATTATTTGGAAGTTAACCAAACACCAACGTAAAGCATAATCCTACCCGTCGATCCTCTCGTCGCCACCATGCGTAGAGAGCGACCACCGGGTTATATCTGTCACTTGTAAGGTTGTGTTTTATTAAGTATCCATTTCTAGTTGTCATGAGAGTCGGAATACAACTCCGGGTCGTCCTCTTACCGAGGGACACGGCTATTCGAATAGATAAACTTCCCGCAGGGGTGCACCACATATTCCCCAACACGCTCGATCCCCTTTGGCCGGACACACTCCTGGTCATGCCCGGCCTCGGAAGATCCACACTTCGCAGCCCCACCTAGGCTCAACAGAGGGGTCACCACGCGGACTAATCTAGGCACTCTGGGGTCTGGGCCCATCGCCCAGTGCGCTCCTGCACGTTGCGTTACGCGGCCGCGAGCAGACCTAGCAACCCACACGATCACGGTCGGTTACGTTATCGGGTCCAACACAACAGGCGCGGCTCGCCGCTCAGTCGCTGACGTCAAGAAGGCTTCGGCTGATACACGCCGCCGGTGATACCCTAACTACTCCCGCGTAGTTGGTTAGTGCGTATAGCCAGTGTCCAGACTCAGATCAATATCCATCTCGTTAAGCGTGTTTATGAAGTAACGCGAACGCCGACCGGGCCTGGCCCACCTGTCTCCTAGGTGGTCTCAACCTGCCCTGTCGCTCCGCCACAAAGATCCACACAAAGGGCCGTGGGGCACAAGGTCCTTTCAGCCCAATCCTTGAATCACTCGCGGGTACTCTTCGAGCCGACCCGACTTTAGTCACCATTTGTATAGTATGTATAGTATAACCCGTGTCACCTCCCGAGTGATCACGGCCCGATAGTATAGCAAGGCAGACTGACAGAATGCAGGGCCAATGATGATAAACTGCATCCTACACTAGGCATTTAGGATTGCAGGTAAGGTATCAACAATGTAGCAACAGTGTCGGCTATGCATCAGACTAGATTACGGAAAGCAGTAACATGCTACACTACTCTAATGCAAGCAGTATAGAGGAGAATAGGCGATATCTGGTGATCAAGGGGGGGGCTTGCCTGGTTGCTCTGGCAAGTAGGGGTCGTCAACAACGTAGTCGGTCGGGGCACCAGCACTGCGTCGGTCTCGTAGTCTACCGAAGAGAAGAGGGGAAGAAACAGTACACACGGCAATAATGCAACAGGAGATGCATGACATGTCTAAATATATGCCGGGGTGATATACGCCTAACTAAGCGATTTAGTTATTTTAGGAATTTATTCGGATTTATTAATTAAAGTGGACACTATTCATTTATCGGAATCGGTCTAATTGTCAACGTTCTCATAGCTGCGGGCGTCGACGGAGAACCGAGGGCGTATCCGGGTTCGTATCGTCGTTCTGAGCAAGTTTCATGTAAAAATATTTCATCGGAGTTACGGTTTAAAAGATATGATTTTCTAAAGTTTTTATTATTTTCTGAAATTTTAATTAATTTTTAATTCAACATTATCCGAAACATAATTGATGACGTCAGCATGACATCATGCTGACGTCAGCAGTTAATTAAGTTAATTACTAATTACTGTTTAATTAACACTAATCAGTTAATTAGATTAACTAATCAGGATATTAACTAATTAATTAATTATTAATTATTTTAATTATTTTAATTATTTATTTTTATTTCTATTTTCTTAAAACTGTTTCTGGGCCGTGGGCCCCATTCGTCAGCGTCACAGGGGTTGGGGCCCCACTGGGCAGTGGCCCAGGGGCGGACATGTCGGGGCTGCCCCTTTCGGGACCGGACATGTCCGTGCCCAAGGGGACGCACGGGCGGTCGGCGGGCGCGGCGCGGCGAGGCCAACGGCAGGGCCGAGGCGGGGCGGCGCGCGGTGCTCTACGGCAGCGGGCGGCGGTCGCGCTGAGGCGAAGCGGGGGTTTGGCGCGAGGACTGTCGGGCGGCAGAGGGATCTTCGGCGCGCTGAATCCGGTGCGGACGGCGCAGAGCGCGCGTGCGGAGAGCTCGCGGCTGCGTGCGCCGGGGTGCGCGAG
Source organism: Thinopyrum elongatum (assembly GCA_011799875.1). NCBI lineage: Eukaryota > Viridiplantae > Streptophyta > Magnoliopsida > Poales > Poaceae > Thinopyrum > Thinopyrum elongatum. Next base: position 136,688,856 of record CM022298.1, read on the forward strand.
CAGGAGGGGGACTGAGCCCGAGGCCTCACCGGGATCCGTAGGACGGCAAGCGGGGGTCGGGTGGTCGACGGGGACGACGGCGATGGGGAGCAGCCGGCGGGACAAGGCGGCGACGTAGACGAGGCAGACCGGCGAGGGAGAGCTCCGCGGTGGCGTCGTGCGGCGGGGCGAGCGGCGCGGTTCGGGCGCGTCGGGGCGAGCGGCGTCGAGGGAGCAGGCCGGCGAGGAAGAGCGGGATCCGGCGGCGGGTCCACGGCGACGGCAGCGGCGCGGTCGTCGCCGCGACCGAGTGGCGACGGGGTACGTTCCCGCGATCCCATCCCGATCTGATCGGATGGTGGGGGCTGACGAGGGGGGAGGCGGCGACGGGGCGGCGTCGGCGAGCGGCGTCGGCGACGAGGCGGACGGATCGGGCCTGCGCCCGATCTGGATCGGGGGGGGGGGGAAGGAGCGACGGGGGGGTGGGGAGCGGCTAGGGTTCGGGTCTCCTGGGGGAGGCCAGCTAAGTAGGCGCGGCTGGGCCGGCCTGGCGGCCCGGTGGCTTGCTGGGCCGAGGCCCAGTCGGGGGGGGGGGGGGTTCCTTTATCCTTTTCTGTTTTTTTTTTTTTCCTTTTCTTTTATTCTCTTTTCTCTACTGTTAAATGTTTAGGCCCCAAATGGTTTTTGTAAAAAGTGTGACCTATTTATAATACCAGTGCATTATTCTTAACACCTAAAAATTAGTTTGGACAAAACATAATTCCATATTTATTTCAGATTTAATAAATGGTTATTAAATATTATCTTTATCCACTGTTTGAGGTTGTTCGAGTCACTTATCCAATTCCAATGATGTTGGTTTCAATTTTAGAATAGCCTCTGGAATATTTGTTACTTATCTGACATTTTAGTTTCTATGTTGGACAACTTTTATATCCCACTTTCATTTAAATTTGAATTTGACTTAGGAGTTGAAATGCAATATGATGCTAATGATGATTATGCACTATTAATCATGATGACATGGCCTCATCAAAAGGGTGATCTCTGTAGCTTAATACAGGGGGTGTTACAATCACCTACTAGTCCACTGTTGTTTGGTCCTCTCAAACATTGATAGAATTGGCAATTCTCTGGCTTCTAGGATGTAACTGCAAGCATGACACATGGGAACCATAGGTCAATGAGGACAAACTAGAAAGGTAATCATCACATCTCAAGGTAAAAAGTAGAATCTTTCCTACTTTTTGAAGACCTCACATTGGTTGTCCAGCAAAATATCACACTTTGGTATGTCACTCTGGAATGCCCTCACCCAAGTCTCTGGTTCTAATTCTTTCAACCACTTGTATGCATCCTCATTGAGTTCCTTCATCTCATTCATGTACTGCTCTTATTTTATTGGTGTTATGCTTCTTGCTATCTTCCACAGCTGGTTCTTCAGTGCATCACCTTTGTATAGCTGCTGGAAATTCTTCCACATATGCCTGACACAGAACCTATGTTCTGAATCTGGAAACACATCATTCACAACATTGATAAGCCCCTTTTGTTTGTCAGACATAATGGTCCATGGTGAGGTGTTGATGATACCAAGATCCATCTTAAGCCTCTCAAGAAACCAAACCCAGTTTGGCATGTCTTCCAATTCCACAACACCAATGGCAATTGGGAAAATGCAATTATTAGGATCTATGCCAACTGCAACAAGTAACTGACCCCTATATCTAGTCTTTATATGACACCCATCTATAAAAATCACAGGCCTGCATCCTTGAAGGAAACCTCTTTTACAAGCATCCAGACACATGTATGCTTTGTTGAACCTAGCTTTATCATCAAGTGCCAGGAAGAATGGACTACCTGGGTTGCTCCTCCTTATCTCATTTCCATAATCCCATAGCAACTTGTATTGTCCTTCTTCATCACCATGAATTATCTTCATGGCCAACCTCCTTGCCCTTTGTAGCTTAGTCTTGGTTGGTGTCATGTGCCATTCTTTCTGTACCACTCTTGAGAAGTTCCTCAAGTTCATATCCTGATCTGCCCTGAAACTCTCAAGATATTTCCCTGCAAGAAATGGTGCAGTAAATGCTTTGATCTTCCATTTCTTGCAACATGTATGCTCTTCCACATACCTCTTGACCATGAAGCATTTATTCCTACTGTCATATGATGCCCATAAATACCAAGTGCCGTCCTCATCACATACTGCCTCTACTCTCTTCTTGTCATTCACTGGCAACTTCACATCCACTCTGTTTTTGCAGCTATACTCCTTTATAGCTTTCCTTAACAATTCAACATTCTCAAATACTTGACCCACATGGAACTTTGGATAGTGCAGGTCCTCCTTTCTGAATGATCTGAACTTGGTCTGAGTTTCATCATCTGAATCTGGTGCCCACAAGTCCTCACCTTCTGATTCATAATCAGACATGTATTCATCTTTTGCTTCAAGACCTTGTTTGACCTGTCCTGCATCTCCCCCCTTCACCTTATCCTTTGACTGCACTGGCTCATCTTCATCCACATTGTCAGCATAAAGATCATCATCCCCATCACTGATATCAAAATCACTATCAAACATGTCAGCTGGATCAAAATCATTGTCATATGAGTCACTCTCTGATGCTAACAACCCTTCTTTCCTTCCCCTCTTGGCTCTTCTATCCTTGTCTTCCTCCCTCTCCGCTCCATTATTCTCTGCCTCTGCTCCACTAGCATCCAAATGTACTACATGTTGTTGTGGCTCAACAGTACTCTCTTGCTGCACATGATCCAAATGGTCTGACTGAATGTTCTCTGTCCTCCTTGCAAAGATAAATGGATTGCCACCATCAACTTCAACTTCTGCATTGTTTGGATAAACTATTTGAATTGGAATAGGATCTTCTTCTTCTATATGTGATGCACTATTGCTAGATTCGGGATTGGTAGTGCTCTTTTCTTTGGAAGGGCTGAACACTGGTGGCAAATGAGCTCTTGGATTATTGACTACATCATCAACATCCTTGTTAGAATGCAAACTGTCATCATGGTCCAGATAAATATCAAAGAAATGATGGCCTATTGACAGAAATGTCATCATTTGATCAGTATCTTCCTCACTCCTAATCTGTCTCAATGCATTTCTGGTGATGTCAAGAATGGGAATGCAGTAGTATGCTTTTATCCTTCCAGCCATCTCCCATCCTATCTCCTCTACCATATGCTCCATCATGATTGGAGACCAGGTTAACCCATCAACTTGATCATACCACACTTCATGTCCATTGACATAACTTCTGTAGCTTCCTTGACCCATGAAAAAAATTTGATGAAATAGCACTGAGAATTTCTCATTGTGTGCTCCTTTTACAAAAAAGCACACAAATTGAATAGAGCAAGCAGTGATTGTAACAAACTTGACAAAAATTGAACCTCTTATGTGAACCATAAACCCTACAGTAAACCCCCAATTCTTCCTCGAAAACCCTAGCACAAATTCTGAACCCTAGTACACCAAAGAGTACACAACTCAGGACAAATTATGTACAACAATGACTAACAAACACAATTGCATGTGGAATCAAACCTATATTCCACTTTTCAAACCGTGGCAAAAACCCTACCAGAAACCCCCAAATCGGTTAACAAAACCCTAGAATTTCTTCCAATGCGGGCAAATTCAACAGAAAACTTAGACAAACTGAATCCAATCTCTACATAACCTAATTAGATGTCAAATAGGCCAGAAATTGGAACTTACTGTACTCAGGGGCAGGGGCTCCATCGGGGCGACGAATTGCAGCCATGGCGGCGCCGCCTTGACTTCACCACGGTGGTGAGACCCTCCTCCGCGGCCGATCCTTCCAACTCGACACCAAAAATCGTCACTGACCACTACGCCGGCGATCAACTACTCCCTCCTCGGTCGCGTCATCGCCTCCACCCACCAAAACGACGAGACAGGGGAGGTGAAGAGACAAGGGTAGTGGAGAGACAGGGGAGGGCGACCAGAGATTGAAACAAAGACGGGAGTTTTTTTTTGTAAAATGGCCACCGCTTCGCTTCTCCAAACGACACGTGGCGCAAGGACTAGTCAACAGGTGGTCAACCGGCGGCGTACCGGCTCTGTACGTGGAACAGTGACCGTACAATCACGTCCCATCATACAAAGTGACCGTATTTCTAAGTACGGTGACCAAAACGAGGTCGCGGCGCAAGTTTAAGCACATGTAGTGCATTTTACTCAAAAATAATACTGAAACCTTTGGAGTTTTGATACTACAAACATAAATCCAATTATTTCCCCTTCTCCCTCCCAGGCTGCTCGCGCGGGCGACTCTAGAAGGTCAAAACCCTAGCTGCTGCCACAAGTCCCTCCCGTCTGTGATCCACTCGCCGCCACCACCGCCGCTGCCACGATTCCCTCCCATCTGTGATCCCCTGGCAGTGGTGACGGGTGGTGGTGGCGGTGCCGGCCGTCAAAGGCGGCGGGTGTGGTCGGCCTGCCTCGGCGAGCCTCCTTCGTGCGGGGGAGCAGTGCCAAGCTGACGGTGTGAGGTGGTTTTCCTAGGTGGCGGCGCACAGCGAGGAGCGCATGGAGAGGCGGCGCGTGATCAGGAGCTAGCAAAGGAGGAGCTGGTGTGCGGTGGTCCTCTGGAAGGCGCGGGCGAGGAGGTGGCGCGGTTGGGCCATGGATGCAACGGTGCGGTGGCGCTCAGCCAGGTGATGTGGTGCGTGCGGCTATCGGTGGTGGCTGCGGTGCAGTGGTGCCCGTGGTGACGTGAGCGACGCCGGCGTGTTGATGGAGGCTGTGGTGCGGGAGCTGGAGGCGGTGGTGTGGACTAGATCTTGGTCCAACCCGAGCACGATTTAGGTCCTTAGGTCATGGACGTTGCGAGGCTATCCGCCTAGAGTGGCGTGACTAGCTGCTTGCGGTGCCGGCGGCCCTGGCCGTGATGGCGATGGAGGTTGGGCAGGAGCTGTTGGTTCTCAGCCTCGGCTGGAGGTGGAAGATGGACTGTGTTTCCTTGGTGCGGGGTGCCGGTGTTCCTGCAGCTTTATGGTCACGATGTCGAGGTGTTGAAGTGTAACTCAACATGGACAACATGGTCGTAATCCGATGGGATGGGTGGGAGGTGCGCGATGTTCTGGATGAAAATCATGCCTAGCTTTGGCTGGTGCTTGCGACGACGGCGCCCGTGGATGTCGTTCCCCTCCTTAGAGGCGTCGCTGAGGTGTGTCGACATATTTCCCCTTTCTAGGGTTGTTCTCTCAGGGCAAAAGCCTAGGTTCGTTGCTACACGGACGATGGCAGCGTCTTGTCTTGGCGTCGTTACTCTGTTGGGAGCATTGTTTGTTGAGACATGGTCTGAAGGTTCTGTGACGTGGTTGGTATGGTCTGGAGGTTCCGTGTCGTGGTTCTGCGGTGCTTGCCGATGATCCAAACTGATCTTCATGGGCGCTATGTCTGCGGCTTGCCGGTGTATCCAAGACGATGACTTTCTCGGGTCCGAATGTGTCATGCTACCCCACTCGTCGTCTCCTTTTATGCATTCCAAGATGGTTGGTGCATAGACAAAGAACGTTTGTAGTTATTGTTCTTCGAGGTGGTTGGTGCTGATCGAGACGCGGCTTGATGGTCTTTTTAGGATAGACCTCTTTGTGTTGTATCTATACTAGTTGTGGTGGCTAATCTTTTGTAGCGTGGGTGTGTAGTTCTAGCTAAACGTAACTAGATACATCCGTATTTAGGCAAATCTAAGACAAGAATTTTGAGACGGAGGAAGTACTTGCCTTCCGTCTTCTATAAAAATATGTACAACTAGACGCACTCTCAAAAAAAAAAATTACTCTGTTTCTAGTCATTTTGTTAGTAGTTGGCCATAATAAGTAAAGATCTCTTCCGTTTTCAAAAGCAGGTTGCCGAACAACATCCTCTGCGTCGACGTCTTCTTGGCTTCCATCATTCAGAATTCCCTCAAGAAAAAGACATGATTACGAATAATTAAGAAGTTGAGTTTCAGTTACTACTACTATTACGCACCCCACGTTTAGCACATCCTGCACACTAAACATTTGAGTGCAGGTAAATGATGGGGTCTCAATTGCAAGATATTGCCAGCTCCTGCGCAAACAAACACACCATGAGATGACTTCTTTCTAACCAAGGATTTGCACGAACATATTTGCCTCGAAATGTCAGGTGAGCGAACTAGGATACAAAGACAAAACTATCCAATAAACCTTGACAAATTCAAGTGAGAAAGCTGAACCTACAAATATATTCTGTCCCAAGATGCATTTCCTTCCATGCATCTCTACTCCTAATGTCTCAGTTGGTAGTCTCCGTTCCACGGTTATTTTTCGTCCCACCACTTTCAACCGTTTTTTTTTTCGCTGGTTTTTTTTGTCCCCTCCCCCACCCCACCCCATCCCACACACGCACCCAAAAAAACCCCACCCCCTGCACAAAAAATGCTCCTCTCGATCCCATCTCCGATCTCCCTGTCGCCGACTCTTCGTAGCCGCCACCCACGTACGAACTCGTTCGTTGCCGCCGCCGTCGTGCGAGGGGAGACGCCGCCGCCGCGTCTCCTGGGCAGGGCGGCTTGAATCCCTGTCGCCGGGATCGCCCCCGCCGAACTCCGGGCCATGGCGAGATCCAACAGGCCATGGCGGCGATCAGCGCCGGGACAGGACCAGGAGGCCGCCGGCCTCTCCCTGATCCATGACCCCGACACCATGGAGCTGCTCGTCAAAGTCCGACCCCCTTCCCTTCTCGTCCCTAGCGTCAAGGTCTTTGATTCCCTTCCCTAATGCCATTTGATTTGATTCCATTCCTCTTCCTCAGGCACGCACGCAGGCACGCGCGGGTCCAGCGGCAGGAAGGGCAGAGAGGAGGTCTAACCTTTCTCACGCGGCACAGGCACGCACGCAACCACCACGGAAAACGCCGGGAGGGAACCCTAGCTGCCCACCCGGCCATGGCCACCGACCGCAGCACAGGTATGAAATGAATCCCTGATCCCCATCTCCTCTCGTCTCTTCCCTCTAGGCGAGGGAGGAGGTCTGCTCCTTCGTTCTCCACCTGCAGAGAGGCGAATCCTTCTCGGATGGCCCCGATCTGGTTTCATCTTTCACTAATTAATTTGATTTCATAAAAGATCAACTTTGATCAATGGAAAACTGCCACGCTGTTTTGGTTCTACAGTATGTAGTAGTAGGATCTTAACTGTTGGTGTCTCAATCCAATCTGAAAATGTTGTAGGTTGTCATGGTAAATTATTAACTTGTTATTTCTCTTGTCCTTCTTGCGTGGCAGGATTCAGTTTTGGTACAACACCATCATTGATGCAAACGACAAGGGCTTCAGCGTGCCAGTCACCTCGGCGCTGCTGCTTCCGGACGGCGGCGGCGGCGGCGTTGTTCGACAGCAGCTACAAAAACAGCCACGGTGAGCTCCTCTCCTTGCCTCCAGCAATTGTGCTTGCTTGATGCTGCTGTGAGTCGTCACCATCCAGAATCAGGCTTGGTTGGTTGTCACTATTTTTGTCATGTGCTTCAACTCAAAAAATAAATACTCTACCTGTTTAATTACGCTTACGAACTGGAACCTACCAATTCGATTCCTTCTCATTTGCCAAATGCCACAATCTGAAATAATTTGCTTTGTTTGCTGCTGGTCTTAATCTACTTGCATGCTTGACTGATTTTAACTTGCTACTAATTTATTCTGCCAATTGCTGCCCGTCAAGGAGTGGACCTCTCGGGCGCGCAGCTGGGCGTCATTCAGGAAGAGCACCAGCGTCATGCCCAGGCTGGTGACATGCAGCCGGAGCTTCGTCGCCGAAAGGGGCGACCCTCCTCCTCCTCCAAACAAGACCGTGGGCACGAGAGACGTGCTTGCCGCTGCCGAGGTAGAGGCGCCATCGGTGCCGAACGTCCTGCAGGAGATCGCCCAGAACAGGACGACCACGCCCGCGAGGCGGCGAGGCCTGCTCGGGTTCGGGCGAGTGTCAAAGTCGTTGTTGTTTGTGACCCTTCGAGCATCTCTCTCTCTCTCTCTCTCTCTCTCTCTCTCTCTCTCTTTATTTTCACATCGTACTCTTCTAATGTGCAGGATGTTGCTCTATGTTGCTACTGCTGTATGAATAAAGTGACAAGTCGCTGGTGTACGAATAAAAGTGAGTTACTCATTTTTTTCAATAACATTGACTAGAGCACATACATATAAGAAGATAGATAGATCTAATTTTAATGACCTTGTGTGCTGCGTGTTGTATGCATGTCGACTGAAAACAAATAAGTGAGTGTTGTTGGCTGTCTATCTCCTTTTAAGGTTTCACCTTTAAACTGTGTTTTCTTCATTTTCTTGAAGCAGGAAATCTTGTCAAACTTAAAAGGCATACGAAAACGTGATTTGCCTTCAAGTCAGTTTGCTTTCAACATAGCTGAAAATAAGCAGGGCATTTGGTTGGCCTATTTGCTTAGAACAAGACCAGCCAAACAGGGGCTCAGCATGTCTTTGGATGTTGTACTAAAATGATGATGACGATTTAGGCTATGCTATGGTGACTTGGACTCTCTCTGTTTTCGCAATGCAGAGTGGGTAGCTAATTTGGTTTCCAGTATGAAGAATGAGACATAGCGTCGCTAGCTGGAGGAAGATTAATTTCAGCAACATGTTGGCCAGAGGTACATTCCTTACCAGAAATTATATATTGTAGTTGTTCAACAATTCTTTTTTGCCTGACTAACGCAGTTATTCAACTGAAACCTGCGCTTTCTAACTCACATGGCGCAAGCAAAAGATGAGGAGGAAGCAGGAGAAGGACGGGGAATCCTCTGAGAAGGAATTTGAGTTCTAGAGAGCTTTGTTGGGTTACCACACCATATTTGTGCGTGGAAATTAAATCATCGAAGTGGGAGTTTGAGGCAACAGTAATGGCAAAACTTGAGCTGCTGACCGAGCCCGCAATTTTGTTATTCTAGAACTAGCTTTTCTGGGCTGGAATTTCTCCCAACCATCAAGGAAGTACAACTGGATGTCGTCTTTTTGTCATTGTATAGGTGGATATGTTGGGGCACACGTCATTTTAACACCACTAGGTTTCTGAAGTAGCTGACTATAGTTTGCTAATGGACATACATTCTTTGAAGAATTAAAGGTATTATTCACTTGATTTAATAGCTCATTTTATGCATATTCAAAATACTGAATGATAGAATGATATGCTGCCCGTGATAGTTGTTTCTTGTTTTATTGGACGTTGGAGCTTTTACTTGTAATTTGATCTATTTATCCACTTTTTATCATGAATAGTAGGACCAATGAGGTAGAGGTGAAATGCTCTGTAAATAAGGAGAGACTAAGATGATTTCCTATACTACAATTTTGTAGAGATGTGGAGAAGGAAAGTGTTACTGTTCTTTCAATAAAGTTTCATGTTCTGAGTCTGCATGGCATGAAATTCTCTAATTTTTTTCTTTTAGTTTCTTGAGAGGAACAAGTCGCCATGGACAGGTGAGATTGAAAGATGGCACCATGGTCACGAGGAGCGATGACTGAGAGGAGAGGAAACAAATACCGGCGGCCGCGACGGCCCGAGCGTTTGGGAGATGGGATGGAGTGGCGGCTGTGGGGCCGTGTCGACCCGACCAGTTGCGAGAGCGGTGGCTGCACGGACGCACTCGTGGAGGTGTCGGTATGCACCCTGGTTTTCAGCCTGGTAGGATCCTCACTTTGCTCTGGCCTCAAGGGTATTCGTCTACTTCGTGTCGTGCTCTCGAGTTAGGACGATGCACTAATGAATGTTTGATTCTTTAACTTCTTCTTTTCCTATCCCTATCAATTAGTATGGTTCTTAGCTGATTGCATGATTAGGATTTAAGAACGTATCTTAAGAAAATAAATAATGAATGAGCTCTGCTCCAGTTCGGTGGTAGCGGAAGAGAGGCAATCATGGAGGTGACAGACGCAATGGCTTGAGCATGCTGGTAACCACACGACAGATGGTCATCCCAAGTTTGTATGGCTGAGTTCATTGGTTGCTCCAGTATACCTCCCAGACAGTGCTTTAAACCATCAAAGCTTGACGTTGTTCCTTGTCATAGAGGAGGTCAGTATTTCAATTCATCCCTAGGCTCTGTTACTTCTCATTTGCAGATCTTAGAAGTTTGCTCTGTTTCTTGCTGTCCTTTCAATTTCGTTTTTTTATCCCCCATGCTTGCAGGATGATTGTACGATATATCTGTCAGTAGAACGAATCATGCTAAAATTTTCTTATATATAAATGACACATGAAACATTCACACAACTGCATCCTTGATCTACTTTTTGGAGCATACACCTTTTTACTTTGAAATACATGACATTTATGAGGTGTAAAATTTCTCACAAGCACCATATATATGTAAAGGGCCTTCAAGACAATCTTATAGATTTTGTCCTATAAATATCGTGTGTGTTTCAGCTACTTAGAAGGAGAGGTGGAGATGATGTATCCAGGGAGATGCCACCGCTGCTGGTTGGGGCACCGCTCTTCGCGTGTGTTTGTTGCCGATGCTCGCGTGTGGATGGTATGCATGTTTCAGATAGTATTGCATTTTCATGGGACCTCCGTTTTTTGTTCATATATTTTGATTTATATGCTAGGGTCATGATAGTTGACATAGAAAAATTGTGTAGTAGTTTTTTGTAATCTAGATGTTGTGTCCTACTCCTGTTGAGGAAAAAGAACTGAGCGTCTCATTTTATGCAGGATTGATACTTGATATACATTCTTAGAGGTAAATAATATCAGTTATTTACTGTGTGAGCTATCAGGTTTGGGTTCTTTCAAATTGATGCTCAATTTTTTTGGTATTCTCAGTTGTCTGGCAATTCTCATATGTAATGTATACATGGTTCAAATATCAGGATTATGTTCATTTGTGTTTTTATCCTTTTTGCTAAAAATATTAAGAACTAAGGTTTTAATTAATTAGTTCAACTCATTGTAATACTTGAAGTAGTAGATACTTATCACATTGTAGAATCTTCTTTCTTTACGTGAATATTTCACTAGGCTGCTAACATAGTAGGGGTCATACTATGATTTCTTTAGCAATGCTTGATTTGGCCATATGGTTCTCAACTGTTTGCTCTTGCATTGACTATCAACCCTGCTCACTATGGATTCGTGTGAAGCAAAGCTGCTAGATAAGTTTTTTTTTTAAACAAGGCAAGCTGCTAGATAAGTAGTTACTATATTATGTGTGTGGGTTAGAAAAATAATTTATGTAGGCTAATATATCTCATGCTATCAATTTAAGTGTTTGTTTCTACCCTTGGTGACGCTATTTCACTATCCAGTATCGCTCAGGCATTGTAATACACCGCACTTGGATGATTTTGTCGATAGAAAATTTGAAGCTCCATGATTTGGCAAGAGGATTTGTGCAAGAAATTATGTACGTCTTCAGTTTTTGTATCTCAATTTTCGTACTTGTGTTGAATAGGAGGAAGTCTAGAATTCGCTTCAGAGACGGAACTCGTCAGTATAGAAGAGTAACACCTAGACATAATCAAATTTGGTCAGAGAAACTGACTGTAGCTACTTCCTAAGTGCCCAATACTGATCTAATGTTGACGATATCACTCGCTTGCCTTGTTTTTAAAAGATCACATGTGCAACACAACGATGCAAAGGGAATCTCGTGTAGACAGGAGAATAAGACATTTGTGGGGTTGAAGGAGCACATGAAAGTAGATATTTTAGCGAGTGCAGAAATTGAAATGCATGCTTGGAGAAACATATTTAGAGGAAAGCGAGAGATAGACAAGAACTATTTGTCACAACATAGTCATACGCATGTGATGTGCACACTACATATAATGATATTTTGATATATGTTTCAATAGATAAGTTTGTGATTCCATGGCAACACACGGGCATTCAACTAGATTTAGCTTCCTCAGATTAGGAATAGATCGGAAAGAAGGTGACGTGATAGGGCATTCAACAATGACATGGAAGCTACATGCAGATTCAAGAGGCAATAGATTGAGAGGTGAATGATGAGAGAAGGTGATGGACGACATGTTCAACGAGAAAGAGCGGCTAGAGGGTTGTGTGGTGTTTCTAAGAATATAGAGAAGAAGATGCTTGTATTTGTGTTTTGGTTGAACATCGCATGCAATGTGCTCATTTGTGGGGAGGAAAATAAGCATTGTTTAGAAGTTCATTTGCTGGCCCGTGGCAACGCACGGGCAGTCTACTAGTGCTCCATAAGATTAAGGTGCACACATCGACAAACAAACTTGAACTAGAAAAACAGAACCCATGGCGTTACCATCGTCGTGGTCATGCCTTCCTTAGCGCTTTCAAGAGCGTCAATGCCACCATACCAAACAGCCTTCTGGGCTGATAATTAACTTTCGGCTTCAGAGTTCCGCCCATGAACATAGATGCTTGGCCGGTTGATTTATCCGAGATATTGACCCCATAAGTCTTCTCCTTAAGAGCGCACAACTTCACACCAAGCTCTGACGTTAACACTGATCTCCGCAATGGGAAGAAACTTCTTGCAAATTTGAGCTCCCATCCCCTGTGATCTTTCTTCACTTTAGGCTGGCTCACAGGTCAATCAAGATCTTTCTAAATGTTAGAAATCCCAAAACCCCACTGCAAACATTATAAAAATGCTAGTCGGACTACAATAGAAACCTAAGTTCTACTCGTAATAATTTTATGGAACCAGATATTATTGACGAAGATACACCACTTCAAAATTTAACATAATCAAAGTCACACGCCCGTGGTAGTAAATCGAAGAGGGTTATCACATAATTTAGTCACAAAATCAGTAACACTATAAAAGCCATGCATGTTGAAAATTAGCAAGTGTCAGTAATAACTGTCCACAAGACAGTACACTTTAAACCAATGTTCTAACCAAATAAAACGTAAATAGCATCGGTTTCTTGCATGAGGGCTTGCGAGTATGTAATGGTGTATTTCCATCATTATTCGAGTATCTTTACCTTTCCATTTCGCAGACAAGGCTCTTTCAGACCTGCTTTGATCCTAGCCATCACCTCTGTTATCCATCACAGATAATTAGTGTTTAAATTCTCAATTTCTGAAAGAAATACTTCAACCAATACACGCACCAAATTTGTGAGGTTGCTCTCGAGTGGATAGCACATTCTTATAGGGGCAGCTTCAAGAACAAGAAAAAGGATGACCATCATAAGTATGCAAAGTTACGATCAGCTAAGAAATGGAAGGGGTGTGTAGAAATGTACAGATTTCCAATATCTATGCCATCTCCAGTAGAACAAAAACCATGATCCTTCAGAATCAGTGTGACATGTTCAAAGACCTCCGCATGGGCCACTTCTATGACACACGGCATCTGCCTGACATTTTTGAGAGAGAGAGAGAGAGAGAGATGATAGAAATAGAAAGTATTGTTTGCAATGGAAACACACAGCAAATAGTACCACTGTTTGTAAATACATGAATTCCAACATAGCAAACTTTTCTAACTTTGACTACCTAACATATATATGAACAACAAATTAGGTTGGGACTGTAGTATCATTAGTTCGTTATAGATGAAAAATATTCCTCACAAATTTAACAAATTTTCCACTAAAATACGGGCACAAAAACAAAGGTCAATGTCTAACATGTTATGTATTTAAGAACAGAGTAATGCAAGTTTAAAGACAGGAGAACTATTTACATTCTGGAAAACATGTACTAAACACGCGTTATGAAAACTTATTTGATTTCGTAGTTAATAAAACATGAATGTTCAGCTCACTTCCCAGTATTTAGTCATTATATGTTGTAAGCATCACAAACATATCAGGAACAACGATCTATTAAGGCACCATGACATCTACCAAATGCTTGATAGCAATTAGGTCCTCAGAAATTGGACAAATATCAGTAATTTCAAGCTTTGTTGTATCTAATCAGATTAATACAGTGATATGCATATATTTAGCCCTCCCTCCGATCCATATTAATTGTCGCTGCAACAATTGATATGGATCGGAGGGAGTAGAAATAATAAGGAAATTATGGTATCCTAACTGCGACTACGAGGTAGTTACCTTCGGATGAGACTGCATGTAAGCATCAAGAGCTTCACCAGCTTTAGAAATTGCATGAACAAGATTCAATGTAACATAAAAAAGCTTATTTTTCACATCTAGTGGCTCCATTTCCAGTGTGTTTTTGTACATCTCCAAACTTATAGCAGTAATGTTGTCCAGAACATAGTTAGTGATAGTACCAAACCCATCTCGCTTACTACTCCCCCCTCCCTTGCAGGAAGATAGCCAGCGGATCTGCTTTTGAGCTGCTAGGAGCAAAACAGCTGCATGGACGATCTTCCCATCTCCTGTGTACTTGCAGAGCTCATCTAACAGATTATCTGTGTGGTTGGCTAGCAGCCTAGTCGTATCCAAGAAGAGTTTCTGCAAAACAATGAACATGGAAGAAAAACTTGGTTCAATTTGTAAACAAAATCAAATTTTCAGAAGTTAAATAGTTCTCTGTTCATTAAAAATTAGTAATGTCATAGGACATGTCCATACACATACGGACAGTGTAACACAGAGAACTGCAAACTCTGAAAAGTGCAGTTGTAAGAATGTAATGTCCTTGGGACTTAGGTATTGCTATATATATGCTAAATTATTTTTATGCTGCAAAAATGTAATTTGTACAAGGATAGATGCGAACCAAACCATTTCGGGTAGGCACAGGATGTGAATGAGCTTGAGGATATAGTTGAAATCTGCCTGGCTCCAGTCCACATGCTGTTGATTAGAATTCAGACCGTCCTCAAGGTACTTATGCATGCAAGTGTTCTCAACCGCGACATGGAGTGGGAGTAGGTTTCCAGTGACCAAATCACCAGATGTGCGTAAATTGGCCGACGCACCATGGCGCAAGAGCAACTCAATCATATCAACAGAGAACATATCGGCAGCTCGGTGGAGGGGAAAGAACCCATATTGTGTCATGCAGTTGGGATTGGCTCGGAACCCGTGAAGCTCAGGATGCTTACCAACCAGGATAACTTTGGCACATCGCACTGCATCACACACGACTATCTGGTTTAAGGTTTCTGGGGTGATGATGAAACCCCAAGTCATGCCCATTCCATTCTCATTGAAGAAACAGAGGAAAGATCAAAGATCGACATTGTCCTTTTCCAAGATTGGCACCAAGTTGTGTAACTTATCAAAGAGCACATCATTTGTGAACTGCATTGATACATTCACAAATAAGGGTGAAAGGAAATAAATTAACAGAAATGTTGCAATAGGTAATTCAGATACTCAAAAGTTCTGCAGGTCAATTGCAAGAAAAACCTTCGGAGTATGGTCTGGGATGATTATAGTGGTTGCTCTGGAGTTGGTCCTTGCTTTGTTCATCCAATGTGAGAGAGAATGTCACCGTCAAGGGCTGTATGGCTACGGAAAGAAACAATTAGTAGAAAAACATTATAAAGGTGGTTAGTTACTGCACCTCCTCCCCTGCCTCCCCCATTACATGGGCCATCCACGGAAAGTATTGCCCATCTATGGTTATACCATATACGACTTTATCATTGTCTTCAGGACAAGCAGTTGATGTTGCCTCGTTTTTGTGCATTGTCTCCATCAGTTCAGACCTGGCCTGTAATGTCAGTTATCCTGTTTGTTAAAAGTCATGTCTATATCTTATATTCTTGTTAGCTTCAACATTTTGTACAGAACTTGTGCTAGGAAATGCAAAGCTAGAATGCCAGACTTTACAAAGAAACCTAGTGCTACGCACAAACATGGCATGTTAAAACATTATTACAAGATGGTAATGGTATACTTGTATGTGTTGCTCTCTCTGTTGCAAAAGAAGATACGCAGTAATATTCAACTTTACAGTGTCCTGTTTCAAAGCTGAACATGAGCACACCGTCACTACAGTAGTATATAACTTGACTGAAGCATAACACAGCCATAGAAAATGTGAGATGAACAACCAAAATCATCCTTAAGTGGGGCATACACCAATCGTTTCCATCAGGCATCAGTTCTCTATTCATCAATGACCAGTCCATCAATGCCACTGAAGCAGAGCGAAAGAATTGAAATCGCAGGAATACATCGGGCTTCCAACTAAAGGCCGATAGTCAAAATTTGAAATATAGTAGTAATTTCCATTTCCATTCTCTATGTTAGTTCACATAATATTTCGAATTTCAACTGTTGTTCGGTTTTTATTGGTGGCTTGTGGATGAAAGCCCTTGGCATTCAATTTTTTTTGGACAAGCCCGTGATGTTCCAATTATGTTTGACAATCAAGTAAGCTGTAAACCTTTTGCTTGAATATGAACAGGACAGATACAATTTTGAGGTCAACAGAACAGACTGCAGTTCAAATTATAGGCTACAAAAACGTCTTACATAATTACATTGTGGGACAGAGGTAGTAATTTTTAGGAGTACCATCAGTAATCACATCAGATACATCATACATCAATCCGATTCCGTGCATGCTTTGTAGATTTTGAGAATACTCACAAGCAGATAGGAGTACGTGACAACGCCGCTGTAGATCTCTGCCGTTTCCCAAAGCACACTGGTAAGAGCATCTCCAGCCGTTCGCCCCCCCAGGGTTAGAAAAAGCGTCGCTTGGAGGTGAACCGGCGATATTTCCGCCATGGGGGCGATCGGGTTGCCAGCCGCCGCTCCCAGGGTCGCCCACAGACGCCCTTTTTTAAACATTTTGTAAAAGATATTCGACCAAAATTCGGCAAACAGGACATAGATTCGGCAAATACGACATAAATTCGGCGTTCCATAGTTTTTTACATAGAAAACATAAAATTTACTAAAAAAACAAAGGGCCGCGCCTACAGGCCGAAGAACTCGCTGAACGCGGCGTAGTCACCGTCATCGCCACCGTCGTCGTCGTCCTTCTCCTTCTTCACGCGGCCGTCCCTGCTGGACCCCTGCCCGGGGTCGCCCTGGCGAACTGGTTTGGCCGGCGGCGGCGCGTCGTCGTCGCTGTCCTCAAGCACGATGACGCCCCTCTTGTCGCGCCCACGGCGGCGTGCGGCGATCTCCTCCAGGGCGCGGCGCTGGCGCTCCATCTCCAGCCTGGCCCAATCTTCCCGCGCCCACTTCATGACCGCCTCGTCGTCGAGCACGTCATCGTGCTTGCTCTTCACGGCGGCGAGCCCTGGCTCCGTCTTCGGCTTGACGAGGCGAGGAGGAGCCGAGGAGGAGGAACGACCGCCCTCGTTGATGACGATGCCGGCGCTGCGGGTACGCCGGCCGAGCGCCGGCGAGGGAGGGGGCGGTTTTTATAGCGGCCAGGGGGCGGCAACGCGTGTGTACACGTGACGGGAGGGGGCGCGTCGCCGCACCGCGCCGCCCGTGAAGAATCAATGGAAGGCTGACCGGCGGCAGCCTTGGCATTGACTCCCCGCGGGAAACCGAGGCGATGAGGATGACGAGGCGCGGAGGTCGCTGACTCAGTGGGCCTGCCGTTCTTTCGCGCTAAAACGATTGCCCCGGCGCCCCCGGGCGCCCCCCAGCGCGCCGGGTTCGGCCTGGGTCCGCCGGCGCCAGTTTCAGGCCTAACCGGCGAAAAATAGGCTACTGGCGGCACGACTGAGCCGTTTTTTTGAGCGCCGGCGCCAAAAAGGGACCTGGGGGGGCGTGTTGGGGACGCGGCTGGAGATGCTTTAAAGGCCCGTGTACCAGTTTGTAGGCGCCGGATTTAGAGCTCAGGATGCAGGCAGACGCGGGCGTCCGCGCCGCAAAAAACAAGGAAACGGCTTGTGGACGAGCCATAAAATTGGAGGCGGACTTGACGGAAATCGCAACGAAGCCAGCTGATCGATAGGGCACGCCGCCGCCGCCGAGGTTCGCCACGGCCAGGAGGAGGACAAGAATCTGGGAGACCAAGAAAGTTGGCGCTAACGCCCGCTGTAGTGGGCCGCGGCCCAAGTAGCTTTGTCTAAAAAAAAGTAGCTCGGTATTTTTCATTTTCGTTTGCTCCGTTTTCTCTTCTGCTGCTGTTTTGTTCAATGAAAACACTGAGCTTTGCTATACCTCAGCCTGGGCGTTCGGTTTGTTCGGTCCGGTCTTTTTGGTCTTCCAAGAATTCGGTCTTCCATAATTGAAGACCATAATAATTTCGGTCTTTTCGGTTCTCCACTATTCGGTCTTCGATCTTTATTATTCGGTCTTCGGTCCCGACCAAACAGACCAAATTAATTACTACACCTCATATTCATGTTATTTCCAGTAACAAACTGCATGTGTGTACATATGTGCATATGTACTAAGACAACAAATATGTGTATAGATGTGCATCTGTACATAAGAAAATTCAGACAAGTAGTAGTTGTATTATATGCTTTCTTACCTTCAGATGCGAGATGGAGCACGGGAAGAAGACAGTAGACAGCGGGCCGGTGACCAACATGTAAGAGGACGAGGTGGTGATGAAATGCAGCTCGGATGGTTGTGACGAAAAGGAGGAATGAGAGTACAACAGCTTTTTTTGAGAATAACGAGAGTACAGTAGCTAGATGCCTGTGAATCATGAGATGTACGTATCTCGCTCATGACCTTGGGCTGGCCGGATGGGCGTTTGGTAAATATGGTCTTGCACTCTTGTGTATGTGCTTTTTTAGTTCGGTCAATACGGTCTACTCGGTCTTGAAGACAGGAGGACCAAACAGACCGTAATTAGTTCGGTCTTCTGTTTACGCAGACCATATTTTATTCGGTCTTTTCTAGTTCGGTCTTTTCGGGTTCGGTCTCGGTCTTTTTGGGTTCGGTTTTCGGTCTTCGGTTTTTATGCCCAGGGTGCCTATACCTACGTAATCTCTACTCCTAATGAAGCAGTTGGTAGTCTCCGCCGGTCAATTTTCGTCCCACCAGAGACGGTTTTTTTTCGTCCTGGTTTTTTTTCGTCTCCCTTCCCACCACACCGCTTCCTCTCGCACGTAGCAAAAAAACCAGGAATTGAGCCCCGTCCCACAAAACGAAATCAGAGGAACGAGGCCCCCTCGACTCCTCTCTCGATCTGTTTCCTAGGTGTGAACGCCGCCGCCGCCGATCCCATCTTCCCCGGCGACATGCCTCGCCGGCGGCCTCCTCTCCCCCATCCACGCCGGCGACCTCCCTCTACCCCGCCCTCTCCGTCAACCTGTCTCTCCAGCAGCTCGGGCGAAACCCTAGCCCACCCGATGCCACGGCGACCTAGCAGGCAGGCGGGAGGAGCCCTGCCCGGCCATGGCGACACCGCCGGCGGCCTCCTCCTCCCCCTCACCTTCTCTCCCTCTCCAAGGGAGGGAAGGGAATGGAAGGGATCCGGCGGCAAGGGGAGGCAGCGCCCAGATCCGCAGCCGCACCGGCGGGCCGCCGTCCCTCGAGGTCGTCCATGGAGGTCCGACCCGGCTGCAGCCATGGAATGAGACGCCCGAAACCCTAGCTACCCTAATTTGATTTCGACTGGAGTCTAGGACATCAGCGCCGCAGGTACGTACATCTGGCTGTTCGTCTTTCTTCCTCCGAACGAGAAGCGACCTATGCGTTTCTGATTATAGATTTTTCCAACGATTTGCCTGATTGTTTCTCCTCTCTGATCTCTATAGTTTACCAATCAGGTTGTTAGCACTGCCGTCCAGGAGATAAATAAACGCCGTCCACCACAACAAGAGGCGAAAGGCAGATTCCAGATAAGGTATGCCCCAGCAGATTTTATGAACCAGAGGCGAGAGGCAGATTCTTGATGATGATTTTTAACTGGATCTTATATTATCATAGCTTTGTGCTAATTTCCAAAAATAATTGTCCTTTTCAATTTTAGTACTGTCATGCCATCTCGAAAGTATGCATTGAGAAGAAATTGTTGGATGAGATAGATAGTTACTATCATTAGTAATTTGCATCTCGGAACGTTAGTAGAAATTTTTGAGGTAATATATGTATATATAATTTGATATGCTTAATGATTTTGGATGCCCTTATTTTTTGGCCTCAAAATTTATATCTACATAGATTGATTATTATTTAGACCTTTATACTAAAGGCCCTGGATTTTAGTTTCGCCCTGGGCCCCTAAAATCCGAGGACCGGCCCTGCCGACAGCACTTGATTCTATTTTAGCTGCAACCAAGTATCTACTTTAAAGTTATATAGATCAGATTTTGTCGATAAAGCTGATTTTCCTGATCCTATAATCCTTGTTCTGTCAAGCCAAACATGTCATTTTATTTAAGTTTGCATGACTGTATTTTTGATTTGTCATTTTCTAAAGTTTTATGAACACTTCTGTTTTTCTGTCGAGCACTAACAGAGAGAAAACTGTTTTCTTATTTTAACAGGGAGCAAACTGCGTAGCAAGATCAATAATGAATGGTTCAAGTCATGTGTTACAAGTTACAATGAGCAGGTGGTACTCAAGTCAGTTGATGATAAGGATATTATTCGAACATTTAGTGCAATGAGGTCTCGGAAAGGGCATTTGCCTCGTGATTGTCTTTAGTGCGCTGTCGGTATTCGGTATGTTCCATCTGACCATCTCTATTCTTGCAAGCTTTCGATTTTTAATATATTCAAATATTTTGTATTAAAAAATTATGGGTTACTAGATCCGTTTTAATTTGCATTTATATTCTTGCAAGTATTCGGTATTTGCATTCTTTTGTCCACGCTTTAATTCCTAGATCCGTTTGTTTCGGCAGCATTGTTACTTTGTTGTTTCTTCTGCTACAAGGCCCATGGTTATAGTAAACCTTCCTATTTTATCAAACCTACTTAAACAAACGTGTGCCTTTTTGCCCACATCTTCATGCTATTCATCTGCATGTTGCCTTGCATATATGTTTAGTCAAAAAGCATATGGTTTATTCACCACAACAGGTAACACACAGGCCATATGTGTCCTCTGCTTATGGATCTGTACTTGTGTTTCGTATATGCTAACCATACTTTCTGTTGCTCTCGCCAAACTCTCGTGTTAATTGTTGAGTGATGGGAGCAGTTCATGACCTAACTAAAACCTGTGATCCAACACCTCATCACACTTTTGGTCAGACGTGCATATTAGGCCAATGGCACATTTTAGTGAATGAAAACTATGAGCTGAGAATAAATAGGAGCTCTGTTTGGTTCAGATATTTTCATACATAATTTGATGTACTTCTCATGGATATCTTCTTACACGTGAGTTTATTTTGAAGATGATAATAAGTCTCTGCCTTAGAGTTAATGCATAGTATATGACCGTCAATCTCCAGTTCGAGGAAGATTTTGGAGCAGCAACATACAAGCAGCGCTAAGATTGGTCCAGCCACTTCATTTATTTTCTGAAAAGGAATTGATGAATGAGAGTATATTTTGAGAGATCCATCTATATGGTACGTTCAATGCTGATTTGATAATTTTGCGCATGTCTCGTGCAGGCATGCCAGCGCCTTCGTCGACCTCCACTCGCCAATCTGTAACGCCCAGGCCGCAGCAAGTCAGCCAAGGCGGTGACCTCCACGGTCGCTCCTTCCCCAAGCCCCTCCCCAACCATAAATCCTAAAGCGGCTTGAAATCGAGGGGTTCCCTGTGGTACCGATCTCCATCATCGGTGCGTGGGGTGGCGGTGCGGCGGTGGACGGAGGACGCCCGTGGCTGACGGGCTAAGGTCGCGACGCCACAATGGAGTTGGCAAAGCGGATGTCTACCAAAATCTCACGCTGCAATATCCTGTGGAGGTCATCCAGCTCTGGCTTGCAGCAAAAATCGGTCAGTTCTACTAGCTTGTTTGGCTTGTGTCGCTAGAGCTTAGAGCGAGGGAGAGGGACATATGTCGTTGCCCTGCAGCGGCGGCGGTTTGATGTTGCAGGGCCGGGAGGTGAGGGCGCAGGGTGCACAACAACGGACGTCCCACAACAGCACCATCTCTCCCTTCTCTGTTCCTCTTTGTACTGTTTTGTCCCCTCTGGTGCAGAAATTTCACGACAATAGGAGCAGCATTTATATAATTTCTCTGGTGATCTGAGATGTTTCTGTAGCTGCTGCACTTATATAATTTTTTTATTGGTTGCAGATATGATGATGTTCAGGTGATGTGGAACATGTTGAGACTTGATTCTGCATGCTTCATACCCATGCTGGAAGCACAGTTTCATACCCATGACTACATAATTGATGTCTGAGATATTTTTTCAAGACAACATTGCCAATTATTGCCCTTAGTTGTTGAAGTTCTGGACCTTTGTTTTACTTGAAGTGCTTCAAAATATGTGTTTGTCATCAAGTTCTATAAATCAAATTACCTAACCATTTTTAGTGAGCCCTCTATCATGTCTTTTTTTCTTGCAATATGTGTTGCATGAATAGCAAACCTTAATTTTGGCCAAGACAAATTAAACCGTTGTTTTCATTGTTGTGATATGTGACTCAAGTTTTCTATTTTGTCTTGCTTGTTGACTACTGTTGTTGGAAAATAGTGTCTACATACATTAATACGTACCTCAATGTACTTCTACATATCTGGGCTTGCTTTTTATTAGGGATGTTTGTTGGAATATGGGTATCTGATGTAACCAATGTGTCCATACATCTTGTTGCATTGATGGATCTTTCAAGATTTTATGAAGCACGACATGTTATAATAGCCCCGCTATAGCCTTTTCAGCAGGGTGCCGCTAAATGGTACTCATGTATAATAGTCCGCTAATATTAGCCTGCTAGAGCTCGCTATCGCTCCACTATAACTGTTTTGAAAGACCGCCGCTATTTGGCAGAGCCCGCTATTTAAAACACTATTATTGCAGCATATATGGAGGAAATGATGTTTGACAGTGCGGTGGCTGAAACTTCTGTTGTCGAAAAATGGTGCCTTTTTGTAGGGAAAGTTAACTGATGGTAGCTAGGTTCATGGCAGTGAAGCAGCTGTCTGAAGCATCATATCAGAGAAAAATGGAATTTGCAATGGAAATAGATATCTGGAGTGCAACACCGTAATCTTGTGAATTTGTATGGTTGATGCTGGTTATGAGTACCCGGAGAATGGGAGCCTGGACCATGCCCTATTTGGTACAGATTCTTTTCATTGATGCAGCTACAAATCTGCAGAATCAAGCTTTGTATAGACAACTAAGGACTTAAACCTACATTTGCATGCAAAGGGAAGTCAAGCCTGGATTGGCCGACACGTTTTGCGATATGCTTAGGCATTGCAAGAGGTCTGGCCTATCTTCATGAAGAATCTAGCATTTATGTTGCGCACAGGGACATCAAGGCCAGCAATATGTTACTTGATGCCAATCTCAATCCTAAGATCTTAGATTTCGGGCTCACCAAACTTTATGATGACCTGAAGGCATGTGAACACGAGGGTTGCTGGCACATTGTCAGTGCATTTCCACCTTGCTAACCTCTGTCTATGTAGTTTTTTCGTATGTAGTTGATGGCATGTTGATCCTATTGATCCTACTGGCCGATGTTGATGACTTCTCGGCCATGAAGAACCCATCCGCACTCTACAAGGTCACGCCGGCTCCATGTTGGAGCGGTGGCGGTGGCTCGGCGGCACGCGTTCAGCCCGCATCGGAGTTTGTGGTGGGTCGAAGCCCCAAGGACTCGGTTATAACTTCTGTTTTCTTTGGAGTGCTTATACCACCGGTGTTCTTTAATATATGATCTCGGGTCTTTTCCGCACAGAAGTTGCTATCTATCATTTGTAAGGCATTACACAATACAAAGTGATATGTTTTTGTACCACTTTATTTTTTGCATTAGATGTGATAATATACATTGTCAAATTTTAAAAAGAATCAAAATCAATTGCAAGTGAAGTGTATTTCAATTATTTGTTGTCTGGCTATTTTTTCTATACATGTGAAATTTGACATGCCTTATGCTTATATATGTAACGAGTAAATTCTTCGAAAATGCCCGTGGCAACGCACGGGCAGTCTACTAGTGACCTACCAAGGGAAGACTTACGTAATGAGTTGGCAGATTTTGATTGGTATTAATTAGGACACGGGCCCACCCTGAAATTCAGAGGGGGCAGTTTAGTTAGTGGAGGAAGGGATTTACGTACGTTTTCGTAGAACCTTTCGCAGGTGTAGCTTTATTCGAAAACACTGGTCGCCATTTTTTCCAATTAAAAAAATTCATGGGTTTAAAAAAAGTTTGTGAGTTTTAAAAAAAGTTCACGAGATTGAAAAAATTAATCATGAACTTGAAATTTGTTCACGAATTTAGAAAATTGTTCGTGAATTTGAAAAAAGTTCAAAATTTTAGTAAATATCACGAGTTTGTTTTTTAGTGTAAAAAAGTTTGCGAATTTGAAAAAAAATGGAACAAAACCCATCCTAGAAAAACCGCCAAAGAAAAGTGGGAGAACGAACTACAAGGTTAAAAAAATTGATGGAAACAAGGAGCGTTGTAAGGGCCGACCCACTATGGAATGATCGGAGCTGTTGCGAGCGTTGTGTACCAAATGGCCACTATTTGGAAGTTGTGGGATTTGCATAGTGCCGATCTCAGGGCGCTATAAGCTCCCACCGACGCCGAAGCAGTGAGTTGTCACTTGGAACCTCCAACACACCTTGTCGTCGAGCCTAAGCCATCAAGCCCACCGCAGGAGGCCAACAATGACGGACCTGGGCCTCCACGTCTAGATGAAGGTTCAAGCGCGACGGCTAAAAGCAGCCTCGCCACACGTCGTTGTGCCCCTCACCATCCACATGGCCAAGGGGTCGCCATCACCAATACCAAGGGGCTCGCCAGGTCCACCTTCCAGGGTTGTCGCCATGGCATCTAGGATCCCGCGCTCGCGCACCCCAACCCGTGCATAATAATGATGGCCTTGCACAAATAAAAAATTACAATGAAATTTGAACTGAGCATCGTTTTCAACCTCATCTCCTTCTCCGCTGTAGCAACCGCGGAATGAAGGCAAAAGCTCAGCAACTTCCACCAAGCCTTCGAATGTCGTTCTCACCACGGGCTTGGAAATCCGCAAGAGTCACCCATCATTTGGGAGAGAGAACACCAATCAGGGATCTCCCCTATAAAGCAGGCCATCCTATGACACCACCGTACGAAGATGAGGAGCACATACAATGTCAAATGAAGAGGACGAAACAACCACCTATCAGCATCATAACTTCACAAAACCTCGACGACATCGGCGCCGAGTGCACCAACACACACTGTGGGATCCAACCAAATCCAACGGATCATAATCTTCACACACTCTCCACCAACATCAAACACACGGCCACGAACAAAACGAAAAAGGACCTTATTCCAACTCTTATGACGCCGTCATCCCCGTAGAGCAGCAGACACAAGACCTAACAAAAAGGGAAGAAAGATCCACCACACCTTGAAGGCCCGTCGTAGGGTCACCGAAGGCACGGCGGACCAGCTGCGATGCTGATAACAGGCGTGGGTAGCTGGATCTAGCGAGCTTGGGTCCAGGAGGAAGGTGGGAACATGATCTCGAGTACTGTACACAAATATTTTCTATTGAAAAAGCTTTATTCTTGAATATCTTTTGATCCCCCGTATACAAGTGCAAGCTCAGACTGCGTGTCACTTTCGAACAAATAATTTCTCCATTCTCGTGTGCCATGCACTGCTTCTGTCACAGTCCCAACAGCCAGTTTGACAACCAATTATTATTGCTTGCAATGCATTCGAGTCCATATAAACGGGAGTAGTCGGCAACTCGCAGCGCTAGGCTCCTTCAGTTCAGTCTACCACACAATTTAACACGCGAGGAGTGAGACATGGAGGCCACGACGAAGAACCAAGAAACGGCCGCCGGCGACAAGAGCGCGCGGCCCGCGCCGCCGACGCTGCCGTGGTCGGTGAGGCTCCAGCTG
The DNA here is from genome assembly GCA_011799875.1 of Thinopyrum elongatum. Classification (NCBI taxonomy): domain Eukaryota; kingdom Viridiplantae; phylum Streptophyta; class Magnoliopsida; order Poales; family Poaceae; genus Thinopyrum; species Thinopyrum elongatum. The sequence continues at coordinate 136,714,731 of CM022298.1, forward strand.
TTCGCGCTCGTCACCGCCAACGACATCGCGCAGCGCCGCGACGGGACCGTCAACCGCTTCCTCTTCTCCTTCGGCGACCGGCAGTCGCCCGCGAGGCCTCGCCCGGACGCGCACGGCGTCCGCTCCGCCGACGTCACCGTCGACGCCTCCCGAAACCTCTGGGCGCGCGTCTACTCCCCGGCGGCGGAGGCGGCCGGGCCGACCCCGCTCCCCGTCCTCGTCTACTTCCACGGCGGCGGCTTCACGCTGCTCTCCGCGGCCTCCACGCCCATCGACGGCATGTGCCGCCGCTTCTGCCGCGAGCTGGGCGCCGTGGTCGTCTCCGTCAACTACCGCCTCGCGCCCGAGCACCGCCACCCGGCCGCCTACGACGACTGCGTGGACGTGCTCCGCTACCTCGGCGCCACCGGCCTCCCCGCGGACGCCTCCGTCCCGGTCGACCTCTCCCGCTGCTTCCTCGGCGGGGACAGCGCGGGGGGCAACATCGTCCACCACGTCGCCCAGCGGTGGACGGACGCGCCTCCCTCCGACACCCCCGTCCGCCTCGCCGGCATCGTCCTCCTGCAGCCGTACTTCGGCGGCGAGGAGCGCACGGAGGCGGAGGTGAGGCTGGAGGGCGTGGCGCCGGTGGTGAACATACGGCGCTCCGACTGGGCGTGGAGGGCGTTCCTGCCGGAGGGGGCGGACCGGAACCACCCGGCGGCGCACGTGACGGGCGAGGCGGGCCCGGAGCCCGAGCTGGCGGAGGCGTTCCCGCCGGCGATGGTGGCCGTCGGCGGGCTGGACCCGCTGCAGGACTGGCAGCGGCGGTACGGCGCCATGCTGCGGCGGAAGGGGAAGGCGGTCAAGGTGCTCGAGTTCCCGGACGCCATCCACGCCTTCTACTGCTTCCCTGAGCTTCCCGACTCCGGCAGGCTCGTGGAGGAGATCAGGGCGTTCATCGGGACCAACGCGCCCACTCATCACCCCGATGCTTGATAAGATCAAGCTCCAGCTCGTGTGCGTGGTAACTAGTAGCGATCTGCGTGATGCGAGGGGGGTGATCTGAGCTTAATTTTTCTGTGGAACCGGTGTGCTACCATAGTGATCTATTGCGTTTTGGATAATTCGATTGGAAGTTTGGATCTGAACTTGATTGAGACGAACTGCCGTGTGAACCGTGAGGTGTGCCGTGTGCGTGCGTAGGCGCCGCATGGAGCCGTCGACGCTCCGGGCCCGCGCGCGCGGAGCACGAGGTCGTCTGTGCACGTGGGACGTGTGGAGAACAGGCCACCCGTATTTTTTTTTAACACAGTAAAGGCGGGCTCATACATACGCGCATACATTCATCCCTATAAACGCACACACGCACACCCTATCCCTACTAGTAAATGCGCACATGCAACGCACGTTAATATTTAGGCAATATATTAATTGCACGTAGATATTAGGTATGCTATTATTTGTGTGTTAATTCTATGATTAGTGCAATATTTGGTATGATATTAATTGCACGTTGAACGCTCACCATTGGAGCAGTCTAGGTCGTTGGATTGACTTAGTTTGATGGCCAAGATCAGTTGGATCTGCCTCTTTGGTTTTTTTTACACTACTAGGGAAAACCCTAGTAGTAGCGCGGGGTAATTGCCTAGCAGTAGCGCGGGGACCTGCGCTACTGCTAAGGCGCTACAGCTAACTTTTAGCAGTAGCGCGGGTGGTACCCACGCTACTGCTACTTCTAGTAGTAGTAACGCGATTGCCACCCGCGCTACTGCTACTTAGTTGTAGCGCGGGTCAGGGGCCCGCGCTACTACTAACTAATTGAGAATTAAAAAAAAATTCCATCCATGGCGGCTGCTTCTGCTGGGCGTCATCGTCCTCTCCATCCATGGTTGCTACTGGTCCTGGAGGGGATGAAGTTGTCCATGGTGATGGTGCTTCCCCACCCAACTTGTGCCCGCACCTCTCGTCTACTGCTGCTACAAAAGAAGAGAAAATTATTAGAAAGAGGAAGAGAGAGATAGAGAGCAGTAGGAGGAGGAACTCACCGGTGGCCGCCGGAGTTGGAGCCGACACCCGAAACCCTAGATGAAGCCCGGTGACCTGCTGCTGCTTGTCGTGGGACCCTTGACCCGGCGAGGAGGTGCAAGTGGCTGCGTCCATGGCGGATCTGGCCGCCGCCATGGACGACGCTCTGCTGGTTTCCCTCTCCTTCCAATAGCGGAGAAGAAGGAGGATGGAGGGGGAGCGAAGGGGTCTGCAGTGCGAGAGGAGGTCGCCGGATTTGTGAGTGGCGCCGAGGTGCGAGGCCGGCAGTGGCGGTGGGTGAGGAAGGGAATCGTGGGTGGGAGGAGAAGGGGAATCAGAAGAGTGTGGGTTTGGATTTGGGCCTCCGCACGCTGTGTGTACACATGTCTTGGTGGGTCGATAGTAGTAGCGCGGGTTTATACCCCTCGCTACTACTATGGCATGTCCCCGGGGGGGGGGGGGGGGGGGGGGCGGCAGAGACCACTTAGTAGTAGCGAGGGTTATAAACCCGCGCTACTACTATCAACTTAGTAGTAGCGGGGGTTATAAACCCGCGCTACTAGTAAGTAGCAGTAGCGAGGGGTATAAACCCACGCTACTAGTAAGCATCTGCCTATAAGCTTTTCCCTAGTAGTGTTATATTGGTATAGATGAGCAACTTCGATAGACCGAGCAGGCATATCTCTACTCCTAATGGAGAAGTTGATAGGCTAGCATCCACGGGTTTTTTTTTTCGTCCCCCCCTTTTCGTCTGGTCTTTTTTTCGTCCCCTCCCACCTCCCCCTCGAAAAAAGGATGAACCGGGAGCAAGGGCTCCTCGCACGAACCAAACCTCTCTCGATCCAACTCTTATTTCTCGATCTCTTTTTTTTAGAGGGAAAGGGCCTACGCCCCGGTTCCATTTTCATAGAAAATGAAACCCATAGTACAACTTATTACAGCACGCGAGGGAGGATAAAGGTATCAACCCTAGCACAATCCTAAAGGATAGACAAAACAGAGCCGACCCGAACAGACCACAACACAGGGGGCCTGTTCTTTTATCATGACAGACACATACGCGTGCCACAACCTAGGAACCCAACATAACGACCTAAACCAGCAGCTCCGACGCCAAGTCATCTTCATTTCCACCTCCGCGCGCCAGCTTCATCTTGTATTTAGTCCACAGCTCCTGTCTTATCAGCCTGGCTCTGGCCAGAGTAACGGCGGAGGATTTCTTGCAGCATTCCAAAAGGACGCCATGCTCGTCACCACTTGCTCTCTTGCGCTTCCCACACACAGGATCTGCCACTGATGACAAAAGCTCGCAATTTTCCTCAGGATCACCTGTAAACCAAGCCAAGTTTTACCATTAAAACACAGATCTTTTATGCACTTCCAGATAGCCCAGAGAGTGGCAGCATTGATCAGATTATTGGCCTGGTTAAGATTATCTTGAGCCCACATAGTAGCAACTGCCTCATACGAGGGTTGCCCACGCCTACCAGTTAAACTGTAAATGGTTTTCCAAATCTCCTGGGCCACCACACACTCAAAAAAGGTATGGTTAATGGATTCCATCTCACAACAAAACAAACAGGATTTATCTTCAATATATTGCCTTTTACTCAGATTATCTCTAGTGAGCAGTTTGTTGTGAGATATCAGCCAAAGAAAAATGTGGATCCTAGGAGGGACATTCACCCTCCACATATCAGGGATATGAACAGGCACAATCCCTCTAAAGTTAACAAAAGCATACATGGATCTAACAGAATAAGCACCATTAGATTCAAACTTCCACACCATAGCATCTTCCTCATCAGAGAAACATATGGACTGAGCTATGCTTAGAAGATCATACCACAGGAGACCCAACCTATGATCTACACATCTCCTGAAGGTTATCATCAAATTCTCCCCATCCCAAGCATCGGCAATAGTGATGTTATGCTCATTGGCAATACAATAAAGCTCCCAAAACTGGATGGCAAGGCTAGAGTTACCAAACCACTGGTCCTCCCAGAATTTGATCTTCTCACCATTACCTACCCTCCAGGAATAGCCTACCTTGGTAGCTTTGGCAGCCCATAGGACTCCTTTCCAAAAAGGAGAGGAGTTAACCCCAGGACAAGAGAAGATGTTGGGGGCTTTGGTATTATAGTTATAATCTACAATCTGCTTCCAAATCTTGCCATCCCCCATTTGATACTTATACAGCCAGGAAGCCAGAAGGCTAAGATTCATATCAACAAGATTAGTAATACCCAACCCTCCAAACTCTTTTTTCTGGGCAACCAAGCCCCAGTTGGCGAGGTGATACTTATGGTGTCCCTCATGGTTGTCCCAGAAACAATGAGCCATCTGAGAGTTAATCAAATTGACAGCCCACTTGGGGAATTTGATCATACTCATCAAGTAAGAAGGAATGCTAGCTAAACAAGACTGGACTAGGACTAGCTTCTTGGCATACCCTAGCAATCTACCTCTCCACCCAGTAGCTCTCTTGGGGACTTTATCAACCAAAGGTTGGAGATCCTCCCTCCTAATTTTGGAATGGTGAAGAGGGAAACCAAGATATTTTATAGGGAAGGAGCCAAGGCCACAAGATAAAGCTTGTGCCACACAATTGGCCTCATCCTCCCCAACATTAATTGGGACAAGATCACATTTATGAAAGTTGATCCTCATCCCAGACATCTGCTCAAAGCAGGAGAGGAGCCATTTCAGATTTTTAGCATTATCTACCTTGTTATCTAGGAAAAGCAAAGTGTCATCTGAATATTGCAGACTAATGATCCCTTGAGGGAAGACCTCTGTCATCATCCCTGATATCAATCCAGCTTTGGCTGCTTTAACAAGCATCTTACTGAAAACATCAGCAACCAAATTAAACAACATGGGGGAGGCAGGGTCTCCTTGTCTAACCCCTTTAGAGGTCTCAAAGAAATCACTACTACAATCATTAATCCTAACCCCAACAGATCCCTTATACAGAAGGGATTCAACCTTCTTCATCCACTTTTGGCTAAAGCCTCTATGATACATCATCTTAATAAGGAATTCTTTGCTCACTCTATCATAGGCCTTCTCATAGTCTAGCTTAAAGACAAATCCTTCCTTCCTATTAACCACAGCATCATGAATAATTTCATGAGCAGACACTACACTCTCAACAATAAATCTACCTTTAATAAAGGCAGTTTGGTTGAGAGATATAAGTTCATCACAGACATCTCCCAACTGATTAGTAACACATTTAGCAAATATCTTACAACTACAATTAGTAAGGGCTATAGGCCTAAATTTCTGAATAATGTTAGCAGCATTCTCTTTAGGGATAAGGGTCAAGAGGGAGAAATTCAACCTATAGAGGTCTAGCTCATTTTTATTCCAAGCATCAACCATCAGCATGAAATCCTCTTTGATGACCTCCCAAAAATGCTGATAAAAAAGAAAGGGAAAACCATCAGGGCCTGGTGCACCTTCAGCATAAGAGCTAAATATAGCAACCCTGACCTCCTCCTCAGTGATATCCGCATCTAATTTCTGATTATGACTGGGAGAAACTACTTCAGACTCCTCCCAGAAGTCATTCTCAAGGAAAATATCTAAAGTAGGCTGTAACACCCCTATGTAATAGCCACCATGATCAGCTGCTAATAATGCCAAGTCATATCATTTGCAGTGCCTAATCATAGTGGTTAACCAAAGCAAATCAACTCCATTTTTAAAATCAACTCAAATTCATAAGTGCAAAATAAAGTTGATCAAACACTGATGGGAAAATGTTCATTGGATGGCAAATAATTCAAGGACATTGGTAAAATCATCAACAATAAAGTTGGAGTTGGATAAGTGGCTCAAACAATTTGGAACAGACCCAAAAACAGAATATTTGATATATTTAAAATCATAATAAATTCAAACAAACTTCAAATCAGTCCAAACCACTTTTTGGTGAGAGATATTATTGCATCACAATATTTGGACCAACTCCCACATTTATCAAAAGTGCAAAAGAGCCCTAAACATTTCAGAACAGAAGGAAATAAAAGGAAAAGCAAAACAGAAAAGAATAGAAAAAAAAGAAAAAGAAAAGGCCACTGTGCACTGCCACTAGTGCACAGTGCCTGAGGCCCAGCCCACCTAGCTCTCTCCCTCTCTCTCCGATGCCGTGTCAGCGCGCGCATGGCTGCGCCGGCACCGACCGGCCGAACGGCGACAGCGCGACCACCCCACCGACGGGCGAGGAGATAAGGACGAGCCATCCATCTCCCCTGGTCGCCCGCGCACTCTTCCCCTCTTTCCCTCACTCGCCTCGCCTCCTCTCCCCTCCTCAGATCCGGTGGCCGAACGCCACCGTCGCCACGAATCGCCGCCGCCGTGGCCACTGGCCTCCCCACGCCGCCTCTCCGTGCCCCGCAGCTCCGCAGGCGACTGCTGCTTCGACTGGCACCGCCTGGAGGAGCTGGGTGCCTCAGCATCGAGCTCGCGCCGTCGTCTTCCTCCTCGGTCGCCGCCATTCTTCGTCGTCTCCGGCAACGCCTCTGCAGCTCCAAAGCATCCACGGGTCTTACGTGACCGCGCGGTGAGCTCCTCCCTCCCTCCTCTTCTCTCCTCGCGCTGCGTTCTTCGCCGTAGCCACCTTATCACCATGGCCGCACCATGGTCGCCGCCGGCGAGCTCACAGCCTTCGCTGCAGTGCACCTCACACCGCGTTGGTGGCACCGCCGAGCTTCTGGTGGTCATGCGCGTCGCTTGCAAGCAGCAGCTTGGCTCGGGCGAGCCCCTATGCTCGAACCCGAGCACGACCGAGTTTCCATCGCCGCCGATGAGGACGCTGCCGTCACGTTAGGCCTCCCCGGTCCGTTTCGACACCATAGATGGACGCGGCGTCGAGTCCTCGTTCGAACGCTGTCAACCGCGCGCGAAATGGTGCGCTAAAACAGAAATCCGACGAACTCCGGCGAGCGGCCGCCACGAAATTGGTCGCCGGAGCGATCTCCGGCGCCGGCGCCGACGTGGCCGCCACGTGTGTCGCCCTGGGTCACTGACCCGTGGGCCCAGGGGCCCGCGTTGACCTGTTGACCAAGTCAACCATGATGACGTGGCAACTACGGCCGCTGACATATGGGCCCCGCGCGGCTAATTAGTCTAATAGTGGTTTAATTAAATAAAAACTGATTAGTTAGCTAAATGGGTCTATGACATGTGGGGTCCACCCCCTTAATCAATCTAATTAAGTTAGTTTAAACTCTGTTAAAGCCATAGAGGCTGACATGTGGGTCCCACTGGACCCACATGTCATATTTGACTTAGTCAGCCGCTGTTGACTTGCTGATGTCATCCTGACATCATGCTGACGTCATAATTCATTTTCTGTAAATAAATAAATTTCAGAAAATTCAAATAATCTTTAAAAATTTATATCTTTTAAACCGTAGCTCAGATCGAAAAACTTAAAACATGAAACTTGCTCAGAACGACGAGCCAAGTCTGATCGTGCCATCTGTTTCTTCATCGGAACCCCCTACGTAGAAGAACTCGTAACTCCGGACCTGTATCCGGCAGATGAATAGTGCACACACTTCGGTAAATAAATTCTAGAAAAATCCTAAAATAACTAAACTGACATAGATGCATATTCAGGCAACCCTGCACTGCATCTTAGCATAGCACGCACTGTGTGGCATATGTTTGCATATTGTTTACCTGTTTCCTCCCCCTCTTCTCTCTCGGTAGATCCCGACACAGACGTAGCTCCCGAGGCAGACGCAGCTCCGGAGTACGACTACGTCCCCGACGACACTACTGACGACCTTGCCCTTGCCCCCAAGCAATCAGGCAAGCACCCCCATTTTGAGCATTCCGATATCGTCTACTCTCTCCCCTCTTATGCTTGCACTAGATGTTACTGCTGCTATTACTATCCTACTCTGTTGCATAGCCTGTTTACTTGTAGCCTACTTTTGATACATGCCCGTTATCCTAAACTGTTTAGCATAGGATGGGTAGAGCCATATCAGAGACCCACTTGTCCCGACTGCCCCGCTGGACACCAGAAGACCCGATCATCGGGATTGAAGACCAGACCCTGACACGGCACATCACTTCCCCCCCCCCCTTAGTTGCCGACACTACTGGGTTACCGTCGAGTGCCGAGGGTGATACCTCGACAGCACTACTGATGTTAACCTTGTAGGTTAGTTGCTCGGACGTGGTAAGCGAGGGTGATTCCTACTACACCACCTCCGATACCGACATCGTCGTGCAACCCCTCAGACGTGAACCTCGAGGGTGATTCCTCATCCGTTCACCCTGATGATAACATCAGTGGGAATTCCATCGAGGGTGATTCCTCAGGGTTCCCTGGTGTCAGACACACAGATACAGTTGTTGATGTGACTTGCACTAAACCATGTTACTAAAGACGGGTCGGCCCTGAGGGGTACCCGCGCGAGCTGTTAAGCGAAGTGATGTGGAGTCGGGTTGACCTAGATGGTGCCCGCGAGATAATACGAGGCGTGGCCGGGCATTCTTAGCCCTTGCCGCAAGTCCTCGAGACGGGGCGACGGGGTCACATCTTTCGTGAGTCTCTGCTCGTTTCCGCGCAATCCTAAATCCACTACGGTTTGGATATTTGATCCGAGGGGCCTCTGGCCCGATAGCACTAACCATCACATGGGCATAGTATGGGCGTTCTGCGTCGTATACTTCAGCCGGAGCTTAATAGACGTCAGCGACTGAGCGGCGCGCGCTGAATTGGATTGGGAACGCAACCGCGCTTGTATAAGGGGTTGCTAGGTCTGCTTTCAGCCGCGTTCGCAACGTGCAGGAGCGTCCGGGGCGATGGCCCGAGACCCCTGGGGGCATAGGTTAGTCCGGCGTGCTGACCTCTCTGTTAGGTATTCGGTCGGGTTGCGGCGTGTTGCTTAGCCGAGGCCGGGCATGACCCAGAAAGTGTGTCCGGCCGGAGTTAAGTGAGCGTGGTGGGTAAGTTGGTGCACCCCTGCAGGGAAGAAACTTCTATCGATAGCCTGTCCTACGGTAACGGACACTCGGAGTTGTATCCCGATCGGTACAACTAGAACATGTGATGAGAACTGGATAGTACGGCTCTGGGATTGCTTTCTCGCTGGGAGTCGAGAAAGGATCTCAGGTCGAGGTTGATGATACTACTACAGTTGCTTTACTTTATGATATGCTGCTCTCTTCTCATGCTGAAAGACTGCTGAAGACTGTTGAAGATGCTAGTCTTCGATAGGACTAGGCTTTCCCCTCTATTCTGGCATTTCTGCAGCCCAGTCCACTGATACAGCCCCCTTTTGAAAATGTTGCATATGTAGTGTAGATCCTTGCTTGCTGAGTACTTCGGATGAGTACTCACGTTTGCTTTATTTTCTTTTTCCCCCATATTTCATTTGATGCCACCAGACGACGGAGCCCCTGAGTCAGATGCCCCCGTCGACGACCACTACTACTACCCGCCTGGCGAGTACTACTACTACGAGGTGCCACCTGACGACCAGGAGTAGGATCGGAGGGTCCAGGGCAGGAGGCCTACGCCTTTCGATCGTAGCTTTTATTTTTTACCCCGCCTCTATGAAGGCTTATCTCTCTCTGTGTTATATCTGTACTCAGATATCTGATGCTTCCGCTGACGCTTATATGCCATCGAGCTATGTATTCGAGCCCTCGAGGCCCTGGCTTGTAATATTAAGCTTGTATGACTTTATTTATGTTTTAGAGTTGTGTTGTGATATCGTCAAGTGAGTCCTTAGGCTTGATCGTGCGCATTTGCGTGTATGATTAGTGCACGATTAAGCCGGGGGCGTCACAGGTTGGTATCAGAGCCGACTGCCTCTAGGAATCCCCCTTCCCAATTCCTTGGCCGAAGTTGAGTCTAGTGGTCGAAAACTGTTTTACTAACTTGGCTGTGTGGCTTACGGGCCCACGTCGCCAACTGGGTGGAAATAGGATCTTTTATTTCTCGATCTTTACTCTGGGACTCTGACTTCTCTTCTATTCGGGTTTAATAAAATTGCTAACACCAACACTTAGGATCACGTAATTCCTATCCTCCCGGAGAGCTGGATTCAGTGCGATTTCCCTTGTCTTTGATCTGATTAGTCTGATAATCATTTCCTTTCCATTGTTTTGTTTAACCTTTCCTTTTTGGGATCGGTTATATATCTCACTGTCTTATAACAATCCTGAACTTCTTATTTCAGATGGACCGACTGTTTCCCCCTCGTCCTACGACGCAGCTCGTGCTTCGCACCTGTGCTCGAGACGTCCCTGGGTTTCCAGCTGTTCTGATCGCCCTCTTGATCAGGCTGGGATACCGCTGGTGCCCCGAGTACATGGTTTACGAGGTTTATCGTGAGTTCAACCAGGAGCAGTACTATGCTGATGTTCGCATCTACGATTAGCAGGATAACTCTGACACTGAGCTTCACCATTTTCACGGTATCGGTGTGACGATTGAGATGGCAGTACATGATGCTGCTTACTCTGCTGTCGCATGACTTCGAGGACAGTTCAGTGCTGACTTGGATACCTCTGAGTATCGGTATATTCCGTATGCCCCTGCTGGAGATGCTACCGGATACTACACAGCTGTCTGTGCCCCGTACGAGCCTCGTCGCTACGATCAGCGAGTTCTGATCCACTATACTCAGGCTCTGGATCGCACCGTTCGTGCACTTGCTGTCGAGTTGTTTGCCACTCGAGCACGCTACTACGAGGCTATGACACAGTTGCTACCAGCTGTTCGTGCAGGGATACATCCGGAGTACATTCTTTACCCGAGCAGGACTGAGATGCCATCAGGGATCATTTGGCCTGCTGTGGGAGGACACACGCCTGCACGTGGACCTCTTCTTTCTTCTCGAGACCGGGTTCTGCATCAGAGTGCCCATGGAGCGCAGGATCCTTCTGCGACGAATGTCCGTCGTCCGCACTTGCAGTTACCCCGTTTCAGTGGTTTTCTCCGACGTTGATGTAGCCTTTGCTATGTCATGTTGTGTACTTCTGTGACGACCCCGGCTTAATCGTGCACTAATCATACTCGCAAATGCGCACGATCAAGCCTAAGGACTCACTTGAAGATATCACAACACAACTCTAAAACATAAAATAAAGTCATACAAGCTTAATATTACAAGCCAGGGCCTCGAGGGCTCGAATACAAGCTCGATGGCATACAAGCGTCAGCGGAAACATTAGATATCTGAGTACAGATATATTACAGAGAGAGAGGTAAGCCTTCACAGAGGCGGGGTAAACTAAAATACTACGATCGAAAGGCGTAGGCCTCCTGCCCTGGACCCTCCGATCCTACTCCTGATCGTCGAACGGCTCCTCGTAGTAGTAGTACTCGCCAGGCGGGTAGTAGTACTGGTCGTCGGCTGGGGCTTCTGGCTCAGGGGCTCCGTCGTCTGGTGGCATCAAATGGAAAATGGGGGAAAAAGAAAATAAAGCAAACGTGAGTACTCATCCGAAGTACTCAGCAAGCAAGGATCTACACTACATATGCATCATTGTCAAAGGAATGGCTGTATATGTGGACTGGGCTGCAGAAATGCCAGAGTAGAGGGGGAAAGCCTAGTCCTATCGAAGACTAGCCTCTTCAACAATCTTCGACAGTCTTGCAGCATCAGGAGAGAGCAGATGAACATAATGTAAAGTAGTAGTAGTAATATCATCACCTCGACCTGAGATCCTTTCTCGACTCCCTGCAGAAAGCAATCCCAGAGCCTACTATCCAATTCTCATCACATGTTCTAGTTGTACCGATCGGGATACAACTCCGAGTGTCCGTTACCGTAGGACAGGCTATCGATAGAAGTTTCTTCCCGGCAGGGGTGCACCAACTTACCCACCACGCTCACTTAACTCTGCCGGACACACTTTTCTGGGTCATGCCCGCCTCGGCTAAGCAACACCGCAACCCGACCTAGGCTTATAAGAGAGGTCAGCACGCCGGACTAAACCTATGCCCCCAGGGGTCTTGGGCCATCGCCCCGGGAACTCCTGCACGTTACGGGCCACCGAGAGCAGACCTAGCAACCCCTTATACAAGCCGGTTGCGTTACCAGTCCAACTCGGCGTGCGCCGCTCCTTACTGACGTCAACAAGCTTCGGCTGATGTGTACGACGCAGAACGCCCAACTATCCCCCACGTGATGGTTAGTGCTATCGGGCCAGAGGCCCCTCGGATCAAATATCCAAACCGTAGTGGATTAGGAGCGCGCGGAAACGAGCAGAGACTCACGATCGATGTGACCCGCCTCGCCCGTCTTGAGGACTTGCGGCAAGGGCTAAGAATGCCCGGCCACGCCTCGTAGTTATCTCGCGGGCACCCATCCAGGTCAACCCGACTCCACATCACTTCGCAATAAGCTCGCGCGGGTACCCCTCAGGGCCGACCCGTCTTTAGTATCATAGTTTAGTGCAAGTCATAATATCCAGGGTAACTGTGTGTCGGACACCGAAGGGAACCCCGAGGAATCACCCTCGATGGAATTCCCGCTCGATGTTATCATCAAGGTGAACGAAGGAGGAATCACCCTCGAGGTCCACACTTGAGAGGTTGCGCGACGACGTCGTGATCGGGGGTGGTGTAGAAGGAATCACCCTCGCTTACCACGACCGAGTAACTAACCTACAAGGTTAACATCAGAAGTGCTGACGAGGTATCACCCTCGGCACTCGATGATAACCCAGCAGTGTCGGCAACTAAGGGGGAAAAGTGATGTGCGGTGCCCTGGACTGATCTTCAATCCCGTAAAACGGGTCTTCCGAGTATCCAGCGGGGCGGTCGGGACAAGTGGGTCTCTGATATGGCTCTACCCATCCTATGCTAAACAGTTTAGGATAACAGGTATGTATCAAAAGTAGGTTACAAGTAAACAGGCTATGCAACAGAGTAGGATGGTAACAGCAGCAGTATCATCTAATGCAAGCATAAGAGGGGAGAGAATAGGCGATATCGGAATGCTCAAAATGGGGGTGCTTGCCTGTTTGCTCTGGGGCAAGGGCAAGGTCTTCAGGGGTGTCGTCGGGAACGTAGTCGTACTCCGGAGCTGCGTCTGCGTCTGGAGCTACGTCTGCGTCGGGGTCTATCGAGAGAGAAGAGGGGGAGGAAACAGGTAAACAATATGCAATCATATGCCACACAGTGCGTGCTATGCTATGATGCAGTGCAGGGTTGCCTGAATATGCATCTAAGTCATTTTAGTTATTTTTAGAATTATTCTGGGATTTAATATCCGACGTGTGTGCACTATTCATCTGTCGGATTCGGGTCCGGAGTTACGAGTTCTTCTACGTAGGGGGTTCCGATGAAGAAACAGATGGCACGATCAGACTCGGCTCGTCGTTCTGAGCAAGTTTCATGTTTTAAGTTTTTCAATCCGAGCTACGGTTTATTTTCTACGATTTTCCAAAGTTTATTTGATTTTCTGTAATTTCTGGAATTAATTCAAATCCGAAATTAAAAGGGAAATTGCTAAGTGCACATAGCACAGTGTACACAGCAGAGAGCTGAGAGACTGACAGGTGGGGCCAGTCAACTGCACAGTCAGCATTTGACTGGGTCAGCGTTGACTGGACAGTGGGTCCAGTGGGACCCACCTGTCATTGACTGGGTCCAGCCCAGTCAGCAGGTTGACTGGTCAACTGGGCCCAGTGGGACCCAGCTGTCAGCCACTGTTAGTTAAATAGACTTTTAAATTATTCTAATTAGCTATTTAGTGAGATGGGGCCCAGTTGTCGGTGACACAGTAGTTAGTAGGTTAGTTTAACTTAATCCTAATTGCTACAGTGGTCGGACCCACCAGTCAGTGGCACAGAGCCACGGGTTAGTGGTTAACGACGTTGACACGTCAGCGGCGCCGGCGGCCAGTCGCCGGCGACCATATTCATGGCGGCGCGGCATCGGACCTCACCGGAAATCGCCTATGGGGATCCGTTCACCGCGCTTTTGGGCGCATTGGAAAGCGGAGACCATACCGCGTCGATTTGCGGTGGTCTCGTGGTCGGAGAGGCCCTTTGGCGACGGCGGCGTCCACATCGGCGGCAACAGAAGCTCGGCCGTGCTCGGGTTCGAGCGTAGGGGCTCGTCCGAGCCAAGCCGACGCTCGCGTGCGATGCGCATGACCACCAGAAGCTCGGTGGTACCACTAACGCGGCGTGTAGTGCACAGCAACGATGGCTATGAGCTCACCGGCGGCGACCAGAGTGCGGCCATGGCGGTGAGGTGGCTACGGCGAAGAACGCAGCGCAAGGAGAGAAAAGGAGAGAGGGGGAAGCTCACCGCGCGGCTAAGTAAAGCCCGTGGAAGCTTAGGAGCTGCAGAAATCGACGGAGTCGACGGCGAACGACGGCGGGTCCTGAGGTGGAAGACGATGAAGATCCGGCGACAGGGCGCTCCCCAGCTCAATCCAACAGCACCGGACGAAGGAGTCGATGGCGTTGGCGCTTTCGGACAAGTTGGCGGGGCCGGAGGGGCTCGGTGGCCGCGGGATCGAGCGAGAACGGCGGCGACCACGTCGGGTCTGACGGAATTGGGGAAAACAGAGGGAGAGGCGAGCGAGGGGGCAAGAACTGGGAGTGGATAGGGTTGCGGGGAAGAGAGAGGAGCCCGCGGCCATCCTTATCCTCGCCGGGGAGGCTCGGATGCGCGACAGCGAGGCCGGCGGCGAGGTGTCAGCGTGGGCGCGTGACAGCGCGGGGAAGGGGAACGATGCGCCGAGTGGGCTAGCCAGTTGGGCTGGGCTGAGTGCACTGTGCACTCAGGCCCAGCCAGATTAACTGCAGAGGGCTTTTTCCATTTTCTTCATTCTGTTTTCTTTAATCCTTTCAGATTTGATAATGGTTAGGCCACTTCTGCTATTTTGTAAATTGTGAGAGTTGTCCCAAATATTGCAATGCAATATTACCCTTCACCAAAAATTGGTTTGGACAACAATTGAATTCCATTTGAATTTGATATTAATTTAATAGATGTAAATAGTCTGTTTTGAGTGCTGTTTCAGGTTGTTTCACTCACTTAGCTAACTCCAAAAATAATGATTATGATTTTGCCATGACCACTGGATTATTTGCTAATTAAATAACATTTCTCCAGCAGAGTTTGATCAACTTTATAATTCACCTTTGAATTTGAGTTGATTTTCAGATGTGGATTTGAATTGGATCATTAACCCTCATGACTTGGCACTGCAAATGATCATGACTTGGCAGTTTTAACAGAGTGTCACAGAGTTTATTACAAGGGGGTGTTAGAAGTTCTCCTCCTCTAAAAGAAATTCTCGTCCCGAGAATTTAGGAGGTAGAAGGAAAGAGTCCGGGATATTCTTCCCGAAGATGATCCTCGCGTTCCCAAGTGGCTTCATCTTCAGTATGATTCGACCATTGCACTTTCAGGAACTTGGTCGTCTTCTGACGAGTACGACGCTCAGCTTCGTCGAGGATGCGGATCGGATGCTCCTTATAGGAAAGATCATCTTGTAGCTCGAGCATCTCATGATCCACTGCACGGTGCGGGGATTCCTTGAAGCACTTACGGAGTTGCGACACGTGGAAGACATCATGAATATGGGAGAATTGCGGTGGCAACTCCAATTTATATGCCACCTGTCCCCGTCTAGCCACGATGCGGAAAGGACCAATATAGCGAGGAGCTAGCTTGCCCTTGATTCCGAAACGACGGGTGCCCTTCATTGGAGTGACATGAAGATAGGCTTGATCACCAGGTTGATAGATCACACCCCATCGCTTGCGATCATAATTACTCTTCTGACGGTCTTGAGCTGCTTTGAGATTCTCCCGGACAATTCGGACTTGTTCTTCGGCATGCTGAATGATGTCCGGTCCAACAAGAGGTCGTTCCCCAGTTTCTGACCAATTCAGAGGGGTTCGACATTTACGTCCATAAAGAACCTCAAATGGGGCCATTTTTAAGCTGGCTTGATAACTGTTGTTATAAGAGAACTCGGCATACGGGAGAGATTCCTCCCATTTCTTACCGAAGGATATAACACAAGCTCGAAGCATGTCTTCAAGCACTTGATTAACACGCTCAACTTGGCCTTGGGACTGAGGATGATATGCGGAACTCCAGGTAATATGAGTTCCCATGGCTTCTTGGAAACTTTCCCAGAACTTGGAAGTGAAAAGAACACCACGGTCTGAACTAATCTCTTTCGGAATACCATGGAGAGAAACAATTCTGGCAATGTACAGTTCTGCTAGCTGGCTAGCGGTGATAGTCTCCTTAACAGGTAGGAAATGAGCAACCTTGGAGAGTTGGTCAATGACGACAAGAATGGCATCGTGACCCTTCTGAGACTTGGGAAGACCAGTGATGAAGTCCATTTGCACTTTATCCCACTTCCATAGAGGAATAGGGAGCGGTTGCAGAATTCCAGCAGGTTTTTGATGTTCTGCCTTCACGCGACGACAAACGTCACACTCGGCAACATAACGAGCAATATTCTGCTTCATCCTAGACCACCAGTACCTCTGACGTAGATCTCGATACATCTTAGTGCTACCCGGATGGATAGATAGCGGTGTATCATGGGCCTCCTTCATGACTTTGTCAGTCATCAGTTCGAAGCGAGGTACTACTATGCGGTCTCTGAAATATAATGTACCATCTTCAGCAACTGAGAAATCCCGATACTTAGCAAGGTGAAGCTCCTTCTTCATCAAGTCAATTTCAGCATCTTTGGCTTGCGCTTCTTTAACAGCCTTCAGAAGGTCTGGCTGTACCACAAGGTTATTAAGAGAACCCTGGGGAAGAATTCGCAGATTCAGCTGAGTCAGTTCTGCGTGAAGACGAGGTTGAGCTTGCCTAACCATGAGGTTGTTGCAATATGACTTGCGACTCAGGGCATCGGCCATTACATTAGCTTTGCCCGGGGTATAAGAAATACCGCAGTCATAATCCGCAATAGCTTCTAACCATCGTTGTTGTCGGAGATTAAGATCCGGTTGAGTGAATAAGTATTTCAGACTTTGGTGATCGGTATAAATTTCACACCGATTACCCAGAAGGTAGTGTCGCCATAACTTCAATGCATACATCACTGCTGCAAGTTCAAGATCATGCACTGGATAATTCTCTTCATGTGGACGCAATTGACGTGAAGCATATGCATTTACTCGAGATGTCCCTCCTAATCCCTGACGAGAGGCGTCGCAATATATGACAAAGTCCTTGCGAGAATCAGGAGGAGCAAGCACTGGAGCAGAAGTGAGCTTGTCCTTGAGGGTTTGGAAACTTTCCTGACACTTGTCTGTCCACTCAAACTTAACGCCTTTGTGGAGCAGATTAGTCAGGGGCTTGGCGATCTTGGAGAAGTTCTCGACGAATCGGCGACAATAGCTGGCTAGACCGAGAAAGCTTCGGACCTGCTTGGCATTCTTCGGAGGAGTCCAGTCAAGGATAGCCTGAACACGCTCCGGGTTGACGGCAATACCGTCCTTGGAAATCACATGTCCAAGATAGGTCACTTCAGGAAGCCAGAATTCGCATTTAGAGAACTTGGCATATAATTGGTGCTCTCGAAGTCTCTCCAGAACTAGTCGAAGGTGCTCAGCATGTTCTTCTTTGTTCTTCGAATAAACCAGAATATCATCCAGATATACCACGACGAATTTGTCGAGGTAGTCCATGAATATGTAATTCATTAAGCGGGAGAAGGTAGCGGGAGCATTCGTCAGACCAAATGACATGACGGTGTACTCGTATGAGCCATAACGAGTAACGAATGCAGTCTTGGGAATATCCTCTTCGCGAACACGGATCTGGTGATAACCCAACCTCAAGTCGAGTTTAGAAAACACCGAAGATCCAGCGAGTTGGTCATATAAATCGTTGATCCGGGGAAGTGGATATTTATTCTGAATGGTTGCCTGGTTGATAGGACGATAATCTTGAACCAGACGGTTAGTTCCATCCTTCTTCTTAACAAAGAGAGAAGGTGCTCCCCAAGCAGAGGAACTAGGGCGGATGAAACCCTTCCTTAAAGATTTATCAATTTCCTCCTTAAGCTCGATGAGGTGGTGCGGAGGCATCTTGTAAGGACGCTTCGCAATAGGAGTGGTGCCAGGCTTCAAGTCGATGACGAACTCGACAGCTCTAGCAGGGGGTATTCCTGGAAGTTCTTCTGGAAAAACATCCGGGAAGTCACAGACAACTGGGATAATCTCAATCCCATCAAGCGGAGAAGCATTCAACGCGTTCAAGGCATAAATTTGAGCCTCGGCGTTCTGAGTGATATGAGCATGGTAATTCACCATCTCATTCGAGGGGTGCAAGAGGTGAACAACTTTGGTGGCACAATTGATTGAGGCATAGTGGGCCTTCAACCAATCCATTCCCAGAATAAGGTCAATCTTGGACGATTTCAGAATAATGGGAGACGCACTGAACTCCAACTCTTCGATTTCAACGGGAACATTATAGCTAACTGCAAAGGTTCGGCAACCACCCGCGGGGGTGTGTACCAATAAGGGTGTGTTCATGTATTCGCATTTAATGTCATGCATGCGTGCAAAATGTTCTGACATGAAGGAATGCGATGCTCCTGAATCAAATAAAACAGATGCTGGTACTGAATTAACGAGAAGTGTACCCATCACAGTATCTGGTTGATCTGGAGCTTCAGACATGTTGACGTGGTAGTACTGCCCACGACCGTAAGAAGGTCTGGCATTATTGTTGCGCTGCTGAGGAATACCACGGCCAATTCCACGTCCAGCAGAAGGGAGAGCTAGTTGATTCTGATTCTGAGAACAATCTCTAGCACGGTGACCTAGCTTGCCACACTTGAAGCATAGTCCGCTGTCAGGACGAGGTGCTGGAGCTCGAGGTGCTGGAGCTGGCAGGGGCTGTCTCGGTGGTGGAGGTGGCAGACGTGGTGCAGCATAAGAAGGTCTGTTCGCAGGAGCTGCTGAACGGAACATGCCTTGGGGAAACCAGATGCGTCGCTTCTGGGAAGACGAGCCCGAAGATGAGCCCGACTCACGGGTGCGTCTGGACGCTTCCTTGTGCTTCTTAAGTCCAGTTTCAACCATGATGGCCTTATTCACCAAGGTGGCGAAATCAGGGTAATCTTGAACAAGAAGGGCTAACTGAATGTCATGGTGCAGTCCTTCACGAAACTTCTCCTGTCTGCGTTCATCAGTAGGAATGTCCTCTTCAGCGTAACGAGATAAGTCTAGAAACTCGCGCTGATAGACTTCCACAGTCTTGTTTCCTTGGACAAGGCTACGGAACTCAGCCTTCTTCCTAGCTGTGATAGCTAGAGGAATGTAGCGGGCACGGAAAGCAATCTTAAACTCTGCCCAAGTGACGACAGTACCAGGCGGCAGAGTCTGTCGGTGAGTGGCCCACCATTGGGCTGCGGGACCCTTAAGAAGATATGTCGCAAAAGTGACATAGTTAATTTCGGCGACACTAGCGGACTCCATCTCATGAGAGATATCACGCAGCCAGTCATCTGCATCCAGTGGGTTGACTGTGTTGCGGAAAAACGATGGACTGAGCCTCATGAACTCTGGTAAGGTAATGGATGGTTGCTGCTGATTAGCATCAGGACGAGGGAATTGCTGCATAATCCCCGTCATAAACTGGCGGTTGAGTTCAAACTGTTGCATCATCGCTGCCATGTAATCAGGTGGTGGCGGCGGTGGCGGGTTGTTGTCAGCCATCCTGCTATTCCAACAGGGGTATTTCAGCGATAGCTTATGCAAGTGTTTAACAATAAACATGAGGTAACTCGACATTATTGAAAGAGTGCAATAGATGCTAGAAGTAGTCATTAAGACGTACAGATCCATACATAGTCGGTTACATTCGGGCAGCATAACGGCGCAAATTGAAAAGCTAGACATGCTAGGCGGCGCGCAGGCACGCGGTAAGGAAGTACACAACGGGACATAGCAAAGGCTACATCAACGTCGGAGAAAACCACTGAAACGGGGTAACTGCAAGTGCGGACGACGGACGTTCATCGCAGAAGGATCCTGCGCTCCATGGGCACTCTGATGCAGAACCCGGTCTCGAGAAGAAAGAAGAGGTCCACGTGCAGGCGTGTGACCTCCCACAGCAGGCCAGACGATCCCTGATGGCATCTCAGTCCTGCTCGGGTAAAGAATGTACTCCGGATGCATCCCTGCACGAACAGCTGGTAGCAACTGTGTCATAGCCTCGTAGTAGCGTGCTCGAGTGGCAAACAACTCAACAGCAAGTGCACGAACAGTGCGATCCAAAGCCTGAGTGCACTGAATCAGAACCTGCGGGTCGTAGCGTCGAGACTCGTACGGGGCACAGATAGCTGTGTAAAATCCAGTAGCATCTCCAACAGGTGCATACGGAATGTACCGAAACACAGTATCATCCAAGTTAGCACTGTGCTCTCCTCGGAGACGTGCGACAGCAGAGTAGGCGGCATCATGTACTGCCATCTCAATCGTCACGCCTAATCCATGAAAAAGGTGTAGCTCGGTGTCTGAGTTGTTCTGCTGGTCATAAATCCGAACTTCAGCATAGTACTGTTCCTGGTTGAATTCGCGATAAACCTCATAGACCATGTACTCGGGATACCAGCGGTAACCCAGTCTACTCAGGAGGGCGATCAGAACAGCTGGAAATCCAGGGACGTCTCGAGCACAGGTGCGAAGCACAAGCTGGGTCGTAGGCCGCGGTGGAAATAGCCGATCCATCTGAAACAGAAAGGTTCAGGGTTGTCATAAGACAATGAGAAATATAACCAATCTCGGAAGGAAAGGTTAAACAAAACAATGGAAAGGAAAATGATTATCAGACTAATCAGATCAAAGACAGGGAAATCGCACTGAATCCAGCTCTCCGGGTGGATAGAATTAACGAGAACCTAAATGTCGGCGTTTAGTAATTTTGCAAAACCCGAATAGAAGAGAGGATAGAATCCCAGAGTAAAGACGGGGAATAAAAGATCCTAATACCACCCAGTTGGCGACGTGGGCCCGTAAGCCACACAGCCAAGTTAGTAAAACAATTTTTGACCACTAGACTCAACTTCGGCCAAGGAATTGGAAAGGGGGAACTCCTAGAGGCAGTCGGCTCTGATACCAACCTGTGACGACCCCGGCTTAATCGTGCACTAATCATACACGCAAATGCGCACGATCAAGCCTAAGGACTCACTTGAAGATATCACAACACAACTCTAAAACATAAAATAAGTCATACAAGCTTAATATTACAAGCCAGGGCCTCGAGGGCTCGAATACATAACTCGATGGCATACAAGCGTCAGCGGAAGCATTAGATATCTGGGTACAGATATATTACATAGAGAGAAAGAGATAAACCTTCACAGAGGCGGGGTAAAATAAAATACTACGATCGAAAGGCGTAGGCCTCCTGCCCTGGACCCTCCGATCCTACTCCTGGTCGTCGAACGGCTCCTCGTAGTAGTAGTACTCGCCAGGCGGGTAGTAGTACTGGTCGTCGGCTGGGGCTTCTGGCTCAGGGGCTCCGTCGTCTGGTGGCATCAAATGGAAAATGGGGGAAAAAGAAAATAAAGCAAACGTGAGTACTCATCCGAAGTACTCAGCAAGCAAGGATCTACACTACATATGCATCATTGTCAAAGGAATGGCTGTATATGTGGACTGGGCTGCAGAAATGCCAGAGTAGAGGGGGAAAGCCTAGTCCTATCGAAGACTAGCATCTTCAACAATCTTCGACAGTCTTGCAGCATCAGGAGAGAGCAGATGAACATAATGTAAAGTAGTAGTAGTAATATCATCAACCTCGACCTGAGATCCTTTCTCGACTACCTGCGAGAAAGCAATCCCAGAGCCGTACTATCCAATTCTCATCACATGTTCTAGTTGTACCGATCGGGATACAACTCCGAGTGTCCGTTACCGTAGGACAGGCTATCGATAGAAGTTTCTTCCCTGCAGGGGTGCACCAACTTACCCACCACGCTCACTTAACTCTGGCCGGACACACTTTTCTGGGTCATGCCCGGCCTCGGCTAAGCAACACGCCGCAACCCGACCTAGACTTATAAGAGAGGTCAGCACGCCGGACTAAACCTATGCCCGCAGGGGTCTTGGGCCATCGCCCCGGGAACTCCTGCACGTTACGGGGCCACCGAGAGCAGACCTAGCAACCCCTTATACAAGCGCGGTTGCGTTACCAGTCCAACTCGGCGTGCGCCGCTCCTTACTGACGTCAAACAAGCTTCGGCTGATGTGTACGACGCAGAACGCCCATACTATGCCCACGTGATGGTTAGTGCTATCGGGCCAGAGGCCCCTCGGATCAAATATCCAAACCGTAGTGGATTAGGAGCGCGCGGAAACGAGCAGAGACTCACGATCGATGTGACCCCGTCGCCCCGTCTCGAGGACTTGCGGCAAGGGCTAAGAATGCCCGGCCACGCCTCGTAGTTATCTCGCGGGCACCATCCAGGTCAACCCGACTCCACATCACTTCGCAATAAGCTCGCGCGGGTACCCCTCAGGGCCGACCCGTCTTTAGTATCATAGTTTAGTGCAAGTCATAATATCCAAGGTAACTGTGTGTCGGACACCGAAGGGAACCCCGAGGAATCACCCTCGATGGAATTCCCGCTCGATGTTGTCATCAAGGTGAACGAAGGAGGAATCACCCTCGAGGTCCACACTTGAGAGGTTGCGCGACGACGTCGTGATCGGGGGTGGTGTAGAAGGAATCACCCTCGCTTACCACGACCGAGTAACTAACCTACAAGGTTAACATCAGAAGTGCTGACGAGGTATCACCCTCGGCACTCGATGATAACCCAGCAGTGTCGGCAACTAAGGGGGAAAAGTGATGTGCGGTGCCCTGGACTGATCTTCAATCCCGTAAAACGGGTCTTCCGAGTATCCAGCGGGGCGGTCGGGACAAGTGGGTCTCTGATATGGCTCTACCCATCCTATGCTAAACAGTTTAGGATAACAGGTATGTATCAAAAGTAGGTTACAAGTAAACAGGCTATGCAACAGAGTAGGATGGTAACAGCAGCAGTATCATCTAATGCAAGCATAAGAGGGGAGAGAATAGGCGATATCGGAATGCTCAAAATGGGGGTGCTTGCCTGTTTGCTCTGGGGCAAGGGCAAGGTCTTCAGGGGTGTCGTCGGGAACGTAGTCGTACTCCGGAGCTGCGTCTGCGTCTGGAGCTACGTCTGCGTCGGGGTCTATCGAGAGAGAAGAGGGGGAGGAAACAGGTAAACAATATGCAATCATATGCCACACAGTGCGTGCTATGCTATGATGCAGTGCAGGGTTGCCTGAATATGCATCTAAGTCATTTTAGTTATTTTTAGAATTATTCTGGGATTTAATATCCGACGTGTGTGCACTATTCATCTGTCGGATTCGGGTCCGGAGTTACGAGTTCTTCTACGTAGGGGGTTCCGATGAAGAAACAGATGGCACGATCAGACTCGGCTCGTCGTTCTGAGCAAGTTTCATGTTTTAAGTTTTTCAATCCGAGCTACGGTTTATTTTTTACGATTTTCCAAAGTTTATTTGATTTTCTGTAATTTCTGGAATTAATTCAAATCCGAAATTAAAAGGGAAATTGCTAAGTGCACACAGCACAGTGTACACAGCAGAGAGCTGAGAGACTGACAGGTGGGGCCAGTCAACTGCACAGTCAGCATTTGACTGGGTCAGCGTTGACTGGACAGTGGGTCCAGTGGGACCCACCTGTCATTGACTGGGTCCAGCCCAGTCAGCAGGTTGACTGGTCAACTGGGCCCAGTGGGACCCAGCTGTCAGCCACTGTTAGTTAAATAGACTTTTAAATTATTCTAATTAGCTATTTAGTGAGATGGGGCCCAGTTGTCGGTGACACAGTAGTTAGTAGGTTAGTTTAACTTAATCCTAATTGCTACAGTGGTCGGACCCACCAGTCAGTGGCACAGAGCCACGGGTTAGTGGTTAACGACGTTGACACGTCAGCGGCGCCGGCGGCCAGTCGCCGGCGACCATATTCATGGCGGCGCGGCATCGGACCTCACCGGAAATCGCCTATGGGGATCCGTTCACCGCGCTTTTGGGCGCATTGGAAAGCGGAGACCATACCGCGTCGATTTGCGGTGGTCTCGTGGTCGGAGAGGCCCTTTGGCGACGGCGGCGTCCACATCGGCGGCAACAGAAGCTCGGCCGTGCTCGGGTTCGAGCGTAGGGGCTCGTCCGAGCCAAGCCGACGCTCGCGTGCGATGCGCATGACCACCAGAAGCTCGGTGGTACCACTAACGCGGCGTGTAGTGCACAGCAACGATGGCTATGAGCTCACCGGCGGCGACCAGAGTGCGGCCATGGCGGTGAGGTGGCTACGGCGAAGAACGCAGCGCAAGGAGAGAAAAGGAGAGAGGGGGAAGCTCACCGCGCGGCTAAGTAAAGCCCGTGGAAGCTTAGGAGCTGCAGAAATCGACGGAGTCGACGGCGAACGACGGCGGGTCCTGAGGTGGAAGACGATGAAGATCCGGCGACAGGGCGCTCCCCAGCTCAATCCAACAGCACCGGACGAAGGAGTCGATGGCGTTGGCGCTTTCGGACAAGTTGGCGGGGCCGGAGGGGCTCGGTGGCCGCGGGATCGAGCGAGAACGGCGGCGACCACGTCGGGTCTGACGGAATTGGGGAAAACAGAGGGAGAGGCGAGCGAGGGGGCAAGAACTGGGAGTGGATAGGGTTGCGGGGAAGAGAGAGGAGCCCGCGGCCATCCTTATCCTCGCCGGGGAGGCTCGGATGCGCGACAGCGAGGCCGGCGGCGAGGTGTCAGCGTGGGCGCGTGACAGCGCGGGGAAGGGGAACGATGCGCCGAGTGGGCTAGCCAGTTGGGCTGGGCTGAGTGCACTGTGCACTCAGGCCCAGCCAGATTAACTGCAGAGGGCTTTTTCCATTTTCTTCATTCTGTTTTCTTTAATCCTTTCAGATTTGATAATGGTTAGGCCACTTCTGCTATTTTGTAAATTGTGAGAGTTGTCCCAAATATTGCAATGCAATATTACCCTTCACCAAAAATTGGTTTGGACAACAATTGAATTCCATTTGAATTTGATATTAATTTAATAGATGTAAATAGTCTGTTTTGAGTGCTGTTTCAGGTTGTTTCACTCACTTAGCTAACTCCAAAAATAATGATTATGATTTTGCCATGACCACTGGATTATTTGCTAATTAAATAACATTTCTCCAGCAGAGTTTGATCAACTTTATAATTCACCTTTGAATTTGAGTTGATTTTCAGATGTGGATTTGAATTGGATCATTAACCCTCATGACTTGGCACTGCAAATGATCATGACTTGGCAGTTTTAACAGAGTGTCACAGAGTTTATTACAAGGGGGTGTTACAACTTCCTTACCGCGTGTCTGCGCGCCGCCTAGCACGTCTAGCTTTTCATTTGCGCCGTTATGCTGCTCGAATGTAACCGACTATGTATGGATCTGTAGGTCTTAATGACTACTTTTAGTATCTGTGCACTATTTCAATAATGTCGAGTTACATCATGATTATTGTTAAGCACTTGCATAAGTTACCGCTAAACTACCCCTGTTGAATTAGCAGGATGGCTGACAACAATCCACCACTGCCGCCACCACCCGATTATATGGCAGCGATGATGCAACAGTTTGAACTCAACCGCCAGTTTATGACGGGAATTATGCAGCAGTTCCCTCGCCCTGATGCTAATCAGCAGCCATTTTCCATCACCTTGCCAGAGTTTATGCGACTCAGCCCGTCTTTCTTCCGCAACACAGTCAACCCATTGGATGCCGATGACTGGCTGCGTGACATCTCCCATGAGATGGAGTCTACTGGTGTCGCCCAAGTCAACTATGTCACCTTCGCGACATATCTTCTGAAGGGTCCCGCATCTCAATGGTGGGCCACTTACCGACAGACCCTGCCACCTGGTACTGTCGTCACTTGGGCAGAATTCAAGATTGCTTTCCGTGCCCACTACATTCCTCAAGCCGTTATAGCTCGGAAGAAGGCCGAGTTCCGTAGTCTTGTTCAGGGCAACAAAACTGTGGAAGTCTATCAGCGCGAGTTTCTTGACTTATCTCGCTACGCTGAAGAAGACATTCCTACTGATGAACGAAGGCAGGAAAAGTTTCGTGAAGGACTGCATCATGATATACAGTTGGCCCTGCTTGTCCAAGATTATCCTGATTTCGCCACCTTGGTGAACAAAGCTATTATGGTTGAAACTAGACTGAAGAAGCATAAAGAAGCGTCCAGACGCACTCGTGAGTCGGGCTCATCTTCGGGCTCGTCTTCCCAGAAGCGTCGCATCTGGTTTCCTCAAGGCATGTTTCGTTCAGCAGCACCTGCACACAGGCCCTCTTATGCTGCTCCACGACTGCCTCCTCCACCACCGAGACAGCCCCTGCCAGCTCCAACACCTCGAGCTCCAGCACCCCGTCCTGACAGCGGACTATGCTTCAAGTGTGGCAAGCCAGGTCACCGTGCTAGAGATTGTTCTCAGAGTCAGAACCAACTAGCTCTTCCTTCTGCTGGCCGTGGTATTGGCCGTGGTATTCCTCAACAGCGCAACTATAATGCCAGACCTTCTTATGGTCGTGGGCAGAGCTATCACGTCAACATGAATGAAGAACCCGATCAACCAGATACTGTGATGGGTACACTTCTTGTTAATTCAGTACCAGCATCCGTTCTATTTGATTCAGGAGCATCGCATTCATTTATGTCCGAACAATTTGCACTCTTGCATGATGTTAAGTGTGAAACGCTACAACATCCGATAGTAATAAACACTCCCGCGGGACGATGCCGAACTTCCATATTCAGCCCTCGAGTTACTATTGAGGTTGAAGGGTTGCATTTTAATGCAAATCCCATTATCCTGCAATCTTCAAAGATTGACCTTATATTGGGAATGGATTGGTTGAAGGCTCACTACGCCTCAATCAATTGCGCCACCAAAGTTGTACACCTCCTGCACCCATCGAATGAGCTAGTGAATTATCAAGCTCATATCACACAGAACGCTGAGGCTCAGATTTATGCCTTAAATGCGTTGAATGCTTCTCCACTTGAAGGGATCGAGAATATCCCAGTTGTCTGTGACTTCCCGGATGTTTTCCCAGAAGAACTTCCAGGAATACCCCCTGCTAGAGCTGTCGAGTTCGTCATCGACTTGAAGCCTGGCACCACTCCGATTGCGAAGCGTCCCTACAAGATGCCTCCACACCATCTTATCGAACTTAAGGAAGAAATTGATAAATCCTTAAGGAAGGGTTTCATCCGCCCTAGTTCCTCTGCTTGGGGAGCACCTTCTCTCTTTGTTAAGAAGAAGGATGGAACTAACCGTCTGGTTCAAGATTATCGTCCTATCAATCAGGCAACTATCCAGAATAAATATCCGCTTCCCCGGATCAATGATTTATATGACCAACTCGCTGGATCTTCGGTGTTCTCTAAACTCGACTTGAGATTGGGTTATCACCAGATCCGTGTCCGCGAAGAGGATATTCCCAAGACCGCATTCGTTACACGCTATGGATCGTATGAATACACCGTCATGTCATTTGGTCTGACAAATGCTCCAGCTACCTTCTCCCGCTTAATGAATTATATATTCATGGACTACCTCGACAAGTTCGTCGTGGTATATCTGGATGACATCCTGGTATATTCAAAGAATAAGGAAGAACATGCCGAACATCTTCGTCTTGTTCTGGAGAGACTTCGAGAGCACAAGCTGTATGCCAAGTTCTCTAAATGCGAATTCTGGCTTCCTGAAGTGACCTACCTTGGACATGTGATTTCCAAGGACGGTATTGCCGTTAACCCGGAGCGTGTTCAGGCTATCCTTGACTGGACTCCTCCGAAGAATGCTAAGCAAGTCCGAAGCTTTCTCGGTCTAGCCAGTTATTGTCGCCGATTCGTCGAGAACTTCTCCAAGATTGCCAAGCCCCTGACTAATCTGCTCCACAAAGGCGTTAAGTTTGAGTGGACAGACAAGTGTCAGGAAAGTTTCCAGACCCTTAAAGACAAGCTTACTTCCGCTCCAGTGCTTGCTCCTCCTGATTCTCGCAAGGACTTTGTCATATATTGCGACGCCTCTCGTCAGGGATTAGGCTGCGTCCTAATGCAAGAGCGAAGAGTAGTTGCATATGCTTCACGTCAATTGCGTCCACATGAAGAGAATTATCCAGTGCATGATCTTGAACTTGCAGCGGTGATGTATGCATTGAAGTTATGGCGACACTACCTTCTGGGTAATCGGTGTGAAATTTATACCGATCACCAAAGTCTGAAATACTTATTCACTCAACCGGATCTTAATCTCCGACAACAACGATGGTTAGAAGCTATTGCGGATTATGACTGCGGTATTTCTTATACCCCGGGCAAGGCTAATGTAATGGCCGATGCCCTGAGCCGCAAGTCATATTGCAACAACCTCATGGTTATGCGAGCTTGACTCAGCTGAATCTGCGAATTGTTCCCCAAGGTTTTCTTAATAACCTTGTGGTACAGCCAGACCTTTTGAACACTGTTAAAGAAGCGCAAGCCAAAGATGCTGAAATTGACTTGATGAAGAAGGAGCTTCACCTTGACAAGTATCGGGATTTCTCAGTTGCTGAAGATGGAACGTTATATTTCAGAGACCGCATCGTAGTACCTCGCTTCGAACTGATGACTGACAAAGTCATGAAGGAGGCCCATGATACACTGCTGTCTATCCATCCGGGTAGCACTAAGATGTATCGAGATCTTCGTCAAAGGTACTGGTGGTCTAGAATGAAGCAGGACATCGCTCGTTATGTTGCTGAATGTGATGTGTGTCGTCGCGTGAAGGCAGAACATCAGAAACCTGCTGGAATTCTGCAACCGCTCCCTATTCCTTTGTGGAAGTGGGATAAAGTGCAGATGGACTTCATTACTGGTCTTCCTAAGTCTCAGAAGGGTCACGATGCCATTCTTGTCGTCGTCGACCAACTCCCTAAGGTTGCTCATTTCCTACCTGTTAAGGAGACTATCACTGCTAGCCAGCTAGCAGAACTGTACGTCGCCAGAATTGTTTCCCTCCATGGTATTCCGAAGGAGATTAGTTCAGACCGAGGTGTTCTTTTCACGTCCAAATTCTGGGAAAGTTTCCAAGAAGCAATGGGAACTCACATTACATGGAGTTCAGCTTATCATCCACAATCCCAAGGCCAAGTTGAGCGAGTCAACCAAGTGCTTGAAGATATGTTACGTGCTTGTGTTATATCCTTCGGTAAGAAATGGGAGGAATCTCTTCCATATGCCGAGTTCTCCTATAACAACAGCTATCAAGCCAGCTTGAAGATGGCCCCCTTCGAAGTTCTCTATGGTCGTAAATGTCGAACCCCTCTGAATTGGTCAGAAACTGGGGAACGACCTCTTGTTGGACCGGACATTATTCAGCATGCCGAAGAACAAGTCAGAATTGTAAGGGAAAATCTCAAGGCGCTCAGGACCGTCAGAAGAGTAATTATGATCGCAAGCGATGGGGAGTAATATATCAACCGGGTGACCATGCTTACCTTCGAGTCACTCCTATGAAAGGCACCCGTCGTTTCGGGATCAAGGGCAAGTTAGCTCCTCGCTATATTGGTCCTTTCCGTATCGTGGCTAGACGTGGACATGGGGCTTATAAATTGGAATTGCCGCCACAGTTCTCTCATATTCATGATGTCTTCCACGTGTCGCAACTTCGAAGGTGTTTCAAGGAATCTCCGCACCGTGCAGTGGATCACGAGATGCTTCAACTGCAAGATGACTTATCTTATAAGGAGCATCCGATTCGCATCCTCGACGAAGCTGAACGTCGAACCCGTCAAAAGACAACCAAGTTCCATAAAGTGCAGTGGTTGAATCATACTGAAGACGAAGCCACTTGGGAACGCGAGGATCATCTTCGGGAAGAATATCCCGGACTCATTCCTTCTACCTCCTAAATTCTCGGGACGAGAATTTCTTTTAGAGGAGGAGAACTTGTAACACCCCTATGTAATAGCCACCATGATCAGCTGCTAATAATGCCAAGTCATATCATTTGCAGTGCCTAATCATAGTGGTTAACCAAAGCAAATCAACTCCATTTTTAAAATCAACTCAAATTCATAAGTGCAAAATAAAGTTGATCAAACACTGATGGGAAAATGTTCATTGGATGGCAAATAATTCAAGGACATTGGTAAAATCATCAACAATAAAGTTGGAGTTGGATAAGTGGCTCAAACAATTTGGAACAGACCCAAAAACAGAATATTTGATATATTTAAAATCATAATAAATTCAAACAAACTTCAAATCAGTCCAAACCACTTTTTGGTGAGAGATATTATTGCATCACAATATTTGGACCAACTCCCACATTTATCAAAAGTGCAAAAGAGCCCTAAACATTTCAGAACAGAAGGAAATAAAAGGAAAAGCAAAACAGAAAAGAATAGAAATAAAAAAAAAGAAAAGGCCACTGTGCACTGCCACTAGTGCACAGTGCTTGAGGCCCAGCCCACCTAGCTCTCTCCCTCTCTCTCCGATGCCGTGTCAGCGCGCACATGGCTGCGCCGGCACCGACCGGCCGAACGGCGACAGCGCGACCACCGCACTGACGGGCGAGGAGATAAGGACGAGCCATCCATCTCCCCTGGTCGCCCGCGCACTCTTCCCCTCTTTCCCTCACTCGCCTCGCCTCCTCTCCCCTCCTCAGATCCGGTGGCCGAACGCCACCGTCGCCACGAATCGCCGCCGCCGTGGCCACTGGCCTCCCCACGCCGCCTCTCCGTGCCCCGCAGCTCCGCAGGCGACTGCTGCTTCGACTGGCACCACCTGGAGCAGCTGGGTGCCTCAGCATCGAGCTCGCGCCGTCGTCTTCCTCCTCGGTCGCCGCCATTCTTCGTCGTCTCCGGCGACGCCTCTGCAGCTCCAAAGCATCCACGGGTCTTACGTGACCGCGCGGTGAGCTCCTCCCTCCCTCCTCTTCTCTCCTTGCGCTGCGTTCTTCGCCGTAGCCACCTTATCACCATGGCCGCACCATGGTCGCCGCCGGCGAGCTCACAGCCTTCGCTGCAGTGCACCTCACACCGCGTTGGTGGCACCGCCGAGCTTCTGGTGGTCATGCGCGTCGCTTGCAAGCAGCAGCTTGGCTCGGGCGAGCCCCTATGCTCGAACCCGAGCACGACCGAGTTTCCATCGCCGCCGATGAGGACGCCGCCGTCACGTTAGGCCTCCCCGGTCCGTTCCGACACCATAGATGGACGCGGCGTCGAGTCCTCGTTCGAACGCTGTCAACCGCGCGCGAAATGGTGCGCTAAAACGCAAATCCGACGAACTCCGGCGAGCGGCCGCCGCGAAATTGGTCGCCGGAGCGATCTCCGGCGCCGGCGCCGACGTGGCCGCCACGTGTGTCGCCCTGGGTCACTGACCCGTGGGCCCAGGGGCCCGCGTTGACCTGTTGACCAAGTCAACCATGATGACGTGGCAACTACGGCCGCTGACATATGGGCCCCGCGCGGCTAATTAGTCTAATAGTGGTTTAATTAAATAAAAACTGATTAGTTAGCTAAATGGGTCTATGACATGTGGGGTCCACCCCCTTAATCAATCTAATTAAGTTAGTTTAAACTCTGTTAAAGCCACAGAGGCTGACATGTGGGTCCCACTGGACCCACATGTCATATTTGACTTAGTCAGCCGCTGTTGACTTGCTGATGTCATCCTGACATCATGCTGACGTCATAATTCATTTTCTGTAAATAAATAAATTTCAGAAAATTTAAATAATCTTTAAAAATTCATATCTTTTAAACCGTAGCTCAGATCGAAAAACTTAAAACATGAAACTTGCTCAGAACGACGAGCCGAGTCTGATCATGCCATCTGTTTCTTCATCGGAACCCCCTACGTAGAAGAACTCGTAACTCCGGACCCGTATCCGGCAGATGAATAGTGCACACACTTCGGTAAATAAATTCCAGAAAAATCCTAAAATAACTAAACTGACATAGATGCATATTCAGGCAACCCTGCACTGCATCTTAGCATAGCACGCACTGTGTGGCATATGTTTGCATATTGTTTACCTGTTTCCTCCCCCTCTTCTCTCTCGGTAGATCCCGACACAGACGTAGCTCCCGAGGCAGACGCAGCTCCGGAGTACGACTACGTCCCCGACGACACTACTGACGACCTTGCCCTTGCCCCCGAGCAATCAGGCAAGCGCCCCCATTTTGAGCATTCCGATATCGTCTACTCTCTCCCCTCTTATGCTTGCACTAGATGTTACTGCTGCTATTACTATCCTACTCTGTTGCATAGCCTGTTTACTTGTAGCCTACTTTTGATACATGCCGTTAATCATAAACTGTTTAGCATAGGATGGGTAGAGCCATATCAGAGACCACTTGTCCCGACTGCCCCGCTGGACACCAGAAGACCCGATCATCGGGATTGAAGACCAGACCCTGACACGGCACATCACTTCCCCCCCCCCCCTTAGTTGCCGACACTACTGGGTTACCGTCGAGTGCCGAGGTGATACCTCGACAGCACACTACTGATGTTAACCTTGTAGGTTAGTTGCTCGGACGTGAAGCGAGGGTGATTCCTACTACACCACCTCCGATACCGACATCGTCGTGCAACCCCTCAGACGTGAACTCGAGGGTGATTCCTCATCAGTTCACCCTGATGATAACATCAGTGGGAATTCCATCGAGGGTGATTCCTCAGGGTTCCCTGGTGTCAGACACACAGATACAGTTGTTGATGTGACTTGCACTAAACCATGTTACTAAAGACGGGTCGGCCCTGAGGGGTACCCGCGCGAGCTGTTAAGCGAAGTGATGTGGAGTCGGGTTGACCTGGATGGTGCCCGCGAGATAATACGAGGCGTGGCCGGGCATTCTTAGCCCTTGCCGCAAGTCCTCGAGACGGGGCGACGGGGTCACATATTTCGTGAGTCTCTGCTCGTTTCCGCGCGATCCTAAATCCACTACGGTTTGGATATTTGATCCGAGGGGCCTCTGGCCCGATAGCACTAACCATCACGTGGGCATAGTATGGGCGTTCTGCGTCGTATACTTCAGCCGGAGCTTAATAGACGTCAGCGACTGAGCGGCGCGCGCTGAATTGGACTGGGAACGCAACCGCGCTTGTATAAGGGGTTGCTAGGTCTGCTTTCAGCCGCGTTCGCAACGTGCAGGAGCGTCC
Source organism: Thinopyrum elongatum (assembly GCA_011799875.1). Taxonomy (NCBI): domain Eukaryota; kingdom Viridiplantae; phylum Streptophyta; class Magnoliopsida; order Poales; family Poaceae; genus Thinopyrum; species Thinopyrum elongatum. The sequence continues at coordinate 136,747,987 of CM022298.1, forward strand.
GGGGCGATGGCCCGAGACCCCTGGGGGCATAGGTTAGTCCGGCGTGCTGACCTCTCTGTTAGGTATTCGGTCGGGTTGCGGCGTGTTGCTTAGCCGAGGCCGGGCATGACCCAGAAAGTGTGTCCGGCCGGAGTTAAGTGAGCGTGGTGGGTAAGTTGGTGCACCCCTGCAGGGAAGAAACTTCTATTGATAGCCTGTCCTACGGTAACGGACACTCGGAGTTGTATCCCGATCGGTACAACTAGAACATGTGATGAGAACTGGATAGTACGGCTCTGGGATTGCTTTCTCGCTGGGAGTCGAGAAAGGATCTCAGGTCGAGGTTGATGATACTACTACAGTTGCTTTACTTTATGATATGCTGCTCTCTTCTCATGCTGAAAGACTGTTGAAGATGCTAGTCTTCGATAGGACTAGGCTTTCCCCTCTATTCTGGCATTTCTGCAGCCCAGTCCACTGATACAGCCCCCTTTTGAAAATGTTGCATATGTAGTGTAGATCCTTGCTTGCTGAGTACTTCGGATGAGTACTCACGTTTGCTTTATTTTCTTTTTCCCCCATATTTCATTTGATGCCACCAGACGACGGAGCCCCTGAGTCAGATGCCCCCGTCGACGACCACTACTACTACCCGCCTGGCGAATACTACTACTACGAGGTGCCACCTGACGACCAGGAGTAGGATCGGAGGGTCCAGGGCAGGAGGCCTACGCCTTTCGATCGTAGCTTTTATTTTTTACCCCGCCTCTGTGAAGGCTTATCTCTCTCTGTGTTATATCTGTACTCAGATATCTGATGCTTCCGCTGACGCTTGTATGCCATCGAGCTATGTATTCGAGCCCTCGAGGCCCTGGCTTGTAATATTAAGCTTGTATGACTTTATTTATGTTTTAGAGTTGTGTTGTGATATCGTCAAGTGAGTCCTTAGGCTTGATCGTGCGCATTTGCGTGTATGATTAGTGCACGATTAAGCCGGGGACGTCACATAGGCTCCCTACAGAACAACTTCCTATAGTAATCTACTGCAATATTAAGGATCTCTTTAGTATCCTCAACAGGGCCATCCTCTCCTATCAATACAGGAATCTGCCTTTTCCTCCTTCTTTGATTAGCCAAAGCTTGGAAATAAGCAGTATTTCTGCCACCCTCTAGAATTTCTCTCTCCCTTGACCTCTGCCTAGACTTGATCTCTTCCATTTTCAAAATGTTCTGAAGATCAAGGGCCACCTTATCCATGTGAGCCTTAGAGGCAGGGGACAAGGGGGTTGTTTTAGAGGCAATGTCAAGGAGGTCATACTCAGCCACCAACTGTTGTTTAGTCCTATTTCTCTCTCCTCCGCTGCCGCCCCTCCGCGTCGTCTCCGCCTCATACTCTGCAAACCCTATGCGTCGTCTCCCTCCTCCTCTGCCGCCCCTTCGCACCATCTGCTGCCTCCGCCAACCTTAGCGGGCATGCCCTGGTCGAGGCCCCCAAAAGTCAGACGACTGCGCGGAGGAGAACGCGTAACCCCAGGGCAGGGCGTAGCGGCCAGCGAGGAGCGCCTCAAGGGTGTGGCCCCGACTCATGGGCCGATAGCGCGGAGGCAATCGTGTGCGGACAGGATGTGGCGGTGCTGCGGCAAGCGAGGAGCGCCACTGCCGTCCGTACAAGATCCGCCGCCTCGTCTCTGCGATTCGACCGCCGCCGCCGGTCTGCACTAATATGTAATTTTCGTCTGAACAGGGGATATAGCAGAGAACACGAGAAAAACATTGATAGAAGGTGATGAGGACTGTGACTGAAGGCATGTATAATATCTACAATGAATTGCATGTGTCTATAGGCAAAAACATGTCTAATCTAAACTGAAATATATGTAAGGCACACAAAGCAAGCAAATAGCCGTCAAGGCAACGATCATGCCATGTGGCGGGTGGAGCTATGCCTTGTGCGTCCGGGACAGATTCGACAGTATGCTAATATCACTACGACCCAAGCCTAATCTGTCTATCTGAATTCAGAAGAAGCAAGCAAACAACTGTCAAGGCATGCTCGTGGAGGCCATGTGGAGGGATGGCTTGTGCAGCCGGGAGCGAATTGACGGTATGTTCATGTCAGACAGCCTCCTATTTCTATTCATATTCATGTTATTCTTTGTTCATCGATTGGGTTGATGCACTACTTCACATCCCAAGATATATTGGTTGGCGTCATTTTTCTATATAATGGGAGACATGTATCTATACTTCTAAAGGTACCTTCTACATTATGATGTGTACACAACTGTGAGAGACATGCTATGCGAGTCAATTAGGGATGCCGAATTTCCCTATAAGATTTGTAGTTTAGAACATACATAAATTATATTTCTAGGGGGATCAAACAGATAAATGAGTAATGATTAAGGAAGTACACGCTATGTGATCAAGTACATAAATGCAGTAATGATATATTGCTAGGATGATCATAGAGGCTTGTACATGAGGCTTTTGTCGAATAACTGTGAATTGACTCTTCCTTAGGATCCAAACTTTGATCAAATTACACCACCATTAAATTTAGGAAGGCCCATGTACTTTAGTATCACTTCTTGAATTAAACTTGACCATTAATTTCATAACATAGTAATAGCCTATATTTATATTTCAAGAGAAGAACTTGGTTCAAGTTATGCTGGTTATTTTACTCTGTTTTTGTAGCGGGGAAAAAGTTTCCTTTACCCAACTGGTGCAGCAGAATCGCTAGCGACCAAACTTGAGACAATGTCTGGCATATGCTCCATCCAAACAATAGAGGATTAGAGGGCATAGCCGCATGGTAACCATACTTGCGCTTAAGAGTGCGCTACTGAAGTACATGCCATGCGGATAGATGCTTCCACAATGACCGCAAGGTGCACCAATGGGGACGCTGCAACCCCCTGATGGACACCATGCAGGACGCTGCAACCTGCAGTTCATGTCCTTCTCACCATGCCCCGCTTCCTCATCTTGATCTGAAATCATGTGAACTGAAGGAATGCTTGACTGTTTTATAGTTGGTGATTGAAGGGTGGGGTGGCTTCCATAATTTTCTTGTAGTTATTTGTAGGATGTCTTTAAAATTAGGATTGCCCAGAACTTTAAATTACTGTAGAACTTGACCTTCTTGGCGTTGTTGCTTATTGATTTCATTATGCTAACTCAGTAACACTCTTCCCCTACCGCGTCTCAAAGCACACATGAGTGTACTGATTAATTATCTTGACAGGTTGTCACTGAGTCGGCCATGATTCCATTTTTAAAGCATAGTTCGACAGTTGCAACTATCAATGTCACTGTGTATTTTGATTAACAAGGTAACAAATAAAGCTAAACTGTTAATAAGATAACAATGTTGAATTTTCTATTGATTTGTTAATTTATTTGAATTTTTTATACAACTGGCATTTATTTGGATATAATTTAACTGTTAATAAGATTTTTTTTACTTAAACTTTTCTGTATAATTCACTCACTTATTATTAAGTTCATATCTATGGATCGTGCTTTGGCCTGTAATTTCATATCAATATTTCCTAAAATATGATGAATGTGTGCCATACAGCTGAAAATTTTTTTGGTGGTTATGAAATGTGCAACGCATGTACCATGAAGGGGGCACTTAGTTTGATTTGCTCGGCTATACTGTACCCTTCCCCCCCCCCCCCCCCCCCAACCCACCCACACCAGTAGAAAACAGGACTTTGGTCCAAGCTCGATCTACACATTAGTCCCGGATGCATTACGGTTCAAATGAGACCTTTAGTCCCGGTTGGAGACACTCCAACCGGGACTAAAGGGTGCGATGCCCTTTAGTCCCGGTTGGTGTCTCCAATCGGGACTAAAGATTAGACATTTAGTCCCGGTTGGAGACATCAACCGGGACTAAAGCCTCAACCCCTTTAGACCGACTAAAGGGGTTGAGGACTAGTCCCGGTTGGAGACACCAACCGGGACTAAAGCCTCAACCCCTTTAGACCGACTAAAGGGGTTGAGGCTTTAGTCCCGGTTGGTGTCTCCAACCGGGACTAAATGTCTAATCTTTAGTCCCGATTGGAGACACCAACCGGGACTAAAGGGGTTCAAACTCTACCCCCCCCCCCCCCCCCCTATCGCCATTTCAGTTTTGAAAAAAAATGATAAAAACTTTAAAAATTAAAATCCTTCGAGATGTAGTTATGTTACTACATCTACTAGTCAGGAAAATTAAAAAACATAAATTTTGACATGTTTTGCAAAAAAGTGTTATGAAAAAGTAAAACGACAATAACTTTTGCATACGATGTCGAAAAAAACGTATAATATATCAAAATGTTCAGCACGAGAAGCCGGTTCTGATTTCGACCGGCGTAGGCCGTTTTGCAAATTTTTAGAACCCTCAAATTCTGAAAGGAAAGAAAGTTATCCTCAAATTTAAGTTTTTTTAAAATTTTGGTCAAACTATGGTCAAACAACTTATTCAATAAATATTAGTGTTACTAAATAATTATTGTTTTTTAGAATAATAGTTTCAAAATCAAACGGTGAAACGTGTGACTTCATGCTCAAGTTCAACTCCTAAAATCAAATAACCGGAAGAAGCTGCAACTGGACAGACATTGTATATAGTGATTCAGGGATTCACCATTTTATACCTGAGCTAGTACCAGATCAACAAATTATAACCATTTTATCAATGAATCCAGATCAGGCACTTGTGCTTAGCCAAACATAGAAAGCTCATTATTTCTCATCCTAATCACATCACCAAGAATCAATTGATTCCAGCATATGAGAAATAATTTTATAAATTAATTTTATTAAAAAATGATGTCATATTTGGATTCCTCACATTTTTCTGATAATAATGGATATATTATTTGTCGAATGTCGATTTACAGATTTAAAGATATTAATTATGCCATATTAAATGATTAAATGGAAAAAAATATTATTACTTATTTTATTTTCATTGAAATTCAATATTATTATTACTTATTTTATTTTAATAATTGTTTGGAATTCAAAAAATTAAATCATGTGACATCAAGACCTAAGGGTTAATAGGTTTGATAGCTTACTATTGTCAGGAAAACAACAAGTGCAGACTTGGAAACTAGGTGGAATAGAACTCGGAAGTTAAGCGTGCTTAGGCTGGAGTAGTGAGAAGATGGGTGACCGGCCGGGAGGTTAGACGATTTGGAAGTTAAGCGTGCTTAGGGTGGAGTAGTGAGGAGGGGTAATTAGAGATTAAATTGTCAAATAATTCAAAATTTTGAAAATCGGGAAAAAATAAAAATAAAATTCAAAATTTTTTTTTTCGAAAAAATTCCTTTAGTCCCGGTTGGTGTTAGCTCCACCTTTAATCCCGGTTGATAACACCAACCGGGACTAAAGGTCCTCCAGCCCCGCTCCAGACAGCCGCCATGTGGAGCCCTTTAGTCCCGGTTCGTAAGCCAACCGGGACTAAAAGTGGTGGGCATTAGTCCCGATTGTTTTGTCCCGGTTCCAGAACCGGGACTGATGCCCTGTTTTCTACTAGTGCCAGATCCATAATATAAGTAATTTTTTTTTGAAAAAATTCCTTTAGTCCCGGTTGGTGTTAGCTCCACCTTTAATCCCGGTTGATAACACCAACCGGGACTAAAGGTCCTCCAGCCCCGCTCCAGACAGCCGCCACGTGGAGCCCTTTAGTCCCGGTTCGTAAGCCAACCGGGACTAAAAGTGGTGGGCATTAGTCCCGATTGTTTTGTCCCGGTTCCAGAACCGGGACTGATGCCCTGTTTTCTACTAGTGCCAGATCCATAATATAAGTTGTAATTTGATTGTCTAAATTCATACTTTATCTAAAAATATCTCTTGAAAAAATTAGTCGATGGTTACAAATCATAATCATATGGAAGCTTGCTTGAACACAAACCTATGTCTATTTTATGTAATATGAACTACTCTCTCTCTCTCATATTAATTGATGTACTTAGCACTCAAATACGTGTAGCACATCCGTTTGAGTGACAATTGATATGGGATGGAGGGAGTACACATTATCTGACTAATTATATAGCAAATCATGAATTTTGATAGCAAAAATTATTTTACTAATCATCGAGTTTTACACAATCAGAAGATGTGCATACAAATAATTGTTCTTCTTTTGTATATATGTTGGACATGATAATACAAATGATGTATTTATTTATTTGCAGATTATGATAGAGATGAAGATGTATTATGACGACATTGAAAATAAATCCATCAACGGGGGTACAGAGGCGATGCCATTCAAAGCGGTCAAAAGTTCGTCCAGTTTTATACAGCAATATGAATATATAATTACAAGAGCCGTGGCAACGCACGGACGTTTTATTAGTCATCTTAAGATTTACGAAGTCACCGTAGGCGCCTCGTCGTTGACGAAAACGTCTCCTCCCACTGAAAGCGCAACACCAGAAATACTGAAATAAATCCAAAAATAATGCGACCATCAGGACTTGAACCCTTGTAGACCAGGATACCACTGTTCATTTAACCATCCAACCACACGTTGATTCGCAGGCCATCCGTATTCTGCTGGTATTGAGCGCGGACCACACGAGCGTCCGGTGCACTCTCTCTCAACCCGAGAAAAATTAAAGAAACGCGAAACGGCGTTCACACGCAGCGCGACGCCGCCCGAACTGCAACCATCTTTTTTATTTCACTATCGAACACGCGTGTCAACCATGTACAGAAGCCTAGCCTGGAAGGAAAATGCTCGAAAACGAGAGGCCACGAAGATGTAGCCTCACCTATCCTGCTCCAGGCAAAAGATCAGCCTAACTGAAGCTGAGTCATTTCTTTTGCTGTTGAGAAAGAACTTCCATGAAAATTGAAGTGGCACATCGATTTTTTTTCCTGCACAAGCAGGTCGTTCTGCCAGCCGAGTTACACATACACATACTCCCGGATCCGTATACACTATACATTCGGCACTCTCACTGCAACATTTCATAAGCATGAAAAAAATGATTAGAGTTATGCTTATGTGCACAAGAAAGGATGGTGCCTAGAGAGGAGGAAGGGCGTAGCAAGCAATGGAATGCTTCGAGGAGTTCCGATTCCTGCTTCAGCCTGATTTTTAAAAATTTCACTTTGTAAAACCACCATCATTAATTGTCTAATTGTCGGCATGGGGGCTCCCCGATTAAATATACTTCAATTTGTTTGGTATAATATGTTTTACAAAACTTGGGAGGCTAGGTTATCACGCCATAATCCGGCGTGAGTAACGAGAGTGGCATCCTTTAGACGAGGTGCCTATGGAGTGAGAGCACGTACAATTTTTCGGATGAATTTACTAGTATCAACCTTGACACCCGAAACACTTTCAAATTTCCCGAGTCCCGGATCTTCGAGAGGATGATTAGTATGATGAAGCTTGAGATCGACCTGGCATGCCAGAGGGCATGGGGGTGGAGCATATCCTGGATATTGGGTGAAATTTAGGTCAACGGCGGGAGCCTTGCAAATTCTCCTGACCGTCGGCAGGATAAGAATAGGCGTTGCCTGTCTTTCGAGGTGTCATCATGTGTGAGGCAAGTGGCATTTGGTAGAATTGTCTTGTGAAGGTTTTTCTTCATATTGAGCCAGTCAAGGTAGAAAAAACACCCAAAAATCTTGACCTTGTTCGGAACCTTGGTGTCCTATATGTTGGAGGGCAATGGATCAGAGAGCTGCTGGGGGGCAATGGATCAGAGAGCTGCTGGGAGAGAACAACATAGGCTCCACAAGTGGTGAAATTCTGGCCATTTAGCAATCTCCGTACATCTGGCCCACCTGACGGAGAAACATCCTGCAATATGGAACGAAATAGTAGCAAGCTCGCGCTTAGCTGTTAAGGTAAGTTGATTACGAAGGTCGGCCTCGATACCATCTCACAAAATATTGGATACAAATAATTTTCTTGAGTATGACGGGAGAAGAGAGTAGGAAAAACTGTGGCAACAAGTTCATGTTTTAACCATCTATCAAGCCTAAAGAAGGTTGTTGAACCAGAGCCTAGAGTGCGTTGAGAAATTGCTCTCAGACAATCTAGCTGCTTGTAAATTGTTTTGCCGAAAGAGCTATTTGAGCCATGACTGATATTTAGAAGTGAGTGGTGGGTCACCCAATCTTTCCATGGCAATGGTGGAGAGTAGGAATTTGTAAGCAAATTTCAGTACGAGGCAAATATTTTGCGCATGCAAATTTTTAACACCCAATCCCCCTGTTTCACGAGGAGAACAAACTTCATCCCACACTACCAAGCATTTTGCACCAGAACATGTTCTTGGTAGCCTATGCAAGTTTTTGCTGCTTTGGGCAAGCGTCAAAGAACCTTTTACATCATCTCTCCTAATGTTTCTTGATGCTTTGGTTTCTTGGTAATTAATGCCAAAGTAAACACGTACAAGTTCATGTATGATTTTTGCAGATTAATACATAATTATGGAGGAAATAAGTACCTTCTCAGAAGGTACATCCACATCTACTAGTTAAATTTTTTGAAAAACTGTAGCTAGATAGAAGATTTCTTTTTTAGCAAGCCTTCTGAATTTGACTGGAGAGAGTAATTTTGAGCTCTTCTAGAAAATGTTGTGCTCTAAGGCCAATTAGTTATGTCTCTGAATAAAGATCTAATCTGGGCCAAGGTCAAAATAGACGATCCTTGAAAGGCATAACAATGAGGAGTTAACCATACACTTCCATTTCATGGACAATAGCTGTTACATTTCCCTTTTGGCTTAGCGTAAGAATGTTCCGGCCATAATTATTTTCATTGAGTATGTCTTAGACTTGTTATTAGGTCATCCAATGCATCTATCGTATCAGGCTCCCCTAAAACAAGGTTGATTTAGTAGAGAAAATTATCCCTGGAAATAAAATTTGGGTCATGGTGACAAGTGGGGTCGACATTTTGACCATCCTTTAAGATTGGTGAGGTATTCATACGACAAATAAAGTATATCCCATTTGGTAACCCAATCGAGATCATAGTACTTGGTTATTACTTACCGTGAGCATTGAGTGCCTGTGAGGCCACATTTTTGACAAACCGAACCTAATTCATTTAGTACGCTTACGGTAATATGCACCCACTAGCCATTGGCCATATGTAGAAGGCTCTCTCCTACCAGTGCCCATCCCTTCCCATTCATCCTCTTCCTCAATAACTTTGGTAGAGCATCTCCAAGGGCAAGTTTCAAATATTCTCCGCCAGATGTCTCGGAACATGTCCGTTGACTGGCCCATTTGTCCAGAAAAAACGGACGTCCAACGGCACCCCATTTCTCGCTTCCCCATATGTCCAAGCCTTTTTTGTCCATATTTTGCAATATTTTCATCACATTTCATATATTCAACAATAAATATTGAGCATAAATAATTCAACAATTCAATAATCAACAAGTCGAACAGCTCAACAATTCAAACACGATCCTCTATAATAATTCAACAATTCAAACATAGACGATAATTCAAATGAATCAAAGTTTTTTATTACGCAGGTCGATGTCTTTGCGCATGTTGGTGAACTACTCCTTAGCGTCTAGATCCATTAGGCTAGCGTTGGCCAACATGATCCTCGATTCTTTGGTGATCCTCGCGATCACAACTTAATTGCTCGACCTTGGGTGTCGCTCTCCTTTCTTCAATGCTCAATTTCTCTCCCTCTAAAACTTAATGTGCTCGCGCTCTTTCTTCTCAAGATCCATCTACTCCCACGCCTTCATCATCTCGATCTCCACCCCTCCCGCTCAAGTCTCAAGTAGCAATCTCTCCCTCACCTTCTCTGTCTCCAAGTCAATCTTCTCCCTCTAGACATTGAATTGGAACTTGTATCTTCCCTACTTCTCATCCTTCTTGATGTACTCCCCTTTATTCAGTTCCATGTCTTTGTTTCAAAGAATCTCTGCCCATGAGGTCAACTCACGATCTTTGCTTGGGAGACAGACGGTGAAGGGCCCTGATGGTTCGGCCACGGTGGCTATGATGGAGGAGGCATGTGAAGGGCCATGGTGTGGAGTTGGGGTTCGGACACAAGAAAGTGAGTGAGAGAGAGAGAGAGAGAGAGAGAGAGAGAGAGAGAGAGAAGGGGGTGATTTGGAGCGGATTGGGGTGGGGTTGGCTTGTCTGGTCTAATGTGATGGATATGTTCGTACAACCCTATATCCTCCTCACACATGGGTCCGGTTTGAGGTAGTTCGGACAGTCCTGACAAATGGAGGAAGTTTTGAAGGCCCGTTCGGCTGGGGTTTTTTCCACACATTGTGTGGACTGCCCAAGCGGACATACAGAAGGGTTTGAGGAGTGCCCTTAAAGATGCCCTTATTTCATCTTCCGTTCATCCTCTTCCTAGTTCATCCGAAGCTCTAGTTCATGTACTTCTCCATGTTGCACTGTAGTTTATCTGCTCCTCCAACCCAAGGTCATTCAGCCAAGATTACTTTCCTCAGACACATATGGTGCCTTGATATAATATTTTACCATGTTCTTTTTAGCGAAACATGATAAAAATGCAAACACTCACATACACTCACCCCTATAAGCACACGCAAACGCACCCTATCCTATGAGAACCTCCAAAAGACTGAGCCGACTGATCTTAAAATTGACAAAGTCACCTTGTTGTCGTTGGGTACGCCACTTACCTTTGAAAGAATAGGTTTGACCACAAGGAATGCTCTTCTTATAAGTGATTGTGTGACGTCCTTGATCATAGAACTCATTTTCTAGCAAAAAATAAAATAAAAAATAAACCTCATTGAAATCACATTTGCTCCCTTGGTGGTTTTGTTAATTCATGTGAACATACATGTCGTTGGACTAATGTTTTCCTCAAGTATATTTCAGAAAAGGTTCGACCTAAGCAAGTAGATGGATGGAGATGTGGACCGCTCAAGCTACGAAGGACATGGATTGGCAAAGCTTCAAGACTCTTCATTTTTGGTTAACTGATCCAAGATCACACTGGGTCCATAGAAAAGTCAATACTATTAAAAGGGGATGAGATTTTGATCATGAGTCATTTGCTCAAGTGCTTAGAGATATTGCTCCAAAAACTCTCAACCACACCCTCACATCTATATGTCCAAAACCCTATAGTCATTCTCAATCCCACCGATTCACTCTTACCCGGATCCACCGAGATATACTTGACAGAGGCATTGCCTAAACCCTAAAAACTCGGTTTCACCGATATGACATTCGGTCCCACCGAAGTGCACTGGGAAACCTTCTGTAACCTATCGAATTCACTTCGGAATTTCCGAGTGAAATTGAGCGGTGTCACGGAATCGTGGAAAGTGCTTAGTTCATCATCAATCAGTCCCACCGAGTGCAATCATCCGATCTAACCAAAACGTCTAAAGTTCAAATCTTTTGCACTGGTCGGTCTCACCGAGTGGTTTCACCCGATCCCACCGAGTTGTGCATAAAGGTATGTAACGGTTAGATTTTTGGTGATGGCTATATATACCCCACTCATACCATCTACTCCCAAAGAGAGCATCCAACACGAAACTACCACTTTCCATATCCATTTTCCGCGAGGGAACCACCTACACTTGTGCTGAAATCAAGGGGATTCCACTCCAACATTTGATCCTTGATTTCTAGCCCCCTCAAGTTGATTTCCACTCCAACCTTCTATTATTACCATGCCAAATATGTGAGAGAGTGATTGAGTGTTGACGAGACTATCTTTTAAAGCACAAGAGTAAGGACTTCATCATCAACAACAACATCTATGACCTTTTGGAGAGTGTGTCTCCTAGATTGGTTATGTGTCACTTGGGAGCCTTCAAATCATGTGGAGTTGAACCAAGAAGTTTGTGAGGGCAAAGAGATTGCCTACTTCGTGAAGATCTACCCCGAGTGAGACTAGTCCTTCGTGGACGGAAGCCATGATGGCATACACAATGTTGCTTCTTCGTGGACCCTTCCTAGGTGTAGCCCTCCGTGGACTCCCACAGCCGTTAACATCCGTGGGTTAAAGTCTTCATCAACGTGGAAGTATGGTAGCACCACCTATCGAAACCATACCAAAAATCACCGTGTCTTCACTGCGTTTGATCTCCCGATCTCTATCTTCCTTTACTTTCTAGCACTTGCATATTGTTCTTTATCCGCTGTCTATACTCTAGATATGCATGTGTAAATTGTATTGATTGCCATTTAACTTGTGCTAAAATCTGCCTAAATTTCAAAAGAATTAAAAACTGCACCTCTTGACTTGTCAGTGTCTATTCAACTCTTCTCTAGACGTATCTTCTCGATCCCTCGCTCATTTTCTTGAAAAGAACTGGGAGCAATTAAATCACTAGCAAACCAAAATTTCTCTAATCCCTCTTTGATCACCCCGCGGAGGGGATTAACCAAGTCTTCGTACAATGTTGTTTCCTCTCCATTGGTGTGGCGCAGCGATAGTTAGACCAATTTTTTTTTGCTCTGTCAGAGGAGTCGAAAGTGATTCGAAAAAAAAGGAGTCGAAAGTGATTCGAAAAAAAAGGAGTCGAAAGTGTCACTGTTTAGGATGGTTTTTTACTGTTCATTCTCGGCATGCATCACGTCGAAAGGTCACATTTATGAATCAAGCTTGGCCAGGCTGTCATATTTGTCAACATCGTCCATTGATCGCATCGAAGACCAAGTATTTTACACCCCATTGTCCCCTCCACGCTTAGCTACTCCAAACCACTATCGCGGCTCTGCTTGCTCTGCGGTGCAAGCAATGGCCGGCACTGAGGACGCGCGCCGGCCGCCGGGCCTGCCGTGGACGGTACGCCTCCAGTTTGCGGCACTGTCGCTCGCGCACCGGCCGGACGGCAGCGTCCGGCGCCTCCTCTTCTCCCTGGGCGACCTCCACGCGGCGGCAAGGCCACGCCCGGACGCGTCGGGGGTCCGCTCTACCGACGTCACCGTCGACGCCTCCCGCGGCCTCTGGGCGCGCGTCTTCTCCCCCTCGTCGGCAGCCGATGCGCCGGTCCCCGTCGTCGTCTACTTCCACGGCGGCGGCTTCGTGCTCTTCTCCGCGGCGTCCCGCCCCTACGACGCGTTCTGCCGCCGCCTCTGCCACGGGCTCGGCGCCGTCGTCGTCTCGGTGAACTACCGCCTCGCCCCCAAGCACCGGTTCCCGGCAGCGTACGACGATGGCGTGGACGTGCTCCGCTACTTCGACACGAACGGCCTCCCCGCCGACCTTGCCGTCCCCGTGGACCTCTCCAGATGCTTCCTAGCAGGCGACAGCGCCGGCGGCAACATCACGCACCACGTGGCGCAGCGCTGGTCGGCCATGACGACCACGGCGTCACCATCATCCCTACGCCTCGCCGGCGTCGTCCTGATCCAGCCGTTCTTCGGGGGCGAGGAGCGGACGGAGGCGGAGGTGACGCTCGACAAGGTGGGGCCCTCGCTGTCGATGGTGGTGACGGACGCCTACTGGAGGGAGTTCTTGCCAGAGGGCGCCACCCGGGACCACCCCGCAGCTCGCGTCTGCGGCGAGCGCGTCGAGCTCGCCGAGGCGTTCCCGCCGGCCATGGTGGTGGTCGGTGGGTTCGACCTGCTCAAGGGCTGGCAGACGCGGTACGTGGAGGCGTTGCGCGGCAAGGGGAAGCCGGTTAGGGTGGTCGAGTACCCCGATGCCATCCACGGCTTCCACGCGTTCCCGGAGATCGCCGACTCCGGCAAGCTCGTGGAGGACATCAAGATGTTCGTCGACGAGCGTCGGCCTACGAAGTCGTAGGAAACAGCAAGCATCCGCAGTCTTTGCGTCGAGCGTCGATGTTGGCGACGTTCCTATGGGTGTCCTGCGAGATGTGACCGTGTAATGGACAGGCTAAACTTTTCAGCCAGCTGAATAAAACTTGCATCTGTAGCAAAATGTTAGTACTTCTGTTCCTCTTCAAGTTGTGGTGGTGTTTCTGCAATTTTCCTCTTGATCACACTTCTCAAAAGGTGTTCGGTGAATTGCTAACTTTCCAACGGTTCCAATCTGATAGAAGGAATTTTCTTACAACAACATCCAACTACTGATTAGCTCAATTAACTGGTATACCGCAAAACTAGAAAATATCTTGTTAGAATTAATCCGAGGCACGTAGTTGATCTAACGAGGACCAAACAATCACATGAACACGACACCGAGATTTGTTAACGAGGTTCACCATATGGCTACATCCCCGGGGCCTGACTACCAGGGGCGGAGCCAGGGTTTGAGCATAGGGCGGGTGGGGGGGGGGGGGGGGGGGGGGGGGGGGGGGGGGGGGGGGAGTCAAGTGCCATAAAAAAAAATCTTGTGCAAAATATAATTATAGAAAACAAGGTTGAGAACTTGCACATTAGCCTCATTTATATAGTATGTTGAGAACTGAAAGCAACCGTCTTAGAAAATGAATTAATCTTAATGGTATTTGCTGGCGTTTTTTCTCTTCATAGTTGAGGAATTTCAATTTAAGAATTGGTTATGGCTTCTTTTTTAGGGTAGATTTGGCTATGGGTATATTGTATACGGTCAACATAGAAACTTTTTGTATCACAAGTAGGAACTCGTATAAGATAATTTGCATCACGATAATTTTTAGGACACACATAGAATATATGAATTCTTGATAGCATCTCAAACCACGAAACAAAGTAACGAAAATCTGACGTATAATTTCAACACTGATAGGAGATTAGAATTGAGACAGATTGGTATAATTTGCATCACGATAATTTCTAGCACACATATAAAGATATGAATTCTTGATAGCATCTCAAATGACAAAACAAAACAACTAAAATCTGATGTATAATTTCAACAATGACACGAGATGAGAATAAAGAGAAATTAATAGAGTGTGATGTGTTAACCTAATAGTTGTTGGCTGGAGCAGTGAAGTAGGCTGTGTGGCCTCGCCGTATGAATAAGATCGTGAAAACCAGATCAGGGGGATTAGGCTAGTCATAGTGGGAAGTAACTTAAACTAGTGTCATGCATATGACACTAGTCTATGTTACTACCTTCATAGTGCAAAGTAACTTAGAGGTAGTATCATAGATTGTTGCATTTATTAGTGTATAGACTCATTGTTTCTTGGAAAGCCCTATGTGATGGTAACATAATATGTTACCACCTTTCTCTCTTCCTCATTTAATAGTGTGCCAACTCACCAATTTGCCTAGTTGGCATTGCATGTAGATGCATGTTACTACCTATGTTACTCCCACTATGACTAGCCTTAGAGGTAGGCAGGCAGGCGGCAAGGGCACACATGACGGCAACAGCAATGCCTAATCCCACCCACGTATCCGCTAATCACGGACGAAAGAACGCAGCTCTGTGAGACTCGATCGGAGGCTACGTTGCCAGCTAATGGGCTTTTATAAGCATAATACAACTTAGAGTCCAACTCTAACCTACTTTGTACACTATATTCGACATAATTCCAACAAATCTAAATGTCTCTTGATAGAGGCAGTGCACAAATATGAACATTGTTGAGCGAAAAAGGCAGAGATGCCCTAAACTGTTGCCCTTATACAGTCCTAACTAATTTTATTTACATGATCTTGTAATGTTGCTACCATTCCACTCGCAGTGTCATATATAGTGCTACACATCTTAATTATTGAGCATAATGTCTTAACTTTCCGCCATACTATTAATAGGCCCTATTTGTTTGGACTTTTGCTTCTACTTTTGCATCTTTTTCACTTTGGCCAAAAAGCCAAAAAAATCTCCTAAATAGGTGGTTTTTGCTTATACCATCATATAACAATATTGATTCATAAGCCAAAAATCGAAGCAAAAAGGCCCTATTTAGGAGCTTTTGTGGCTTTTTTGCCAAAGTGAAAAAGCTGTAAAAGCAGAAGCAAAAACCCAAACAAATAAGGCCTAATTAACCATTGGTTTTTGTGTATTTTACTAAGTGGTCCCTAATCTTTATGTTGTTGTTTAAGTTTCTCATTTTGTTGTTTATTATGTAAAGTCTACAACAGATGGCTGCTACAAATAGGTTGTAATATGTGCATCATTGCAATCGAACTTCTCAGGTGTTACTTGATTATGCGAAGGATCCGGGTATGCCGCACCCCATTGGTCGGTGGATCAAAGTTTGCTACACTCCATTGGTCGGAAGACGTCAAGCTACTCATCTCCCTTTGTGCAGATGATTATGTTGTTTTAATTCATCTAGTTTCCAAGGACATTCAAGTGATGAAGGTGGCCCTCAGTCTTTTTGGTAGGGCCACAAGGTTGAAGAATAACACCCTCAAGAGTGTGGTCTTCGCCATAGCTTGTGAGGGGATGGAGTTTGGGCCATATTTCGCATGGCTTTCCTTCTTAGATGAAGTAGTTCATGTGTACCTATCTTTGGCTGCCACTCCACCTTGGGTGGCTTAGGAGACACGAAGTTCATCTTGGACAAGATGGGGTTCAAGCTAGCAGGTAGGTCTGGAAAATTATTTTCCAAGGTGGGGAGGCACATGCTCAGTGGTGGAGACAGGGGTTGCCAGTAGGGGCCCTGCCCCCCTAACATCATGATTTTGCTACTAAATTACTGATGAATAGTGTAGACTTAGAGATTTTTTACTACTAAACATCTGTTTTTCCTTAGGTTTGGCCCTCCCCAACCTATTTTAATAGCACTTGCCCCCCCCCCTAATCCAAATTTCTGCCTCTGCTACTGCACATGCTCATCAACAAGGTCTTGCTTCCATGTTTGGTGTACTTGTTCACGCCCTCACCCTATCCAAGTGGCTTATTGCGAAGACTAACATGTTGATGAGGGTGTTCCTTTAATTTGAAGGGTTTCAAGGAGTGCAATGATGGCCACTATTTGGTCAATAGGGTGCAGGTTTGATGCTCAAAGTCCTCGGGTGGTTTGGGTATTAATAGTTATGACATATTCAACGTTGCTCTCCGGCTGCATTGGCTTTGGCTTGAGTGGATGGATCCAGAGAAGCCATGGATGGAAAGTTGTGAATGTGCTACATGGAAGGTACACTCTCTATCTAGGCCTCCATGCTTGTGTTGAGATATGTGTGTATAACTTTCTCTTTTTTGTTTCACCCAAACAAAAAAACATTTGAACCTAGAACTTTGCACATCAACGTCACATGAGTAATACAATGTGCATAAAATGTTTCGTGATTTTTTTGGTGGGTCGGAAATGTCAAGAATGATAAATATTATAATAAATCATGTAAATTTAGATATTTTTGTTGCACAAAAAAAGTTTGTAACATTTCCTGCGCAGTCTAATATGTGTGTGTTGTTCACTTGCAAAGTTTCAACTTCACATGTTTTCTGGTTTGGTAGAAACAAAAAAGTGAAATTTCTAGTTATTGAGCACGGATCTTGATGCAAAGCTAGATGTCCTAGATAGAAGGTGTAGCTACATGGGAGCTTAAAAATCCCGCACTCCTACATCTCGCGTCAATAGGGACTGTCGGTGTCAAAACCGGCGGATCTCGGGTAGGGGGTGTCGGTGTCAAAACCGGCGGATCTCGGGTAGGGGGTCCCAAGCTGTGCGTCTAAGATCGATGGTAACAGGAGACGGGGGACACGATGTTTACCCAGGTTCGGGCCCTCTCTATGGAGGTAATACCCTACGTCCTGCTTGATTGATATTGATGAATATGAGTGTTACAAGAGTTGATCTACCACGAGATCGTAATGGCTAAACCCTAGAAGTCTAGCCTGTCTGATTATGATCATCCTTGCGGACTAAACCCTCCGGTTTATATAGACACCGGAGGGGACTAGGGTTGTACAAAGTCGGTTACAGAGGAAGGAATCTTTCATATCCGAACGCCAAGCTTGTCGTCCATGTCGTAGATCTAAGTCTGACAGTAGAATAGGGGGTAGGTATGAGGAGGCAAGATCCTAGCTACGGTGAGGTTGTGCACGCAAGATTTACGAGCTCAGGCCCTTCTCAGAGGAAGTAACAGCCCTACGTCTCGGTGCTCGGAGGCTCGGTCGATTGGATTATGCATGAGGTTACAGAGGGTGCGAACCCTTGTGCAAGTGGAGGGGGGCGGCTTATATAGAGTGCGCCAGGACCCCAGCCCGCCCACGTTACAAGGGGTTTAATGTACATAAAGATAGGGCGTTACTGATAACGCCAACAATAAAGGCATATAAATGGCCATTAAGACTACGGAGTGAACGCCTGACCGTTGCCATTCTGAGTGACTTTAGATCTTTTGTCCTCCGAGTGATTTCTGAAGTGGTCGAGTGAATACATTCTGGTCGAATGGAATTGGGCTTTCCGAGTGGAATGCTTCTGGTCGAGTGGATGGTATTGTCCTTTGAATATCCCTGTTGTCAAGGTAATGTCCTTGGGAAGGGCGCATAGGTCCGGCCTATTACCCTACCCCAGGTTCATGCCACCGTCATTAGCCCCCGAATGGTTCAGGGTTCGAGTGCAAGAAGGAGTTGAAGATGGTTCCGACCCAGTTTTCATGCTTCGGGAGCATTTTGCTTGGATTAATGAACCACGCAACAACTTTGACTTCGTTTTCAGTCGCCTTGTTCCATTCCTCAATTTCCGAGTGAATTTTGTTGATAAGCTTCAATTGTAGACGTGGTATGAGATCTTTGGCGCGATTGACTGCACTGCCGTTCCCTGATCTCACGGGATTCGAAATTTGGAGAAGCGCGCGGGACGGGAAGGTCCGCAGAAAACGGAACAGACTTGGCAGGGACGCCTCGATCTTCATGCCACCTTTCTCGCCACGTACTGAGCACGCGGTTGTGGCAGGATTTGATGGGATTGCTTGGGCCCACAAGTCAGTCACTCAGAAACGAGCCCATATAAGGCGTCCGGGCCGATGCGTCTGGCACTGTGCTCATCATCCCCTTCCTTCTCGCCTGCCTCTCCACCGCATTCACCACCACCTTCGACGCTGCCGCCTCGTCCAAACGCAGCCTGCTGCGATGGGGAAAGAGAAGACAGCGGCCCTGGAGCGCGCGAAGAAGGCGACGGCGGCGGCGAAGGGCAAGAAGACGAGTCGAGGCGGGTTGTCATCTAGGTCCGGCCTGCCGCCCGGCTGGATTCAAGGTGATTGGATCAGATCCACAATCCGGAAGGAAGACATGGAGGATCTGGTCGAAGGGGGTTTGATTCCCCACCAGTCCTGGCGATTGCCGGGGAACGAATCCGAGCCGCAGCCGCGAGAGGGTGAGTGCGTCCTCCTCGCGACTCACGTCGACCGTGGTTTCTCTTTGCCTCCTCATCCTTTTTTCTGGGCTTTCTTGAATTTCTTTGGAGCTCAACTTCATCACTTCTCCCCCAACACCATCACCTATCTTGCTGCATTTGTTTCCTTATGCGAAAATTTCTTGGGTTGTCGACCGCACTGGGGTCTTTTCAAACATATATTCACATGTCATTCCCAAGCCGTAAAGAAATCCAATCCGAGTGATGAGAGAACACATGTGATCCAGATGTGCGGGGGCCTGGGCATTCAGATGAGGGGTAGGAGCACCTTTCCAGCTATGAAGCTTCCCGATTCAGTTAGAGGGTGGCAGTCGACCTGGTTCTATTGCAAAGACCAGCCGACTCCCGGTCAGTCGACTGGGCTTCCTCCCTTTTCCATGAATCGCGTCCAGCCGCCCTCCCCTTTGAAAGTGAACCCAGAGGAGAAAGCAGAAGTGAACATGCTCGTTGAACGGGTAGTCCAGTTAGTCCGTGATGGGGTGACTAGTATGGACTTGCTTGAAATATTTCTCAGTTGACGCATCCAGCCACTCCAGGCTCGTGATCATCCCATGTGGATGTACTCGGGAATTGATGACACTACCCGGATCCACCCGGAGGAGGTCACCGGGGAGGTAGTGGAGCAGTGGCTGCAAGGCATGACCGGTAACAAAGATAACCCCAGGGGGTCCAAGAGGGTCCCGCCATTTGACAAGACTAACGAACCGGAGAAGGTACCATCTTCAGTGTCGAATGCCCTTTGCTCTGATTTCTTATTTAGGCTTCAACCCGACTAATACTCGTATAATTCTTTGCTCTGCAGATATATACTGAGATGTACTCGATGCCCAATGGGGAGCAGATCTAGGAAGGAGAGGAGAGCGGAGGCAACAGCGGTGACTGGAACTCTGATGATGGGAGCGAAGAAGAAAGCGAAGGCTCGAGCAGTGATGAAGAGGTCGACTCTCCACCTTGCGCGGAAAAGCGTTCCAAGCAGAAGCATGACCCAGCAAGCATTCGGGGCAAAGTGACGGCACCGACTGGACAAACCTTGAAGCGCACTCGGACATCTTCTCCGGTGCCGACTGAGAAGGCTCCGAAACAGCTCAAGCCTGCTCTGACAAAGCCACGGAAGGCCTTGCCCAAGATCAAGGTTGATGTTCCTGTCGCCTCTGCGTAAGTGTTTCGTTTTCATCTTTTGCTCCAAGTGTCTTGTATCAGTTGTCGACCCATTCCCTTGCTTGACCGAGCGAACCTTGGAATTTGCAGTGCTGCTACCTCTGGGACCTCTGCTTACAAAGATGATGATGACGAGGGAATGGAGGATGCGGTCACATCCAATGCTAGTATGACTCCTGTTATCTTGTCTTTTCTTTGCTAGCCATTTTTACAGTCGACTGAACTCTTGTGGTCGATTCGTTTGCAGCTCCGCAAAACGTTATTGATCTTCCAGACGACAATGAGGACGAGCCACAGAAGCTCGTGGGAAGGAGGAGCAGGATTTCGGTTAAAAAGGTACCAGCTAACAAGACGCCTCAATCGACGCCGGCGGCGGAACCAGCTACCCAGCAACCTGAGGACATCAACCGTGCCTCCGTTACTTTTGCGATTCCCTTATCGAGTGGTCGTCCTTCGGCGTCGACTGCACAGGCCCCTGCTTCATCAGTACAACTTCATGCCTCAAGTTCTCAAGCCGCTGCAACTGATCCACCGTCTTCACTTTTCACCGCCCATCACGTCCCAGAGGACCAAGTGAGTGCTGCCAAGGAAGCTATACGCCAGGCAGGTATTATGATGGAGCAAATGAAAGTGGTGCGCGAAGCTAGTCAAGCTGCCTATGATGCCAGCTCAGCACTCCAGACCAATATCCAGGTTAGCTTGCTTCCGACTGAACTCCATCTTGCCGCTTGTTCTGTTAGGATATGATATTCAGGAACTGCTGCTTTATCCGTAAGATGTCCGTAGATGAGCATTTTGGAACCTTAATTGCACACCGATTGTCAGTCTGTACACCCACTGGGTGTTTTAATTTCTGTTGAGTAGTTTTTCCACTTGAGTCGACTAGGTTGTGTCGATCGAATCTCTGAACCAGTGGGGGCACGCTGAGTGCACCCACTAGGTGTAGTCCCCGAGACCGCTGTCGAATGTTTGATTCGGCGGTGGTCTTTGAACAGAGCTTTTCCACTCGGCCTGAGCAGATCATGTCGAGTGGAACCCGGACCAGTGGGGGCACGCTGAGTGCACCCACTGGGTGTAGTCCCCGAGACCGTAGTCGACTGCGGGCAGTCGGCTATGGTCTGAGAGTTTTTTTTTTGACTGGACGGACCAAGCCGATTGAAAAAGTCGAACCAGTGGGGGCACGCTGAGTGCACCCACTGGGTGTAGTCCCCGAGACTATTGTCGAATGTTTGATTCGGCAGTAGTCTTAGAACTCTTTGAACTTGCTACTTTGTTGCTCGGAAGCAACCAACCTTCGTGTCTGTCGACTGACTATCTTCTGAACACAGAAATCTTGTGATCTTGGAGCTCGGTTCGCTGACTTGGAGCAGAAGCAGGTCCAACTCAATCTTGACCTGGAGTTGGCTCAGAATAATTTGCAGAAGGCTAAGGATGACGCTGCTGGTAGGGAAAGTTTGTTCGACCGGTTTCCTTGCCATCTTTTCTCCTCCTTTTTCTGATTCGAATGTTATTCTTTCTAGAAACAATGAGACAGGCTTTGGAGAAGAAGGACCTTGACCTTGAGGCTGCAAAGAAAACGGCAGAAGAGAAAACGGCACTTGCTGACCAAAAGCTGGCCTCAGTCGGAAAGTTGGAGGAAGAGAATACCAAGCTGAAGGCTGCTCTCGATGAAGCCAACAAAGAGGTCACTCGTCTGAAGAGGGATAAAGGGACCCTGACTGACAAAGTGGAAGACATCACCCGCAAGAGGGACGAGCTAGAGAATTATCTGGGAGGACTCGCCAAGAAGTTATTCCTGCTGCTTGAAGGTACTTTTCCCTGTGCGATTGATTTGCTTTTGTTGACTCATCATATAACTGTCGACTCATTATTTCACTGTGAGTGCAGAATTCTGTCAAAACATCGAGGAAGAGACTGGACGAGTCGAGACGAGCTTGGACCCCATCAACTCCCCTGTTAAAGATGAAGCTACCATGAACGTGCTCCGACTGGAGTCTCGCCTTGCCAGCGCCATGGATTACCTTGCTCGATTGAAGGTTGCGGTGTCGCGGATCGACACGGTGCTCTGGCCAAGGGAAACGCTCCAAAATGACCTCGAGTCTTTGATGACTCGACTCAATGAGATTCCTGGTCGAGTGCAGGAATGGAAGAAGTCCTCTGCTCGATGCGGTGCCGATGTAGCTCTGTCCCTGGTTCGTGTTCATTGCAAGGAAGCCAAAGAAGAGAAGATAGCAGCAATCAAGGTTGCCAATACCAAGAAACTTGACTTCCAGTCCTTCATGGAGACTTTTATTGCTGCTGCTACTCGAATTGCAGATGGGATCGACCTGGATGAGTTCGTCGAGCCTGCCAGCCCTCCTGCGGAGTGAACAAAACTTTTATGATCCGATTCAATTTGCCTCGGTATGCCGAGTGATTTTGTAACCGTTAAACTCCATCGGGCCTGATGCCTAAGTACTTTTAATCTGCGGTCCGGAACCTCATGGGATTTGTCCGAACTTAGTTTTCCCTTAACTAAGCTTGTTTTTATTTCCAAGTGGAACTTGTATCTTCACTCGGAACAGACTTTTGTTCTTATGATGCAATTCTGAGGAGAGGATCGCGGACGACCTGCACCTCGTCATTCTTGTAGATCAGGATGAAGCATACATTGTACTTGTGGCGTAGCTCCGAAGAGAAGGTCGCAGTCGACCCGTACTTCATCATCTTTGTGGATCAGGACGGAGCGCACATTGTACTTGTGGCGTAACTCCGAAGAGAAGATCGCAGTCGACCCGTACTTAGGCGAGTACAGGACTGCAGCTAAGCCCCCGAGTGAGAGGGTTGCTCGTCACTCGGTAGGATTTTTTAAACTTAGGCGAGTACAGGACTGCAGCTAAGCCCCCGAGTGAGAGGGTTGCTCGTCACTCGGTAGGATTTTTTAAACTTAGGCGAGTACAGGACTGCAGCTAAGCCCCCGAGTGAGAGGGTTGCTCGTCACTCGGTAGGATTTTTTAAATTAGGTGAGTACAGGACTGCAGCTAAGCCCCCGAGTGAGAGGGTTGCTCGTCACTCGGTAGGATTTTTTAAACTTAGGCGAGTACAGGACTGCAGCTAAGCCCCCGAGTGAGAGGGTTGCTCGTCACTCGGTAGGATTTTTAAAATTAGGAGAGTACAGGACTGCAGCTAAGCCCCCGAGTGAGAGGGTTGCTCGTCACTCGGTAGGATTTTTTAAACTTAGGCGAGTACAGGACTGCAGCTAAGCCCCGAGTGAGAGGGTTGCTCGTCATCGGTAGGATTTTTTAAACTTAGGCAAGTACAGGACTGCAGCTAAGCCTCGAGTGAGAGGGTTGCTCATCACTCGGTATGATTTTTTTAAACTTAGGTGAGTACAGGACTGCAGCTAAGCCCCCGAGTGAGAGGGTTGCTCGCCACTCGGTAAGATTTTTTAAACTTAGGCGAGTACAGGACTGCAGCTAAGCCCCGAGTGAGAGGGTTGCTCATCACTCGGTAGGATTTTTTTTAAACTAGGCGAGTACAGGATGCAGCAACGCCCCGAGTGAGAGGGTTGTCATCAATCGGTAGGATTTTTTAAACTTAGGCGAGTACAGGACTGCAGCTAAGCCCCCGAGTGAGAGGGTTGCTCGTCACTCGGTAGGATTTTTTAAACTTAGGCGAGTACAGGACTGCAGCTAAGCCTCCGAGTGAGAGGGTTGCTCATCACTCGGTAGGATTTTTTTTAAACTTAGGCGAGTACAGGACTGCAGCTAAGCCCTCGAGTGAGAGGGTTGCTCGTCACTCGGTAGGATTTTTTAAACTTAGGCGAGTACAGGACTGCAGCTAAGCCCCGAGTGAGAGGGTTGCTCGTCACTCGGTAGGTTTTTTAAACTTAGGCGAGTACAGGACTGCAGCTAAGCCTCCAAGTGATAGGGTTGCTCATCACTCGGTAGGATTTTTTAAACTTAGGCGAGTACAGGACTGCAGCTAAGCCCCCGAGTGAGAGGGTTGCTCGTCACTCGGTAGGATTTTTTAAACTTAGGCGAATCGGATTCGCGGCTAAGCCACCCACTGGGGGATTTTGGACACATGTATTGGTAACAACAATCATTTAGGAGACTGAAAAACTGTGTCTTTGATAAACGAACTGAAGGGTACTCTTTATTACTCTCAGTCTGAATACTTAAGTATAAAAACGGCGGAGTAGCTCTGCATTCCAAGCGCGTGGCTTTTCTTATTCTGCTCCACATTGTAGAGGTGATATGCTCCGTTGAGGAGCACCTTGGTGACGATGAAGGGACCTTCCCAAGCGGGGGCGAGCTTGTGAGGCCGCTGCTGGTCCACTCGGAGCACAAGGTCTCCTTCCTGAAATGCTCGACCCTTCACATTTCTGGCATATAATCGACGAAGGTCTTGCTGATAAATGGTCGATCGGATCAAGGCCATCTCTCTTCTTCTTCCAGAAGATCAACAGCGTCTTCCCGAGCTCGTTCCGCTTCGGCTTCTGAAAAAAGTTCTACTGGGGTGCATTATGAAGCAAATCACTCGGCAGCACAGCCTCAGCCCCATAGACCATGAAGAAGGGGGTTCGACCGGTCGACCGATTTGGGTCGTTCTTAATCCCCAAAGGACTGAAAGTAGCTCATCTACCCAAAGCGCCGGCTGCATGCTTGAGGTCGCCATCAATCGGGGTTTCAGTCCTTGAGAATCAAACCGTTCGCTCTTTCTGCTTGTCCATTCGACTGAGGGTGGGCGACTGAAGCATAGTCAACCCGAGTACCTTGGGATGCGCAGAAAGCTCGAAACTCATCAGAATCAAAGTTTGACCCGTTATCCGTGATGATGCTGTGAGGAACTCCATATCTGAATGTTAACCCTCTGACGAAACTGACAGCAGTACTTGCTTCCAGGTTTTTGATAGGTTTAGCTTCAATCCATTTAGTGAACTTGTCGACTGCTACAAGACACAGGGTGAAACCACTCCTGCCGGTCCTCAGAGGTCCGACCATATCTAATCCCCAAACAACAAATGGCCAGATGAGTGGAATGGTCTTCAAGGTGAAGCAGGTTGTGTGGCATATTGGAGTAAAACTGACAGCCCTCGCACTTGTCAACTATTTCCTTTGCCATCTCTCATTACCCGTGGCCAATAAAACCCTGCTCGATATGCTTTGGCCACGATGGTCCGAGAGGAAGCATGGTGACCGCAGGTTCCTGAGTGGATGTCATCGAGGATCATTCGGCCTTCTCGGAGTGATGCATTTCTGAACGACCCCAGTAACACTCTTATAGAGTTGTCCACCCATTATTGTGAAGGCTTTGGATCGACAGACCATCTGACGAGCTCTTCTTCATCCTCTGGAAGCTCTTTCCTGAGAATATATGCGATATATGGCACTGTCCAATCGGGAATGACGACCAAAACCTCCATGATCAAGTCGACCACAGCTGGGATTTCAACTTCGGTCGGATCAGTGGAACTTTAGGTTGTGGGGGCTCTTCAGTGAAGGGATCTTCTTGAACTGATGGTGCGTGAATATGCTCCCAAAACACATTGTTGGGAATAGGCTCTCGCTTGGAACCTATTTTCGCCAAGTCATCAGCTGCTTGATTCTTCAGTCGAGGTATATGGTGGAGTTCCAGCCCTTCAAACTTCTTTTCTAACTTCCATACTGCATTGCAATAGCCAGTCATAGCTGGGTTCCTGATGTCCCACTCTTTCATCACTTGATTAACCACTAAATCTGAGTCACCGCAAACCATTAGGCGACGGACGCCGAGTGAAATGGCCATACGCAACCCATACAGAAGTGCCTCGTATTCAGCTTCATTGTTGGAGGAATCAAGTGAATCTGGAGAAACATATCTGAGGTTGTCGCCCCGTGGAGATACCAGGACTACCCCAGCGCCTGAACCATTCAACATCTTGGACCCGTCGAAAGAACATAGTCCAATGTTCCGACTGTATATGGGTAGGTAACTGCTGTTCAATCCATCGACGAGGAAATCTGCTATTGCTTGAGATTGATCGCTTTCTCGCTCAAACTTGATATCCAGCGGAAGGAGTTCGATTGCCCACTTTGCAACTCGACCAGTTGCATCTCTGTTGTTCAAAATTTCTGACAATGGAGCGTCGCTAACGACTGTAATTGAATGATCTGAGAAGTAATGTGCAACCTTCTTTGTGTCAAGTAAATTCCATAGACAAGCTTCTGATAATGCGGGTATCTCTGCTTGGATGGGGTTAAGACTTCAGAGATATAGTATATGGGCGTTGGACCTTGTACGTTTTACCTTCTTCTTCCCGCTCGACCGTGAGTACTGTACTGACAACCTGTCCAGTGGCCGCTATATAAAGCAGTAAAGGTTCTTTGCTGATTGGAGCAGCAAGCACCGGCTGGGTGGAAAGCAGGGCTTTGAGCTCTGCAAACGCTGCGTCAGCTTCAGGAGTCCACTCGAACTTATCTGATTCTTCATCAGTCGGTAAAGAGGCAGTGCCTTTTCACCGAGACGAGAGATGAATCGACTCAATGCGGCCAAACAACCAGTAAGCTTCTGGACGTCGTGTATACGCACAGGGCATTTCATTCGGAGGATTGCACCAACTTTCTCTGGTTTGATCGATCCCACGTTCGGAAACGAGGAAACCGAGTAACTTTCCACCTGGAACTCCAAATGTACACTTCGACGGATTAAGCTTGATATCATACCTTCTCAAATTGGCAAAGGTTTCAGCAAGGTCAGTCAGCAGGTCGGAACCTTTAAGCGACTTAACCACGATGGCATCCATGTACGCTTCTACATTCCGACTGATTTGAGTTAACAGGCATTTCGTATCATACGCATGAATGTAGCACCAGCGTCTTGAGACCAAAGGGCATAGTGATGTAGCAAAAGCACCCGAATATGGGTGATAAAAGCTGTTTTTATTTCATCAGGTCCATACAGCGGATCTGATGGTACCCAGAATATGCATCCAGGAAGGACAATCGCTCACACCCCGCAGTCGAGTCGACTATCTGGTCGATGCGGGGGAGAGGAAAATGATCTTTCGGGCAGGCCCGATTGATATGCTTGAAATCAAATGCACATACGAAGTGAATCGTCCTTCTGGGAACCATGACAACATTGGCGAGCCACTCGGAGTGGTAATTTCGCGGATGAACTCAGCCGCCAGAAGCCGACCACCTCTTCGCGATTGCCTTTCGCTTCTCACAGCGGACCGACGAGATGCTCTTAACAGGGTTTGCCTTAGGATCAACTCACAAACGGTGCTCAGCCAGTCCCCTAGGTACAACCTGGCATGTCAGATGGCTTCCATGCAAAGTGTCCCAGTTCTCACGGAGGAACTGGATGAGCGCTTCTTCCTATTTGCTGGCGAGTGTTGTTGAGATATGAGTCGGAGAGCATTGGGACGGTCGGGTGAATGTGAACACTAGTTGTTTCACCGGACGACCGAAATGCAGACTCTGAAGCAGGCTTCTTAATTTGCAACAAACCACTCGGATCTGCATTCTTCTTATATTCTTCCATTTCCACTGCTGCCATTGTTCATCAGCTATCATAGAGCCCTCTGGAGGCACTCTTCTGCTCGCTGGCCGATTGCCAGTGACTGTGATCACGCCCCTGGGGCCGGGCATCTTCAGTTTGAGGTACACGTAACACGGTCGAGCCATGAAACGGGGATATGCGGTTCTGCCCAGATAGCATGATAGGCATGTGAAAATCCACAACTTCGAATGTCAGCTTCTCCTTACGATAATTCTCGAATCACTGAAAACCACGTCAAGAGTGATCTGGCCGAGTGAATCAGCTTTTTTTCCTGGAATGACACCGTGGAATCGCATATTGCTCTCACTGAGTTTGGACATCGGAATGCCCATCCCTCGGAGGGTCTCAGCATACAAAATGTTCAAACCGCTGCCACCATCCATCAGGACTTGGTCAGTCGGGTGCCCCCAACGACCGGGTCGACCACCAACGCTTGCCTCCCGGGGGTGGCAATGTGCGGTGGATGATCAGATTGGTGAAAGTAATGGGAGTCTTTGACCATTTCAAATATGTCGTTGTTGCCGGAGCAACCATGTTTACTTCTCTGTTGATGACTTTCAGTCGACTTTTGCTTTCGATGTCAGCAAAAAATCACCAGAGTGGAATTGACGTTTGGAAAACCGTCATCATCTTCTTCCTTGTCTCCATCTTTGTCAGACCCTTTTCCTTTTCATTGGGCTGTTCTCTCGGAACTGCTGAATCAAGAGCTGACATTGTCGAGTGGTATGTTTGGGATAAATCAGATTACCTTCTTCATCCTTCTTGGTGTGAATGTGACACGGCAAATCCAACACATCATTCCCTGCCTGATCTTTCACCTTCTTGGGGATCCAGGGCCCTTTGGGCTTTCGTTGGATTTTCCTTGAGTTACCACCACAGCTTCCACCGGACCTGCTGGCTCGGCTTTCATTTGTTTCCGACCTCCTCCGGTGTCTTGGCGACTGGCTTGCCTTTTTCCACTGCGGAGTGATCCTCTTCTTCACCATTAGCGTAACGAGTGGCTATTTCCATCATTCGGGTCAGTGACAATCTCAGTCCGACCGAATTCAGGTTAAGCTCCCGATACCGAACACCCTCCTGAAGGCACAAACTGCTTGGGTTGGGATGACATTTCTACGGTGTGATGTAATGTGGTCCATCTTTGGATGTAATCCCTCAGAGTTTCATTCGGCTTCTGTACACAATGTTGCAACTCCGTCAACCCTGCGGGTCATTTGCACGTGCCCCGAATGTCCTGACAAATACTCGGGCTAACTCTTCCCAGCTGAAATATACTGCCTGGAGCCAACTGATTCGCCATGCTCTGGCCGATCCTTCCACATGAGAGGAAGATGTTTCATAGGACCTCATCGTTTCCGCCACGATCTGAACGGCCATCGGTAATCTTCAAGCCAAGTGTCGGGCTTCGACTCACCGGTGAACTTACTAACCCCAGTCGCCAACCTGAAGTGGGAGGGACTCTCAGCAGCCCTGATGGCTCTGCTGAAACATTCGGGTCCTGAGACATGTACTCTGCTTCCACTCGGGCGATCCTGTCTTGCCCTTCTCTCGGTGCTCGGTTCCTGTCGACCAAGCTTGCACCAAATTGACCTTGCATCAAACCCTGGCTCTCTTGGGTCGACGGCATCCTCCGCCCCGCTGTATGGGCGCCTGTCATCGTAATGTCGGGGCACATATGATCCGCCCTCGGAGGGGGCGTAGGCACCCGACGGCGGTCATCACGGGCGAGCCGATGATCATACTGCTCGTGGTTCCGACCCAAGTACCGATCTTGGCGATGCTCCCGTTCCTCACACCCACGGAGGCGACCTTGGGCTGTGAGCCGATTGAACTGTGTTAGCCACCACAGATCTGCTATGGATCCTGTTACGCGACTGAGATACTGCGGTGTTTTGCTCTCCTACTGCTCGGAGCAGAGCCCAGATCTGCATCAAACCTCGCACAGCTTCCGATGGGATGCTGGATGGACTCTACTATGCGAGCTGCAGCCGTAAGATTCTGAATAGGAGTGCGTATACCGAGGTTCAGGCGGGAACAATTGTCGCCGTGACTGGACTCAGGAATCTGCTGCCGAGCACGCTCATCGAGTGCATGCTGAAGGTTCTCCAGTCGAGTGCGCTCAGCCAAAGTGGCCAAGCATGCTGCCTCCAAGGCCCGAGCACTCGGAGGTCTCTCCGACGATGGGTGTGTGGAGCGATTCCTCGTTGCGGCGCTGGAGTTCCTCTCTCCGTGTGAAGAGAAGGTTCGGGGTGTATCCTCGTGAACATGCGACGGATCGCCAACCGCCGCCGCCGCCACCGTTGCGACGCATGCCTGGTGGGCTACGCGGAGTGTCGACCATCAGGACCTCTGCCGCAGGATCGCTGCTGTCACACTCGGACAGTGTCTCGACGGAGCCAGTCGATAGATCGAACAGGCCGTAGAGAGATTCATGGGCTCGATTGCCGTGACTTGAGGGGTGGCCGACTGACGTCCACCGCATGCTTCACCAAACCTGAAGACGCGATCGACCGGATCGCTTGGACGGCGAACGGCGGGGAGCGAAGACGCTGCGGAAGCCGGACGATACATGGGTTGATGGCTGCCGTAGAAGGACGCCGTGGACGCACGCGCGAAAGTGTGTCGCCCCGCGGACGGGGAGTGTCTCGACGTCAGAGTGGAGCCTCTTGGAGCAGGCGGAGTCATCGGGATGAAGATGAGTGCCGAGACGGATTCGCGGCCCATCAGAAAAATACAGAAAACATGATGATGGGAATCGGAAAGAATCGCAAATTAGAGATAGAAGGTGGGGACGTGAGTGAAGTGCGAGCGCCGTGTTGTGCAGAAGTAGATAGGGGGTAGGTATGAGGAGGCAAGATCCTAGCTACGGTGAGGTTGTGCATGCAAGATTTACGAGTTCAGGCCCTTCTCGGAGGAAGTAACAGCCCACGTCTCGGTGCCCGGAGGCTCGGTCGATTGGATTATGCGTGAGGTTACAGAGGGTGCGAACCCTGTCAAGTGGAGGGGGGCGGCTTATATAGAGTATGCCAGGACCCAGCCCGCCCACATACAAGGGGTTTAATGTACATAAAGATAGGGCGTTACTGATAACGCCAGCAATAAAGTCATATAAATGGTCATTAAGACTATGGAGTGAACGCCTGACCGTTGCCATTCTGAGTGACTTTAGATCTTTGCCCTCCGAGTGATTTCTGAAGTGGTCGAGTGAATACATTATGTCGAATGGGACTTGGGCTTTCCAAGTGGAATGCTTCGGTCGAGTGGATGGTATTGTCCTTTGAATATCCCTGTTGTCAAGGTAATGTCCTTGGGAAGCCGCATAGGTCGGCCTATTACCCTACCCCAGGTTCATGCCACCGTCAGTCCACGCCAAGGAGAGTCCCATCTGGACACGAGAGAGAGCCTCCGGTCTTGATCTTCATGGCCCATCAGTCCGGCCCACATTACGTTGCCCGGACGCCCGAGGACCCTTAATCCAGGACTCCCTCAGTAGCCCTGAACCGGCTTCAATGACGATGTGTCCGGCGCGCAGATTGTCTTCGGCATTGCAAGGCGGGTTCCTCCTCCGAATAATACAAACAGACTTCGAGCGCAGAAAACGTGTCCGGCTCTGCAAAACAAGTTCCACACACAACCGCAGAGAGTATAATATTTCACGAGTCCAACTGTGACAACTTTTCGTAACACGACACCACGTTCCTACACGGTCATTATTTCGAACCGTTTTTAGCCCTGCCCCCACACTTTAAGATGCGGTTTTCCAGTGGCACGCCTTGTCACAGCAGAGATCGTGTCCCCTTATGCGGGATTCTCATCAATACGGGCGTGGGTAATCTAACCGTGCCGTTTGCACGGTCCTTGGGAATAGGGCGAGTTTAAGGTAGTCGGGAGGCGCTTGATATTCATGCCTTTATAGGGAGATAAGGATTCATCCCTTTCACCCACGCCTTCTCTTCTTGCCTCTCCATTCTCGAGCTCCAGCGCCCAAAGTTCTCATCTTTTCCGCCTCAAAGAAGCACTCCGACCATGTCCGGATCCGGAGCGCAGGGCAAGTGGATGGGCCTGCTCGTCAAGGAGAAGGACATCACGAAGCTCAGGAGGCGGGGGGGGTACTGGCCAAGGAAATCCCCACCAGCTTCCGGCCAAGGGACAGATCATCCCCACCCCCAAGCCTCATGAGAGGGTGGTGTTCATCCCCCACTACGTCCGCGGGTTAGGGTTTCCACTCCACCCTTTCGTCCGCGGACTCATGTTTTACCTAGGGCTAGATTTCCATGATCTAGCCCCAAAACTCTTTCCTCAACATCTTGGCATTTATTGTCGTGTGCGAGGCTTCCTCCGCATCCCACCTCACTTCGGACTATGGCTCAAAGCTTTTCAACGTTAAGCCGAAGGTGGTGGATGGCCAAAACGCAGAGTGCGGAGGTGCCATGGTGAGCAAGATGCCCAATGTAACATGGCCCCAAGGTACCTTTGTGGAGACCGTCAAAGGGTGGCAACAAACTGTGGTTCTACATCACAGAGCCACCGCAGATGCCACCTGGGCCGCGGTTCCCGCATTCAAGTCCGGAAGCCCCAATGCGGCTCACCTCTGGCTAGAGAAGGGCCTGAAATTGGTCGTCGTCGGACGAACTATAGCGTTGGCAGCGCGTATCCAGAGCATGGTTGAAAGACATTAACTTGTCAATGTGATCCGGTGATGCTAGTGCGGATCCTTCCATGCCAAAGCCGGACTTGCCATCTGTGGGAGTTCGATCCGGCCGAGCACCAGACCCTGCAACAGTTCTTCGGGACTACGCCGAAGACATCTGGAAGGTGCTTTTTAGGCCAGCGAGACATGGCCGGAGGACAACCTAGGAACGCGGGCACGACCTGCCCATCCCGCTAGTGCGGTAAGTTTTTTCGTGCTTTCAAGGAGTATCCTTTACAGCCTACTCAGGGAAAATGCCACAAGCCTCCCTATTTATCTTTATTCAGGCCCTGAGACGAAGAAGCAGAGGATCAAGTGTCGGCCTTCGCTGCCCGAGGAACCAGCCATCCACTTGCGAAGATTGGGTCCAGGGCCCTAAAGCGCCGGAGAAGGACAGGCCAGAAAAAGGCCAGGAGACCAGAAGTGGTGCTCCACGGAAGGGAACTTCGGACATGACGTCCAAAGACCGGGTCTCACTCCTCCGCCGCAGAGGACGACAAGGAGGAGGGGAAAGCAACTTCCACCCTGAGGGGGAAGGAAGAAAAGGGCGCTAAGCAAATCTGGAGGCAGGGTCCAAGAGGGGAAGGTTCCCTCGCGGATACCTCGAGCATGGGATGTTGACAGCAGCCCAGAGCGGCGCCCCGAGACAGCCCACCTGGCGGTCGTGAGTACTCAAAGACCCTGACGCTTCATAATCCAACCTCTTTGTCCATAGTCTTAACATATGAATCATGCACTTGTGTCGGTTTCAGTCCAACGCTCGAGCGATCCTCATCCTCGGGGAATTCGCTAGACCCGAAGTGATGGACAGGGGTCCTCCCGGCGTCCCTTCTCCCAGGCCATGGATGACACCGAGGTGTTGTCCAAGGAATCCCAGTCCAGGGGGAGAAACAGGAGCAATCAGCTCGGCGCCAAGGAAAACCTCGGCAGCCGGACACATGGGGGAGCCAAATCCCCATGGAGCCTGGCAAAGGGAGCCAGGTCCAATTCGGCCCCGCCGAACACGTTCCAGAGACCTAGACGGCTCCGGATCCGGCAAGCAGCCTCCTCGAAAGAAGGGAGTGTGCCTGTTCCGCTGTTGACCTTGCCAACCAGAGGCAACCGAACCTCTATGGAAGCGCTGCGAAGTGCTTCCATTGAGGACACCGTGCACTCATGGTACGGGTTGAGAAATATCCGCGAATAGCGACTGACCGAAGCCTGACACAAGCCTCTAACAGGTTTTGAGGTATGAATGCAATTATGAAAAAATATGTCACAGTATAGACGAGCCCCTGAGACCCGGCGGTCGAAGAGAAAAGCCGGACAGAGGATCAACCAATTTCTCGCAGGATGACTAAACACCACATGTCTATGTGAAAAAAAGGCAGGCATCGCTTCTAGCTGCGACTCCCACGCTGCCGAAGTCTCCAGAATGAAGCAGAGTTGGAGGGGCCGAGGAAGAAACCGACCATGTGAAAAAGCAGTTGGAGGACAAGCAAGGTATGTCATGACAGTTCTGTATATCAGAAAGGATAGATGATGTATTCATCATAGTGCCACGTATTTGTAGGAGCGGCGAACCGAGGTGGGGCCTTAAAAAGGCGCTGGCCGAGGCCCAAAGAAAGCGGCAGAGGAACAATCCGTCCGCGAAAGGCAACGAGGCCAGGGTCGATGAGGTCCAACCAAGAGCTCAGGACGCGTACATAAATGCGAGTCTTGGAGCGCAAGATTTCGGATCAAGAGTCGAGCTTGCTAAGGCCCAACAAAGCGCACACGAGGCCTGGGTTTGAAGCCCAGGGGCCCTCCAGGAAATCCAGAGGCCAGGAAAATCACGGCGGATAAGGCCTTATAATGCAGCAAATTTGTGAAGAAAGAGGTAACTCTTACTGACCCGGATTTGGAGTTCTCCAGGATCGTTTGCGAATCTGCCGCGCAGCATTGCTAATGCTGCGGATTTCCAAGCGAAGAGGGGAGACTCCACGAGAAGCTGTTCTGGCGCAATACCTTGAGCCAGAGCATCCGGTGCCTTCAGCGATCAGCTGAAAACAGCTGATCGAACTGCATAGGGCGGCTGAATTGGCCATGAAGGATGTGATAATCCGTCTATGGCCTGCCGAAGCCATACCCCAAAGCTACTTCGGGCTGTGAAGAGGCTGGTGCTGCCTGCCTGGCTTGATGCCATTAAGGGTCGGTCTCATCGAAGGTGCGCGGATGTCTATCGCCCGTGTCAAGATACAGTGGGCGAGATGAACGCCGTCAAGCTCGCGGACCGAGGGACCGCCCGCGGCAAGGAGCACCGCACGCCAGAGCGTATTTCGATGATGTCCTGGAGGGATCCCGCATTGTAGCAGAGGCAATGTGCAAAAGACATTATCTTCGGATGAAATGTTATCCTGTCCTGCACATGAACAAAAAAACTATAGTAATATAAGTTAGTTGTTTATATCAATATTGTTCCTCCGTGCGGCCGTTTATTAAATCTGAGAGTTGGCCAGTCGCGGCTTCAGCCCCCACGTAGGTAGTACGGGGGTGTTCGGTGGATAAAATCTAAACACTCTTTATCCAAAGGTTTGGTCCTTGAAGGAGGTGTTTAGCGGCAGCGAACCAGGGCAATCGGACTATGTGGCTCTTTATCACCCTCACTTAGCCATTAGGAGTATTGTATAATAGAGATTAGGCGCAGCCCCTAGTATTCGTCAATCCGAACAGGGTGCTGTAAATACATGGTCGGGTAGAGACGATTCATCGATAATGCGGAAAAAATCGCAAAATTGTAACCTCCGAAGAGCTGACCGGCATCACGCCGATCATGACAGGAGTTTTCGGCTTTCTCTACTGAGGGTGCTTCATCCGGACGAACCAGGGCACAATCGCAGTAGTTCTCCTTACTACCACTAGCCGATATAGCGGAAAGTAAGGTAGTAAGCACAGGAGCCGGGCAACCCAACTATTGACCAAGACATGATTCGGAGCCAATGCGATAATGCTAAATTCGGGGTGCCGAACTATACTACTAAAAAGTGTGAGTTTCTTGCCGTAATATGGGGCGCAAAAAGCCCTGGCAAATTTAGGCCGTACAAAGCTACGGGTGCAATGTATAAGATTATCAAGAAAAAAGAAGTAGTAAGCTAGTGCCACAGAAGTCGGGCCGCGAACTTTTCCATTATAAATTTTGAATATATCAAGGTATAAGAAGTGCAATAAGCAACAGGGCTATTTTACATGCATGACCAAGGAAAATGCGCGCGGATCCTGAGAACAGGTAGAGTGATCGCCAAAAAGACTAGCAATTCCACGTGTACCTCAATGCTTCTTGTGTCTAGTGTGTCTATCCTTCGAAAGGACCGATGATCAGGACGTCTTGGGGCCTGTGAAAAGAAAATCTGAAAAGGAGAAAAAAAAAAAAAAGTGAATTGTGTGTCCAGGAGAGGTCGAGCCGGATATGGACCACAATCTAGGTTATGCCTCCGTTACGCCCATGGTATTTAAGTGCGTAATTATGTACGCGTGGTACGAATGCCACTATTAGGCCGGGACAGGACGGATGCGGATTGCTAGTCTAACTCCTGACGAGCCGGACTATTATGCTGCGGAGTAGTCCGGATCCGCTGCAGCATCTAGGAGCTTGGCCGCTAAATTAAGATTCGCTTGGCAAGGCCGCTATGTACTTTCGCTGCAAGGCCGCGGTGTGCTCCTCGGTCGGAGGGGAGCGCTCATGTTTCCATTAACTGGTATGACACCGTGTGACCCGGCATCTGAGGATGACTAAGACAGTGTGGCACCGCATTGAATCGGCAAATGCGGTCTCCGAGCAGTGCATGATAGCCGCTGCGGAAGGGGACGATTATCGAAGATCAAACTCTTCGCTTCTGAAGAGTTTTCCGGGGATCCGAATACAACCCCAGTGTGATTGAGCCCGTAAAGTGGGCCTCTACACCTGGTATGACTCTTTAAAGGTAGTTTTTGTGGGTTTGATCCTGAGAGATCGATGCCCATTTGCGCACTGTATCCAGATAGAGCAGGTTCAGGCTGCTGCCGCCGTCCATGAGGACGCGTGTGAGATGGGAATCCATCAATAATGGACGAGGACCAGTGCGGCTGAACCGCCATGACGAATACTGGTCGGGTGGTCTCTGCGATCGAAGGTGATCGGACGGAACGACCATGGGTGAACTTGGGGCAAATGGCTCCATCGAGTAGATGTCCTGAGCGCGTTTGACGTCCCTTTTGGGGATATGAGTGGCGTATATCATGTTCACCGTGTTAACTTGGGGAGGGAACTTCTCTGTCCTCCTGTGTTCGGCGGGCGGAACTCCTCGGTGTCGTCCTCGGTTGCAACCCCTTCTCCTTGTTTCGGCATTTAACTTGCCGGCTGTTTAAAAACCCAACATCTCTGTTGGTATGATTGGCTGGTGGCCGGAGTGCCGTGGATCTGACATGGACGATCGAGTTGCGGTCCAGGTAGATGAGCCCGGATTGTTTCTTTTGTATGCTCTTCCGCTGGCCGGACTTGGAGCGCTGAAACGGCGTTGACACCGTGTCATCGGCAGTGCCGCCATTGCTTCGGCGTTTGTGCCTGTTGCGTCTGGGCGTGTTCATTTCTATTCTTGGCTTCAGAGGGTGCCGGCATCGCTTGCAGTATTATTGCTACGGGCTAGCCAACTATCCTCGCCCGCGCAAAGCAGGGTCATGAGTGCCGTGAGGGCTGCCATGGACTTTGGCTTTCTTGGCCGTAGGTGACGGCGAGCCAATTCGTCGCGGATGCTATGCTTAAAGGCCGTAGGGCTTCGCATCCGGGCAGTCGACGATCTGGTTCTTTTAGTTAGGAACCTGGTCCAGAATTTCATGGCGACATCTCCAGGCTGTTGAACTACGTGATCAAGTCATCGGCATCCGGAGGTCGTACATATGTGCCTTGGAAGTTGTGCGGAAGGCGTTCTCCAAGTCCTCAGCTGCCAATAGAGTTTTCACGCAGATGTTTAACCAGGCCGAGCTGGCCCCTTGAGTTTTAATGAGAGGTGATTTGATGGGTGAAGGTCATCACCGCGGGGCATATGAATATGGAGAAGAAAATCCTCAATCCATACCGCGGGATCTGTTTTCCATCATATGATTCGATGTTTACGGGTTTAAAACCCTTCTGGGAATTCATGCCTCCATACTTCATCAGTGAAGCAAAGGGGTGTCGGCCGCCTCTATATCGGGCCACGTCGCGAAGTAGTTCGGATTGAGTTCGTCGCAGTCTTCGGCCCGGGCGCGATTATGTGTGACACGTCTGGAATTGCCTAGCCGTCGACGCGCGTGGGGGAGGCCCCCGCGATCTGTAAATTGATCTGGACTGGACCTGCTCTATGTACCAGGTCTGCGCAGGTCATTATGTATGCCATGGGATGTGTGTCTCTGTTTTGCGCGGGGGAGTACGGGCTGGTATTCGGCTGAGTTGCAGCTA